>CM073768.1:144827793-145465855 GCA_037158775.1 Hetaerina titia
AATCCATACCGTTATCCATTGGTATGGATTGCATGGCATCAGTTTTCATTTATATGATGCGATATGCTGCCTCAGTTCCTTTTATTTTCAATTCCAGGAGGGCACATCAACCCAGCAGTGACCCTAGCAATGGCCCTGATTGGCAAGTTCCCCTGGAAGAAGGTGCCCTACTACTTGGCTGCGCAGTACCTAGGGGCCTTCCTGGGTGCCGCTTGCACCTATGTTGTCTATTTAGGTGAGAGCCACTTTTCGGCCCTCAACCCTTTCCTTGAGATAATTCATTCCACACATGCTGGCAAGAGAGCTGTAGCCAGATCCTCTGTTGTCATGTCCATGCCAACTTAACTTGACCAAACTTGTCACAATACACAAAGAATTATTATGCCAAAATTGCTTGTTTATTGAACTGAAGAGGATGTTTAGCCTTTTCTCTGGGTCATTAATCTGCAACAATTCCAAGAAAATGCATTTTTGCATTTAAATAGATTTTAATTCAAAGGATTAAAGGAAGCTAAATAAATAAGCCATAGGTGTCCTTTCCAATTGTAATTCACATTTTCAATTGTAACAGTATATTCTGTCAAATAACCAAGAAAGATATGATCAGGACTTGGCACAATTAATAAGAGTTTCCGGTGTGCTTTATACACCTGTAAGTCCTTGCCTGAGGAGTGATTTAACCATCTCCCAATGAAATAGACTAGTTTTGGGTGTTTTTCCTTTACACTGATTTTCAACATCTGCTAGCTACTGGTGGTATATGGCTACTTTCTGCCTAGGTGCTAGATTGACATGACTGCATGATTAGCATGACTGTCCTATGGTATATTTTAGTGTAGTGGGTGTGGCTCATTCTTCCCATCAACCCCATTTCTGCCATGCTTTCCTCATATATTCTGAGCTTCTGTAACTCTTATTTACTTCCAACCTATGGGCATGACACAGCTCATGCCTCCTCACTCTCATCTGTTTCTTGCCATAGATCTTGTAGGGACACGGTATGATGGTGATTGAAAAGATCACAACTCTTGAATATGAACACTTGGATTTAGGGCGGCAGCTTGAAAATCATCTCTCCACCCTCAGATCCTAACCCTTCCATTAATACTATCTCCCAGTGAAATGAATTTCTGCAAACCCCCCCTCCCCCCATCCCTTCCTTATTTTGTCCTTCCTTTCTTCTTCCCTTCCCTTCCAAAGCAGCCCTTCCTTCCCAATGTAGTGCCTAGGGATGAAGGGCAGGGACATGCATCTCTGCCCCAGGAATCAGACTCAACGTAGGTGCTCCATGGAGTTTTTCCCTCAGAGAAAAGTAAGAAATCTTGTGAAAGTAAGTCTATCAGGTTAATGAAACTTTGAAACTTGCATCAGCTGTGACACTGAAGAAAAGTCGTTGGTGCAAAGGAAGGATTGGCTTCATTTAATGAAGATCAATACTCTCAGATGGACCAAAGTATTGGTGAAATCAACTTGGCAGCCCTGAGAGACCTGCATCCAATTAGCAAATATCTCAAGAACACCTGGCTCCACGGCACTTCCATCATACACCTCCTAAATGTTATGATGCTTGGACCTAATTGCATCCCATGAGCACCACTACCATTTCATCAGCCATCTATAACAGCCCATGACGCTACATGACCAAAGATACCTCCTCACTCTGGCTGGCAACAGGTAGGCCCTGCCCAATCAGAGTGAGCCTCTGCACCTGAACCATGCATACCCAAAGTTGTTTTTGGCTCAAATTTTTCCTCTTTTCCAGATGCCATGGATGCCTTTGATGGTGGGAACCGGACGGTCGAGGGTCTCCATGCCACGGCAGGCATCTTCGCCACCTACCCTGCACCACACCTCTCCCTCCTCATTGGCTTCTGTGATCAGGTGAGAGCCAATTGAATTGATGCTCATGGCCGCCCCTTATGATGCAGCAGCTATAAGGGCATATTCAGACCCAGACACTTATGAGCATTTCCACGTGTCCTTACCTTCCCAAAATAATAACCTGGGCATCCTCACCATCTGCATGACCTACTTCCCAGGAGTTCAGTCCCTCAAAATTGCCCTTAAATATCTTTCCCCTTTCTGGCCAAATAGAAAACCACAACTAACCAATGACCCAGCCATTCCTCGGTCAATTGTAACTCCACAAATATATCTCACATCTTGAAAATCACTTAATCCCAATGGAACTCCTCCATTACCAAATCCAAATCCACACCTCACAATTGAGCAAGATGCAAAACCTATCCCATCTTAACCAGTGCTCTCCCATCCCACTCTATCCCTTCGTGCACCTTCAGAAAATTTACTCTGCCAACTGCAAGGCAAACTCTGCCCCTCTTTGTCTGTTGGCCAATGCTTACGGCCCCACAAAATTTGCATGAAATATCATTGCGCCTCTTGTGACCCCATCACTGTGTTTAACAGCAGTTCCCAAACATGCTCTGTACATATTTTTTCCTGCTGATTTCGCAATTACCGCATCCTTCCCCCTTCACACAACTACAGCATAAAACCATTGAAGAAGATTACATTTGGCTCCTCATAGTGGACTTTGGTATAGTTGGTGATTTGCATGAATTTTTCATGAATTGGCCAGTTGAGGCCTAAAGAAGTATTGGTAGAAGTTGTGCCAACTGCCAGTATATGCCAACATGCTATATATAGTATGCACTTCAGAGGAAATATCCTACATTTTAAAAAGGTATTCTGTGATCACCAGTCTTTCCACAGTTAGAAAACATGAGAAATACTGCCAAATCCTGAGGAATGCTCACCCTACTTCTGGAGAAAGGCATATGTGAGGTGTAGTGCAGCTGTGGAGAAATGTATATTGGGCAAACACTGAGATTCATCTGTTTTATCTCTGACACATTCACATATTTTTTAATACATGATCTACAGTTCTTATGTATTGATAATTTCCTCATCTTGAAAATCTCCTTCACCAAATTCATCCATGGTTTCTTTGGTCTTTCATTTGCCTTGCAGTGAACTGTCAAACACTTCCTTGAGCAAGGAACATGGCACTCAGGATGTGGGGGATTAATTTGCAGTCACATCATATATTAAAAGCAATCATAGGAAGTTGTATCATATTGCAAGGTGTCAATGTGGATTTTTGGGTAGTGGAGGAGTTCAATAGGGGTTTAGTAGTTTTCAAGATGTGAGAGACATTAGTGGGACATGATTGGGTTATTGGTTGGTTGTGGTTTTCTATTTGGTTAGAAAAAGGAAAGATATTTAAGAGCAATCATATGCTCAACAATCCAAAAAATAAAAGACTTCCATGATATGTTAGCGTTAAATTCCAAGAAACTGTAGGCGATGCCACAACAGTAACTTTTAACGGAGTCATCTGCTATATGTGCATAACAATGCAACAATTTCAGAGTGTAAGAATCATTCACCTTGACCAGAATTCAAACCCAGATCCCTCGATATACAGCCTTATGCTTTAGCCAGATAAGCCATTGAGGCATCATCATCTTATACTCCAAAATTTTGGGGGCTTTAAAGATTTCTTCACAATATTTTGTTCCTATGAAGCCCCCAAAATTACAGAATGTAAGAGGGCACCTCAATAGCTTAACTGGCTTAAGTAATCGGCTGGACATCGAGGGATCTGATTTTAAATCCTGGTCAAGGCGAATGATTTTTACACTCTGAAATTGTTGCATTGTCATGTTAGTGTTCATCAAAAAATTGATTACCTTTCCTGCTTTTGGTTTGTCAAACCAATCATTGATTTGATAACATATGGCATTGATACAAAAACTGTATTTGGACTGACTTCTAAAAACTTTTTTCAATCATCTCCTCAATCAAACAATCGATGTGAACAGAGCGCAGACCAATAATGTTTTACTGCAATTTTCCTTAGTGCAGAGGAACTTCTGCTGAGACTTCTTAGAATACCCCCTGAGTTAGGGTTATTTAGCTATTATGATGAGGGCAAATGAACATATGTGGAAGTAAGAAATTGGGACAACATGATTGAATGAACAAACTATTAAACCATGAATTTCACAGGTTTCTGCTAAATAACTTTAGGGGCTAGCTATAGATACATTTGGCACCTTAGAGGCAAACACCTTACGTTGGGCACAGATGCCTTATGATTGAATGATAGGCTCTTTCAAAATGGTGGAAAAAGGATAATCATAGCAATTATAGATCAGCATGTACAGCCAACAGGTATTGAGAATGAGTAGATTATTGAAACACACCTAAATCTCTTTGCTCACATTAACATGAAATCAGATGAAAGAATAACTTTAGTGAAAGCTAAGCAACTACATTTTCCCTCACTTGAAATTGGAATATATTCCTAACTCTACAATGATAATGACAAATCAAGAACTTGTGTATTTCTTATGCGACCATCAGCAAAAGTTGTCTTTGATAGCAACAGCATAAAAGGGAAGAATGCTACCTCTTGCATGTTACAAGGGAGCATAAAAGGTCTCTTTTGGAAATGTACAGGGTATTCAACTTGATTTGTTATGCTGATGGATTATTTGGATTGAAAACTTTCTCAGTAGATTAGACCAGCTGAATAAAATAAGAGAAATAGATGCATGTACTGATGTATTGAAACACTTATCTATCCCTTGCACAATCAGAAATAACAAAAATTTAAGGCTATAAACCCAAAATATTAATGAACATTTATTTACTCTGTAACTGTCATTATGTTCTTCATTTCACTGTAATATCATCGCCAGAATGAGCAGATGTCAATTATTACCATTAACTCGCAATTCATACTTTCAATGAGAATCAAGGTGACATTCAATTTTATTGGTATTAACTACATAAAATTGATATGACCCAATGGATTACTATCAAAGAAGCCAAATATCAAAATTTAACGAAAAATTAGGAAGAGGCTTTCAGGCTATGTTATGAGTGTATCCCTGTTGACATCTTCCAGGACCCATTTGATTTTTGTCACCCAACTATGGTTGCGCCCGCGATGCCCAAATGCACTCTTGTCAATGTCTATTGTCCTTTCTCACTCTGACTGACACCCAAACCATTTCTCCTGCTTTTGCATATCTATTTGGTAATTGCAAGAGCTCTATTACACAATACAACCATTACAGCACAATTAATCAATACCAACTGTTCACCACAAGTGAGCAAACAACTAATTTCCACGAACCACACATTTCTCACACCATCTCTCCACGCTCCTTGAATACCCAATCACACCCTCGCAATCATTTATACACGTAAAATGGTTGTGGTTATACTTGCAAGCCTAGTATCACTTCAGTGCAATGTTTAGGAGCAATACCCTTTTATGCACTGCCTTTTTTGCTGCCTTAGAGAAACAGTCACTTTTATACATAACAAACATAGTACACGCTAAGAACCTTTATGATAAGGTTTGCATGCCTTTCCGTCTTTTCATCTATCCAAATATCATTTGTAAACACAGCCAAGATACACCAATTGATCCAATTGTTCAATTATTTTGTAGTTAGCACACACCATTCGCCTCAATCTCTTTCTGATCACGGCCACTTTCTTTTTGGACCTGTTTACATTCACTTTTATTCCCTTTTTGTCGATTCACTCGTCCCATCCTAATGTACATTTGGCTGGGCTCTCGCCAGTGCTACTGGCATACAGAAGAACTGGAAAAGTTACACCTCACATTGATACGTATATATCTTACATCTCCTTGCATCTATCTCTTGGACACTTATCCAATAACTGCATTAAACTGTCAAGGCAACTCATTGTTCATCTGCATTTCAAGAAAGTCACTTTAAAGTCCCGTCCTCTCCACACTCTTTTCCTACTTGAATTTCATAGCATTCAATGACCGACCATCCATTCCCTCCATATTCTCTAAAAACCATTGCATTCCTTCTCCAAATCAACTAATACACGATGATTAAGTCTCCTCAGCAAAAGGGTGACCTTCTAAAGAATCTGCTTTAGAGCAAGAAGAAACCCTGCATGCATTTCCTGCATGACATCAAACCACAATTCAATCACCACATGCTGCTCATTGTTCATTCGAGTACATTGTCAATCAACATTTGACTGACCACCAAACAAAATACTCACTTCATTTTTTAGATTCCATCTTCACAGCCATGAAAATGATAGTTACGCTGGGCCTTGGAATGTTCTTTGCAGGAGGTCATTGGAGGGAGGACGTGATGTTATGAAGAATATTCACTGCTGGAGGAGTGGCGAATGGTTAAACAGTGATTTTTACCATTTCAGCAGGGGCAGAGGAGCACAGCAGAGCTCAAGCCATGGAGGGTTTATGGTAAACCCTCCTCCAGGATGGATTGAATTTGATCGATTGGTGTATAGCTTTGAACTTGATGATAGTTTTTGAAAATACCATTTCATTTTGATGCAAGTTGGTAAGGATTTGAGATTATTCTGGAAGGGCCCTTGGGGGGCAGCAGAGGTCCCACATTGGTACGGGTCTCATTAGCATTGATCAGCTGCTGCCCAAGAAGATAACCAATCAGGCATTCTTATGTCTGCCACCAGGTACTGGGCACGTTCCTGCTTCTGCTCTCCGTGTGCGCCATTACGGATAAGAGGAACATGCAGGTGCCCTCAGGGCTAGTGCCCCTCCTTGTGGGGTTCGTCGTCATAGCGATCGGTGCATCCCTTGGATTCAACTGTGGCTATGCCATAAATCCAGCCAGAGACCTCTCGCCCCGGATATTCACGGCAATTGCCGGATGGGGCCTCGACGCATTCAGGTGAGCACTGGCCACAATCGTTCTTCTTGGGGAAGTAGACAAACCCCTTGCCATTGAATGGATGTTCTCCCCAACTGGAACCTTGCTTACTAACAAGCACCTCTCATTGTGAGTAATTTGCATAGTGTGCAAAAATATTTTTTTAAAAATGACTTGAAAAATGAGTAACTTTTCTCACAACAAATGATAAAGATAGGGGGATTCTCGGTATTGAGGGAAAGCATGGGAAACTGTTGCATCATAACGTATATTGTGAACCACTGCCCTAATAAGGCAATGGTTTTGCACACTGCAAATTTTTTAATGATAATGCTACCTCATATATTCACAAAATTTTGAACAATTGGCATAAACAAATGTCTCTGGAGAGCTTTCTAGTACAAAAAAGAGTCAGGGATGTATCGTAAATAATAAATTAATTATTTCGATTATATACAAATCGAATTTGCAGGTTGTTTCATTCCAAGATAGAATAAAAGTTGAACATGATTCAAAACAATGTATACATTATTTTCTCTCAAAAACCTCGTACATTATTGTTTTAGGCATGGAACACCATACTGTATTTTACATTAATTTACATAAAAAAAACTGTTTCACTTAATAAGTGTATCACTTTAAAAGAGAAATGTTCTGAAATGAATTATGCTTGTTGCACAAGGTTCAACCATATTATTATTTATTTTTATCTCAGAAGTGTAACTTCACATTTTTCAGTGTGAGGACTTTTTAACATTCATATTTGGTGAACTTTTTTCCATACAAAATAATATTCATCTATATTTTGTGACTATCCTGTGATGCGTTGGCTCAGTGAAACATCAAAATAAACTATTCAATTTTTCGCACTCCCTTCCTGACCATTAATTTTCTTAATTGATCTTCTTCTGGCCCTTAATAAAAAGCTGCAGAACGTGGAAACAAGGTAACTGAAAGGCATTTTGTCCCAACTCTGACTGGGAGAAGGTTATGAGAATAGTGGGAGCAGAAGAGGAATTAAGTAAATGATATGAGTTCAATATGAATTAAAACACTTTATGTTCATGTGCTCCTGATTGGACAAAGTTTGGGGAACATGTTAAGAACTGGATCTTAGAATTAACAGGATCACTCCTTCAACGAAAATTATTTAAAATAAAATGAAAAAATAAATTGTCAATTTTCCTGGGATGCCATGGTACACGATACGGTATATGTATACATATCATGTACACATACCATAGAGAGGTTTATAGGGCACCAACTCATGATGTCACACCTATGGAAAGAATGAAATACATCGATTTCTAGTGTTTATGACTGAGTGAAAAAGTCCTGCCAGGAAGTTAAATGTGAGACTACCATATTGCTTTTGTAAAAATATGAAATTAGCATTGCGTGAGATGAAAATGAAGATGACGTTGCTTTTGAAATGTGGATGTGGAGAAGGATAGAGAAGGTCAAATGCAAAGAAAGGGAAACAAATGATTTTATGTTAGGCACTGTGGGGGAGTATAGGGGATTGTGGGGAGAAATCCAAAGGAGAAAGAAAGGATTGATAGGAAGCATTCTGATTGGCGATGGGATGTTGAAGACTGTGACAGAGGGAATAATTTTGGGCAGCAAGGAAGGGGCAGGAATAGGATAGGAGTGTTAGAGGGAGGAAACATGTGGAATGGAGGAGGGGTTTATTAAGTGTTTGAGGTCAAGTTTTGTTTTGTAGGAGAGACAAGAGAATGACCTTTGAACTCCTTGTGTAGCCTGTGTCTATCCAAAACCTATGACTGGTAGACTTAAATTGTACCAATAATAACAGAATAATAGGGGTAGAGTGTAGTCCAGGGAGTAGAGCATAGGACTACTGATGTGACGCCCTGTGTTCAATTTCTGTGGATGCTTCTGGACACCTTCCGCTATGCGTTCTTTTGAGTACCAGATGTTCCTTGGGATACCACAGATGGCACAGGAAAAGAAACTGCCCCCGCTACCCTCATGTGGGAATTTTACTTGCTGTTTGACTAATTACAAGGTAAAATTTAGAAAACTTCAGTGTAAACAGCATTCAATAGATTCAGGCGAGGTGTATTGGAAGTTCACCATTATGAGAAAAACAAATTTGCACTTTTCCATAGGTTTATTGGTAATATACAAGGCATTTGGGTTCACAGAAACATCTTCGGGTACAACTCTTGTATTTGAAGATGTTTCTGTGAATTGAAATGTGTTGTACGTTATCAAAAAACCTGTGGAAAAGTGCAAATGTGTTTTTTCTCATAAACAACATTCACCTGGTCATAACATCTAATTCCTTTAAAAGCCCTTTGAATTTTAGAGGAGGGCAGGAGGGCATCTCGATCTCTTAACTGGTTAAAGTGCTTGGCCAGAATTTTAGTGATCTGGATTGGTAAAGGCAACCGGCCAATTGTCTTCCTCTTCACAATCACTTCTATCCGCACTAATCTCTTTCTCCTTCCTTCTTCCAGGTACAGGGTGTGGTGGTGGGTGCCCATTGTTGGACCACATGTGGGTGCCATCCTTGGGGCTGCCCTCTACGCCTTCCTCATAGAGTTTCACTGGCCACCAGAAGGCCTCTAACAGCCATTGCATGCATCGCTCAGTGGTACGTGCCCTAGAGATGCCAAACCCCATTCTGCTGAATTGTCAGACCACAAATGGTGCCCTGCAATACTTATGTCCATAAGAACTAACTCAAAAATACTTCCCCAAGAATCCCATGTGGTTGAATTCACAAAGGACACAGGTTCCGTAGGCCTCTCTCCTGCTGTCAATCGCCCATCACTCCTGCTCTGGGGTCTCTCCTATCAATGTAATCTTGAGATTATATTTGGTTAAGTGTAGGCCCTGATTTGCAATTATCTGGTGGCTCAATGCATGTGTCATCTTCCCCTGCTCCCCTTGGCTGCCATTCAAGTAATAATGCGATGCTCTGACACAACAACTTCTTTGGAAATCTGACGCTTGCCTTGACGTTCTTCAAGCAATTTCACTTAACATTCCCGGAGGGAATGGAGAGGAGATAAAAGATTCTTTTTCCTTCCGAATTACTTACTTTCTCAATCTTGACAAGTGACCACTTATCTTGACAGTACTTTGTTCCTGTTATCTTTCCCAATTTCCAATTCGCACTCCTGTTGATGGTCACCTAGTTGACTGAAATATCAGTATATAGAGGTTTTAATAATCAGTTTGGGCTATAGGGTTGACATCTCTTGAATCTTCACAGGCTCATTTAATAATTTTCCTGAATTATCTTCGATTGTACGGAGGTACTTTTCCTATCACACATTTAAGCTGTTTATTCTATAATTACAGCTACAATAATAAACTTTTCCAATTAACAGGTTTTGACTAAATTACAAGCAAAAAATCCTTAGGAAATTAGCAGCACTTTAGTACTTACACCTTGTATGGACAATCAAGATATAAAATGCTAGGCAAGGCTAGTTTTAATTGCAATGAAAATAACCTGAATATGTATATGCAATTGAAATGGCTGTAGTTGATTCAGGATACTTGTGAAGAGGCAATTAAGGGAAACCACTACTCTTAACATAGCGTTTACATACTATTAAACAGCAGCCGATAGATGTCCAGCTGTTACCCATAATCCAGGCATTCTACGAGCCACGTACGAGAATGCGCATGCATTTGAATGTATGTTCCCCATTGATATGCTCAATGGCCCTGACAACTTAAACCACCCTATATGCAGTTTACCACATCAAGTTTTGGAGAATGATCACATCCATTGCAAATAAATGGTTGGGTATGATAAAACAAATATTCAGAGAAAAGATGCCTCAATTCACGCATTTACATTTATGATAAACATGGCCTGAAATCATCATGCCCAACAAATACCTCTGATTTATACACCTACACTAGTATTTCTGTAGTCGAAATCAAGGAATATCCTCGGAATTATTAATACTGGCTCTGCTGCTTGATCATGATTAGCATATTGCAAGAAATAATATGTGTCAAAATTTGATGTTACTCCAAAAGGTCACCCCTTTTTACTATCCTGAAAGATTCTCATCAGATTTAGAAACTGTTCTTCCTCAACAAAGGTAGGTGATCTTCAAAGCCTCTGTCAGGTTTGTTAAATGATTTCTAAGTAAAACGAAGGAGGAAAGATCAAGAGCAGTGAGTTACCCTTTGCTTAGAATAAATCTTGAAGTGAGAAAAGATGCATACATGTAATCTAGAATGGGAGCATCATCAAAAGAAAATGGCCACTGGTATGTAAATAGACACAAAAACGCAAACATGGATACAACACCATTGAAGAAAGTTTCCCCAATTAATAAGGGATATTATGCATGGAGTAAATAGATTCTTTGATTGAAACAATAGCCACATTACCTGCACACTCCAGAGTCGGAATATAAACTCAGATGCAGCATTCCTCCAAGATCAAACCATACTTTTAATGTTGAGATATAGCTTCACTTCAGGGTGAAACTGAAATACAGACTACGAATTTAGATTAGCAGTGCCACTGGATTTTATAGACAGATTTGGTTTACAGCACTGGTTTCAGGAACTAACCAAATGATTAGGGTGAACTATGAGGATCCAAGCATGGTCACGCCTGAAATGGGTCACCCCTGAGAGCTGGGATTCGGAAAAGTGGCAATCAATCCACATTCTGAGGAAATGCTATTTTGTTTCAGTCACTGCCAACCCATTTAATGATTCCATCCTCATTATTTCCTGAATATCAAAAACAATAACCAATAATAATATTATAAAGCATACACTTAGCTGGATTATATGTCTTTCATCAAAAGTAATTGTCTGCAGACCACAACCAAAATGAATACAAATGAGCCAATGTAGCCCAGGTCAGAGACCAAAAACTACTCAGTCGATTGAAACCCCAGAACATTGAGTCAATCATGCAATTCCACTCAGGATATCATCAATGTGAAGAAGCCTCTCTCCATCAGTCCTGGGCACTGATCACAATGCACACAAGATGAATTTCCTGCAGATATTAACCTGCACTTCTGAGTGCCAAGGTCACCATAGGAATTGTGATATGCTAGCTTTCATGAGCTAAAATTGAAAGAGCAGAGGTGGAGTTGTTCATATTTTAAAACCACAGTCGATCTCACTCTTTCCTTTGTCCAAGAGGAAAAAATATTGGAACATAGCATCCCAGAGATCCTTTTTCCATTAGCCACTGTAAAAATTGAACTAACAATTACAAACAATTGCTTGTGCTGGTCTGAAAATACAACATTGTACAAACCTAAAATTAGTTCACACCATGAATTACTATTTCAGGTCCAACTGAAAAGACTCCTTGTTGAACATTTGATAGCCATCATTCTCATAAAAGGATCGAACATGCATGATTGAGAAAAAAAATATGTCAGAAAACAAATAAAAGAAGAAGTCCCCTGGAAGAAATCAAAAGTTCCCAAGAGACAAGAGCATATGTAAAGCCAAGCTTTAACACTCAACAAAGGCCAACAAATATGCCTCAATGTCCACTGCTTCTGGATCCAGCAAAGCCCCTTGAGTGTATATGTATGTGTACATGTGTGTGTGTGTGTGTATATATATATATATAAATATATTGATGATGTGGAAGCACTCACGAGAGCAATATAATACTTGGACGGCACAATAGAACACAAGTCAGTCTGGCCTGAAGAAGGCCTCAGAGTAGGCCGAAAGCGCAAACAACCTACAATGTGAGTGTACTTTTACGTGTAATCTATTTTATTCTGTGTTCTATTGTGCCGCCCAAGTGTTATGTATAAATACATATAAATATATATATATACATACACACACACACACATATAAAACCACTATAGCGGTTGTCATCACAAAGGTTGGTTTGCGGGGTTGTGCAGGTAGAGCTCACCTAAAACCAACTCCAAAAGCTTGTGACATTTACACACTTGAGGTAATGAAGAGCAGTTGCTTTCCCTGTGCCAACTATGGTACTATGATCTGGTACCAAATAAAATCTCTTTCACACAGCTTGGGTGAAGCTGAGGGTGCCTAACCACTGATTTAATAATTTAATACATATATATATATAAATATAAGCCTTCCTTTGGCAAATGATTCGGAGCACTTGGGCATTTTAAAAACATTGCAGATGTTTGTAAATTAGGTTTCCTTGGTGGTGTAATTGGTAGCACATCCGCCCGGCAAGTGGAAGGTCTGGTGTTCAAATCCCGGTTAAGGAAATATTTTTATATTCGTGATCTGCTCAAAAAATCGCCTTCCCCACATGTCCTGTGTTCACCTTTTATGTGCTTTCCTATCCCCTTTCCTTATACCTATTTCTATGTTTAAATGAATATTTGTGCGCCGTAGGGCGGGACTTCGTATTTGAATATACACATATATATGTATATATACATATGTATATGTATATATATATACATATATATGTTTATATTTATCTGGTAATTCAGTGGGTAGACCATTGTAAAATATAAAATACACATATATATTTGTGTATGTGTGTTTATATCAATGACGCAGATCTCACTAGAACAACATACCACTTGGACTGCAGTTGGACTGTTCAATTGTGACCTCCAATTATTTTATATAAAATATAAACCAAACCAATATCACTGTCGTCAACATGAAGGTCAGTTTATATATGTGAAGAAATACATATACATATATATATAAACACACATCCCATTAATCTATTTCCATTGTTTGAATGGTTTATTTTCTTCAATGTATATTACATTTGCATTGGGGTTTTAATGTATATAGCTTTGCTATTGTTTAATCATTAAATATGATATACATATATATATATATATATATATATATATACACACACACACATGAACACATGTATATACAAATCTGAAAATTAATTTATTTGTTTGGGAACATATTACGCCAAGATGGTACACAGTTGTGGGTTCAAATCTTCTATAAAAATAGGGTGAAATTTCAGAAAGTAGCATACACTAGGTCCGATTTGGATATATTCCCTGAAATTTTTTGAGATCAAAACAATTACTTTTGAATAAAGAATATAACTTCTTTTTCACAAAGTTGGCAGCACAAGTTTCACTCTGAATTTAATACTCCAATTCATTCACTTTGATGAGGTCCTATATTGATGCTGCCTGACCTGCCCTTATGGTCATCTGCACATCTGGCGGTGGTCTTCCTCTTGCCATATGAGCAATTTTCCATTTTGCAAATTTCCGTGCATCATTAAGATCAAATCGATAACAAGAGTTGGCTATCTTTTGAGTTTTTCACACAATGAAGCAGTACAAATATTCATGGCTGACAATGTAGATGATGTATTTTTTTAAACCTGCCCTCTTGCTCATCGGCATTTGAAGGAATGAAATGGAATCTCTTTTTACTAACAGCAGTGACGTTCACTATTGTAGGAATATAACTCAATTTGGGACACCATAACTCATCCCCAAGTGTAAGATATTTATTCTTTCCACTCCCTAATTCATGAGGTTCTTTTACTGATTTAATTATCCTGAAATGCCAATTCATTATATTCACCCCTTTAAAATCATATCTCATCCTTGTATTAATTATTAAGGCACTTAATTTTTAATGTTTCACAAAGAAATTTTGATGTACTAGAAGTGATAACAAATAAAATTGCTGATTTGATTATACAAGTACCCTAGATTAATTTCATTATTTTTTCTTTAAATATGGACACATGAAATGATATCCGCAAATGCACTTCCTCATATTATTTCATACTTGTATCCTCAATCAAAACTACCATTGTTAGAACCACAAGTATACCACATATTGAAATTTGGAGTGTATTGGACAATGCCTAATGCATCACTTGGCATTGCTTCCTTTGCTTAGCAATGGTGACCGCTTCTTGTATACTTCACTTCTAGAAGGTAATATAAACTAGATGCAAATTTTACTTCATTATAACATTTTACTACACATGTAAAAGTGGCACAAGACATCCATCACCACCATGAGTGTCGATAATGATATATTTTTATGGAAATATAGTTTAGACACTGTTCAGTAGTGACAGTCTAGGTTATGGATAAACTGCAGTTATCCACTATTCTGCTACCCAAATAAGACAATGATTTTGAAATCTGATTTTCTGAAATATCATAAACAAGTAATCATTCAGTTGCTACATAAACTGAGGAACAGAATGACTTCCTCCATTAATAAAGAGATAAACTCTCATTAAAATTTATTTTTATGTGGACTATGTATTCATCAATTGAATACTATGCATTTATTTCCTCACTTTACTATGAAAAGTGGAGAAAAAATTCATCTAGTTAATGAATGAATGAATGTAGCTATGCAGGCATGCATGGCAATCATGAATATTCACAGATAAAACACCAAATATGTGCTTCCCACAAATCTTATGAAGAATGCTCAAGGAGTTCTGCTGCCCAGAACATCAAAATAGTACCACCCAGTTGTGCTACAGGGCATTGGAATAATCAAATTGAGAATAAATGAAGGCATTAAGTAAAAACTCAAATTAGGAGAGACTTTTTTAATATTCAAATAATACATTAAAGTATGGGATATTAATAGGAATATTGAGCATAAAAATTGCTCTCAAGTATTGTATCCTTGATTATTTGGAAATTATTCCAATTTTGAAATTTAAAATCACAAAGTTTATAAAATAATAATATGAGCAACACTAATATTTCAATACTGCCACTCAAGGTTTTGCTGAAATACTTCACGTCATTTATTTCTAGTAATAATATTTTTTTGAAAATTCTTGCTTTATGAAAAGATAATGGTAATTTTTCATGAGCTCTCCTTCCCCAAAACCAATCACTACAGACATGATTGCGTACTTGTTCAACTTTTGCGACTGAAATACAAGACTTGCTGGGAGACTGTCAAAGTGAATATTTTACTTTTTGCACCCTATATCCTGCAAATCACTGAATTACACACTCAGTTTATCTAAATAATGTTAATCATGGTAAAGAGAAAGCAAACTCGGCTATTCCACAAAAATATTCATTGAAACAGGACTGCTGTTTTGATGCTAGTCAAATAATCAGGTGAGTGAGAGCCCAAAATGAAACTCATGTTAGTGTAACAATACAAGATCAGTATAAAAAGTATTGGGAACAATAATTTTTTCCTGACGTGACTGTATGTCACAGTGTGCTCACACCCCGCAGGCTTGGTGGTGGGGGCGTTTGACCTTCAACATGCTCCAAGTGCCTGTGAGTATTTGCTCAGGCTAGATCATGTTTTTAGTGGAGCCCTGTTGAGTGACTCAGTGCAAGTGCAAAATGCAGCAAATGACTGAAGAGCGGTACGCCATCAAATTTTGCATTGGACCAAGGGAAATTAGGTACGGAGACATTTGACATGATTTGCCGAGTGTCCAAGGATGAAAGCATGCCACAAACTGCAGTTTTTAAGTGGACACAGGCCCTTCAAAGATGGCCAAGAGAGTGTTGAGAGTGGAGGACGAGCCTCGCACTGGACAGCCATTGGCGTCAAGAACTGACAACAATGTGTAACATGTGCAATAAGTACTGAATTCAGACCATCGGTTACGTGTGCACATGATTGCAGATAATGCTTTCTGTTGTTTCAGGCTCAACTTTGTGGAAGTTTATGTTCATTAAATGAAGAACACAATGGATATATCCACTGTTCTTTATTCTCGTACAACTAGTTTCAACTAGTTGTACGAGATAGTGGATATATCCACTGTGGATAGAACAGAATAATACAGTGGATACTTGCATTGCTTCTTTTCCTTCCTTTGTTATATTTCCTTCCCTTATTATGTTCTACTGCCATCCCATGTAATATTCTTTACTTTGAAGTAGACTAAGTCATGTCTTCCCATGCGTCCCAGCTCTACTATGCCTGCACATTCTTTGTTTAGCCATTCTCCCCTAGCTTTTTCCGTTTCTCTTCATAGTTCACCATTCAGTTTTCTATACTTCCTTTTCCTTCCATAATTAAGAAAAGATAGGAACAATTTTCCACTAGATAAGTTTAATAGTATGACCCAGTTTCAATGTATTACATCATCTTCAGGTGAATAAATTTATCTAGTGGAAAATTGCTCCAATCTTTTCTTTATTATGTTCAAATTCCACTACATCACGCCTGAAACTACTCCATTTGTTTTTCCCTCCACTTCCCTTTTGACTTTGTACTTTCTTCTCTCTTCCAATTTATCAATTTTGGCCGGTGTTATCCATTACTTCTTTGTTCTCTTCCCTTTCCTGCAGCCCTCCAATTCTTCACTTTTCCCTTCAGTGCCTTTCTTTATTCTCTCCCACTGTTCCTCCACACTCTCTTCAGTTGTTCTATTCATTCTCTTCATCTCCTCATACATTTCCCCACCCATGTCCTCCTTATCCACTTCATTTAGTTTATCCAAGTCTCACCATTTGACCATCACAGCTCCTTTTATACTTTGCAGTCTTACCTTGATTTCTGCACTAAGAAGTACATGGTCAATGTAAATATCTGCACCAGGGAGACCACAAACTCGCTTCACTCCATTTCTGTATCTGTTTTCTACCCATATACAATCTATCTGCTGCCTATACATATCACTCGATGCTTTCCCGGTGCACAATCTTCTCTTCAGAGTTGAATACATAGTAGTATCTGTAACTGTTAATTTATCTTCCCTACAGATCTCCACCAGTCTATCACCTCTATCCAAGTCTATTCTGCCCTTTTGATTCCTTTCACCACTCCTTTCCCAATACTCACATTCCAGTCACCCTTTACAATATTGCATCCTTCGTCTCTCTTCATTTTCCCTATTCCCTCATACACTTCCCCTCCTTCCTCATCACTATAGTCGCCTGTCTGCATGAATATCTGAATGATTTAAGGTTTTTGGTCGCAGACTCTTATCTTCATACCTATCACTCTCTCACCGCATCCTTGCTGACATAAGTCTTGTTTTTATTTATAGTGAAATAGAAATCCAAATGAGTGGTGATTTTACTTCTGCAATATTTCATGTACCAGTATTCCATGTTATTTCCTATTGACCTAGTTGAGACTACTGCAGGTAACCCTGAAGGTTCTTTAACATGGTAGTTTCCCATTGCTTTCCACATCTTATGCTGATGACCACAATCCAATTCATGTGCCTTGAAGAGGGATTTCTCCCCCCAAGGGAGAGAGGGGATCCTTACTCCCACTTTACGTTCATCTGTCCAACAATTAGATTTGTAATACCTATACTATTATATAGTAATGTATACTATACCAAATGTTGACTCATTTTGCTTTATTTAATGATATGTAGCAGAGTCTTATGTACTTGCTTGAGAAATTTCCCAAGTTCACACTCCATCAAATCTATCCTCAAATATTTTCTCCATCATTACTTATAACACAGCCATCGTCTAGATACACCCCTATTTACCCTCTGTTACATTTAAATATCCTGCTAACCTAGCACACAGATACTCAGTGAAGCCTCTTTCCAAATCCTATATTGCCCCCAAATCCACAGTGATTCTGCGATCCAGTTCAGCCAGAGGAAACTTTGCCCCCCCTCCATTCCCTCTTGCCATTTCAGTCAATTAATCTACTACTGAAAATACAACCTCGGCCCCACTCCCAACATTTGATAACGGGAAGTGTGGCAGTATAGCATAAGCTAAAGAAATACACACTTGAGCTGACATGTTGGCAGCAACCTCAGATTATTTGCAGATGACAAGGTGGTATACAGGAAAATAAGAAACCAAGCCGATTGTGGGTTCCTCTCCAGTGATTTAGACAAAATATCGACTTAGAGTATGGGATTGGGATTAGTAATGAAACAAATGTGCAGTTTTGAAATTTTGGAGCAAAACAAGTGGGGAGCATGGCATTAATTATGAATAGAGGGTTCAGTAAAGATAGATACAAATACTCCTTCTTTCCCCGGTCAATCAGGAATCATAATAGTAGGAAATCAAAGTCATCATAGAAATAGTAAAGAAAATCTGTGCAGTATTCACCCCTATGCATTTGGAACCAAAGCTTCCTGAAAACCCTCATCCTGTGGCACTGCTCATATTCTCACTTTCTAAAATGATTCTCGCGCCAAATAAAAAAGGATGGAAGCACAACTGCCCTTTGGCAGACAACCTTGGCAGTTTGGGACCTGCCACATACGAATCACGCCAAGTTTTCACGCATTTATTTTTGCAGAACCAGAGACTGCACAACCAATCATAATTCAGATTGATGCTGCAGCTGGTGGCACCACAGAAGTTCCTCAACGTTCACTGCAGGCTACAGCAGTGAGTAAAAGCCACCCGTCTTCTTCCATTCAATACCATTCAAAATATACAGTGCAGAGGTAATCAATGTCTTTTGTTTTCTTCCAGTGTTACTGCGAGCATGGAAATTGGTTGGAGGGCAACACAAAAATGGAATGCAAAACTGAATGCATGAAACAATTCAGTTTTGCCGGAATGCAAAAACCATAAACACATTCAGGATTGCATTTTGTTTAAAAGAAGTTTAATTCATAATATTTACCTGTAAAACATTTGGTTCTCACATGGTCCCACAATACATCAATTTCCACTGAGCTACATAAAAGTCATTCCTGACATTCCACATGAATACCCTTTGAAGTATGCATGTGCACAAGGAACAGCCCAATACTTCAAAATAGTTATTATCAAAAACTCTTTAAAATAAGTGCATACATAGCAGTATGGTTTTCACACCACTTCAAACCTCAATGACAAACTCACCAACTACTACTTTGTCATGCATACGGAATGCATAAAATGGTAAAGCCAAAAACTTCTTAATATTCACACAAAGGGCAAATTTCCAATTGGACAATGCTTGCTAATATACTATACATAAGTAAAATCCTCACTGATATCAAGTGATAAAATTAAATAAACAGGAATGCAACTAAAAGTATTCAATAAATTAGATCTGGTTGTTTTGAATTGAGTACCTGCTTTCAAAAAATAAGTTAAATAATAAGTCAGGAACGACTTTGATATGAAAATTCATGATATTTATAGTGAAAAGGAACTCAGTAATTTCCACCATTACCTCTAACAAATAACAGGATTTATAGAAAAATATCTTGGTTTTCAACATGATTTAGAAAATACACTTATGAAAATGTATGTATTTATAAATATGTATGTATGTGTGTACACACTTATACATATTTATCATTATTTCTATTTTTACTTCTTATGTACATACCTTTGTGCATACATTAATTAAATTACATTTATTTTGCTAAGAAAACATTAAAATTATGTACACTAAAAAATATGAATTGTAAATAATTAAATTACAGCCTAATAGACATTTTTTTAACAAAATAGACCAAATGTTCCACCAACAGGAGGATTTGGAATGGGTTTAATGCAGATCAGGTGGTATATTTTCTGACACACTGCATCCCCAGAAATTCATGGTGGCCATGGAAACTGATCACGTCCACATTCATTCCAGTGTTCTCTCTTGCCAGCTGAGACAACATTTCACAATCTAGTGCCTTACCATTCTCCCTCTCTCTCAGACACATCAATGAGTACAAAATTCCATTGATAAATCACATATTTTGTATCACACGCCATACATATTGTAAAAATTAATTTACTCAGGATATGACATTCCCCTGATATCATCTCTTATCACTTGTGCATGAAGCACTGCCAATGATGATCTTGGTGGGATCAAGCCATGTAAACAAATCTCTGCTCCTTAAACAAATAATGTTGGAATGGGAAGTGAAATACCAAATCTGGATACACTATATAATTACTACACCTATAATATTTCTCAAACAGAAAAACTGTGTTCTTTTAATTGCAAAACCTTGGTCAAGAACAATAAAACACGTGTACTGCCCTAGAATATCAACCAATACAATGTCTGAATTACATATTTGGGTTGTAACTGATAACGATCTAGCATATTGAAAAACACTTTAGACAAAATGAAATCCTACCAAAAACTGTAAAATCACTTTCTAGCTGAAAAAATCCAACGAAAAGTTAACTTCAAGCAAATTCTTATGCATAGAAAGCATCGAAAATTGTATATTGCCGATTAACTGGTACTGGGCATAGAAAAACTAGATTAATGTCAATACTGGAGAGGTATCAGCATTGGCATTAGATTAGGTTTTTTCATATTTTTATGAATTATGAGGTGAACCTCCTTTCCCAAAACCTATGAATGCCCTAGCATATTTGAAGGGAAAATTCAGAAATTTTCACCCTAACAATGTACAAAATGTCATGTTTTTGTTTCAGCCTCTGTAAAAGGGACTCTTTCTTATTGTCATGCAGCCAGTGTGAGGTCACAGCTGAATCTCATGTCTGTCATGCTTGTTTGATGCCTTAATGTGTTTGGTGGGAGATATAAAGCCACACTGAGAACCTTCGGTGATTAACACAAAATGAATTCTGAGCCTCGTTGCATTGTACTTGACACACAGGTAAACCAGACGTAGGTGTGACAGAGAAGTTTGCAAAGTTGCTCAATATGCTGGAGAGAGTGGGAAATCTGAATCAAAAGAGGACATTGTGGAAGCACCAGTTTCTGATCCACTTGAAGGTATTATGATTGAATGATGCCACACACACACACAGGTCCCAAGAGTAGGTGTGTTGTGACTGTGGTGTTACCAGGGGTGAAAAAAACTCCAAATTAATTCTAATGTAAATTCTTAAGTGTTGATCAGGAGAAATTAGATTTAGTTTTGACTCAATTGGAAGAGTATTGTGCAAATCTGTTGTATCAAGTTTGAATTCTTTATTACTCACTACAGAAACGTCCAATCCATTGTTCCTTATGGCATTGAAGAATAAGAGCATGCTGACAAGCAAGAACAATTGTGGATGATGTAACTATGCAAGAGAAAATGTTGCCAGCTGGGGATGAATTGTCAATGGATGAGGCAATTGATATATTTTGATTAGGAGAAGTCAGCAGGTCTGCAGTGAAAGACATTCATAGTAGTCACATATTCCATCCAAGGCCTAAAAATGGTGAAACTGTGCCTGCTAAAGGAAGTGCCGTTCAAGACCCAAGGGTGAGTCGACATCTTCACGTCTTGTGTGAATCTTGTAGCTAACGTCATGGACTGGAATGCCCGGCACTGAATCAAGCAGCAGTAGTAGATTTAGGGCAGGCAGCCAACAGGGTCAGTCCTTTTCACCATTAGGGATATTGAGGAATTGGGTGGGAAGGGTGGGGAGGAACCTGAATTAGCCTACTCTTAATGAAAGGCACCAAGGGGTCTGGCATTTAATGCTCAAAGGCATTAAAGGTACACCAGCTGCACCTACAGTTTACGAGGATGGCAGGGGGATCAAGAGGTTGAACGATTACATTGTTTGTATGTGTTAGTGCATTATGAGTCAGAATTGAAAGATTCAAGAGAGAGGGAAATGTAGGAAGGGTAAAGAAAAATCTGACGTACCCTTAGTGATTGGAGCCAAGGGTTTGCACACTATGACGTCCCATCCGAAGTATGGTGCTCTCAAACGGAAGTGCTCTTCACTTGCTACATCAAGTAGGGTTTGGGGTACCTCTGAAAACTCCTGCCACCTCCAAGTTTTGAACCCTGACCCTCGGAGCAGGAGGCCAGGACACTAGTCACTGCATTAACATGATTCCCAATGAACACCTACAGTGAGTAGCATAGTGATTGTTGAAAAATTCAATGGACCTCAGAGATCTTACTTAAACACATCTTAATTGGGCTATTTTAAGGGAAATGAATCCCACACCTGCACTGGAGGAGTTGATATCTAGAATAGCAGGATGCAAGACTGTATGTGCTAATATGCTGCATTATCTAAATGATGGGTATTTTCATGTTAACCTAGACAAAAAGAGTAAGAATCTCTATTGTTTTACCATCATTTGTCTTGGTTTGTTTCCAGTCATTGTTTCCAAAAAAATTGACTGCATTACTTCGTGCTTTTCATCACTTTGCTGAATTTATTACTGAAAATTATGATGAGGGTGAGCATGATACAACCATTCAAGCTGTGATAGCATGTGCTTGCCTCTGCAATATTAAGCTGAGTGTTGGCACATTTCAATTTAAAATTTAGAGGGTAAAATTCTAAGGCAGCATTATATCAGTCTGGAATTAAAGTGAATGTTATGCATATAATTGTGTAGAGTAGATACAGAATCCTCAAAATAAAAAAGGCTATCAAGATTCTTCGGACTTATAAAAATATATAGGAAGGCATTTTCCCATTCTATGAGAGGTTCCAGGACCACTGTGAGCATTAACTTGCTCGGCGGAGCAGTGGATGTGACCATCAAAGAGACTTGAAAAAGTTGATATTGTCCACACCAATTTGAAAGGTCCATGATCATATAAAATCCTAAATCATTGACATAGATAACAACAACAACAGCCAACAATTCGCAATCATTAAAACATAAACTTCCAATAAATAAAAATTTTCCTGAGATGTTTACATTAGTTGTGTTCAACAATAATTTACTCTCGAGTAAGTGTAATATTATAGATAAAAGGGTTATCACAGGATGGAATTGGGCACCTGGATTATTTAAATAACATAAATCAGGTAACCTATCCACCAAACCATCTCAACCAGGGAAACAATTTTATATTTGACAAACTTACAATTAATAACATTTCCTGCAACAAAGAGCATCCGAGATGAACCTTCACCCACCAGGGCACCACTATGAAGGAAGCAGACATTCATGGCTTCCCTGGTGTTAAGGAGAGATTCACAACATTTCCAAAGAGAGCTCTAGTCACCTTTGGCTGCTTAGTTGGTTTGCACTGTTACGTTGCTGGCTGACTGTGCAGGCTGACTGTTCTCCTCCAATGTGCACTCATCGTTGTCATCCACCACCAGGTAGGGGGCCCTGATAACTGTTTTGCAAGCAAACGTTAGAGGCAAGTGATTGGAGGATAAATATCTCCTCAACCCAAGCACCACCTATTCCCCTGGATGCCAGAGGCTTAAAACCATTCTCAAAGAACTCTTCCCTATTTCAAATCCCAATGACACAACCTCCTGTCCCCCCTCACTCAAATACATAACTCCCTCCCATTTATAAAGCATCATCTAATCCACCAATCCTTTAATTAGCACCCCTATTTTATATGTATATTTTCACATTCAAACAGGAAATCCCACCATACCGTGAACAAATATCCATTCACATAGAATTATATATTAGGAAAAACGGAGAGGAACACACATGAAGGATGAACACAGGAGAGGTGGGGAAGGCAGAATCAAGCAGACCACTAATGTAAAAATATTTTCTCAACCGGTACTTGAACACCGGATCTTTCCACTTGCCGGGCAGATGCTCTAACCACCTGAGCTATCGAGAAAACCCAATTTACACTGAGATCTGCGATATTATAAAGCACCAAAGTGCTCCGATTACATGGCCAAGAGATGGCGTTAGGGAGCTGTTTCACCCACCAAAGAAGAAATAAACAATACACACACAAGAGGAGAATGGACAGTAGAGGTTAGCAATCATATAACATCATAAAGGATAGGAACGGTGTGTTTCATGGCATACATAGTCAGAATAAGAGACGAGCCACATTGGCCAAATACACAATGAAACACGAAACCCCGCCATACGGCAAACAAATATTCATTCACATACAAATAGATATAAGGAAAGGGGATAGGAAAACACATAAAAGACAAGCACAGGAAAGGTGGGGAAGGCACATTTAAGCAGATAACAAATAAAAAAATATTTCCTTAACCAGGATTTGAGCGCTGGACCTTCCACTTGCCGAGCAGATGACCTTATAAAGCGCCCAAATGCTCCAATGTGTTTTCCTATCCCCTTTCCTTATGTCTATATTTCTCCTTTGGTGGGTGAAACAGCTCTCTAATGCCATCTCTGGGCACAAAGCAATCCATATATACATACATATATATCTATGCTCCCAACCCCCAAACATGCCTCCGAACACAACACTGCCTTTGACCAATGTTTTAAAGTATCCATCTTAGCATCCCTCCCACTCTCAGACCCTCCACTGAAACTCAAAACATTAGAGCTAGCTTTCATCTGGCTCTTGGATTCCTGGAATCGCCCAGGTATTAATATTAGACATTAATTGCCCCCTTTATGCATATAATTTCATCCCCCTCCACCCCCAACAACTTCCATATCATCACCACCTTTTTTTAAAATTCCCGCGCCATACACTACCCCTCCAAACCCCTCACCTCGAATGCCTTTCCCCCCCTTTTCCTTTCTTTTCCCCTCTTTTTTCCCCATTTTCCCCCTCCTCCTTCCTACCACTGCTTTCGGGCTCTCCTCTGCCTCAGTTCTGTTCCTAATTCCTCTTGAGAAAGGTGGTTGCACCACTGAAAATTCGAGAACTAGTGAGTCCCTCTTTTATATGTTTTAGCTTCTGTGTTTGCTATGACTATTTAGTGAATTTTATATATATATATATATATATATATACATGGTTATATATATATATATATGGTTTATGTATATGATATATAAAAGAAAAAACCCAGTTTCTGAGGAAGATCTGGTACCCAAAAAATGACGAAGCATCGGTGGAGCTTGGTAACACTTATTGCAGACCAACAACGACTGCAGAAAGCAGACAGCTACTGAGGGCTAAAGTGAGGCCAACACGACCATACATGGAACCTTTCAGTACAAGCACTCAGTGTAAATCCTACACTGTCCACAGAGTCCTTGGAATTTGGGAGTTATAATCAGCTCACCTTCTCTTCCTCTTCTCCTGCGGCCAATTTCATAAGGAATTAAAGTCAAGAGGATAAGTATTCCAAAAGCTGAAGATCCCCCACAGACAAATGTCAAGACATCTCGGTAGTAATGTGGACAGGTGAGCACACATTTGCTGAAAGAGGAACCATGCTCATCATTTGTCATATAAACTTGCCTGTGGCATTAAATCAATGTTGAATTAGCAACTATTAACCAAGAGTATGCTAGGATCAGACATGTATAAAAAGGTAATTGCTTGAGTAAATTTATTGAAATATGATAATCCTGAGTATAACAGAGTTTATTATCATTCACTAATAGCAAACGTGAAGGTCTTCGCTAAAACTCACAATTTTAATCATTGTAGTAATACCATTGGAAACATTTATTAAAAATATTGAATGAATATAATGAAGTTATATTATTCTTTAAAATGTTTAACAATTCAAATATCACATCTTAGAGTTTTTCATGAAGCTTCCAATGGTTAATGCCCAAATTATGAACCCTTAATATGAATTGATTATATTGAATAAATATATGAATTGCAAATACATCCAGTGGTTCACTTAACAAAAAAATCATTTGCAATTAACGCAAGGGGCTTCCAGGATCATGAAATTCCATGATCAAAATAAGCCCAAGCATGAGAGGACAACATGCACTCACAAATCTTGGATGACTGCCACTGCCAGCCCATTGGACAGCTTATCAGCAAAACTCATTGCTCCATAGACAAAAGCACCATTCTCTGTGTTGTCTGCAATGTAATCTGCAGTTATCCCAAGACTAGTAACTAGCATTATGGAACTTCCAGCACCTGAAATTGGAAATCTTCAGCAAAAACATCTCACCAGAACCTTTCCTTTTTATTTTCATTATTCCTTTACTTTATAAAATGTTTACTCATTTTTTCTTAAGAAGGAAATATCAGTCAAGTTTAACATTAATTAATATAACATATAAGATGATGTAAACGAACTTCCAAAATAATATTATGCGTGTGCGGGTCGCGGTGGTCTAGTGGGTAGAGCGTTGGACTACTGACCGCAGGGTCCCGGGTTCAATTCCCGGGCAAGGCACTTTGGGCACCTGCAGCTCCACCCAAGCTAGTTGACTTTTCGGGTACCAGATCTTCCTGGGAAACCATAACCGGCACAGGGAAAGGAACTGGCCCCCCTACCCTGATGTGTGAATATTCACACGCCGTCGGGCTTGGTACACGGGTGAGCTCTACCTTCACCTACTAAATCGACCTTCGGGTTGATTACTGTGTTTATGGTTTTTTTTTATAAGATGATGTATAGAACTAAATAGATCTGAAATCTGTACATGAGCATTTTTTGCAGAAGGTAGGCAGGAGAATTGAGAAAATAGTTTGATGGAAAGGAAGCCTGACAATGAAATTTTAAATGTGCCAGGAGGGTGGGAGAAAGTTTTCAAGAGAAACCTGAAGAAAGCAGAGAAAGTGTATAGAGGAGATTATATTGAAAAGCAGAGTGGAATGTTGAAGGAAGGGTTGGGCAAGTGGGAAAGAGTAAGGAATTGAATTGGCTAAGTGAATAGGTTGCGCGAATGTAGTTAGAAGGTACAAAGAGAGAAGGAAAATTAATTATTCGAGACAAACAGGAGGAATTTCATGTGGTAAGTAGCATGTAATAGTAGTTGGGGGTTGTCCAAAACATACTTTATTGAGGAGTATAAACTGCTTCCAATTAAAATTAGTTTTAAAGTTTAAATTGTGATATCATACAAGCAAATAATGCAGAACCTAGGCTCCTCAATACCATGATTTTTATTTCAGAATGTTGGGACAGAGAGAGGAAATTTTTTTCACCATATCTATAGATCTCACTAAAGCTTTTGACATGGTTGATCAAACTCTGGTCCTTCATAGGTGTCAAAAAGTTTGCATCGGAGGAGTTTCCCAGAACTGAAGGCCCTCTTATTTATCAAAAATCTGATGAAATGAGAAATACTACCTTGAACAAAAAGTTCCCGGAATAACCACCGTGTGGCTCTCCCATCGTTCCGATTTGAGTTCTGTTTTTTTGTTAAATTGGTACATCTGCTGTTGATATTCCCTTTAAATCTTAGTGTCATAACTTGACATTTGCAAAAGTTACGTAGCCAAGAGTACATCTATCTCGGTGTGTGTTGGCGATTTTTTACAATTGCAGAAATGGATTTAAATTTGCAACAACGAACTTGTATTAAATTTTGCGTAAAAAACGGATTTAGTGGCGCACGGACGTTGGAAATGTTGGAAAAGTGTTTCGGCAACGATTCTCTAAAAAAAAACGGTCGTTTACCAGTGGCACGAGCGGTTCAGAAGTGGTCGTGAGTCAATCGAAGATGATGAACGCAGTGGCAGACCATCGACATCGAAAGTCGGTGAAAAAATTGATAAAGTAAAAGAAATGTCGGTCAATAACCGCAAATTAACCATCAGAGAAATAGCGGAGGACTTGAACATTGCCTATGGATCCCCCCAAGACATTGTGGTTAATGATTTGGGTTTCCGTCGTGTAGCAGCAAAGTTGGTGCCAAAAGACCTCAATTTCATGCAAAAAAGAGACCGTGTTGACGTCGCAAAAGACATGATTTGCGAGGCTGAATCCGATCCCACATTCATCAAAAGGATCATTACTGGAGACGAGACGTGGGTTTATGAGTACGACATGCAATCCAGACACCAGGCAAGTGAATGGCGTTCACCAAATGAGCCGAGACCAAAAAAACCACGTCATTTTCAGTCAAAAAAGAAGGCAATGCTGATGGTTTTCATGGATTACAACGGTGTAGTGCATCATGAATTTTTGCCAGAAGGCCAGACAGTAAACAAAGAGTATTATTTGGGCGTTATGAGATGTTTGCGTAAAGCAATTCGCCGAAAGAGACCAGAAATCGTCGCACTGTGCGTCGAGACCGTCGCACAGTGCTATCATTATTCGTAATTTTTTGACGAAAAATGCAACAAATACCATCCAACAGCCACCGAATTCACCTGATTTGGCTCCCTGTGACTTCTTTCTGTTCAATCGAGTTAAAAAACCATTACGGGGAACGCGTTTTAGCAGCCGAGAGGAAGTAATGGAAAAATCGCAGGAAGCACTGATGGACATACCGAAAACCGAATATAAAAAATGTTTCGAGGATTGGATCAAGCGCTGGCATAAGTGTGTTGCAGTCGATGGGGATTACTTTGAAGGGGACAATATAGATTTAGATGAATAAACTTGTATTTTTAATTTTCTGAATAAATTCCGGGAACTTTTTGATCAAGGTAGTATAGCAGACAAAGAGAATATGACTGTTACCAGAAGATGATGTAGTTGCATCGAAACCGGTTGTATTAATAAATTTTTTACTTTTGTGGAAAATTGCTAATTTTATTTAATCATGTTATTCCACCATATCTCGCCTGAAAAGTCTCTTTTTATTCTGACGTTCCATGTTTGTATTTCAACTACTTTCGTCTTCTTCTGTGTCTTGTCCTGCTGCTGTTATTTCTTCCCTGCAAGGGTTTCGTGGGATGATGACCGCAGAAGCCTTGCCTCCCCCGCTGCCGGGCACGACACACAGCCACTTGGGCCGAGTCCCATTGCTGCCAGGACTCATATTCTTTATAGTGCCCATCATTACATTCTTGGGAATGATAATTGAGGTGGTTTCCCATTAAAGTTACATTCTATACACAAAAATATGTAAAGAAGTCCCACAATTTAACAGTCACACTTATGTTCTAGGTAGCATTCACCATGAAGACCTTTCTCACATTTATGTAGTATTGTTCGACTTCTTATTCACTTACAGTCCCCCTTAATTCAGGTATTTTTTCTGATGGCTTCTTGTCTTGTTTGAAATGTTTCTCCAATTTTCCACGCTTGTTATTTTTCTCTGGAGCCATTCATTTCCAAGATCTTTAACAATTCTAATTGTATAATTCAAGCAAGTCACATGGTTATATTCTAATGGGAGGTTTTCTTCGTAAACTGATGGGAGGTTTTCTTCGTACAGCTGTTGAGGATCATTCATGAGGCATGTTTTTTCCAGTATTTCAGTTGGTCTCTCATCCAGATTTTGTTCAGCATCATATCAGATACGTGGATTCCACAAATGTAATCATTTTTCGAGGATAGTTTGAAAGGTTCTCGGAATCACCACCAGATGTCAGTGCTGCCACAATGAGTTTCCCACTTATAATAGGTAATCCCTCGTGAGTATAAAGGTAACGTGTTAGTACTCTGGGAAGAGATCTGTGGTGCAGATGCCTCTCTGTTATTGTTCCCGTGTAGGTTAGTGGTTTGAGAAGATGAAAAAATTAGGAATTGAGAAGTGATTAAATACTTGAGAAATCAATCGCTGAAACATGAGGGATTCATCTGAATGGGAATATCACATTTTAACAGCGGAATTGGATCTGAAAAAATTATCTGCTAGATGGGTGCCTTGACTCTTGATGCAGGATCACAAACATCATCTGAATGGAAATTTCCAAAGAATTTTTGGCTTGGTTTAAGAGTAACCAAAAAGATTTTCGGTGCCAATTTATGACCACAGATGAAACTTGTGAGCACTACTATACCCCAGAAACAAAATGGTGTAGTCAAAGCAATGGAAACATGTCGATTCAACACCAAATCCAAAGAAAGGAAAGGCAATACCATTGGCCATAAATGCGATGGCTTCTGGGATACGAAGGGGTTTCTACTGATAGATTATCTTCACACTGGTCAAACAATTATTGGAAAATATTATGCTAACCTCCTAGACAAACTATAGCAAAAGTAGATAGAAAAGACCAGGTTTTGCAAGGAAGAAAGTCATCATTCATCATGGCAATGTATGCCCACACACAAGTGCTGTTACCATGACAAAAGTACATGACCTAAGATATGAATTGTTGCCTCGCCCACCTTGTTCACCTGATTTGGCTCGATCAGATTTCCATCTCTTCCCCAAACTAAAAATTTCCCTTGGTGGATGAAGATTCACTTCAAATAAAGAACTAATAGCCGAAGAAGACAGGTATTCTGAAGGCCTTAAGGAATCTAATTTTCGAGATGGGATCAAGACTTTGGAGTATCGCTGGACCAAGCGCATTAGTGCACAGAGAGACTAAATTGAAAATTAAAAATTTCACAGTGGTAAGTTGTTTATTTCTATTCCATTCCAAGAACTTTTCAAATTACTGTCGTATGATTGTATAATTGATGGTTCACTAACACATTATTCTTACCTCTATGTTTGAGTGAGTGTTTACTGTTTTATACTCTGGAACTGGTAGATAATAAGATTACTGGAAAACATTCCGACTTCTTCTCGTGCATGGAAGCAGTGAGAATATGGCCTTGCCAGAAATATCTCTACACTCCTATAGCTAATTTTTCTTTTAGTTGTTCGTGTAAGAATTTTCTACTTCTACGAATGGTGCCAGCAACATATCAACCTAGCTCAAGCAATTGTTTTGCCGGTGGTACAGAAATAAAAAATTAACCATGAAAATATGATAACCTTTTCTTGCGTAAGACCCCATTTTCAATAACTTCATCACTACACTGTACCCTAAATCGTTCTTTTGAATTTCAGTTTCATCCACTTCACACTTTGCTCCTCTATTTATATAAAAATTATTTCGTAGACACTGCACGAGTTGTGTATGAATCTTTGTTCCAACCAAGCTATCATCAACAATTAACTGCAAATGCAGAATGCAATGATATATGAACAAGGTATTGGCTCGATCAATGAGGGGTTGGACTTTGGCACACGGGTCGTATCCAGGTTCAACAAGTGAAGCAAGATTTTTGTATCGGCATGGTGGAACAATTTTAAGATCATTTGAAAATATTTTCTTGGAAACATTTCATGGAACCATTGAAATTTGTTGGGAAACCGGTATGAAGCTGTTGTTGGTGGCACATTTACACCCATATTTATAATGCAGGCAGGCAATGAAGCCTTTCAGTTGAGATAAAGTTGTATGTTCCATTTACGTGAAAGAGATTCTGAAGATAAATTTTCACAAGACAGAAAATTACTTGCTAATGCATTAGTTTCTTTTACCAGTGTTTTCAAAAGAGCATTAGGAATAAATGAATAAAGTATAACAGGGTGAGGCAGCTCTTGATGCACACAATTGGATTTTGGAGAATTATATTTGTTCTCAAATAATTTCCCCCAAACATCTTCCCCAGAATCAACCATTAGTTCTCCTCTATCCAAATCTTCAAACAAGGAACTCTGGGAAGAAAATCCTATTCTTTGTCTTTTTGCCAATATAAGTTCATCAGAATGAAAAATTGAGCCATCACTTTTACAACCAGTCTTTCCTAAGCAACACCAAAAGGGCTACTACAGAGAATCCCATTTCAGGGCGAAAATTTATTTCAATTCCCTTAATGTTTTTACTATCTTCCAATGAAATATGCCCAAAACTAAGCTATCCCCATCCACGACAAATTCTCTTTCTGACTGCCAACTATCTTGACTGTGCAGATGTATGTCCTGGAGAGGAGAGGTGCTTTCTCGGTGCCACCTTTGGTTTCCCAGACAGAATGGAACCAAAAATATCATACAGATAATGTGAAGCTAAGGACGCCCACAGATTTCACCCGGAATTGGATTTGGACCCTCCAATCAGCAGTCCACTGTGCCAGCCCCAGGACTACCACGCCCCAGAATAATTCCAAATGTCATGCACGCAAAGCATATGTAGATGAACACTTCATTCAAGATGAGCAATCCTTTTCTCATGCACATTCTCAACTTATACTTTTGCAACCCGAGAGTGATATCAAAAGTAACGTCGAAACCTAGGTCAAAGAAAATCTATATTAACAGTGGAAGAGTGCATTCTTATTTGCTATGAATCAATCATGTTTGTCTTCCACAATATTATACCCGATTCGAAAAAATTGGGGTCTTAATCATTACTATTGACTTGGGGTTCACCAAAAGTACCACTTGAATGAAATAAATGCTATTTCAGAAGCTGGCGTTCCAATACCACCCCAACCATTCAAAATATCACTTAGTATGCACTCTAATTCTTTCACCAGGGTGACATTCATTCGTGACTTCTCCCAATTTTCTCCAGAACTTCCTCACTCTTACAGTTCACCCTGGAGCACAACACACCACCACATCATAAATAATCGAATGCCAAGTTTCATGCAAAACCAGAGCAGTGTGAATTTTTATTTGTGCTTAATTGCCTTTTCATAATGTATATGACGAAATAAATTTCTGAAAAAAAAATGGATTTCATCCTTTAATGTGCTAATGGACTCCTCATCTTCTAATCCCTTACCTCTATGGAAAATATCTTGACAACTAAATTTCATTAAGTAATTCAATTTATTAATTTCAAATGTAACCTTTGTTTTGGTGATATTTCAATTCCATCATGGCCCACTTGACAACTAAACAGAACATTTATACCAGGCCAATTCATGAAAAACAATTCATGAAAATTTCTAAAGCAAAGAGAGAAACACTGGAAACTTACAGTTCCGAATAAGGATTAACAAGAAATCGCATTTGTAAATATTAATGCCTAGAACAAAAGATACATTTAAACAAAAAGAGTCACACATGAAAATTTGAAGGCATTATGGTGATTGTCAACTGAACACTGATTTTCTTTGGATGAGTGAATCAGGCCAGCGAACATGTTGACCCAAAACAGATGTGTTGGAATTGTTCCTTAAATAAATTAATAATTGAGGCCAAGAAATTTTATGGAGCAGCATAAATTTTAAAATGAATTCTACTAACGTGTCTTATCGATTAAATAGCAAAGAAGCAGCATAAGAACAGGAAAAGGCATAGAGTATTTCAATCAAAGTAGTTTAGAATTTGCATATTATAACTAGGTAAGATTTACGATTGATCAGTACTCTTAAAGGAAAAAAAAAGAATTCAAAGAGAAAATCCATACATGCCACATTTTCCTGGATATCATTCCAGGAAGAAAAAACTGTTGAAAAAACTATGAAGGCAAGTAGCAAGGGAAACAGAACTACTTCACTGACATTGTGAATAATAATATATAAAATAATAAAAATAATTCCCAAATTCATTAAGAGAAAGCTATTGGCATTTGAACATTAAACAATTTGGTTTTTCCACTTAAAATTTATTATTCTCATGACCTAGGTTTCGTTATAATATAACATCATCAGATGATGTTATACCATAACAAAACCCAGTTCGTGAGAATAATAAATTTTAAGTGGAAAAGCCAAGTTGTTTAATTTTCAAATGTCAATATGAAGATTTTCCACCAAGTTACGCCAGAAACTGTTTTATTTATCAAGAGAAAGCTATTTATGGGCATACTAAAACACCCAAAAATTAAACTCGGGAATGAAAACTTATTGGAATTCATAGATTTCGCAAATGTTTTCCATTTTTGTCATTGGTAAGAAGGTACAAGCAAGGTTGATGGTGGAGAAACAATGATATTACTCACCAAACAAAATAGCAACAGCATAGATTTCATATGTTGTGTACCGATCGCCGGTCCCAACCCAAACCCAGATGCATGGTGCTATTCCCACGAGACAGCCCAGGGCATACGAAATCTGTGGAAGGGTTTCATCATTAGAGAAAACCATTGACACATGAAATGGTGGTGAAAGTCAACTTCTCCCTGAAAATATGAAAGTTAGTCCAATACTGCCAACTAAATATTCAATGGCGTAGGTTAGGATGTCACCCAAGCTTTGATGCATGCCTCCTTGTCAACATCTAGAATTTCGTGCGGCAGTTTCACACGAGAACTTGCTTTAAGCTGCAAACAATGACCCAGGTTTTCTAAGAAAAGGTCATAAGTGGAGATGAGTCATGGGTCTACAACTATTTCCCTGAAACAAAAGCCCAGTCTATCCATTGGTCGGTTGATGAGGCAAAGGACTAAATTACTAGGTGGTTGATGACCACCATTCCCATAAAAAGGGCTTTGCCGATTGCTTTGAAAAGTGGAAGAGATGCTGGGATATAAGTGTGTGAGGCCCCAAGGAGAGCATTTGGAAGGGGACAACTGAGGCATCCTCATTGTTCTAGGGAGGCTATTTTTCTCAAAATATAGTATGGCTGGATAGTTTCCAGGCAGACCTCGTACATCATATTTGATGTTGGCTTGGGAGACAAGTTTGAGGAGCTCTAGGTTAAAATACATTTTCATTTTTGCATACTCCATAAAATTGCTGTTAAGTGGTCCACCACCACGAAAATTTCATGAATACTTCACTGGGCATGGCTGTCATGGTGTCAGATTCATATTTATTAGTCAGCAACTTCACAAAAGGTATCTGCTATTGTTATTAACATGAATGAAATAAAAGCTCAGCTGCCCTTCAAATTTCAAAGTGCATAGCCTTTCCTGATTCCAGGTTCTACCATGAATCATGAGAACTGTATGGTGAGGTCCTTGATTGCCAATCATCTCATTGAGAAAAATCAAGGAAGCAACAGCACTAACTCACAAATAGACTCCACTACATGAATTGGATTGCATCTTAGGAGAGGAACATGCTGGTAGAGAAAATTACATCAAAAAACAAATGGACAAGGTAATCTAATGAGGAAGTATCTGAATGAGGGTAAACAAAAATATATTGGCAAGAAGTATTACAATTATACTGAAAATTTTCATTAGTATGTAGATGCTATCATTAAAATTGGGACATGGTAGACCAGTGGGTACAGTGCTTGGCCAGAGGCCCTGGGTTCAAGTCAAGGCAGTCAACATTTAATTTCCAACGGACAAAAGTTAGTAACATATTTATACAATTTACATAGACAGAAATTGAAGAAAGTATACCTTAACCAAAAATTTATTTTTCTGAACTCAACTCCTTACACAAGAAACTTCAATTTTGCCAAAACCAGAGTGACTTCCCAAAATTTAACTGTAATGAAATTCAACAATTTCAGAGTGTAAAAATCATTTTCCTTGACTGGGATTCGAACCCGAATCCCTTGACATCCGGCCGAGTGCTTTAGCCCGTAAAGTTATTCAGTCATCCTCTCAAACTCTGAAACCAGACATCGAGGGATCTAGGTTTGAATCCCGGTCAAGGCAAACGATTATTACACTTTGAAATTGTTCATTGAAATGTCTATTTGCAGAAGACTCCGTTAAAAGTTAGTGCTGTGGCATCTCCCAAAGTTTCCTGGAATTTGTAATGAAATCTTAATTCTTTCATTTGAATAACAAGATCACCCATTTATGAAAATTATTAAACTCGCTGTAAAAACGGACAAAATATATATTGGATCATTGTTTACACAAAATAAAAAGAATGGTTTCACAAGTTTCTGAAGCTTGCATAAATTTCAGGAAAATTCCAGATCCCCCTCAGTACTAATACTCGTACCTAGAAACACCTTGTTCATGAACACACAGTTGAAAAGACATGCGTGACGCTTGATTTAAAAAAAATGAATTTTTATACAAATCTTATGTAAAGAGCTGTGAATAATGCAACAATTAAAAAGTGTAAAAATTATTTGCCTCCCCCAGGATACAAACCCACATCCCTCGATGTCCGGCCAAGGGCTTTAACCAATTAAGCTATTGAGGCATTCTCTTACACTCTAAAATTTGGAGGGCTTTTAAAGAGGAACAAGATGCTATGATGAAATACCACAAATACAATGTCACAGGAAAGGTGATTGATTTTTACACTGAAATTGTTGCATTGCAATGCATATGACCAGATGACTCTGTTAAAAAATTTACAGTCACTGCATCTTCCACAGTTCTTTGAACAGCAGCAAAAGTAATTAAAATTCTCATATCCTGTTTAATATGGTTGTCAAAGGTTTTAAGACAGATTGTTTTTTTAATAAGGTTGACTGAGAGAAAACCCTTATGGCCTTGTAACTTCACTTATAACTTTTGTCGATTCTATTGTCTCAGCAATAAGCGTAAATGCATCGGATGCAGTACTGGAAGTAGAAAAGGAAGTGGTCCACTCACCTTGCGTCCCCAGTGCTGGTTTAGATATTTGATGAGGAAGGAGAAAATAAAACTGCTGAGGAACATGACGAGAGGGATTATGGCCAGGTTCTCTGCTGGCATCAGCAGGGACTTGTGGAGGTAGAGCGGGACATACACCTGCGTGAGATTCACGTACAGTCGTGTGGCCATGTAAAGCAGGGCCACCTGGTAAAATTGCTTCTCTTGGAAGAACCTGGACACTGTCATGATGGAACCCCTGCGCACAAGAGCCTGCTCACTACTGCTGCCGCGGAGGACCATGGGATCTTCCCTCACGCCCGAGTGGAAAACAATCGAGCCGATGACCCCAATGGCAACACCAATCAAGGCGATGTGCTGCAAGGTGCAGGGTGGATTGGGATTATATGCTCGCATGGAAAACACATGAGGCACAAGAATATGACCGGAAAAGTATGAGTGTTGACACTAGGCAAATCATCTCGGCATGCAGTGACAAAATGTAGGAGATAAGAAGCAAAGGAGCACAGAGTGCACTCAATCATGCCCCTCCTATCAATTCTACATCACTATTTTGTAAGAGTGGCGCATTAGTGTCCACAGTGCAGAAGGCTGCGGGAGTGAACACATTTGATTTGGTTTCTGCAACCACAACTTTCACTCCACTCTCATTATATTTTATCATGATATGTCCAAGTGTGCAACCCAATGCTGGTGGGGAACACATCCACTTAACATTCACAAAGATTCAGATTAACTGTACTAGTACTAGCCCTGGCTGTGCACACCAATAATGGATCCTCTGATAAATAACAGAAGCTTGTACTGGCAGATACCTTCATATAAAGGCAAAGAAATATTTTGCCAATATTGAACTTTAAAGAAAGATTAATAAATAAAATACATATTTGTTCAGGATTATCTGCAACACATTGATCATATTTAAAAAAAATTATTTTCAAATATTAATATTAAGGTAAAATAAAATGGACTCTTGAGTTAGCTATCCCTGGTGACATTCTCAAAAGGGAGAAAGAAACATTTAATTTTTTGAAAATGCACTTAATAAGTAACAGGATTCGGACCAGCATGAAGTGTGAATGTTGTCAATTATCAAAGATTGATGGGCACACCTTTCCCTAATGACAATGCTCAACATGGGCCAAGGCCACTCAATTCCCACAATCTTTACCCTGATGCTTCTCCATATCAGTTGGTCAGTCAGAGAGCAATGTAGCTCACCTGATGAGCAGAAATTAAAATGAAACAAGACAATGGGTGGCTGTGGGGAGGAATTGCATAGTGATGGAAGTGAGGTCATTTTGTTCCTCCATTATGCCACTTGCAACCCAAACCTCGAACTTGAAAACAAAGCCAATGTCATTGTCACCTCCCTACTTCAGCATGCCAGTGCATTGATCAAGGTTTCAACAATACTTTCAAATGATCAGATAGAAATAAAGCAGAACAACACCTTGTCTTTAATCGAGATGGTCTGGTCCCTTGAATTTACAGAGTTTTCTAATGTTTGGTATCATAGCTTACAGTTAAACATCTCAATAATATAGTTATTGAATACATGTGTTGACAAATTTAAGAGACCATACAATGAACATTTACCAACCATTGAATACTGAAGCGCTTACGACTCATTTCACCTAATTTCATGTTTACTCTTGTCTATTTCATAAATATTTGAGGATTATATGTACTCAAGGAATGGAAAAATGAGCAAGAAAGAGAGCAAACATGACGAGCCAAGTTATAAGTAATCTAGATTTTTACAAATTAATTCAAAATATACTTCAGCCAGCATATACTAATGAATAAACCCAAACAAAATGTAGTGACTGGAATTACTTTTAAATATGTTTTCATGCATTACAAGAAAAACCTAATGAAGTTTCCCATGCCTGACTCACAAAAACAGAGCACAAATGCATGTCCATTTATACTACCTTGAACAAAAAGTTCCCAGAATAACCACCATGTGGCGCTCCCATCGTTCCGATTTCAGTTCTGTTTTTTTTGTTAAATTGGTACATCTGTTGTTGATATTCCCTTTAAATCTTAGTGTCATAACTTGACATTTGCAAAAGTTACGTAGCCAAGAGTACATCTATCTCTGTGTGTGTTGGCGATTTTTTACAATTGCAGAAATGGATTTAAATTTGCAACAACGAACTTGTATTAAATTTTGCGTAAAAAACGGATTTAGTGGCGCACGGACGTTGGAAATGTTGGAAAAGTGTTTCGGCAACGATTCTCTAAAAAAAACGGTCGTTTACCAGTGGCACGAGTGGTTCAGAAGTGGTCGTGAGTCAATCGAAGATGTTGAACGCAGTGGCAGACCATCGACATCGAAAGTCGGTGAAAAAATTGATAAAGTAAAAGAAATGTCGGTCAATAACCGCAAATTAACCATCAGAGAAATAGCGGAGGACTTGAACATTGCCTATGGATCCCCCCAAGACATTGTGGTTAATGATTTGGGTTTCCGTCGTGTAGCAGCAAAGTTGGTGCCAAAAGACCTCAATTTCATGCAACAAAGAGACCGTGTTGACGTCGCAAAAGACATGATTTGCGAGGCTGAATCCGATCCCACATTCATCAAAAGGATCATTACTGGAGACGAGACGTGGGTTTATGAGTACGACACGCAATCCAGACATCAGGCAAGTGAATGGCGTTCACCAAATGAGCCGAGACCAAAAAAACCATGTCGTTTTCAGTCAAAAAAGAAGGCAATGCTGACGGTTTTCATGGATTACAACGGTGTAGTGCATCATGAATTTTTGCCAGAAGGCCAGACAGTAAACAAAGAGTATTATTTGGGCGTTATGAGACGTTTGCGTGAAGCAATTTGCCGAAAGAGACCAGAAATCGTCGCACAGTGCGTCGAGACCGTCGCACAGTGCTATCATTATTCGTAATTTTTTGACGAAAAATGCAACAAATACCATCCAACAGCCACCGAATTCACCTGATTTGGCTCCCTGTGACTTCTTTCTGTTCAATCGAGTTAAAAAACCATTATGGGGAATGCGTTTTAGCAGCCGAGAGGAAGTAATGGAAAAATCGCAAGAAGCACTGATGGACATACCGAAAACCGAATACAAAAAATGTTTCCAGGATTGGATCAAGCGCTGGCATAAGTGTGTTGCAGTCGATGGGGATTACTTTGAAGGAGACAATATAGATTTAGATGAATAAACTTGTATTTTTAATTTTCTGAATAAATTCCGGGAACTTTTTGATCAAGGTAGTATACAGCCCTAATAGTAACTGAAGGCAGGAAATGCTGACCATGATTATTCTACAAAGATGGCCTATCTTATTACACCAGAAACCATGCAAGTACTGCATAAAAGAGCAAATGAGTTCAGTTGCTCAACATATTTTCCACCTTCAACTGTGCAGAAATTCACATTTATTCAATAAGACAGCTTTTTATTGTTCCACCAAATTTATTTTTTATGGGCCTTAACAGATGCTCATAATGCCTATCTGGTAGTTTATCCTAAAGACTGATCCAAAATTGAGACAAAATACATACAGGCCTTTAGTCAATTACTGTGCTAGATGCTATAGTGTCAAAAATTTTTTAATGTAGTTTAGAATTCAGGCAGCATATTCATTCTCTGACGGAAATGTCACGTAACACTGTGAACAAGAGTTCCGCAATGTTAGGATTTGGCAGTGTTGGTTGTCCGGGGGAGGTGGATTGTGAAACAGGCCATTGAACGGCTGGAATGAACGATTAAACACAGTGCCCAGAGATGAAGCTCATCAATTCTGACTATGACTGACAGGATACAATATTCAACATGAGTGATATTTAAGAACTCTCTAAAGAAAGCCCTTATTGTAAAAATTAATCCTTAATTGGAAATGTTTGTAGAGTATGAAGAAGACAGGTAAAACAGTAGCTTATTGAGGAAATGTAATATTCCTTGAAAAAATTAAATGCTCTGAAAACGAAATAAGTTGCATTTCATGGCACTTTTTCATTCAAGGTATTTTACACATGTCAAACCAGGTATTTTCCCTTTTGGAATGAGCAAAATGAAAGAATCATTCCAGGTTAACTCATGAAACTTTTACCACTTTCCTTCCTTTGTTATCTCTTTCACCTCTATATCACGCTTGTTCATTGTTTCTCACAAGCTCTTCTGTTGCTGAAACATGCACTATTCCTCATCTGGAAGACTCCAGCTGCATTCCCCGATGGACCTCCTCCTCTTCCCATTTCCCCCCTCCAATCAGTTACATTTTTCATGGCTTTGACCATCCGAGGACTTGGGCTGCATTTTGTGAGGAAGACAGTGTGCAATGGTGCCAGCCCTCAAAGAGTTCCTAATCCCACAAGCATAAAGCCTACATTGCCCACTAATGGCCATGTCATTCCATCTGTAACTCTTGGCACATTTTCAATAGCTTGTTACGAGTGAAAACAAAGTCGGTCCCTGGCCAGTCTTCATCCTTCTAAACAGTTCAAAATCCACTACAAAGACCTACATCTCTACAAGAAGAATAATGTTACCCATCGCTAGGAGTTACAGTGATGCACCAACACCCATATTGATAATACATAATTAATGCACAGCAACTAAGCTTAAAAATTACTTACAATGATAATTTGGAGAAAACTGGACACTCTGTTAAAACATTTAAATCAGATTATAAACTATAATGCCACAATGTCAGTGTCCTTAAGTATGTAATATCCACAATAATTTAACATTTTATGAATTACTTCACCATATAATTGTAAAAGTGAAATTCAAAAGTTTTAATATTCACAGAGCATAACTGTGACAAATGAAAATTTTACTTAATTTTTTCCACAGAAGCTGTTGAAGGTATTACCATGGGAGCACGAATATACGATCGTATGACAGCTACACAATACCTGAAACTTTCCAACGTCTTTCGGGCCAATCTGGTCGTCTTCATTTTCATTTGTAACATGTAACACTGCCCAGGTTATCAGATACACAAGAACATTGGAGACAACTGTGAAGCTATACCTAAAAAGTCAAATTATAACATGGAATCACATCATTCCTTTTATACTGGGAAAATGCAGTAATTCTACGAAAGCCTCATTGGTACCTTATGGCAGTGAGTTCGGTTCTTTGATGCTCATCTGGAGTTAAGTCAGGAATCAAAGACAAGTGAGAAATTTGAACAGACGCCCATCCGAACTGAAATATAACAACAAACGACGCGTAATATATTAACTGGGCCCAATGGTGGCTATCCCCACAGTTTAGGCATGGCATAAAGATGAACGGGAAACTGCATACAACACAAATTGTCCCTGCAAGCGAAAAATGACAAACCCTTAACGATACTGTCACTATTGCTTTTAATTATGGTATAAAATGTTGGAACATTATTAAAATTTGTTACCATTAAGATATAAAAATATACTTTGCCTCAACGAATATTAGGTTTTTGTTTGATGGCAAACATTCAGGAAATTATACTCACTCAATTATTTTACCACGAGTTGTTTCAATTATGTCATTACACTTACCGAGTAAATGCCAGGTCTTTCTTCTCCCATACCTACACAGCCAAAAATTGTCACTTCTATCTGACTCGATTCCTACAAACGGTGTAGAAATGGCATCAGCCACTTGTCCGATCAACAAAATGATCCCAGAGAGAGCACTATCAAACTGCAGAACTAGATGAAAAAAAACTAACAGATACGTAAACCACATCGAAGCACAGATATCATTTAGAACGTGGCCAACGCCGTAAGAGGCCTTCAACAAAACTGGCAATGGTCTCAATAAATTAGCTTCAATCCTTTCAGCCATGGTTTCGAAGTTTATTTTGCTCAGAACGATAGGTACAGCACACCTAAAATACGTCAAATGTAGAAGTTCAACCCGCCTTTCGAATCTCTGTCATTCGGAGCTCAAAGAAAATACAATGAGCACTGCCGGGCACATAAAAAGAAGTAAGCAACGTACAACTTCTACGTCTATATTGAAATAATCGTGACGGTACTTCGAAATGCTTCCATGTCGTTACGAAAATTGTGCAGAACCTGCAGATAATGTATTTACGAAAAAAATGTGAGCTACAAAGAGTAATATGAGAACACACAACATTCAGTAAATTAAAATTTGCCACAAGTAACTTTACGATTAAATTGAGGGCGATACCGTGAAATTCTGCTGGCAACCAATGCCATTCTAAATAGAATAAATATGACTGGAAACGTAAATACTGATAACAAACACACTCCTCGTTAGTCATACATTCTGATGCTCTGCTGTCAAAACAACTTAGCAGCATTATAGATGGTTCTCTATCGGAAGATCTGAGGGCGGTAACTGTAAATGCCCTTAATCGGTTATTGTTCGTTGTAAATATCCTCGATTGGATATTATAATTACACAGGCCTACAAAAAAATTTTTTTTGGTGCCGGGAATCTTTGTGATGATTTTAACTATATTTGTAGAGCTGAATCTAAATATGAAATCCGTTTTTATTTAACAGCTCTACTTTTTTAGATATGGCACATCTTACGATTAGTTGTTTTAATATTTGATATATTCCGGAAAATAATTTTCAAAGTTAAATAAATCTATAAGTATACTAATTTATAACCACTCTGCGGTTTTCCTTTTATTTTCAATAAACTGTCAATAAGTTTTATGTATATTTCTATATTGTAGGCCAATGAGATAATTATTAATATAATATTCCCATATCATCATGTAGAAGATTTTTTTACGTAAATAACAACATATCTATATCTTGAAAACTATAGCTGATAGGAAAAAACTAGTGTCATAATTGGATTCAGCACCCCAATTGTTCTTTAAATCAGCATTAAAAGCTCCGGCGCCAAAACCACTGTTGGCCTGTGTTATTAATATAATATTCCCATATCATCATGTAGAAGATTTTTTTACGTAAGTAACAACATATCTATATCTTGAAAACTATAGCTGATAGGAAAAAACTAGTGTCATAATTGGATTCAGCACCCCAATTGTTCTTTAAATCAACATTAAAAGCTCCGGCACCAAAACCACTGTTGGCCTGTGTTATCAGTGGTCTACCCGGTAAGAATAGTATTTTGATGAACTGTATGAACCGTGGCACTCAAAATGTTACACTCAACTGCGTGCCCAAGAGCTCTGGCAGGAGGCAAAATATCCTAAAACCACAACCTATAAATTGAAGTAAATCGTTCCTTAACTCACCATAAAATCCTACCACCCTTGCGGCGGCTTTCCCATGACCGCGTGACAATAACTAGGGAAACAGCGATCATATCAAATATGTATTATGACTATCGATAACTATTATAGGTCTATTTATTCATAGTATGTAAAATGATATATTATTATTACATGTGGATCCTGTTTTGATGCACCCATTAGTTGTATCTAGTATTTCTTAGAGAAATTTATATCCTGGGCAGTACTACACCACCACAACCTACACTGAGCCAGTACATGTTTGTAAGCTCTTGGATATTTTCTGTTTCAACTATTATCTTACCCAACTTATCTCTTACTGTTAGCACAGATATTCCCTTTTTACTTCCCGATAGTGATTTAATCTTGACGTGTAGCAGACGAATTTCACCCTTCAACTGCAAAATTTCCATATCCTCGCACTGCATCTTCCACCATGCTCCTTTCGCTTTAGTTGTTTGCAGTCTCAATTTATTATAAAACTCTTTGTACTTCCTTCTGCCCAGCTGTGTGTGAGCATTCTTCCACTTTCTTCTCTCATCTATCGTTTTAACTATCTCAACCGTGATCCATAGTTTCCATGTCCTTTTCCCATTGACAGTTCCTGTAGTTTCATTTGCGGCCTTCTGTACACCTTTTTTGATACATTCCCATTTTTCCTCGACAGTACTCTGCTCTTTACTGCCATCCATGATTTTCTCTACAGCCTGCTGATACCCCTTCCTTGTCAATCTATTTAATGTTTTAACATTCCATTTCCCAACCTGCCACCCCACCTTATCTTTTTGGAACGGATGCTACATTTTATAACAACCAACTTTTGGCCAGAGTCTGCATCCACACCCGGGAAACTGCGAATTGATTATGTTGTTCCTAAATCTGTGGCTAACCATAATATAATCTAACTGGTGCCTTTCTGAGTCACCTGGCATTTTTCATGTACACATATACTTTTTGTGGCATCTAACCCAACCAATCTCTAATTATTAACATTAACTTTCACTTCTTACTTTTAGACACTTTTTTAACCTTCTAGGATAGTGCACCAATTTCACCTTTCTCTTTCAAATTTTCCATAACCTTGCACTGTCTTTTGCTCTATTTGTTACTTGTCTCAATTCATTATTGAACCCTTTGTACTTCCTTCTACCTCTCTATTTTCTGTCTTTAATTTATTCCTCATTCATCTTTCTAATCATCTCTTCCTTGTTCTTTCTGTATTAATAGTTCATTTAGTTTCTTTTGTGGCTTTTAATATCCCTTCTTTGATAATTCTCATTTTTCCTCTGTAGAGCCAATTTCCTCTCCTCGCTCATTGTTTTCTCTGCAGCCTGTCGATACTCATTCCTTATCAATCCAGTTAATGTTTCTATATTCTATCTCCTTACCCACCACCCCTGCCTTTTCTTTTTGAAACAGATGCTAACAATTCATAACAACTAAATCGTGGTCAGACTATGCGTTCGCTCCCAGGGAGCTCTGCAAATTGATGATACTGTTCTTAAGCTTGTGCCTAACCAGAATATAATCTAACTGACACCTTTCTGAGTCACCTTGCATATTTCATATATACCTATGCCTTTTGTGATTTCTAAACCATGTGGTGGTGATGACTAACCCCTGTCTCCTGCAGAACTCAATTTCTTTCTCCCCGAAGTCATTCCTTGTGCCTAAACCATAGTCCCCCACCTCATTACCATCCCTTCCTTTGCCTGCTGTCGCATTCCAATCCCCCTTCACTACCAAATGTTTCCCTGCAGGAACACACGCAATTATATCCTCTAACTCATCGTACATCCTATCAAATTCTGCCTGTTTATGCTTTCTTGGTGGCATGTATACCGGAACAATTACCAAGTTCATTGGTCTTTTACCGCTAGTAGTAGTATTCAATTTATTGCTTGCCCTATGTTAACTATCTTTTTATTCAATAATATGGCAACCCCTCATTGGCTCTCATCCCCTTCGATATATATTAATCCATAGCTATCACCCCAGTAAACCCCACTATCCTTCCATTTCACCTCTCACAGTCCTAAAATATCTATTTTCTTCTTTCCACCTCTCATTTCATATTCTCTAATTTCCTAACCTCATTATTGTGCTAACATTGTTTCGCAGGTATTCCACGACGATCGCATCTTCATGTATGGAATCTCAACTACAGCACAACTGTCGAAGCTATTCAGGAATATGTTCGAGCGGAAATTCCTGATCTGGATACTTCATCGGACATGGAAATTGTCAAGCTCGTAGTGACCCGGGGCAACCATGCCTCATTCCGCATATCAATGAACAGTGAGTTACGGGAAACCCTCATAAAGCCTTCATTTTGGCCCAAATATGTGCACGTCGGAAATTATTCTTTTTGGAAGGCACGCCCGACAACATCGACAGGGTAGCGAGGTACCTCAAGGTCCTGCACATTAACATTCAATGTCTTAGTAACAAGTTGCTGGATCTTGAGGTCCTGATGAGTGAATATAAATCTCATGTCCTTTGTATTAATGAACACTGGTTGAAATTAAGCGATTTGAAATCTTTAAATCTACCTGGATATTCCATCGCCGATGTATTTTGCCGTTCAAATAGAAATGGAGGCGTATTGGTTCTAGTTTCACAGTGTGTGCGCCTTTTCCCGACCTGTTTCGCTCAGGATTTTCTCAATGAAGAGTTGTCCTTCGAGTCCTGTGTCGTGGGCCTCAGTGTAAATAATGTTGCATATCATTTATTATCTATCTACCGTTCTCCCTCGAGTGATTTCAGTGTTTTTCTTAACAAACTTGCCAAACTATTAGAGTTAATCCATGATGCTATACCAAAACCTAATTTAATTATAACTGGGGACTTTAATTGTGATTTCGCAAGTAATTCCAAAGCCAAACTGGAATTCTTAGATATCCTTACCTCTTTCAACATTTGTGTTACTAATACCGAACCCAATAGGGTAAACGGCCTTTCCTCTACTATTATAGATAATATCTTAACAAACATCGATTTGGGAAAAGTAAATACTGAAGTAATCAAATCCCACATATCTGATCACTACCCTCTTCTATGCAAGATTTTAATTTCTTCTCCTAGTCACCGCAAAAAAATTTATAAAAGGCAGTTTACAGAGCAAAACTCTAATATCTTCAATAATATGTTGAAGTCCCATGATTGGTCTGATTTATACCAACTCAGATCCTTCAATGACTCATTTGAGTATTTTTATTCTTCATATCAATATTACTTTGACATTTGTTACCCAATGGTCTCCCAAAAAACTAGAAACTTGTCTTTAAAAAATAGAAACCATTGGGTCACTGATGAAATACGATGCCTCTCGAAAAAAATGAAGGAGTTAGCTATCTCTTATAAAAATAAATGTAACTCAATTGGCTGCTTGGAGTATAGAACACTGAAAAAAACGTACCGTCAAAAGTTACAACTGGCTAAAAAAAACATTTAACAACTGTAGAATTCTCAATGCCGATAACAAATCTAAAGAAATTTGGAAGATTATCAAGGAAGCTAAGTGTTCTACCAATTATCATCATGATTTCAAATTACAGGACTCCACCGGTAATGTTATTTCCGATTACTCTCAAATGGCATCTAACTTAAATGACTTCTACTTGTCCCACCAGACTACTACGAATACTCCAATTCCTGTTAATTATCCTCTTATCCCAAGCCTGTCTAATTCATTGTACCTGCTTCCTTGTACTGAACTGGAACTGATGAACATTATTAAAAAACTCCCCAACAAAAGTAGTCCTGGTACAGATGGTATCCCAGGCATTGTAATAAAAAAATCAATTAACTCTATCAAGGAACATATACTCTTCCTAATTAATAAATCCCTACAACTTGGTGTTTTTCCTGATGCCATTAAAATTGCCAAAGTAGTACCACTTTATAAAGGGAAAGGTAGTAAGCTGGATATGAATCCTTACCGTCCAATATCTTTATTAAACCAGATAGGGAAAGTATTTGAAAAAGTCTTCCATAATCGACTTACATCATTTCTTGACTCTTTTAATCTCTTGTCTAGCTCACAGAATGGTTTTAGGAAATGCAGATCCACATCTACAGCCACCTATCACCTTGTAAACCTAATACTTTCAAATCTTGATAATAGAATTGAAACCTTGGGACTATTCTTCGATTTTTCCAAGGCTTTTGACCTAGTTAATCATCAGTTACTCTTGTCCAAATTAGGACAATATGGTATTAGAGGTATCCCTTATAACTGGATCAAATCTTACCTCAGCGGAAGGCACCAACAGGTTACTTTGTTAAAGAACGGTACTAATTATACTTCTTCTAGTAAAGAAGTTACATTAGGTGTACCCCAAGGCTAAGTCTTGGGCCCTATCCTATTTTTACTTTACATTAATGACTTACCAAAAATTCTGCAGTCGGTTCCAGGAGCCGAGCCAATTTTATACGCTGATGACACTAACGTAATTGTATCAGCACCATCGTTAAACAACTTGACCTTGACAGCAGCTAGAGTTTCCGAACTTCTTTGTGAATGGTGCTCACAAAATTTTCTGAAACTCAACCCTGACAAGTCCGGACTTATATATTTCTCCAATAAAAATAAAGCCCCTGCCTCATTGGCCATTGACCTAGGGGAAACGTGTATACCCCAAATTTCTAGTTCCAAGTTTTTGGGAGTTGTTTTAAATAAAAATGTATCATGGGATGAACACATATGCAATCTCCGTAGCAGGTTGAATTCCATTTGCTTTCTCATTAGAAGTATTAGGAAATCTGTAAGCCTTGATATCTTACTTACAATTTATTACGGTGAATTTTATTCTTTAATTACTTATAGTATTCTGTTCTGGGGTTCTTCCCCTCATTCTGATTCAATTTTTAAAGCTCAAAAATGTTTAATGCGATTAATATGCAATGCTCCCTACAACGCACCTTGTCTTTCCTTCTTTAAGAGGTTAAATATTCTGACTGTTCCATGTATTTACATTTATGTCCTAAGCATTTTTGCTAAAAGTAATATATCCAATTATATGACAAATGACGATGTTCATTGTCACCAAACCAGAGCCTGCAGAGATCTGCATCAAACTTATTGCAGGCTTTAAATACATCTCTGGGGCCTAAATCAATGGGCCTTCTTGTACTAAACAGGCTCCCTCACGATATTAAGTACGTAAAGGATCCAGTCCTGTTCAAAAAGAAATTAATAACATTTTTAAGGAAAGAACAGTTTTACTCTGTAATGGAATTTATGGAGAAAAAATAACCATATTGAATTTGGAATATATTACATGCACTTTTTGGTTAACACTATTGTATCATGCTTCTCTGAATTTTATCATTGTCTAACATCTATATGAATATGACGTGTCCTATGCACTTAACTGATGTATCTATTACACTGTGTCAGTGTCTTCTGGGCAAATAAAGATTTATTATTATTATTATTAACATTTAAAGTTCTGATTCTAACAAATTCACTAATTTTCTGAGTCTTCTGTGCTACTGCTGTTGGCTTTACTTTACAAGCTTTTCATGAGATGATGACCATTGAAACCTTGCCTCTCCTGCTGCCAGGCACAGCATACTGCCAATTGGGCTGAGTCCCATATTTGCCAGGGCTCATTTTTTCTTTACTGTCCATCACATAAATCTTGGAAATAATAAAACTGACGTGGCTTCCTGTTGCCTTCCTCAATATTGTTTTTAACTTGACACTGTCTCAATGGCCACCCCACTGGGGTCAGATGCCTTTGCATCTGCCTCACTGAGGAACCCACTGCACAGGCTAACTTTAGCTTGACTCTAATCTTTGACCTATCTGCCATAATTGACACTACCAGGAGCAATTATTTTTGCTCCCGCCAGCACAGCTCTAGGGGTCCTCGGAATGCACAATCCCTTCCACCACGACAAGGTTTTAGTCAATGGGAGAGGCGATAGGTATGGGATTAGAATAAATGTAAAGGAAACAAAGGTTATGTTATTTTCCAGAAAGAGAGAGGCTAAGTTGAACTTTAACAAAGGAGGGCAAAAACTAGAGCAGGTGACACAGTTAGTGTGTTTCATAAGTGTTTTGGACCAAAATGGTCAAAGCAGTTGGGTTATAAGTTAGATGAATTGCAATACTCAAAGAAGCTTGCACAATGGGGAGGGAATTGATGACAGGGACAGTAAGGATGATAAGAAGGAGTTTATTAAAACTTTGATATGAGGGGTAGTTATGAGCTTATGCTTGAGTTACACTTGCATGTAAGACTGGGAAAAATGGTCAATGAAGTAGGATGATAAAGTAGATTGGAGGGGGAGAGATTAAGTAAGCATTTGTAGGAGGAGAAAGGATTGGGATGTTGGTTGGAATGGAGGAACTGAGCTCAAGGAATAGAATAGTGTCTGGAGTCAAAAGTAGAAGTTAGTCACTGGCTTCATGTTGTATTTTTTGTTTAGTTGCTCAGAAATGGAGTGATTTTCAGTGTTTATCAACCCAAATGTTAACTTTATTGTTTGAATACCAAAAAATAATATAAAAAAGTAGATCTTTTATTATGACCATCTCAAACACTTTCTAAACAAACTTTTTTTGAGAATGGGAAGAGAAGGAACATCCTCATATCTTGGAAATAAATTCAAATGCAACAAGTCAATCAAAAGCGTTTATTTATTAAATATACACTTCATTGACTGTATCATGATATTTGTATCTAAAAAAATATTGGTGAATATATTCACAGCACACAGGGGCACACGAAAGACTAGAATGGTGGGATTGGACGTGATTCTTGTTTGGGATATCATGTCTCATACACTAAAAAATAATTATATTATTATTAACCATTATCTAAATGATCAATTATACACAGTTACTGTTGTTTGAAACATGTTGCACAGAGCATAATAAAAACCAGTAACAGCATACAAAACAACCCAGCACATACAAAAATCTTCTCAGAGAAATTGAAACATTCGCCCACTGACAAAATATAGGGGAATCAACTCTTCCAGTTGACTAGAGCAAGTCTCATAGAAGGAGAAGACATTTTGGCAGTTTAGGTAGTAAGGTACGTGTAGAAATAGTGGCCATTACACAAAATAATTACAAATAATTGTAGGGAACACTGGATGGTTTCAAAAATTTGCTTTCTTCCATGTCTTCACCTTTTCCCCACTCCTCCATAGACGACATTTCAGGACAGATGCAGCACTTTCCGTTTCCATACTGGGATAAACTAACTTCCATAAGAGAACACGCAAACATCAGAGAGCACAGTTAACTGAAAAATATGAAAGGTCAGTTGGAGGGAGGGGCACTGTTGTCCAACCACAACAAGCTAGACTCAATGAACATGGACGACAATAATGGAATGGATTCATCACCTTTGGAGGATGCCAGAGAAGATTTTTCATGGAAAATGTAGTAAGTATTTGCATGCAAAGTACACATTGCCAACAGGGATGCAGTGCTTTTGCAGATGACAGTCCCACGAAGCCCTTGTGCTGCTGGCATTTGTGTTTAAATTGGGCCGCATTCACGTGACATCTTTGTGGGGAGAGAGGAGAGGAATTATCCCAAAGTGATCGGGAAAATCTCTGGAGGAAGTTTCATTGTGGCACGATTCTTAGAGAGTGGAACCTGTAATCTCTCACCACTTCAGAGTACAGTTAAAAGACCAAATAGCCAGGAAATTCATTACCATATTATGCTTCTTGCTCTTACAAGAACAACTCATTTTGGCCAGGAGTCACATCTTCATCACATGTGCTGAATCTTTTCCGTACGAAACAACATGCTAATGCACCATCCATTCCTGAATTTTTCCACTCATGGCATTCAAAACGCTTAAAGATTTGATCTCCTTTTACTTGCGTCCCTTTATGGTGGCACACTGAAGTTTAAAGCTTATACCATTTGTACTACATGCAATAAATGTGGTTGCAATTGGAAAATATTGACACCATTTCAAGTGAACTACCAGGGCCAAAGTGAAAAATATAATTGATACGGAATGCCTTCCCCCTTGAAATCACCAATGGACAGCCAGCGGAAGGGTGGGCCAAAGGAATGGCTCTCCAAAGTCCAACCTTCCTGATTCCAAAGATGGCACCACTTTTCCCGGGGACTCCTTCTGGCAACCTCTGCCTTTGCCAGTGACTTGTTGTATCTGGCCCATGTTCTCTCCTTCACCCTTTCACTCAGTTTCCAGATTCTCACAGGATTTAGATTTTGTGGCCCTGAAGGATAAATTCATAAGAGAGGAAAAGAGAAAAGTCCATTAGTATGTATATTAAAGATTGGAGAGAGGAAAGCAGTCAGACATACATTTTGTTCAACCATGATTCAGTAAGCAATAGTGGTGTGTTTACTCTTGGATTTGGGGCAATATAAACAGAACCGAGAATGAAAATTCCACGCATTATATGTATTATTTTGTTACTCTGTCAACTTATTGTTTCAAGGGAATTAAATGTCAACTCTTTTTCCTGATGCTCTCCATTGTTTCAAATATTAAATTGATTAAATATAAAATTTAATTAAGTTTTCCTTTTGAGTTTTTTTTTAAGTGTTGAGTATACTGGCCAAATTTTCACCAGAAAAATGTGTTCATTTCCTGACATAAGGCATTAGCTTTCTTGACATACTATATTTGCAAATAATACCTCAGAAAATATTACAAATGTGGACAAAACTGATTGCAACAGATATCAGAAAGCTTTATTAGCAGAAATTAGAACAAGGTTCTTGTAAATGATTAGGGAAAACGATAAAACACATCAATCTAAAAAAGGGAATTTTAGTGGGCTTTGGGGGAAATTAAAACTTGAGCTGAAAATATTCACAAGAAAAACTAATATTATCACTGACTCAAAAAACAATTAGAAAGATATGTAAATATGTATGTGAAAAAAACTATACTACACAAATTGAGATGGGATAATAAGGAGCCATGATGATACATCTGAGATGTCAGATCGATGTTAAGGAGGCAGAGAAATATACACTCAACAGTTTAAAAATGACATAAAGCTAATGAAGACACCAGAAGGTAAACTTTGCAAAGAAGCAAAAGATTATGTGTCAAGCCTGACAAGCCATTAATGTCAAAATGTTAAATATAATTTAATTTGGTCTTAGGTCAGGGAAGAAATAAAAAGGGAAGCATTCAACTGTACATTCCTTAAAGGCAAAAAAGGTGAAATTGTTACAGAGTATAACAAAGTTCAAAATCCTAAATAAATTATTTCAGAGGAAATAAACCAAAAATATTGGTACTCAAAATGAAGATTCCCATATACCTGAAGAACTCGAGAGTGACATTTTTGTTACAGAAAAAATTATACATCTGCTCCAAAATAGAAAAATGAATAAAATATGTAGATCTGAAAGAAATTTGCATCTACAAAAATTTAATGTGAACAACCATGAAGGTGAGTGGCAGGGGGTGAATGAATTGGGTGGAAAGGGTGAGGTGTAGGTATTGTGTTTAAGGTATAAAGGAATGGGTGAAATATCCTCTTTAAAATTTCTGCAGGTGCCTGTAACTAACGTCTACCAACTGAGAGGTCACGGGTTCGATTCCCGTCTGGGTGGATTTTTCTCCATCCAGGGTTTGGCTGTATGTAATTGTCTTCAATGTAATGTATATAATGTAAGGGTTAGGTGGAAGAAGGGACTATTAAGTCTCAACCTCGCCCAATTAAGTCGATAATAAATAAATAAATAAAATAACTGTAATTTCCTCCCTCTTATGATAATCCAATAAATGACTGCAGAGGTGACTAGATTTTACATATTTAAATCCTTCCAAACTATTCCTCTCACATTAGCTTGACACATTGTAACAATGATTGAAGGGTACATTGAGGGATTGGCATTTTTAGAAAGGCTATTGCAGAAGAAGGTTTCCATGAGGGTTAGTGATTGTTGATGCAGGTGTGGTGCACTGCCCAATGGAGGAGGAGCAGTGTTTCTAGTTAAGTTGGGAGACTATATCATCAGATGTGCATGGGGGAGTAATACTATGGGATTGGGAGAGAAATGGTAATTTGAGAGGGGAAGCTAGGAGTGGTGAAGATGGGACGTGCTCTATATGTCAGGGGCCTTTTTCAGAGTCCTGGGGTCAATTTGCAGATGGCAAGGGATTTGGATGAGTGCTTGGTGGATTTTAATATTTCCAATAAATTGGAGGGTCGTTTAAAAGTAAAAGAGGGAATTTGCATAATATACGATTATGAATATACTCGTATATGCCATTATTTTTGGATAGTCTTATAGTTAGTATGTCTGAGGGACTGAATTCCTGGGAAATGTGTTATTACACAAATAGAGAGAGTGTGTCAGTAGGTACGTTGGGAAGGTTTGGGTTTGAGAGTGTTGAACAATTTTTTTTATTAAGAAGAGATACAGGGTAACCATGGCAGAGGAGAGCATTATGAAGACTGAGGAAGAATGTGTGCAGGGAGTTAGGGTAATCACAGATATGGTGACCACCGGTGAGTTTGGAAGAGAGCATCCTTACATTTTGGTCTATTACAGGGCATTGGTGTGGATTTGTGGATGGCAGAGGACTTAGAAAGGTGATAATAAGATTTTTAATATATATATGAAAATATTTATAAAATATATATATATATATATTTTATCTGTCATATCAGTCATATCTTATCTTCCCAAGAAGACGGAGTCCGAGTCCATCGAAACTATCAAGATATTATTGTGAGTGTTCTTTTTGTGTTCTCGTGCTGTGTGTTACTGTCTAAGTTTTTTATTCAACACTCCGTGTTGCTTCGAAGAAATCATCAATTTATAAATAAATTAATATATATATATTTAATGCTTCTACGTTCCATTTCCTAACCCGCTGCCCTTGCCTTATCTTCTTGAAACGGACGTTACATTTCATAACAACTAAATTGTGGTCAGAGTCTGCATCCACTCCTGGGAAACTGTGCGAATTTATCACACTGTTCCTAAACCTGTGCCTAACCATAATATAATCTAACTGATACCTTTCTGAGTCACCTGGCATTTTCCATGTATACCTACGCCTTTTGTGATGTCTAAACCATGTGTTGGTGATGACTGACCCCTGTCTCTTGCAGAATTCAATCGCTTTCTCCCCACGGTCATTCCTCGTGCCTAACCCATAGTCCCCCACCTCACCACCCTCTCTTCCTTCGCCTACCGTTGCATTCCAATCCCCCATCACTATCAAATGTTTCCCTGCAGGAACACACATGATTATATCCTCTAACTCATTGTACATTCTATCGACTTCTTCCTCCTTGTGGTTGCTCGGTGGCATGTATACCTGAACTATGACCAAGTTCGTCGGCTCTGCTTTAATCTCTACGAGTAAAATTCTATCTGTTGCTTGCTCTATGTTGACCACGCTTCTTCCTACCCCTTTATTTAATATTACGGCAACCCCTCGTTGGCTCTCGTCCCCGCCGCTGTATATCACTCTATAATTGTCACTCCAGTAATCCCCGCTATCCTTCCATCTCACCTCGCAGAGACCTAAAACATCTATATTACCTCTTTCCATCTTATTCTAATTTTCTTTTCCTCAACATTGTCCTGACGTTCCATGTTCCTATTCTAACTACTTTCGTCTTCTTCTGCATCTTCTGTCCTGCTGCTGTTATTTCTTCCCTGCAAGGGTTTCGTGGGATGACGACCGTGGCAGCCTTGCCTCCCCCGCTGCCGGGCACGACAAACGGCCCCTTGGGCCGAGTCCCACAGTTGCCAGGACTCAATTTCTGTTTTGCGTCCATCATTATTTTCTTGGGAATGATAATTGAGGTGGTTTCCCGTTGCCTTCCTCATTAGTGTTTTTAACGTGACACCATCACTTAATGGCCGCCCAAATGGGGTCAGACGCCTTTGCAGCCGTCTCACTGAGGAACAGACACTGCGTGAACTACCTTTCGTCTGGCTCCTAAACTTCGACTGATCTGGCATGGGTGACCCTATCAGGAGCAATTATATTTACTCCCGCCAGCACAGCTCTAGGGGTCATCGGAACACACAAGCCCTTCCACCACGACAAGGTTGTAGTCCATGGGAGGGAAAGCAAATAAGGCCGTGGGGGCGGACAACATACCTGTAGAACTGTTGAAATGTTTAAGAAAATGTGGGAAGAAGGCCCTATATGGACTGATTCGTAGTATCTATGAAGAAGGAACCTGGCCGGAAGATTTTGTGAGATCGGTGTTAGTTCCTATTCCAAAAAAGACAAAGGCTATATCATGTGAGGTATATAGAACAATAAGTTTGATATCCCATGCAGCTAAAGTTATTCTCAGGATCATCAACAAAAGGATAGAGAGTAAGGCAAATGATTACTTAGGGGATGATCAGTTTGGGTTTAGGAAGGGAAGAGGTACGGGTGATGCCATTGCAGTAATGAGATCACTAATTGAGAGGAATAGAGAATACAACCAGGATGTATTTGCCTGTTTTGTAGATTTCGAAAAAGCGTTTGATAGAGTGAATTGGGAAAAATTAATGCGTGTATTGCAGAGAACAGGAATGAATTGGAAGGACAGGAGACTGATCCGCAACCTGTACATGTCTCAGACTACTCAGGTGCGAGTGGGGAACGGAGAGTCCGGATGGGCAGTGTTAGGAAGAGTGGTAAGGTAGGGTTGCCCATTGTCACCGGTGCTGTTCAACATATATGTGGAGGGAATGATTAAAGAGGCATGGGAAGAACTGGAGGTAGGAATGAAAGTCGGTGGGGAATTCATAAAATCAGTTAGGTTTACTGATGACCAAACATTAGTTGCTCAGTCAGCCAAGGGGTTGCAAGCATTGCTGAGTGAATTGGAGGTTCAGTGAGATATGTATGGGATGAGAATCAATATTAATAAAACAAAGGTTATGCGATTTTCCAGAAAGAAAAAGGCTAAGCTAAACATTGAAATAGGAGGGGAAAAATAGAGCAGGTAGAGCAGTTTACATATCTAGGAAGTGTTTTGGACAAATACAGTCAAAGTGGTAGGGACGTAAGGAGAAGAATTGCGCTAGGCAAGGAGGCTTTCTCAAGGAGGAGGGAGTTGATGACGGGGACGTTGAGTAAGGATGTTAAGACAAGACTCGTAAAAACTCTTGATATGGAGCGTAGCCATGTACGGCGCGGAAACATGGTCACTGAAGCAGGAGGATAGACGTAGATTGGAGGCTTTTGAAATGTGAGTGTGGAGAAGAATGGAGAAGGTTAAATGGACCGAAAGGAAAACAAATGAGGAAGTACAAGAGATGGGGGGTGAGGAGAGGGGTTTGTTGAGAGAAATCCTATGGGGGCAGGAAAAATGGATGAAAGGCGTATTGAGCGGTAGTGGAATGTTGAAGAAGGTAATAGAGGGGAGAATGTTGGGCAAGCGAGGTAGGGGAGGAACAGGATAGGGATGTTGGACAGGATGAAGGGAGGAAAGAAGTACACAGAGATGAGGAGGGACCTGATGTATATTAGGTTGCTAGATTGGGTTTTGCTTGAAGTTACAAAATGTTAATTTGATATTTGTGTCCAGCCAAAAACCTACCTTAACCGGTAGATTACCTAATAATTATATATATATATATATATATGTATATATATATATAGATATTTATATATATATATGTATATATATATGTATATATATATATATATATATATATATATATATATATATATATATATATATATATATATATATGTATATATATATATAGATATTTATATATATATATATGTATATATATATATATATATATATATATATATATATATATATATATATATATATATTCATTCAAACATAGAAATAGGTATTAGGAAAGGGGATAGGAAAACACATAAAAGGCGAACACAGGACATGTGGGGAAGGCTGTTTTTGAGCAGATCATGAAAGTAAAAATGTTTCCTTGACCGGGATTTGAACACCGGATCTTCCACTTGCCGGGCGGATTATGCTACCTTGATTGATACCTAATTAATTACTCCGTTACCCATGGCTTCCTTATCCTTTTCCTGTTAACAGTTCCTAGAGTGTCTTTTGCGGCTTTCCTTATCACTTTCTTGATTTATTTTCATTTTTCTTCGATTGTACTCTGCTCTTTACCGTCATCCAATATTTTCTCTATAGCCTATAGGTTGTAGGTGGTGGTCAAGGAATGCGGAGATTCTTTCGGTGGGTGAGTTAAAGCTAGAAACTATAGGGCGACAGGGGATTTTGGGTTTGTGTATTTTTGGGACGAGATAAAACTAGGGTGATCTGGGTTTTGGGGGTGAGAGTAGGGATATGTCTTGGGAGGTGAGGCCTTCTTCTGGTCCAAATTGGAGTAGAAGAGACCGAATTTCCTTTTGGTAGGTTGGAGTAGGGTTGTCGGTGAGAGTGGTACAGGTGGATGTGTCGTTGAGGTGACTGAGGGCTTTGGAAATATAGTCTTGGGTGTTTAAAATTACAACTGAGGCGCCTTTATCGGCGGTGGTGACCACGATGTTTGGATTGGTCTGTAGGGTTTTAAGGGCATGACGTTCGTTTTTGGAAGGTTACTTCTTGGCTTTCGAGATTGTGTGAAGGATTTATCAGAGACTTTTTGGAGAAGGAGACGTATGAATATTTCCATGGGATGATAACTGGGAAGGGTTTTGGCTCATGAGTTGAGGCCGGGCGGAATTTGTTGAGTGAGGGATTGGTTTTAATTTGACTAGAAGAGTTACTTTGTGATTTCCGAAATGCGCGCCAACGAAGGTTTCGGCAGAAATTGAGTGTTTCGGTGAGTAGGTTAATTTGGTGTGGGAGAGAAGGATAGGCCTTTGCTTAGTATGGATATTTCGTTCTCAGACAGACTGCTGTTGGAAAGGTTCACAATACTACCTTGATCAAAAAGTTCCCGGAATTTATTCAGAAAATTAAAAATACAAGTTTATTCATCTAAATCTATATTGTCCCCTTCAAAGTAATCCCCATCGACTGCAACACACTTATGCCAGCGCTTTATCCAATCCTCGAAACATTTTTTATATTCGGTTTTCGGTATGTCCATCAGTGCTTCCTGCGATTTTTCCATTACTTCCTCTCGGCTGCTAAAACACGTTCCCCGTAATGGTTTTTTAACTCGATTGAACAGAAAGAAGTCACAGGGAGCCAAATCAGGTGAATTCGGTGGCTGTTGGATGGTATTTGTTGCATTTTTCGTCAAAAAATTACGAATAATGATAGCACTGTGCGACGGTCTCGACGCACTGTGCGACGATTTCTGGTCTCTTTCGGCGAATTGCTTCACGCAAACGTCTCATAACGCCCAAATAATACTCTTTGTTTACTGTCTGGCCTTCTGGCAAAAATTCATGATGCACTACACCGTCAACAGAACTCTGTTCCTAATTCCTCTTGAGAAAGTTGGTTGGACCACCGAAAATTCGAGAACCAGTGAGTTTTCCCTCTTTTGTGTGTTTTGGTTTCTGTGTTTGTTATGACTATCAGTGAATTTACATTACACGTTTGTGGGTTTTCCAAAAAAGTGTGTATATATATATATATATATATATATATATATATATATATATATATATATATATATATTTAAATATATATAATATTTTTATTTTGTTTACGTATTGTATATATACACACATCTAAATATATACATATATTCATTCACATGTAAATAGAAAAAGGAAAGTGATAGGAACACATACAAATATTATATACATAATATTTGTATTTATTTTATATATTATATACGGACACATAAATATATCCATATATTCATTCATATGTAAATAGAGATTAGGAAAAGTGATAGGAACACATATAAAGGACGAACACAGGAGAGGTGGGAAAGGCGGCATTAAGCAGATCACAAGTTCGAAAATATTTCCTTGATCGGGATTTTTATATGTGTTTCTATCCCTTTTCCTAATATCTTTTACCATGTGAATAAATATTTGTTCGTCATATGGTGGCCAAAATGGCCAAAAAGGCTTCCTGCGCAACCTTCCAGCGAGCACGTGGCCCAAGTCGCCCACTCCGCACCTACCTCTGGGCGCTGCTTGCTCTCCTTGGCACCTGCGCCACCTGTTGCTGCCTCCGCGCTATCCTCAGCTCCACCCTCCCCGAGCGGATCTTCTTGAAGACGGCGATGGCCTCGGCGTGCGATAGTCCGTGGACGCCCTCCCCGTTGACGGCCAGCACCTCGTCGCCTGCGAACGAAGGGAGAACCGCGATGAGCAGGCATCACCACACCACCTGACACACATCACCGGAAGACGATCTTCATCAAATAGCATTCGCAAATGCGGAGACTCGGCCAGTCTCGCGATTGTCTAACCCCCCAGATTCATTGGAATCACGTCTAGTGTTTGGCGTCTGTTTTAGCCATGATTCTTCTATCATGTAACAATTGCTCCTTAGGAAGATCGAACGTCATTGCACCCCATCGGTGGAGTTGCAAGAAGTGATTTATTTTCTCGTCAAACGGAAAGATTAATGATCATAAAAATTCAAAAGGGCACTGGGATAACTGAAAAAACACACGGATTAACTTTAAAATATTACGCTCTGAGTTGCTGACGAGGTCGACGACTTTTTCACGTGTCAATGCATCAACATTGCAACAACGTACATTTAGAGTTTCCCCAACGGTCGCATTCCACTTCAAACGTAGCTGAGGAGTGGGAGGAAAGTGGTGGGTTGTACCCCTGCTTCAGCCCCATTGAGTCGGACCGCCTCCATGGACTCGCTGCCAACAATGATCATACCACTACAGCTAGTCGGATTTGAAAATCACTCGCCATACTATGGTCGTGTCCCGAAATTATCCTCGGCACCAGATTCACGATCACTTTTCCCTACTTCCTTTTGGAGGGAACTACTCTTCACATGCCCATTTCGTATTGTCATTTAACACTCTTCCCTAATCAAGAGAGTTTCGTACTAATAATGGGACACAAAACTTCAGCACGGTATTTCTTTTTCAGAAATGGAAATTTTTGCTAGGATCTCTAAATTATTTTCTGTAGTAGCCTGGCATCTCCCAAACACCAGAGGGCCTTACTGCGTCATTTAGAGGAAACAAGTGACACAAGCGAAAATGCGGGGAAAGAACTTATTGATTTTGCCCACGTTACCCGTATCTTGATCGAAAAATATCAGACTTAAATTTCAACGATATTATTCCAAATTCTGTCCTTAGTGTGCAAGGCTAAGTAATTGTTGCCGACGATGTGCGACCGTTTTGCCGTAATTTCACGGAAAGATGAACTTAGGAAACCTTCAAATTGATATATTTTGGTTATGTGCCAATTTTTCATCTAATATATGCAATTGAAAGATTAGACCTCAAAAAATCGCGAAAAGAGTGATTACCAATTTTAAAAGTCTAAAAAAAGTATTCCTCAAGATAAAGGATTAGGAAAAACACTTCCGATATTTTGGATGGAGTCTGACCGAGGGAACGAAGCACGTGAAATTTGTTCATACAGTCGTCGATCTGACAGGAGACGCCGAAGATGACCAAATTACAAACCATCATTGGGTATGCTCCAAACTATGCTTCCAAAATGACCAGAGAGGCACACATTGTATTTCTTTCTCCACTTAAAGCCGACGGAGTCCATTGAAGTGCAGGGTGTTATTACGCATCAATGATTCACTACTGCGAAGACAGTTTAGAGGTATTATATAATCAAATAAGTTTGCTTACTATATCATAGTTGATGCTCAAAATCTCAGAATAGATGCCACGGTGAGGATGAGGGCCTGTCCACCCAAAATGTTTTCAAGGAAATACAGTAATAAAAGAGGAAGAGAGAAAATTTAAAGTGTGGTTAAAAAGAGACGTTTCGGATGTGATATGGTGGAATATCATGATTAATTAAAATTGACAATTTTCCACATAATAAAAGATTTTATTAATGCGACCGGTTTCGATGTAACTACATCATCTTCTGGTCGTATTAATAAAATATTTCATTTTGTGGAAAATTGTTAATTAATTAAAGTGTGGTTATAAAAAATACCGAAATAATTGTACACGTTTGATACTCTCCTTCGCTCGCGAATGTTTGCAAATAGACTGCTGCAAAATTTTCCGATGTTAGAACTGAATCCACACTCACTCTTCGGCAAACATCGGCAATTCGGGAGTCTTGCGTTATAGAAGAGGTGTTAATAAGTGATCTAAACCTTCTTTATTGACACTTGAACGGCCCCTCATTGAAGTAAAATTGAACTAACGCAAAAATTCTTTTAGGGAGGGGTAGAGTTTCTCCCCTAAGAGAAATAGAATTGGTTGGAAAATACTTATGACGAATTCATATTTGAAACCAGCAACTCGTTGCGTTTTGGTTATATTTTATAGAAAAATCTACCAAATTTGTCATAAAATACAATAAAATATTTTATGGTTGCGTTACCATATAGTATTTCCACACTTCCTAAAACCATTAAAACCGAATTAAGTGCTCTTCGGGGAGGTCTAGTACAGAAACACAAAACTGTAGATACTCAGCGTGATACGAATATACTTGAAAACATTACATGGTTCGTCCGGAAAATAATTGTACTGATTTTTTCCCGCCGCTCCAGGCGCGCCCAGCACCGCTCTGACGGACTGCGATTGGAGCGGGGTGTGTTGGCAAGCGACGCTGAAAAAGGCAGTCGGCTCTGAGCTGTGGTGTAGTGAGGAGCTCTGTTAACGCGAACCTCCACGCTCGACCCACGTCATGGCACACGATGCCGAAGTTTTTGGAGCAGCGTTATACCATCAAATTTGCGGTAAAGCTTGGGAAATCGTCTACCGAAACTGTCGGTATGATTAACCAGGCTTACGGGGAGTCAGCCATGTCCAGAAACATGATCTTTCGGTGGCACAAGATGTTCGTGGAGGGCAGAGAAGAGGTGGACGACGAACCACGGCCTGGACGCCCATCAACGACACTCACCGACGAAAAGTTCGCGATGTACTGAACTCTGATCGTCGTCTTAGTGTTCGGATGATAGCAGAGCAGTGTAATGTGCCAAAAACAATAGTGCACGAGATTATTAGGGACCAATTACAGATGCGAAAAATTTGTGCAAAGTTGGTGCCGAAAGTGCCCAGTGATGATCAAAGACTCAATCGTTTGGAAATCGCGACACAACTTGCGGATCACTACAAAAATGATCCACATTTTTTAGAGAACGTTTCTGTTCCCGAAGATAAAGAGGAGTTTGAAAGGAACGCGGTACAGGACTTTGGACGCCGTCAAAGAGGCCGTGACGACGTGTCTTCGAGAGGTTCCCGATGATGCCTTCGCGGGAGCGTTCCAGGAATGGGAACGCCGCTGGAACAAGTGTATCGACTCACAAGGATCCTATTTTGAGGAATATTAGCTTAAGATATGTAAAAGTGTAATAATTTTTTTTCCTGAGCTCAGTACACTTATTTTCCGGACGAACCCTGTATTTCATTTTACCTGTTTTAGGCTCGCTGCCAATGACAATGTCTTCTTCTTTTCTTTTGACCAGCATAGAAAATTCACGAATACTATGAAGACATTTGAAACCAGGAAAAGCTGCATCGTGGAATTTTGGACGAATGACATTCAACAGGCCTTCTATATTCCAGCCCCGAAATCAGAACGTTCAATTTCAATCCAGCCCAGGATATTACGGCAATACTGTTTCACTCCTATTTTCAAAACTATGTGCTATTAAATTGGTCGAGGTGCTGTAGGCCATTCAAAAAAAATCCTATCTGGACTCTGGATGCAAGGTTAATATCCTTTTTCCAGAAATGTGGTAGATAAACATGATCTGCATTTGGGGAAAATATATAGAGTGTACATGTAAAACTGGTTGGTCCTCTCTGATGTTGAGATTGAGTCACCAACCGCAATGAAGGAGGCAATTACAAAATCTGACCGTAGTGAAGAGTCACCTCAAATAAAATGCAGAAATGTGTAGCACAAAACGATTGCAAGGAAATATTCTCCAAGACACGACCACATGATCAAATTTGGAGGGGTAGATATTCTCGATTATTCCAGATTCACTTTGGATTAGGGGACATTGTCTCCCTCAACTAGCAGACTTGGGTACCCCATTGAGTTCTTACAAATCAAATCCACAAATCAAACAATGATATTGCCACCTTATGTTTTCCTCATTTTAATGAAAATGATAAGAACCAATGATAAAAGGGAAGACAAAAAACTCCATTAAATTTTCAAAATTTGTGTTTTGATAAAAAAATTAAACGAATTTTAGATATTTATACATAATGAAAACTAAATTAATTCACAATAAACGAGGGTAGGCTGAAAACTCATGCACACATGCCTGTAGACCACAAACAAAATGACCTTCAGAAGCCCTCCTGGTGGCATGTGGAAGTAACATTCCCCCTCAACACGCATGCGCAGGTTTGAGGTCCTTTCATTCATCCAGTGTATTTTGCGAAGCGGAAGTATGGAGACGTGTCCTAGTGCTATGTCAAAGCGAGTTAAACAGCGTGACTGAAAAAGTGACTCCTACTGAGATTCATTGTCGTTTAAAGGCTGTTTAAGGTGACGGTACTGTTGACAGGGCTATTGTAAATCGATTGGTAGTAAAATTTCGTGGAAAAGTCATAATTGTTGATGAAACACGCAGCGGACGTTCGATCACTGCCACAGACGATACACATCGCAAGCTCGTCGAAGATTTGCTTCAAAATGACCGGCGAATCACTCAAAAGCGTATCGCAAACCATATTGGAATATCCAAGGAAGAAGTTCGTCGTGTTAAAGGCAGCCTGGCGCCAATAATCTTGCAACATGGTAACGCTCGTCCAGACACCTCGCGGGCAACTGGAGAGGCCCTGCGAAACCAGAAATTTGAACCGATTCCACAGCCTCCTTATTCCCTCGATCTTGCGCCTTGCTCTTTTTATTTTTATTCCTCAACTCAAGAGACACCTCGGACGATGAGGTGAAGGCAGCTGTCAAGTCCTGGATTCGAGAAAAGTCGGTTGAAATTTTTAATGTGACGGAATGAAAAAACTTGTTACACGTTGGGAGAAATGCGTTAGCCTTAGGGGTGACTTATGTTGAGAAATAAACGTATGATTTTGAAACTTAATAATTGTACTTTAATGTAATTTTTGCCCAAACTTGCTATTGGGTTTTGTTTGTGGTCTACAAGCATGTGTGCATTACTTTTCAGCCTACCCTCGTATTTATCATTTTGTCGTTGATCTCCTCAGAGTTGAATCTCTCCTTAAAAAAATACAGATACCATAATTACATTGAATTGAGGAATTGACACCTTTCCCTTTACCCAGCCACCTCTACTCAAAGTCATCACCGAGAAAAATGCAAATTTTCATTCTTTTTCCGCACATTGAAGGTTCTACGAGGCGGACGGGGTTTGGAGGAAATTTGAGTAGGAATTTGAGGACGAGAAAAGGGATAACTTCGACATTCAGCGTGATCCTGTGAGGAGCAGAAACTTTGTTGAAGCAAGACGATTAGCGTAGATTGGAGACTTTTGAAATGTGGCTGTGGGAAAGGATGAAAAGGGGTAGTGGACAAAATGGAAAACAAAGGAGGAAGTGATAGGCATGGTGGGGGAGGAGGGGGAAAGGTTCTGAGAAATCGCAAGGAGGCCAGAAAGTTGGATGCAGAGCATTTGGAATGGAAAGATTGGCAGAGAGAGATGGAGCACGCCAAAATTCCCAATCAAAGAAGTCCGACAGGCGGCGCTTCGTGGCCATATGGCCTCGCGACAATACGGTGCATTTTCTAAGATGGACACCCGCTTTTATGGGACTTGAATTGATGCATAATTCCATTCTGTTTATTTTACCCAAAAAATGCTTCATGCATTTTAAATTGCTGATTACTTAGTGTTGACATTCCAAAATGTAGTGCAGTATCAGTTGTTTTAAAATGCGGAGGATACAGGGGACCTCACATGGGATTTGACAATATTTTGCCTGTTGTGACGCAAAAGCCGCTTCAAATGACATCTTCGTGTTCCTTCCGATGAACCAGATGGCCCTGGTAGTATAATTCCCGCCATTTTTAAATCGTCATTTTTAAACGGCATCAAAGGCTCTTCGCGTTAAACCGTCCTCCCGTGTCATTTTCATTCCATGCGATCAGTCCATTTGGACCGCTCTGAAGTCTTCCACGACACCTTTCAGACGAGTTACATTCGCGCCTTATACTCCAGGGTCTCATCATCATTCGCCATCAGCAAGAAAGAAATGATTCCCTCAACTTATCTCGTCATTTAAACGCAAACAAGACATAACAGCATAACGAATCCTTTTCGCCGCCCTTCACGCCCCCGGCCCTCGATATCCCACCCAGGCAACGGCCCTCAGGATTCGGTCTTTCGCGTCCGGCCCCCGACCGCTGCCCCTTGCCCAGTGCGGAGGGGGCGAGGGGGCTTCCCGCCCCCTTTGGCACTCCCTGGTCTCGGCGTCGAATTCCGATTGGAACTACGGCGGCGCCCCCCGGCGGTCTGCGCCAAATCACCCGGCCCCGCAGCGGAGGAGTAACCGTGGTGAGCATCGGAAGGGTGCCCTCAGCATTCATTCGGGCAAGGCGTCGAGGTTGGTCGTCCGCACCTATTCCATTGCCACGATAGAATAACACGGAATTCTTAGCTTAGCAGTTATTGCGACGCGGCGAATGAAATTATGAACGGCCTTCAATCATCCCGCGCCCCTTCGTCCACTTTGAAATGGAATTGCATAAATGCTTAAGAACTACTAAAATTGAAATTACTAAACAAACTTACATCTTACAGACTATTCACTTACACGTCACCTGGTACAGTGAATTTTTCATAAAGGAACAACAAACGATTAACTTTCCGAAATCAGCATGATTTCACCCAAAGAGATCCATTGAAGCGAGACCCTCCTTCGGAAATCACATACTTCGGGAATGGAGGTATTTAAGAGAAAAATAGAGGAACGCGGATAATGGGCGTTTTCAGAGCGACCCAATTGCATGCGTAATCCGCCCGTGGCCACGTTTCATGACACGACTTCCTGGAGCATGGTTGGCGAACCCATGCCATGGTACGGGTGCCCAACGCGGCACAAACTCTTGGAGGGCGCCATGGGTAATTCCACGGCCAGTTTACTACATAAGAGGGACGAAGTGGTAACTCTGCCGTCGGAACAATCCCCTTGACTTCCGAGTGGTTTTGACCTTTCGTGAGTCGCACACTGTTCCCAATCGCATTAATGCATTGTCCTCTCGTGTGAGTCAGAGCAAGACTGGCATCTTCACTCAGTCTCATATTCAGAATGAGTCCATCGCTTGGATATCACAGCTCGAGTGCTCTCTCTCTCTTCCTCTGATGATTAAAGTTCGTTTTACTTATAACATGTCACTTTACTTGGGGAAACAATATTTCTATTCCAAGAAGCAGATGTAGTAAACGACCACGATATTTAATTCAGGTTATTCCACGAGTCCTTTATTGCAAACTATAACAAAACATTCAAGTTTCGAAACAACTAATTGTGAATCCCATCTTAAAATCATTGTTTTTCATTATGAGAACACTTTATGCCTCTTATTTACATAAAAATAATCGCTACCTCTGTCGCACTCGATGTCCGATACTCCTTATTTCATAACTTAGGTACTCAATCGCCAAAAGGTTCGCCATCCCAGCCGTAGGGAATGCGTGCGGTGAACACTAAAAAGAGCCACGGTTGCTTATGACAGCAGGGGGACGTATTAACGACGAGTAGCGAACGTTTGTATTGAAAATGACTGGCAATATATGAAAATCCACTGACAATAGTCGCATGCGTGCCTATCTTCTAGGATAACCGGCGAATACATTGACATCTAACCTGTCTTTCGACAGCAACGGCTATCCAAACAATTCATTCGCAACATTTCTACGTGTAAAACTGGGGAAGGCCCCTGACACTTTTCCTTTGGCTTCATCCCCGATCACTCGCAATTTCCCATTTCGACTCAGAGGAAACATGCAACCCCCCCACCCTCTTCTTCCCTCTTCGTCCGTCCACCATTGTCTGAATTTCCTCAAAACTCCCTCCTTACACCACCCTCCATCGATCTAATTTTTCTTCGGCTGAGCATCTTTCATCTCATATTCGCCGGCTATCCTTTGAGACGCGATGCTTCCTTTCGTCACGCATGTATTTCCCACTGTGGATGTTCATCACACGCATCCCGGAAGCACTAGGCACAAGTCGTGCCTTTAGTCGTAGCTGTTCGAACATATCTGCCATTACTGTGATGGTATCAGCGAAATGCAGCAAAGTGATTTTCCTCCCAAATCACTTTGCTGCATTTCAGTAATTACAATGCCTTGGACGTTTTTTCGTTCTCTATTTGGGATGCCAAATATTTTAATAGCCTTCCATTTCCTCTCTATAAGCAATTCTACATGAATGTCGAATTTTTTTCGTGTCACATTGTGTGCAATTCTGAAACACACTGACTGACCGAGACGAGAAACTGGAGCGAGTAAACTAGGCAACGTGGGCGACTATTGCCCGGGGGGGTCTCGGTCGATCCCAGGATACGCCTCGGAGTCCTAGGCTACGACCAAGCTGCGTGATTTTCTCTGGTAAAAGATAATCCCCCTGAGAAACCACGTAGGTGGCGCAGAATAGAAGGGACACTAGCCCCCGTTGTGATGCACGTGTATACTGACACGCGCGCCGGCTCAACAGAGGCGGTGAGATCTCTCTCTTCCCTGCCGATCAACGACAAATTTCCGGGGGTCGAGGCCCGGGCCTCGATGGGTGCGAAGCAACGCACAGTAATGATTTCCGAACTCGTGAATAATATAGTATAATCCCATTACGAGCCGCGATGTGAAGGGTTCTCCAGCTCTGCCCTCCAACGCCCCGGGCGGGTCGGAGGGAGGGCCTCCGACGCAGCGAAAGAGCAGAGGGGGCGAGAAGGCGACCCCTTTGGAGGTGAGAGGGGCCCCACCCCCGCGGTACGCGCCGGAGTGTCCGCCCTTTCCAGGAACGAATGCCGCTTCGCGACGCGCGGGCTCGCCGTCCCCGCCAGCCCACCATCCAAGAGGCGCACCACGAAGTCGTCGGAGGAGACGCGAGCGGAGTTTTTAATCGAGTGTTCGGAGTATACCCGGAGATAATAGCGGATAAGGGACAGATACGCCCTTTGTGGAAGTTGAATGCCAACTTCCCTCAAGTCGCGAAGATTTCGGCGTCCGGGTCCGTCATTGCACGCTTCATGCACTACGTACGTACGTACGTGCCTCCTTAAGATGGAGCACGCGGAACGGGGAGTGGAAGCGCTGGCAACGCTGCACGCCCTCTCTCCGCGCACATTGACATGCCAAAAGGAAAGCCTCGGGCGATGGGCTGCCAGTCTTAAAAACTTGGCCAACGAGAGAGAGGGTCACGGCACCATTGCATCGGCAATTGGGTCTTTGGAATGTGAGGGGTGTTCATCGAAGGACCAGAGTCGGTCAATGAAACGAGAGCGTGGTTGGTTGGCCGTCCTGAAAGGTTTTTGTGCAAAGCAAGAAGTGAATGGAGTGGAAATTGATGGCAACGATGTGGGATTTAAGGAAGCGCGCGCGGAGGTCGAAGTGTACATTCATCTAAGGAAGTTCACACGTAAAGCCAGAATGAGTCGGCGTCCCCTAAATTGCTCCGAGTCTATGAGAAAGTTGGTGTTGGAAGAGTTTTGATTGCCATGCCAAAAGTTGACAGCGAGAGAGAAACGTACCCCATATGAATGGCAGGGTACATCGAGAGGTGACCTGGGGCCAATCGCCGAGTTCTTGGTATCCTGGATGGACAGTGACGAATAAGACCATTGCCCGAAATGAATGAATGGGTTGAAAGCAGAGGAGAGTCCTCTGCAAACGGGGAAGAAGTCTTGCCGAGTGCGTCCTTGGAGGGATGTTCGTTTCTCTCTGGAAAGGGTGGGACCTAAGCGGTTCACTTGTTTGGCAGGAAAATGGATTGTGTAAAAGGGCACTTTGATTTCACGGATGACATACGACGAGGAGGGTGCGGCGGGGCGATGAGCGGTGGTCCAGATAAGTGGCCGCACTCACTGTTTGCCTGATGTGCTGACCCTATTAACCTCATCCCAAACACACCTATCGCCCGTAAACCACCTTCCTTACTCCCAACTTGATTATTAATTTTTGAAAAATAATTAAAATATTAAACGAATTAATAAAAATTATATTGATAAAATTAAAAACTAAAAAATTATTCACGGCTGTTTGGATCTCTTCTGTGGACAAAAAACGGGTTTCCTTTCAGGGCTGCCTTAATCCGAGGGAACGAAAAGAAATCTAATGGGACGACGTCAGGATTTTAGGGGGGTGGGGCAGCGTCGTCACCTGGTGTTTTGCCAGGTACTCGCGGACTAGTAGCGCGTTGTGGCAAACACCTTGGGCAAAAGCTTAACGCACACTTTTCTCATCGCTAAATCTTTGGTTTTGCTGGTTGACGGCCGCCCAGAGCGTTGTTCGCCGTGAAGCTATTCCCGGGCCTCTTTAAAGGTCTTAAACCACCTCGAAACTTGTGAATAGGACAGAGTGGAATCCTCGAAAGCCTCACGAATCATGTTGTTAATCTCCTCAAGATATTATATCAGTTTAGCACAAAACTTAGCAATCGCGCAACGTTGCTCGATCGTCGATTCCATTTTTTTCGTGACACGGTCGGCGCACAGAGGTTTACAATAACTGTCGTCCTGCCGCTTCCACAGCTTGGAGAGCACTGAGACCAGTTTTACGGCAAAGATTAGCGTCTCCCCCCCCCACCCACTCCAAGTGGTGCGATCCCACTCCGACCAATAGGAGCGGCGCGGAAACTTCAATTGCATTTCTTTTGGAACATTCATGTATTCGTGCAGAAACGTCTTAACGAAACTCTAATGACAGAATAATAGTGAGCAGAATTGTTTCGATGGAAACAAGAGGCTGTTTCGGAGGTGGGGCAATGAGGGCAGAGGGGGGAGGGGGTGAATGTACAATTGTATTAAAGGAGTATTGTCTGGGATGAATGAAGAGTGAGGGAATGAAAATGAGGCAATAAAAACATTGAGGGTTTTTAAGGAGATTCAAAATGTACGTGAAGGTGAAATGTCGAAGTGCTGGGTAGAGCTATTTACTACTCATTAATTAAGTTACTGAATTCCGGAAATGCGTTGCTTCCGGTTTCATGCATTTCCACCACAAGCGAAATGGGTGGTCTGAGGCGCCAAAGGACCTCGGCAGTTGGCACACCCACATATCGGAGAACAGCCAACAGAAATGCAACGAAGAATAACACTATTGTTCAATATCGTTCATTAACTTTTAATGGACAAGCGGAAGACATTAACCAAAATGCAATAAAACGTTAAAAAAATGACAATCGTCTTAGTCGCAAAACTCTCCCGCTAGGACACCCGACCCGCGAGTGGCAAGCTTTCAGTGTTCATGGGGATCTCCCCCCAGGGGGCGGGAAGAAAGGTTGTGCGGCACAGGGCATCCTCCACGGCCGTTACCTTCGAGCAGCTTCCCGCCCTCCGCCGCTTGCCCCGACGGGAAGATGGTCTTCACGAAGATGCCCATGCAGCCCTTGGGGGAGTCGCGCCCGCCCACGATGCTGAACCCTAGGCTCTTGCAGCCCGCGCCCTTCTCGAAGGCCACCGCGAGCACGGCGGCGCCGGGGGTGGCTCGGGGCCGGCACGGCGTCGTTCCACCGTCCGCTCCGCTCGTCGTGGGCGGGGGGTTGGAGGCGGCGCCCGGCGCCTCGCCGCCCCGCGCCACCACGATGTCCATTTGGTCGACCCCCGGTGACTCGAGCACTCGGCCGGCCTCGTCGAGCGATGCCCCCCGCAGGAGCCGCCCGTTCACATTGACGATCTCGTCGCCCACCGAGAGGCGCCCGTCCCTGCAAAAGCGGACGAAAAAGGGTCAAGCATACAGAAAACTGTCGAGTCGCCAATGCCATCTTCGTCTCCATTAAGCTGGCAACCCTAGTATGATGTTTTGCGTTCTGATCGATCCGAATGCAATTTCACGAAACGAGCAGTTTTGCTTTGTATTCCCTTCAGTTCCTGAATATCTCGCCTAACATGGTCCTCGAATGGACGTCAAGCATTGAAAATGAGGACTAACCAATGCGAAATTATACACGTACCTCATCATTTAAATATTTGCCCGCTAGCTAGCATAAGAGCCTGTTACAAAGCAAACGGAAAGGTGTTTCAAGCATTACATTAACTTTCGGCTCTTTTATATGTTCAACTGTTAAAGCTGTTGCCTCACATAAGCTGCTCAACTTGGTGAACACTCAGTGAACATAATAATAGATATATATTTTACTTTGAATTAAGAGGAATTCAAGGTTAAACATCATAATAAAGCCTGTTGACATCATTTTTCTCTCGTATGTATTGTCATGTTAATTACAGCTTCGAGTGCTTCCATTCCTTTGCCTATTTTCAGTCAAGCGTGCCAGGGTATGTGTTCTCGGGACTTATAAACATCGTAATAACGAAGCGGCAATGTATGGCCAGGTTTTCCGATTACCATGATATTACCCGATATATCTCACTGGCTTAAAGTTGAACAGGACCCGAAAACCTTAATGAGAACATTAGTGAAAGGAGGACCAGAAGAGCTTATCATTTAGATCACAGAAGCCTCTCCTAAGAAGAGAAAAAAAACACTTCGAGGGTATTCACAGAATTAAAAATAAACTGAAAGAAAAAATTTTGTGAAATGCTTCATTGTTTAGCTATAGTACTATTGAGCACTATTGGTTTTATTTATTTATTTTAAAACATTATTCACATACAACAGAACCGCCAATTTACAGTGAAAAATATAACAAACATCAAAGAGGACAAAAAGACAATAACAATCATAACAATAACAACGAGAACCGAGCATGGAGCGGGGAAAAATTTAATTTGTTGAAAGGTGGGATAAAGGGCTTGGGTGGTGAAATTGTTGCATGATAGATTAAAAGGATCGACAGTGTGAGTGAGTGAATTTAGAAGGGAGGAGAGGCGAAATAATGGCGAGCGCTTTCGCCATACATTGGATACATAACGTAAGACTTTGTTTTCGTTATAAGGTGACAATACGTATATATTTCTCTCCTCCATTCAATCCTTTTCTCCGACATTAAAGTTAAGATATGATTCCCGGAAGCCTATTCGTTGACCAGTTTTCCCAGTCACAATTCCCTTCTAACCCCAGCACACAACCCTCGTCACCACGTCTCCGATGATGACATTACATTGACCTTCAACCCATGACGGTGCCCCATAGCGAAATCATGATCGTACATCATGAACGCAAAAGCCTCATTGCCCATCCCACGGCAAATTCCTCCCTCGTGCGCCAACCCCAGTTAAGGACGGACCACCAAAGAGACACACCCTCACCTCTGCGCGATTCCGCCCTCCTCCAGGCGTACGATGACGTAGCCGTTGACCGTGGCCATCCCCAGGGGGCCGTGCAGCTGCCGAGGTGAGATGTAGATGCCGAGATCGGAGTCTCCCGACCTCGTCAGCCGGATCAGCTTGAACTTGCGGCACGCCGTCTTCAGCGTGCCCGCCGGCCGGCCGCCTTCGCCGACGGATGACGACACCATCGCCGTGGTGTCAGGCAGGCGCCTCCCCGGCGCAGCTTCCGCACCACCACGGCACCGCCCCGACTCTTGTTCGGCAAAGAACCGTCGGAAGAGCACCTTTGGACTCGATTCGGCCTTCTCCCGGCCAGCCCTGAGGGCGTTGCGGGAGTCGACCAGCGGCGACTCCGGGATGGAAGAGTGGTGCGGCTGTCGCGGACGGTCGGCCGAGGGGATGGGAGGGAGCAGCCTTCCGGAGGCCCTCCTCTGCCACCCGCCGCCCTCCCGCATGGAAAGGGGCGTGTCACTGCGACTCTTGGTGATGCCGCGGGACGGCCACGCCATCTGCCGGCTCTTCCCCGCGTCCCCCTGGCAACCGCCAGGGGGGCTCGGGTCCGGACGGGTCTTGGCCACTTCCTTGCCATCGGAGACCACTCCTGTGCTGGCGCTCAGCTCCGAGTCGTGGAGGGAGCCCGAGTCGGAGCTCTCGTTGGCTATTCCGCTGTCTCCGTCCTCGGCGTCCGCCCCTGCCTGTACCACCAAGCCCCCGACGCATTGGTTCGTGCCGTTACACTCGCCCGCTCTGGACCCGACTCCTCCACCGCCACTCCCGGACACCCTAAAGTAGTTGTCTGAGCTTTCGTCACCCGCCCTGGGGCCGTCGCTGTCATATCCAGACTCGTTGGAGCTTATGTAAAGGCCCTGAGGGGCGACCGAGAGTCTCGTGGTGGAGAGGGGTAGAAATACCTCATCGATCTGGTAGGGAATGGCCGCGTACGACTGGCTCATGGCTTGGCGGTGGCTGCGGTGCACTCTCAGGGACCTGGACTCGAAGAAGTCACCCTTGCGCCCTAGTGTCCTGGCGGACCCCGGTACTCCGATGCGGCAGGGGCCCTCCGAGATGGACGGAGGGCCCGAGAGTCGGTGGAACAGCTCCTCCGAGGTGGCCCTGAGCCTGAAGGCCCTAAGTGTCGGAGGTGAGGATGGCGCTCTCGCCTGGTCGTCGCTGAACACGCAGTCCTCGTCGCAAACAGGGTAATGGGAAGTGTAGGGCGTGCCCTTTTGTGGCTTGACTCTCCGTCTGTTGATCACACTACCTCCGTTCTCCTCGGGGAGGACGGAGAGCTTGGATCTAAGGAAAGCGTATGGAAAGTGGCCCTTCCGCCCGGATGACCCTCCGACCCCCGTGCCCAGCGCTGAGATGTTGTCGCAGCTCATCGTTTTGGTGGGCACGTAAGCGGAGGTCAAGCCAGAGCCGGAACCAGCGTCTCCGGTATCGCTGGCCCCGGGCTCGATGAGTGGCGTGGACCCCACGACGACCCGACCGGGGTCCGCTTTGTCGGCGCCCTTTAGCGACGAGGTCAAGTCGAGGCCCTCGGTCGGGTCCTCTCCCCTCACGTAAGTCGACAGCTGCGAGGTGGAACAGCTCCTAATGAGGACGCCGCCAGCGCTGCGGGCGTTGCTCCCTCCGCAGACACTGGGTGGGGGCTGGAGGGCCTTCCTCCCGGAGGACGACTCCACGGATGAGGAGTACGTGTGGATGGCGCCAGTGGAGCCCATACGGAAGAAGCTCTTGATAGAGCCTGCTCGGTCCACCTTCTCCTTGGCGGAAGATGCCACGGTGGACACGGGCAAAACGTCCGAGCGGGAGTCGGAGGCACTCCGCCCGAGGCGCCACGATCTCTTCCTCAGACTGGAGCCAAAGGTCTGGGCGTTGTTGATGGACTCCCTGGAGTCGCCGCGCCTCAGCTGCTCCAACTTCCGGCCCACGCGGCGGCCCCACGCCGTGAACACTGCGAAGTGGAAGGAAGGCGAAGTGAATGAAGGGCAACAAAGTCCGTTGACCGAGACATCAAACGAAGAAAAGACGTCCCGTAATTGAGTACGCCTACGATATGCGAGGGCGTAACGTTTTGTTAAAACATAAGTCTCACACAAATACACACTACCAGTGACAACCAAAGAAACATTGACAGAGGTCTTCTGGATAGTAAGGCGAATTCACTACATTTTCTAATTAATATTGCCCCAGTGGAACGATCACTTTTCAGTTCCATGGCATAAGTACACACGAAATACCTCGGTGGATTATTTCAAAATTCTTTCATATTTCGTTCAATGGTTTCCTATTCGAAGGAAAAAATTCAAAGGAAGGGTTCGATACTTATTGCAATTAAAAGGAAATGAAAGATGTGCCGCGGATGTACGGAGAAATTTATTTGTCACGGATGGTGTTGGTCTTTCATTTTGCATATTATTTTATTTCAAATGACAACTTCACCGGTGTAATCGTTTAATCAACGTTGTTGCGGATGCCATATTTCGTTACACTTAAAACGGGGTATTTAGGGTAACATTTGATCAAAAATTTAGAGCGTTGGGAGAACATCGATAATCTGTCTATCAATTTAAATTTATTTTCAATTTGAAGCATGATATTTTGGAAACCATTCAGTGGATTTTTCTATTATTGAGTAAGTGTCACTTTATCACTCCCTCGAAAGCTTAAATTAAACGTGTACTTTTGTGATTAAAATTCTATTAAAAACTCACTATTCATTAGAGGTTAAAACCATATGCAGCCCCACCACAAGCAAATGCCGTAGTGAGTACCAATTTGATATGGCTCATCGTGAGCTAAATGCTGCATGCTAGGACACCTTGCAATAGAGGTTAACCTATTTTTCCTCCTGCGAAAAATGGTGTATTTTTCTTTGCGCGAACACAGGTGCTTTTTTCAGGTGGTGGCAGGCTCACACTTCAAAATCAATTAAAATTTTCCTAGATGACTAATCACCAAACACAATAATTAATCTTTTTGGGTCTTCCTGACCGATCGCCATTTATTTTATCACGAGGTAAAGAAGAAAGAACTCAAACATAACTAGAGACGGAATGTTCCCAGGCTCAACTCATGACTCAACAACTGACATACTATAGTCGACTGCAAATTGCCCAGGCTGAGCACAAAGGTAGAAAGCACAAAAGAACATAGAAAACGATGAAGTAAGCGACTATTTCTTCACTTGTCATCCTAAAGATCTACTTCAATTACTAACAGTCCTGAAACCAGGGGACGGGGAGAGTCACTTAGTATAAAATATCTAAGAAGAAAACATCCATTTCCAGGGAACGAGACCGCAATGCGGATGTTGCGTACAGTGGCTCGCGATTATAGTTTTGGCACGGTCTCGATCCTTCTTTGTCTCCGATTCTTTCTGTTACACCTGTTTTCTTGGGGGAACCAAAATATTGCACTTTCAATTGCTTCTGTGCCCTCTCGTAGGTTTTTTTAAATGCCAAAAGGACTCCGACGGAGTGCCACAAATGCTTTTGTTTCAGTGTCGAAATGGGGTCGTGTCGTGCTTTTGGTCGGAACAGTAGATCTGTGGGAGGAGTCATTTTTCGCCGAGGGACGATGCTGAGAAAATTTTAACCTCGGGGTGCAGGTATATTAAAAAAATGTTGTCGATCAATCGCGGATAATAAAAATATGGCTTCTCCATTTTTCATTATGTTCTCAACTTATGAGGAGAGATACGCTTTCACCGTTTCCTTCAATTCGAGACTCGAAATAGCCAAATATAAATGGCCGCCTCGAGGGTCCTCTCCGCGTAGATCCTTTCATCAGGGTGGGTGGATGTCAGCGTCGCAGCAGGCACCCCAGGCGGCATCTGCCGGGCCGAACTTTAAACACTACAGACACCTGCAGGTGACCATTGGAGTGCCGACTGCGGCACTGACATCCACCCGCCCGGATGAAGGAATCTACGCGGAGAGGACCCTCGAGAAATGTGAACCCCTAAAGATCGGCCGGCATCCTCTTCTGCAGAGAAATGTCCTTCAACGCTATAACAGTAATTATTGAGTAGGCACCACCGACTGTTAAGTGCTGTTTACCACACTATTTTTTAGTAATAGAAAGCAATGGTACAACGAACGCTTGGCGTTTTTCTCCCCTCGGTGGCGGCGGACAGCTGTTTAGATGCGAGAAAGGAGACGTGACTCGCCGACCCTGTGCGAATTGAGTGCGAAAAGAGTCAAAGCGGACGAATCGTCAGCTCAAAGAGCAGCGAAACAGTCTGAAAATGTCGAACTTAGGTCGCAGGATCTTGTGTGCACAACATCTGAAAAAGTTAAACCAAGAGAAAGGAGACCATGTTAACAGCAACCTTTGATGAGCATGAAAGCGTTCGAGGGGAAAGGCTGGAGTGTCTATAATCACCCGTGATTTTCACCGTTTTTCCAGAATTCTTGAAGGGAGTGGGGGTAGGAATGGATGGCATGGGGAATTTATAAAATGAGTAAGGTTTGCGAAATTTAGTTAGAAAATCAGTGTGATGCATGTAAATACGAGAGTGGGAATCGATTGAAACAAATCCTAGGTTATGAGGTTTTCGAGAAAGAGGAAAGCTATGTTAAAAATGTAGGTTGAAGAATTTACATATCTTGGAAGCGTCTCGGACCAAATGGTCAAAGTAGTGGGTACTAGAGGAGGAATTGCGTCAGTGAGAGAATCTTTATCCAGGTCGGAATTGATGACAGGCATGGATGAATTGGAAAGATGTTAAGAAAAGGCCAGATTTAACTTTAATATGGAGTGGAGTAGTGTAGGGCGTGGAAGCATGGTCGTTGAATCAGGATGATAGAAGTATATTCGAGGCTTTCGAAATGTGGAGAAGGATGAAGAATGTGAACGGCAAGGAAATCAAATCAAACGAGGAAGTGGTGGGCTTGGTGGGGGAGGAGAGGGGGCTTTTGGGGGAATTCAAAGGAAGCAGATGTGTGCTCAGCATTTTGATCGTCGATGGAATGTTGAAGAGAGTGATAGAGGGGAGAATGTTAGGGAAGATTTGTATGGGGAGGAATAAGTGGATGCCCGTAGGCAGGACGGAATGAAGGCAGGAAAGAAGGGAGTGGAATTGAAAAACAGTTTATTGTTCAGTGTTACTTACTCTATGTCCTCTTCGGAGAGGCGAAGTGAACGTAGGGTATTAAGTTTATGTCCATCCAAAATCTAACTCAAGCGGTAGACTATCTAATAATAATAAAGCTGGAAGAGGAACAAATGTGTCGCACGAGAGTTAAAACATGAATAACTACTTCATACGTATTTTATCTGACAATGGAGTATGCGACTCGCGGAATCCTTTCTTGAATCTTTGTAAGAAAAGATTTAGTGTACACGTAAATATTACATTTATAGGACCGCCAGGGGGAGTCGAAGAATGTTTTCAAGCATATCTCGTTCTTTTTATTAGTTATGCGTAGAAATTCCGGCACCAATTGCTTTGTCCAACAAAACTATTCTTTAGAAAACTCATATTTCCTGTTCGCTGAGTAGTCTTATTTACAATAATGTTTTTCGCACGGAAATACATTCGTATTTCTAAACATATCTTTTTACTTAAAGGTTCCGGAGACGCACCAATAGGCCACAATTGCGGTTAAGTGTATGTGTATCGTATTAGCGTGCAATCGCTGGAGAAATAATGTGACACATGAATGAGAAAAACACTTTCATACTCGGCCATGAAATCACGGACAAAAATTGCCGCGCTGTTATTTGCATTTTGATGCCAAACATTGAACGACATTATCACACAGGAAGCACCCATTCGTATGTGAACATGTCTGCTGCTAGTAATTGACGTAAATTGTTCATAGGCAGTTGTACGTACCCTCAGAACTATGACATTGCAAGGAACAATGGCATAATATTTGTGATCTATGTAGATCCCTAAATGAAGAAGACTAGTCTCATCGCCACTTCTGGTCGTCTTAATGCGCACTGTTTGGTGGGATCACCGACTTAACATAATTGGGGTGAAACAAAATTGAAACGCCTATTCGACGCAAATGAGCATGAATCAAAACCAAAACATAGTCTAACGTGTAATAAATATTTCCAATACTAACACAGCCATCTCATCGTAATCAAGGCATTTCCTTCACTGAATATATCTCGAGTTCCACGCTGATATAGTTCTGCAAGTTACATCTAATTCTGCTTCGATGACCTGACAAGTTTTCTTCACCAGCTTGAATGCAAACAAAATGTCGCAACCAATTCTTCCAAATATACTTTTAATCAAAATTTAAATAAAGATGCAGTTTACAAAGTTGTTTCTTTCGAAACGTAAAATCATTTACACGAAGAAATGTAAAATATCGTTAAGTACAACAATTAGAATAAAGAAAAGTCCCAATTCTCACTTATTACATAAAATATTTCGTAAACTGAACTGTTATTTTCACTACGCACCAGACGGGGTGATTGCCAGAGAAACTCGTTGAAGGCTATCCAGCCACGTTCGGTCGAATGTGAAAACGGCACTGCCATCGCCAGCTCAAAGTGCAATCGTAAAATGGAGTTGGGCGACTTAAGGGCGTCCATTGATAGCAACCAATTGTAAAAAACTGAAAGTACTTTGTAAGATCTAAGATCATATGTTTTATTACAAAAAAAATCAGTCACATGAAACTTAAATGAGCTCACTGATGGAGCTCATGAATTTCCATTCTCTTATTTCGAATTTCAAGAAATTGCTTACTCAAGAGTGGATACAAGTGGCACTCCACTCATTCAAGCGAAAAGGTATTCTGTCTTACGTTGCACAAATTGATGTTTATGGTATGATTGGGGTAGCGTTGAATTTAGAGTTTTTTCCAACAATATTACATACCTTATTGTGACTGACTGTACAATTAGAATGTCTAAATTAACTACTGCCATATGCAAAATGTTACATTTAAATTATATTGCAATTTGTGAAAACATACGACTAAGAAGGAAAATTCATTTAGTTGCATCTTAATGTTATCTAGGTTTATATAATTAGCTTCTACATGTACACAATGCATTGCTGAGTTCATTGAACATTAAGGGCGATCTACTTAGTCGATGACGGGGACGGTGAGTAAGGATTTTAAGAAAAGGCTCGTGAAAACTTTGACATGGAGCGTAGTTGTGTTCGGCGCGGAAACATGGTAATTGAAGCAGAATGATGTTAAATTATGCCGTTGTGGTTTTTATTTCCCTCAAAAACACTTACGGGCGTAGGAAAACGTGAGATGAAGTTTTAATTCACCAAATTTGTAGAATGTATGAGGGGACCATCATGCGGATGTATTTCGATGTAGCATAGACTCATAGAAGGCGTTTGATAGAGTGAACTGGGTAGAATTAATCGCAGGAATTAGGGGTAGAGAGCAAGGATAGGAGACTTACGCAGCAGCAGGCTGTTCACGTCAGAGACTACTCAAGTACGAGTAGTGAGGCGAGATGGACAGTGTAAGGAAGTTGAGTAAGACAGGGTGGCCCCATTATCGACCGTGGTGTTCGACGTCTATGTAGAGGAATTGGTTAAAGAAGAATGGGGAGGAATGAAGATAGGAATTAGGGTCAGTGGGGAATTCTTGACATCAGGTATATTTGCGGATGGCCAAGCTTTAGTTTGAAAGTCACTCAAGAGGTCGCAAGCATTGCTAATCGCATTGGAAATTCACTGGCATAGGTAAGCGAGACAGTAAGCGTAGTTAGGAAGATTTAGTAACGTGGGCACGGAGAAGGACATAAAAGGAGAAATGGAAAATATGGAAACCTATGAGGAAGGCAACGTATCGTGATGGTGGGAGAAATCGTAAGGAGGGAGAACAGATGGATTCAGAGCGTTTTGATTGGCAATGGTCGGTTGACAAATCTACATCTACATAATACCCCGCAAGCCGTCATAGGAGCGTATGGCAGGGAGTGGTAGTTCACCAGCCACTCTACATATAATCCCTCTGCTTCCTCATGCACCTGGCACCCCGCGACATGGTATTTTGCTGGAAAAAAGATATTGAATTTTCTTTATTTATCAAGGAACATTTAATTTGCTAATGTTTCAACATCATCTTATGTTAAGCATAAATAAGAGTCAAATCGAATCGAATTAAAACACTACATTTTTTGGCAATATTGGAATATTTTGCTATGATTTTTCAACTTTACTTTTATATAAAACAGTAGAGTTTCTTGAAAAAGTCACTCACACCGTTACACATAAAGAAAACCATACATGCTTACATAATAAAAGCTTAGAAATGATATATTAATACAGTTGCCATCAAAGTGCAAACCAACAGAGCAAAATTTAAATGGCAGAGAACGGATTTTGAAAATCTGCAAGCATAGGTTGCCAATTCAAACAGAGTACTGATGGTCTAAGAATTGAAAGAAGAACAGAAAAAAATCCTATTATTTGGTGACTACGTGCTGTGTATGTGTGTGCGTGGGGTGGACAAAACCCCCTCTCGAGCACCGACTCCGCACCAATGAAGGAGCAACCTTTGGTGGCGGTCCTTCCCGGAGGAGGCCATTGAGAGCGCGTGCGCCGACGCCCCCTCCGTGCCATCCGGCCCGGGGTCAACGCCCACTACGGTGACCGCTGACCCCCCGAGCTGAGCCACTCGCGCACACGCGACACGCCTGCTCGCCTCTCGGTGATTTGTATGCGGGCACCGCGGTCCGCTGCTGCCGCCGAATACTGGGCTCGCCTCGCGGACCGCCTCCGCGGTCGCCTTCCTCGAAAGGACATCATGGATAGGGAGAGGGGGGAGGGCAGGCACGCAGTGCGCATGAGGGCAACTGAAGAGGGAAGGAGAGGAGGCACGTCCCCAACGGCGACGTGACTTCTCCTGTCCGGCCAGCAACTCGTTCCCTTCGAGATGACAGCGTGGGCGTCTGCGAATGCAGTTCTAATGTCAACGCCTAGATTTCTCGCGAATAGATGCGCGCATTCACATGTGTATTCCCATTCCCCACGAAGAAGGCTTAGAAGCCCTGAAATATTACCTCTCTCTGCGACCCAAACCACACACTCCATCCACAGATTTTCCTATCGAACTGAGCCTACTCTTCCTCAGCAAAAATGCCTTTCAATTAAATGAAAAAATAAATTTGCAATTAAAAGGTACTGCAATGGGAACTCGTATGGCTCCTGCACACGCAATTAATAGGCAAAATGAAATACAAAGATTTAAACCATAAATTGAGAAGGGCCACAAATAAAGCAAAGGAAGAATGGTGGAAAACGTAATGCGAGGATATGGAAAGTTTACAGAAGAAGGGTGAAATTGGTGCTCTATACAGCAAGGTTAAGTTATTATCGGGAAGTAAGAAGGCAAGATCTGTGCTAACAGCTAAAGATAAGTGGGGTAAGATAATAGTTGAACCGGGAAAAATCCAAGAGAGATGGAAGGAATATATAGAAACACTGTTTGGTAAAGAACTTAGGCCGACAAGGTTAGGCATAGAAAAGGAACATGACGTAGAAGAAGATAGCTTAGGTCCAGGCATACTCGACGATGAAATAGAAAGGGCACTAAAGGAGATGAAAGCAAATAAGGCCGTGGGGATAGACAACATTCTGGTGGAACTGTTGAAATGTTTAGGAAAATGTGGGAAGAAGTCTCTATATGGATTGATTCGTAGTATCTATGAGGAAGGAATCTGGCCGGAAGATTTTGTAAGATCAGTGTTAGTTCCTATTCCAAAAAAGGCCAAGGCTACATCATGTGAGGATTACAGAACAATAAGTTTGATATCCAACGCAGCTAAAGTTATTCACAGATCATCAACAAAAGTATAGACAGTAAGGCAAATGATTACTTAAGGGATTATCAGTTTAGGTTTAGGAAAGGAAGAGGTACGCGTGATGCCATTGCAGTAATGAGATCACTAATCGAGAGGAATATAGAATACAACCAGGACGTATTTGCCTGTTTTGTAGATTTCGAAAAAGCGTTTGATAGAGTGAATTGGGTAAAATTAATGCGTGTATTGCAGAATATAGGAATGGATTGGAGGGCCAGGAGACTGATCCGCAACCTGTACATGTCTCAGACTGCTCAGGTGCGATTGGGGAACGGAGTCCAGATGGGCAGTGTTAGGTAGAGGGGTAAGGCAGGGTTGCCCATTGTCACCGGTGCTGTTCAACATATATGTGGAGGAAATGATTAAAGAGGCATGGGAAGAACTGGAGGTAGGGATGAAAGTCGGAGGGGAATTCGTAAAATCGGTTAGGTTTGCTGATGACCAAGCATTAGTTGCTCAGTCAGCCAAGGGGTTGCAAGCATTGCCGAGTGAATTGGAGGTTTAATGCCATAGATATGGGTTGAGAATCAATATCAATAAAACAAGGTTATGCGATTTTCCAGAAAGAAAAAGGCTAAGCTAAACATTAAATAGGAGAGGAAAAAATAGAGCAGGTAGAACAGTTCACATATATCGGAAGTATTTTGGACCAACACGGTCAAAGTGGTAGGGACGTAAGGAGAATAATTGCGCTAGGCAAGGAGGCTTTCTCAAGGAGGAGGGAGTTGATGACGGGGACGTTGAGTAGGTATGTTAAGACAAGACTCGTAAAAACTCTGATATGGAGCGTAGCTATTTACGGCGCGGAAACGTGGTCGCTGAAGCAGGAGGATAGACGTAGACTGGAGGCTTTTGAAATGTGGGTGTGGGGAAGAATGGAGAAGGTGAAATGGACCGAAAGGAAAACAAATGAGGAAGTACTGGAGAGGGTGGGTGAGAAGAGAGGTTTGTTGAGAGAAATCCTATGGAGGCAGGAAAAATGGATGGAAGGCGTATTGAGCGGTAGTGGAATGTTGAAGAAGGTAATAGAGGGGAGAATGTTGGGCAAGTGAGGAAAGGGCAGGAACAGGTTAGGGATATTAGACGGGATGAAGGGAGGAAAGAAGTACACGGAGATGAAGATGGACCTGATGTAGATTAGGTCGCTGGATTGGGTTTTGTTTGGAGTTACAGAATGTTTATTTGATAGTTGTGTCCATCCGAAAACAGGTAGATTACCTAATAAAATATAATTATATATAAAACTTAGACAGCAACACACTACATGAGAACGCATAAAAGGAACACTAACACGTAAAATCTTGATAATTTCGACGGACTCGAACTCCGTCTTCTTCACAAGATTAGTTAGGACTGACTCCTAACTAATCTTCCGAAGAAGACGGAGTTCGAGTCCATCGAAATTATCAAGATTTTACGTGTTAGTGTTCCTTTTATGTGTTCTCATGTTGTGTGTTGCTGTTTAAGTTTTTTTATTTAACATTACACTTATGTGAAAGTCTCACGGAGGTTAATAATAATGTATATGAAGTTAGCATCAGTGGTCATAGACAAAAACACAAAAGAAACTCCCTAGGTTTCGAATTTTTGGTGTTCCACACTACCTTTCTCAAGGAAGGGAAGGAGAGAACCTAAGGAAGGACAGTTCTGTCCTTCGACGTGGTGGCGTGGACCACCTAAATTCGAAAACTAGCGAGTTTATTTTTTCTTTTGTGTTTTTCTGCGTTTTTTGCCTTTGTCCACCAGTGCTAACTTCAAATACATCATTATTCGCGTCCGTGAGACTTTCAACAAAGTGTTAAATATATATGTATTATGCATAAACCATAAACCCAGAAATCAACCCGTAGTTAGGTTTGGTAGATGATGGTAGAGTTCACCCAGTAGTAAGCCCGACGGCGTGTGAAATTCACACATCAGGGTGGGGGGCCAGTTCCTTTCCCTGTGCCGGTTATGGCTTCCCAGGAAGGTACCCGAAAAATCACACAGCTTGAGTGGAGCTTGAAGGGCTCCCAGAGAGGCTTGTTTGTAAGTTTGTTCCAGTCCATAATGAAACTAATATTTGTGTGTAGGTTTAATGACTAGGATTGTGCATGCACTCCTGGTGACCAACACCCCCCGCCACACGCCCTTGCGAGGAATCATTTAAATATGAGGGTATTATGCAGATGTACTAAAAGTAATGAACATGGCAGAGGCATCATGGTATCATAGCATCCACTTCAAATTTGTTGCTTTAGGAGATTATTTACCTAATATGCTACGATGCTACTTTCCCATGCCTCGGAACATTTTTGCCAGAGTTTTACCGTAAGAGGCACAACTTTTCAAATCGCCTTCGCGTATTTATTTAAGAATATAAATATCTATGGGTGATCATACCTCATTTTAAGAGTGAACATACATTTTTATCCCATTGTTTATATTTTTATAATGACGTTTTAGAAGCATAAGATATTAACTTTGTATGGACTATAACTTTGAAGTGATGGAAGAGCTTGTGGGTTCCAATGACCCCTGGTAATGTCGAAGGGAATGACATCTACTCTCGGCAGTGCCCATCAACTTACTTAGACATGAAGAAGCCAAATGAATGTAGTCCCTGCAGTATCTGCCTCTCGATGTGCTCGGTGCATACGCGTCCGGTGCACCATCACTTTGAGTAATGGTGTCTCGTTTAAAACAACGTGGAGGGAGCCACAGCCCGCTGGATCGTATATCGTTCCGGTCCGAGCCAAGCATTCCGCGGTCGTCATTACACGATACCCTTGCAGGGCGGGCAGAAATAGGAAAGAGGACACGAGAAGATTGTGCCGGTTACAATTGCAGACTGGGAACGTCGGAATGATGTAGAGGACAGGGAATTTTGAAAGATGCAGCGAAAGATGGAGAGAAGATATAAAGAAATTTGAGGGCTGCCAAAGAGGGGATAGCGGAGCTCAAAATAGCCAGAGTTATAGAGAACGGAGGGGAGGAGAGCCAGCGAGGGTTGAGCATATATTGCACACATTGGTCGGAAGGAGCGTTTTAAAGGAAGTGAAAGCTGAACAAACGAACTTGATCACTGCTCGGGTGCGCATGCCACCGAGCAATCATTTCGGGAGGAAGTGGCATACGACGAGTGCGAGGACGTGATTGCTGCTGACCCGGGAAGGGGGATTGTGATGGAGGAACACGACGCAAGATAGGCGAAGGGTGGAATGGTCGTGGGGTGGCGTAGCTCCAGGCATACCAGATGAGAGACAGGAAGGGCATTATGGGAATTCAAATCAAATGAAGCCGTGAAGATAAATAATATTCTCGCCGGAAATATTCAAAGGTACCTGAATACGCGGGGGGAAGATCTCATAAAGGCTACGTAATTCGCGTGATTTATGCAGGAGAAATTTGGCTGGAAGTTTCCTTATATCTTTATTTGTTAAGAGAAAGCACCTACGTGCAAGGACTACGTATAAATCGATAATCTTAATTTCTTAAACCGGTGTTACAGAAAATGGAAGAATGTAAACAGAGTTAGACAAAAATACAAAAAAAGTACAAAGAGTAAAATAATAAATTGAGGCGTGCCACAAATAAAGCAAAAGAAGCGTGGTGTAAAACGCAATGCGAGGATATGGAAAGTTTGCAAAGGAAGGGTGAAATATGTGCGCTGTACTCCGTAATACATACTCGTACTTCCTTCCTCATTTCATTCAGTCCAACACCCCTATCCTACTCCTACCCCTTCCTCGTTTTCTTTTCACTTAATTTTCCTGTCTCCTTACGATTTCTTCTAACAAGCTCCTTTCTTCCCCCACCATACCTAGCACTTTCTCATTAGTTTTCCTTTCTGTCCACGTCACCTTCTCCATCCATCTCCACACCCACAGATTAAATACACTGCGTAAATTAGAGGCCGGCCACTTATCCAAGGTTTTTAAAGACACATTACAGGCCTCGACTTACAATGTTACATCACATCACGTACGTAAAATAAGGAAGATAGTAGAACGGATATATCTAAAAGTTTTTTTCTCATACCATCACGCATCAAAATAGATATAATCGCAGTCGTGAATAAGATAATAAGCATTGGTAATGTGTAAGGATATATTTTGTCGATTTCCTGCACTACTTTGAAATAGTCCTTAAAAAAATCTTCCCTTATGATTTGAATATATTCTGTTTTTGAATATTCTTGTGTAATCATCTTTCCTGTGAACTAACTTCGTTCGAGTGCACGATTGAAATGATATTTGGGTAGAGGTGTAATGATTGCGCGGCCTTAAACTTCCCCCCGCTTGAAATTCGATTTTTTACTATTTTAATTATGCCTTATACGTTTTACCAATACGATTCCTATTTGAAAGAATGTATGTAGGACCTCAAGTCGTCACTTATAATAACACCTAGGTATCATACCGTATCAACTACTTCTAGGTCAACTGAAGCAAGTTTGTGAACAAATCCCGTTGATCTTTAAAATAAATTTACCATCCAACATTTGTTCTGATTAAATGATAATACCAATTGTGTACACCATTTAGTAATAAATCTATATTCTGTGCTAGAATTAAACGATCCTCATCGCCACATATCTCCTGATAAATCATCATTTCATCCGCGAACATCTTGACCTTACTTTTACTTCGCGGTTAAAATCGTTGACAAAAATCAAGAAAAGCAACGCAAGCAACGCAAAATCTGCTTTCGAAGGGTTTTTCTAACGCCTTTACTGTACCACCTGGGGTCGCGATATGCTTTAACGTACTTTATAGGGATGCAATCTGTGATGCCTTTTCGTATGACATTGACAATTGTGTCCAAGTTTCCTCCACGTTGGCATCACTTAAGCGCGTTTTAAACTCGGGTAGTGAAGAGTTTAATTGACTGGCAAAACTTTTAAAGTCTGCTTTCTGCCAATTATAAATTTTACTTTTTGGTTTAACAATCTTTTTAAATTCTACGTCGAAGATGACATTTGCAGATTTATGGTCACTCAAGCCCTCGTCAGTTGATACACTCATAATACGTTATCGTAAGAAATAGGTCCAATATGTTCTTTCCACGGGTGGGTATGCGTACTGTTTGATGAAGGAGTTTCTTTGAACCAATTTTAATTAGGAATTACAAGATTCGCGTTCGCGGGTCCGAGATTGAACGCTAATGCTGTCCCAATCGATACCAGGGAGGTTAAAGTCACCACCAATTATATTGATGCATTTCTTATTTTTGCGTGTAAATTTGTGTATTTGTTCAATGAGGGCATGAAGTGTTTTAACATATGCGTCTGGAGTCTGGTACTGAAATAAATAGCATTTTTGTTGATTTTTTAGATGCATTTGAAAGCATCCTCTCGAAACACCACTTGTTCCGTGCTATATAAATCCCATTTATGAAGGCGGGGATGGGGATAAACCAACCAATTGCCGACCCATTTCTTTGACATCGATCTCTTGTAAAATATTAGAACACATTATTGTCAGTAACAGCATGAGATTCCTTGGTAGTAGGAAAATACTAAGCCGCAACCAGTGCGGATTTAGGAACAGCAAATTTTGCGAAACACAATTGGGTCTTTTCATTCATGATATACTTAGATCGGGAGAAAACAACACACAAGTGGACGCAGTATTCCTAGATTTCAAAAAAGCCTTCAATAAAGTACCACACATCAAATTGTTACACAAACTTAAATGCTATGGAATCAATGAGAAAATCATTAATTGGATTAGAGACTTCTTGGTAAATCGCAAACAAATAGTAGTCATCGATGGGTTGTGCTCAATGGATAGAGATGTAACTTCAGGAGTCCCCCAGGGAAGTGTAATAGGATCTCTTCTGTTCTTAATATACATTAATGACGTAAGTGTACACGTAAGTTATGTTTTCAGGTTATTTGCTGACGACACGGTGGTATACAGGGAAATAAGGAGTCAACTAGATCGCGAGCTACTCTCTAGAGACTTAGACAAAATCTCGCATTGGTGCAAGAATTGGGGATTAATGCTTAATATAGACAAATGCGCAGTTTTGAAATTTGGGCACAAAGGAAGTGGCGAACAGGAGATAAACTACGAAATAGAGGGTTCAGGACTTACTACGGCCATACAGGTTAAATATTTGGGGGTAGTTATAACACCACGCTTTTCATGGGGACAGACATCAGGACAATATGCGGATCCGCTTTTAAGAAGCTGGGTTTCATTAAACGGGTGGTTGGGAAATGTAATAAGAAAGTTAAAGAGAGGTGTTATTTTGCTCTAGCAGGACTTCAATTGGAATATGCCGCAAGTATTTGGGATCCTTGAGAGAAAATTTGGCAAAAAGAACTAGATAAAGTCCAGAGAAAATCCGCCAGATTCGTGAAAAATATATATGGCAAGAACACAAGTGTAATAGGTCTCTTAGGGGATTTAGGCTGGGAGCCCCTTGAAATACGAAGAGAACAAGCGAGACTAAAACTTTTAGAAAGATTCAGAACCAACGAGTTTAACGATGACGCTAAAGGAGTTAAAATGGCCCCACATTACTTAGGTAGATCAGACCACAAAGATAAAATAAGGGAGATAGATTCAAATACTCATTCTTCCCCAGAACAATCAGAAATCATTGTAGTAAGAAAACGAAGTCCGTAAAGAAATATTTAATACATTTAATTTACAAGTAAGAAAAAAATTAAACATTGCAAAGATGTTAGGTCTATCTGCAGATGCATGTGTATGTTAGTTGGTAGCATGTTGTTTGCATGTGTTTGGGTTTTAAGAGTTTTCGCATGAATATATAAAATGTTTTGTTTGTGGCTTTTGCATGCGAGGTTTTTTTCCAAAACTACGGCTGGTGCTCTAAAAACCCCCGCCACACGCCCTTGAGGGATATTAAGGAGATGTGGATACAAGAGTCGTCATTAGCATGCGAACGTAGAATGATCTTTGATTGCCTACTTTTTGATACGTTCGGCTAACAACATAAACTCAGACTGTCGGCACGATCAAGTGCATAATTTCCCATTCTCTTCGTGTTTTTATTGTTCCACGATTAATATTGATTCAATAACTCCGTGATCCATCTCTCTTGTTAAGCAAACTTAAGGCCTAAATATTATAGTTTCAGTTTAATTAAAATAAGAAATTTTCCACAAAATAAAATTTTTATTAATATGGCCGATTTCAGTGCAATTACATCATCTTCTGGCAACAGTCATTTCTCATTGTCCGCTAAATATGCTGAAAAGCAAGTAAGGGGAGGGTAGTGGAAAATGGGGGAAAGAGGGAGGGGAGGTGGAACGCGGGCCACGTGGGTGACATATGAGAGGGGGAGGAGAAAAGGTGCGGGGGAAGAGAAAGGGGTGGGGGGGAAACAAAACAGTCCGGAAAAACCTCCTGGCTGGATGGAGGGGGTGTCTCGTATAGGGTGAGCCCTCGGTGCGGCGCCAAGCTCCTACGGCCGTGGAGAAAGGGGATGAGACCGGGGTTTCTCCCGTCATTGACCGTGCGCAGGTATCCATGCACAAAGAAGTGTGCGAAAAGGAGTAAAGATATTGGATCACTGTCTATATGGTTCCAAGGGGGAAAGCCCTAGCGAGGGTTTAGGAAGGGATGGAGTGAGGATTTCACTTACAAATGTCGACGAGAGGGTGGACTGGGAGTTGTCCCGCAGCGTTGAGCCTTCCCACATCGTCCGTGAAGAAAGGGGGTGGGGACACAAGGCTTCCCGCCTTCTTCGGGAAAACATGGTCAGCGGTGCACAGGGGGATGGGGAAATTCCAATAGTTAAGGGCAAGGGATCACTGGTCACAAGTACGTCGAGGGAAGGTGATGGAGAGGAGGGGGGAGGGTGAAGATAAAAATTGGACTTTATTGATGAGGTCCAAGTCCTTGCGATGTAAGATTTCCAGCTGTTCCATGGCATCTAGTTTCTTTCCTTTGGTCAGGTTGTGAAGCACTTTGAAATTGAAATTGCAGAAATGGTTGAAATCAAGATGTTTGGCAAATAAAGAATATGCATAACCTGTGGTATAACCTTTCCTGTGTTCACTGATGCGTGTCGAAAAACTCCTGCCTGTCTGGTCAATATAAGTATCTCCACACTCACATCGAATTTCATAAACACCACTTTTGTTATTGCAATGTATGGGGTCTATATTTGAGCATAAGGCTTTGAGCAGATTATTGGGGGAATAAAATGAAATGCGAAAATTATCTTTAGGAAATCTGTCGGCGATTTTGTATGACATGGAGTTATGAAAAGGGAGTTTGCACCACTTGCGCTCTGAAGCAGTGGTGACTGCGAGGGGAACGTTTAACTTCAGGGCCTGTTTCTTAAGTTTTTTCTTAAGTAAATTTTCTATTAAGTTGACCTGGTAACCGTTTTTAAAAGCTATGTGTTTTATCGTGTTGACCTCTCATTCGAAGTTGGATTTGGTCAAGGGGATACTGATTAGCCTGTGGATCACGGAATTGAAGCTGGCTAGTTTGTGTTGTGTTTTCTCCTCCCCCTCTCATATGTTACCCACGTGGCCCACGTTCCACCTCCCCTCCCTCTTTCCCCCATTTTCCACTACACTCCCCTTACTTGCTTTTTAGCATATTTAGCGGACAATGAGAAATGACTGTTACCAGAAGATGATGTAGTTACATGGAAACCGGTCGGATTAATAAAAATTTTATTATGTGGAAAATTGCCAATTTTAATTAATCATGATATTCCACCATATCACGCCTGAAACGCCTCTTTTTATTACAGTTTCAGATTGAACTTTGTGGAATTCCTTCATGACGAGGGTTAAAAAAGAAACTTTGCACTTCCACATAAAGATTTAATTAAATCTTTATGTGGAAGTGCAATGTGTCTTTTTAGCCTCATCATTAAGACGAGGCCCTTTTAATGGCTCCCGTACCGTACGTTGGACCCTCTTTGCAGAAGACATTGTTTATTATTTATGACTATTTTGAAAGATAGTTAAAGAAAATAGTCGAAAACATGAAAATATACCTCCAGGTTCATCAACAATGGAACATTTGCGTCGACGTAATCGACTCATGCTGCCATTTACATTCTCAGAGGAGCAATCATTTACGGTGTTACCATGGCTCACCCTTGCGACTCTCCTTAGGGCTGCCATCGGGGAGCACGAGGGCCGGCAGGGCTGTCACCATTTGGTACTCCCCGTCGTCTCCGGTCGAGGGGCCTCCGCAATCCGGTGTGCATCCCGCGGGCGACGCCTGAGGCTCCGAGCACCTCCTCCGGAACAGACGCATTTCTCAGCCCGAGCCCAGAATGGCAGTAGCGGCGGCGGAACAGGAGGAAGATGGCGGAGGAGCGCAACCCCCTGCCTCCCTTCCCCCGCCACGCCAAATAGCAGCAGCGGAAACAGATCCTGCGGCCTCCCGGGACTAAAACTACGGCAGTCGTCCAATCTGTGTGACCGACAAAGGAAGGAGGGAAAACAGAACAATGAACTTCAAGATGAAGGGGAACATTGTAGTTTGAAATTTAATGAATTAAGGGTACTCCCAAATCTAGTCCTACAAATACACGTACATTAACACAATGGCCTTTCTCCCAAACAAATATTTCCAATACGTAGCAACCGTTAAATAATCCTACATGGTTTGTTCCAAAAGTAGCAGGAAATGATACATTCACACAGAAGTCTTCGAAGTGGCACCCCACCGCTGCCAGCGGGTTTTCCACACCTCGTACGCCTTCTAGAAGGCGGCGCCGGGAATGCTGCTAAGCTACCTCGCAACGGTCCGTTGTAACGCTTCCACCGAACAGTGGTGACATCCTTTCAGCACGGATTTGAGGCGGGGAAAGAGGAAGAAGTCTGGTGGGGCAACCTCAGGGCTGTATTGTGGCTGAGGTTTGGTCGAGAACCTGTTGGCAGATCCGCGTGCGAGTTTCCTTTTGTTCGTCCGAGAGCAATCGCGGCGCCAGCTTCGCACATACCTATCCATACCTATGTTTCTGGCACAAGTCGATACACATCACTTTTAAGAAATCATGCGACACTTAATCTGCGATCCTTGTCCGACAAAGCCTTCATTCTTGCAGTAAATTAGTCACTTTTTGAGGTCGAAGGGCATCTTCAACATCTTCTCCACCCTCCCAAAATAACTTATCCACTCAAAAACACCCGATCTACCCATGGCGTGATCACCATAGACTGCATTGAGCATATCATGAGTCTCTATCGCGATTTTTCCCTGTTTCAGTTTCACGCAAATTTGACGACGGAGCGCTGCTCCAATCACCGGTTCATGAGGTAACGAGGTCTCGTTATAGAGGTTTCGCAAACGAATAGTGCTCTCTCCGTTTAGACTGGGAGCCTACTGCCACCGGCCTCCAGCCTTTTCTGAGACATCTCTCCCTCGATTGCAGCCAGATAAACCCCCGTCCCTCAGTCCGTCTATCCGGGAAAAATAAGTACCACTGCTTTTGGGACAGCCCTTGTATATATTTTTCAAACGGCCAGAAGTCTTTGAAACGTCTTCCAAGTCATCAATCAGTTCTGATTAAAAGAACTGCGGCAGTAACGTAAATGGAGTCATCCGCTAATGTGAATCAAAAGCAACAATTGTAATTTCTGAGATCCTTTTGTCGCTCCGACCATCGCTCTACAAACGCCTCCGCTGTGCCCTCTCACCCCTTCCGCTCCATCCATCTCAAGCCCCTCGCGTCAACTGCTCACTTCTCTCCAATCTTCAAAACTGCATCCTCAATTAAAACTTCCCCTCTCTTCCTACATCGGAAAAGCACCAACTGCACTCTCCCTCCGCATAAATGATCACTGTTCATCAACGAAATCCACTTCGCTGTGCACCCCTCCTATGCCTTTGCATTCTGCGTCTTGAGAATGTCCAAATGATGATCCTCCAAGTGTTGTCGTCGACAGCCAGCCTGAATTTGTATCTGCTTGCAATATACGAGGGACAGCCAAATGAAAACCGAACACCAGCTACTACGTGACCGTGAAATGGTTTTATTCAAAAGTAATTACCAAAAAAGCATCGATACATTTATCCCACTGGGAGACGAGACGACCAAGTCCAGTTTCGTAGGAAGAGGTAGTTCGCTGACGGATCCACTATACGAAATTATACCAAACGATACCTTGCGATGATGCGCGCCCTTCTCGGCGTCTTCTATGCCACTCGTGCGCACTCGTCAAGGGCATGCAGTATTCACCATGCAGAGCACCCATGCGACGATGCATTTCGCCTACTCCAGCACCCTCAGGCACTAGAAAACGAACCACACACTCTGCTCTACTTTGCTTGCCTCCATTGCTACAGCTGGGCGAACACACTAGACCAACAAGGACATTGCCCAACAACTGCGTGCGCCTGTCCGTTGTCACTTTGCAGTTGCCCCATCACGATGGCAGTATCGATACGTATCAACAGTGTTGCCACCTTTCACGCGGACTGCATGTGTTATGGCGGGTGTTCGATTTTCATTTGACTGCCTCTCATACAACTCTCTGTGAGTTGGATGAAAGACTATCTTCGCTGCTTTCATGAAAAGGAATGTGAACAAACCCGGCAATGGTATCCATCGAAGTCGCCTCGCTGCAATAGTTTTGAAAAGAATCACTGTTTTAGCCTGTCGTCTGAGAATACGTCTCCATTATCTTTCTTGGCAAGAACTACCTCCAAAGCGAAGTTGATATTAGCGCAGCAATAAATCAAAATATACACTCTTAAAAATGACCGTTCTACTCCTCTCGAAATCAACTCTCTCTAAAATGAAGATGTGAAAGAACGCACACATCTCCAGTGATCTTAAGTTATGACTAAATCACTAATGATTTTTGAATGCCGATGCCGACTGCCAAAGCTTCTCATGGATTTTCATTGAGTTGAATTGTTACAGCACTTACAAAGGAAACTTTGCTCAACGAGACGAGGACATTGGAACACTCTATGCGCACCGGCAGTCGTGATCCCATCTTCTGTTATGACTTAGGGGTTTACCTCAAACGGGCGTCAGACGATAGAACGCTGATAGTGTGCTGGTGGGTTACAGGGAAGTGAAATCCAACCAGTGCATGCCAACCAGGCCGATCACACGGCAAAGGGGAAGTTATCTTTATTTGAATATGGGTGTAAATATCGCATAAAAATCTTAACTTCTTCATTATAACTAACATTCCCAAAAAATGAAAAATCACACTGCACACACACACACACACACACACACACGCATCACCGGGAAATTGGACAAAAGCGTGCTCAGAAGATTTGAGAACACCTTTTCCGAAATCTTGAAATGGATTTATCCATTAAAACTTTGCTTCTTCTATGTAAGATAGGCGAAAAATAAATCTTAATTATTTGAGATGGATGTGTTCAAATACTAGTGAAACTAAAAATGTGCATGCGGGAATGTTCAAAGTACTATATATGTATTTCCGACCGTAGTATCGAGAACTCAAGAGGTGCCGTCCACTGCGAGAGTACGTTCGGAAGGGAGGGAGGGAATGGAGGGTGGGGCGAATGGAGAGCGGGGGTGCGCGGCCCTCAAAAGACTCGTGCCAATGCCTATTCAGCGCGACGATCACTCCAAGTTTCCACTAAATATCTCCGATTCCACGCTGCAGGAACGCCTGATAAAGCATTTGTTACCAAAATATATATGCAGAATAATGCGGAATGCATTTTATAATTGTAAATCGAACCCTTTTATCTTGGAGGTTTGATTTTTGATGGCGCTAGTGTGACATCGACGTTTGATCTATTTCGTACAACCTGTCTTTCAATCCAGTTTCATAAAACAGCGCTGTCTACCTAATCGCTTTATGTCACAAAAAGTTCCCTTTTCTGTCGGATTTGTTTCATTCCAAGTTTCTCAGAAAAAAAGACTCTTCTACCCTGTCTACACTACCCCATGCTTACGCTTTATCGGTCAGTCCTTATGCGGCAAACTTTCACTCGAACCAAAAGTTTGAAATGGACCATTTTACGTGGAATGGACTCTCATCTTCGGGAACTTAATGTCAAAAGACTGATTTCGACATTTTGAAATATTTTACTCATTCCAGCTTTTAGCTTGGCCGCGCCGCGACACTCCTCTGGAGTTCGCGGGAAAGTCCTCGCCTCTGGAGCGGGAGAGCGAACGTGACGACGGACGACCTGAGCGAATATCTGCCAGAGCGACCATTTGCGGGCAATTTCTTGGAAACCTTTCACAGTAGAGCTTTCCGTCAAATGGTTAACAATATACTATCGAACAATTTCCGATAACAGTACTATACGAACACTTTCCCGTTCGGATAAAAATTTCGAATGAAAGATAATGAACGGGCTTCGATAAATACCCAACTATTTTATTTCGCGAGGGTACTTCCGTAAGGGTAGGTACTTTCTCTACGCCCCTTCACCCGGTTCAGTCGTAAATACAAAATTGATTCCTTTCAAAATATACGAAAGGGGTACCATTTTTGAGTATTTGGTCGGCTTGATTGGGAGTGTGGTGGAGTCACCTAACCGGACTATCTGGAGAAGGGTCAGAGCATCTCTCTTGACACTGCTGAACAAAGGCGTGATGCCCTGAAAAAGAAACCGCGCGCTATGATCACTCAAGGCTTCGCCGACGATGCACCTGCTCAGCCATGTCGACATGCGATTGGGGTGTCAAAGTGATGTTGCTTTGAAATCGCCATATTCTTCCGATCTAGACTCAAGCGACTGTTTCATGGTCCCAAAACTTAAAAAACTATCGCGGAGTAAGAGATTTGAGAGTACAAATGACATTATGCAAGAGGTGGAACATTTGTTCTCGACACAATCTGCTGAGTTCTACAATGGAAACATGGAAATGTCAAGAAACGCTGGGAGATACGTGTAACACTGAATGATGGCTATCTAGAGAAGCCATCATGCCTAGAAAATTGTAAAATAAAAGTGTAAATTGTAAAACGGGACCTAGACGGGATGATTCGGAAGAAGGTAAAGCCCTGATATACCGAAGAGCATGGAATTCGCAAATGAAGATATCACGCAAGTACGAGTCTAGCAACAAACGAAAAAAAGAAATTCATAAATATAAAATATGTAAAGAGTTAGCAAGGAAAGAAGTTCACTAGGCGTTAACAGATTTGAAAAATAAAAGATTAGGTGAATATTTGCATGATAACCCAAAAGCATTTTGGTCATTTGTATGGAATGTTCAGGCAAACAAGTCGACAAAGCCATCCCCTAAACAGCAACGGAGAAAAACTTACCTTCAATTCGAAAAAGCAAAAACATTAAACCACTCTTTTTATGGCGTTTTTTTAAAAAGAAGGAATAATTTGAGACACTATCTGATCGCTTCCACGACTCTACGAGTTTGTTTCAATTGTAATATTTTCTTCTGGAATCGAACGCCAACTTAAAGACATCAGTCGAAACAAATCGCTAGGCCCTCATCCTCATCTCTGCCTACGTATACAAAACGATCGCATCGAGAATAGCATCTTGTTGGGAGATAATATTTAATAAATACCTAAATGATCGTGCAGGATGCAAAGACTGGAAAATAACCAATTTCACGCTGTTAATTTAGAAAGTGGACAAAAAAGATCCGACCCATATCTCTCAAATCCATCTTTTTCAAAATCTTAGAATACATAATTGTGCATTCAATCATGAAACATCTCGGTTATCAGAGATAACAAGGAGGAAGAAGCCGATAGGATGTGCGATGAGTTAGAGGATATCATCGCGAGTGTTCCTGCAGGGAAAAATTTGATAGTGATGGGGGATTGGCATGCGACGTTAGGCGAAGGAAGAGATGGGGGTGAGGTGGGGGACTATGGGTTAGGCACGAGGAATGAACGCGGGGAGAAAGCAATTGAATTCTGCAGGAGACAGGGGTTAGTCATCACCAACACATGGTTTAGACACCACAAAAGGCGTAGGTATACATGGAAAATGCCAGGTGACTCAGAAAGGTATCAGTTAGATTATATTATGGTTAGGCACAGGTTTAGGAACAGTGTGATAAATTCGCAGTTTCCCAGGAGCGGATGCGGACTCTGACCACAATTTAGTTCTTATGACATGTAACCTTCGTTTCAAGAAGATAAGGCAAGGGCGGCGGGTTAAAAAATGGAATTTAGAAGCATTAAATGGTTTAACGAGGAAGGAGTATCAGCAGGCTGTAGAGAAAATGATGGATGATGGTAAAGAACTGAGCACTATCGAAGAAAAATGGGAATGTATCAAGAAAGGGATATTGGATGCCGCTAAAGACACTAGAGGAACCGTTAACGGGAAAAGGATAAGGAAACCATGGGTAACGGATGAGATGATTGCAAAGATGGATGAGAGGAGAAGATGGAAAAATGTAAACACAGAGTTAGGCAAAATGAAGTACAAAGAGTTAAACAATAAATTGAGAAGGGCCACAAATAAAGCAAAAGAAGAATAGTGGAAAACGCAATGCAAGGCTATGGAAAGTTTACAGAAGAAGGGTGAAATTGGTGCTCTATACAGCATGGTTAAGTTATTATCGGGAAGTAAGAAGGCAAGATCTGTGCTAACAGTTAAAGATAAGTGGGGTAAGATAATAGTTGAACCAGGAAAAATCCAAGAGAGATGGAAGGAATATATAGAAACACTGAATGGTAAAGAACTTAGGCCGACAAGGTTAGACATAGAAAAGGAACATGACGTAGAAGAAGATAGCTTAGGTCCAGGCATACTCGACGATGAAATAGAAAGGGCATTAAAGGAGATGAGAGCAAATAAGGCTGTGGGGGTAGACAACATTCCGGTAGAAATGTTGAAATGGTTAGGGAAAGGTGGGAAGAAGGCCATCTATGGACTGATTCGTAGTATCTATGAGGAAGGAATCTGGCCGGAAGATTTTGTGAGATCGGTGTTAGTTCATATTCCAAAAAAGGCAAAGGCTACGTCTTGTGAGGATTACGGAACAATAAGTTTGATATCCCACGCAGCTAAAATTATTCTCAGGATCATCAACAAAAGGATAGAGAGTAAGGCAAATGATTACTTAGGAGATGATCAGTTTGGGTTTAGGAAAGAAAAAGGTACGCGTGATGCCATTGCAGTAATGAGATCACTAATCGAGAGGAATATAGAATACAATCAGGACGTTTTTGCCTGTTTTGTAGATTTCGAAAAAGCGTTTGATAGAGCGAATTGGGAAAAATTAATGCGTGTATTGCAGAAAATAGGAATGGATTGGAGTGACAGGAGACTGATCCGCAACCTGTACATGTCTCAGACTGCTCAGGTGTGAGTGGGGAACGGAGAGTCCGGAGGGGCATGGTTAGGAAGAGGTGTAAGGCAGGGTTGCCCATTGTCATCGGTGCTGTTCAACGTATATGTAGAGTAAATGATTAATGATGCATGGGAAGAACTGGAGGTAGCAATGAAAGTCGGGGCGGAATTCAAAAAATCGGCTGGGTTTGCTGATGAACAAGCATTAGTTGCTCAGTCAGCCAAGGGGTTGCAAACATTGCTGAGTGAATTGGAGGTTCAGTGCGATAAATATGGGATGAGAATCAATATTAATAAAACAAAGGTTATGCGATTTTCCAGAAAGAAAAAGGCTAAGCTAAATATGAAAATAGGCGGGGAAAAAATAGAGCAGGTAGAACAGTTTACATATCTCGGAAGTGTTTTGGACCAATACGGTCAAAGTGGTAGGGACGTAAGGAGAAGAATTGCGCTAGGCAAGGAGGCTTTCTCAAGGAGGAGGGAGTTGATGACGGGGACGTTGAGTAGGTATGTTAAGACAAGACTTGTAAAAACTCTGATATGGAGCGTAACTATGTATGGTGCGGAAACCTGGTCACTGAAGCAGGAGGACAGACGTAGATTGGAGGCTTTTGAAATGTGGGTGCGGAGAAGAATGGAGAAGGTGAAATGGACCGAAAGGAAAACAAATGAGGAAGTACAAGAAATGGTGGGTGAGGAGAGGGGTTTGTTGAGAGAAATCCTATGGAGGCAGGAAAAATGGATGAAAGGCGTATTGAGCGGTAGTGGAATGTTGAAGAAGGTAATAGAGGGGAGAATGTTGGGCAAGTGAAGAAAGGGCAGGAACAGGATAGGGATGATGGATGGGATGAAGGGAGGAAAGAACTACACAGAGAGGAAGAGGGACCTGACATAGAGTAGGTTGCTGGATTGGGTTTTGTTTGGGGTTGCAGAATATTTGTTTGATGGTTGTGTCCATCCAAAAACCTACCTTAACCGGTAGATTACCTAATAATAATAATCAGAGATAACTTACAAAAAACCAACACGGTTTTCGTTCGGTAAGATCTTGCGAGACTAAAATGGCACATTTCATGATACTTTGGTCTCGCGGTAAAATAATGCTAAAATCGATACTATATTTGTAGGTTTTAAAAAGGCATTCGACAAAGTCCCTCATAGGCAGTTGCTCCAAAAGTTGGGAAGATACGGGATAGATAAGTGGGTAATAAGCTGGATTCATCAATTTTTCATAGGTCGCAAGAAACGGGTCGTTAAAGATGGCGTATTGTCCCACGCAGTAAGCACCTCAAAGGATGTACATAAGCCGCTGTAAAGTCGTGTTCCACAAGGAAACGTAATTGGTCCGTTATATTTCCTTTATACGTTCTTTAATTATATCAGCTCTCAGGTTTCCACCAAGACCATAACCGTGTTTTCTCCAATAGAAGTCGCACCCACAATCTAGTGGCCTTAATTGAAATATACAAATAACGTAGCTACGGTCGTGAATCAATGTAAACAAAAAAATGCCGGGACCGTAAACTTGATTGGCACTAAGTGATAAGAAAGAAAAGGGGAAAAACACACAAAAGCCAAAATAAATAATAAAAATAATAAATAATAAAACAAACTTACAACCTAGTGACCTTATAGTGACATATAGTTCCCTTAAGTTCGCTTCAAAAGTGGTTTACTCGTCCAAACGTGACCTTTCACCTTCAGAACAACCACTTCTCAAAAAGAGAAAATATTCACTAGTGGTCTACCACACATCAAACACCAATTAGACGTTGGCTGTAAACTGAGAAGTTGTCATTTTCAATGAGTCTGAGGGCAGTAAGCAACTTCTTGTGAATGAAATTGAATCAATGAATGAAAAATTCTAAATGAAAATTTAGAATTACTATACAATACCCCGCGAGCCGCAGAAACGGCGTGCGGCGGGGGGTTCTAGAACACCACTCGTAAAAAAGAATACAACTATATGAGAAACAAAAACATGGTAATGAAAACCCGTATAGACGAATATAATAATGCAGAACTTGTTTTATACAGCACGCGTACAAATACATATACAAGCAACTGATATACATAAGCACATGCACTAGATCTCACCGATCACATTGTTCTCGATGGTGATTCGATTTATTTTACTGTTTTTACAATGACTGCCACTATTTATTATAATTCCCGATTATGTGAGGAAATAACGAATCTCCATTGAATCGAATATCCACCACAGAAATGCTTCTAGAGTTGGGTTGGGAATCATCATAAGAAGATGATTCAATGCATGGTTGAATTTATTAAATAATCAGATCCGCATGTTTCAGCTCCGACGTCTCGCAAATTATTCGCACTCCAACATACATAGGTCGCATGGATCAGGTATACAAAATTCGGGAAATAGATGTCAGAACTAGCAGACTCAAGGACTCCTTCTTCTCGTGGACAATACGGGATAGCAACTGTAGCGTAAGAGATAGCCAAAACATTTCACTTGCCACCCTCATAGTCTAGGGAATAATTAGCTCTACTCAAATGCATTATCGTGTGTTTCGTTGGCAAATCCCTTCCCGCTTGGGACTGGCCTATAATCAACGTGGTGCATGTTACAACACTCTACAAATGTCCTCCCGTGGCATTTAAAGCTCCCCCCTCGTCTCTGGGGACGATGCCTCACGCCATCCGTTGCCAACAGCGCTGTGCCACAGTCTCTGTGTGACGTCAGGGGGTGGCGATCATGATTTGCACGGCCGTTGATTGATAGAACTTCCCCCTTCTGACTTTCCACTTCTGCATGACCTTTGTCTTTTCATAACCTGTCGCGGAAATGGTTGTGCCTCATTTCTTTTCCCCCCATTTACGAAAACCAAGGAACGTTTTAGTGACTGAAATTGAAACTTGTTCAGAACTACGTTTTCTGCCAGCAAGTGTGTGGATTTGCACGTTTTTGCGTGTTTTATAGAGAATGTTTTTTTTTCGTTTTCCTAACCTTTCAATCATCCGTCCTCTCCCTTATCCCCTAACCATCCCATCTGGTGCTTGCACCCCCTGCCACATATATTTTTAGTGAATCGCAGGAGTATTTAAGTAGTGTATAAAGTAAAGTTAACAATTCGCAGCATCGTGCCACGCATTGGCCGAGGAAGGCTCGTTTGGAGTCGTATAAAGGGTTTTAATTAATGATTGGGGTGATTTTGTCGAATGAATGGAGCAGAGATTTTGGATCAGAGGCCAGCCCTCTCATCGCAACGAGAGCCCCTCAACCGCTCCGGGGTTCAATATACAACCGAGGCATTAGCAGTTGGTAGCGCGAAGACGTACGAACACGTTTCGAAGGTTTAGCATAGTTGGTAGGAAATAGTACAGGTCATATTTCCGTGAAAGTAAAATAAGATTCAGCTAATTCCAAGAAACTGAGGGAGATTCAGCGACAGTAACTTTTGACTGAGTCATCCGCTATGATAAACTTGTTAACGTTCCAAAATATCCGAGGAGCTGGGAATCACTCACGGAGTGAAGGTTAAATTACAGATTAATTCTCATGCATAAATCGGAAATACGTCTCTTTAGCAGTGATGTTGAAAATGTATTATTACCCCCATCGCATTACGGTAGGAGTGATCATGTCAATAAAATTAGAGAGATTAATCGTAGAACAGAGGGATTGAAGATATAATTTTTTCCACGAAAGATAGGGGATCATAATTAACATAACATTGTCCGACCACGGTAAGGTCATGTTCGGGTAAAATTATTCTGGTGTGTATTCACCCCCTGCCAAACACCCTGGCTGTGTATTGCAAGGGATATACAAATGATATAATGCTACGCTCTAACGTTGTTCTATTGTCAGCTTCAACACTTTTTGTCATTTCAGATCACACTCTTGATTCACAGATCCCCTATTTAATAAAAAATATACACTAGCGAAAATAAGACATAACTCACGCAGAAACAATAAAATTAGTACCTTGATAAACGATAAATATGTGATCTCGGTATTCAGCCATAGTTTAAAAAATAAGGAAGCTGAATGGCATCCCCTCATTGGGAGTGCAGATGCCGATATCATTGTGGGGGGCGGTGTGTTCATTGCTGCTAAATACTTGCAAGTCATCAGATCTGAGTCATTTACTCACAACGAAGGAGAAAGGAATTGGTGCTCTATCGAAAAGTCGTCGTGAAATACTTTAACGTACTTTGGTGCTTATTAGGGACCCATAAATGCAAATCACAACTAAGTATTGGAGCTAGAAAAGCAAACATGGCGAAACGTATCCGGATGCAATGATCATAATTTCAACCTTTCCTCAATAGAGGAGAACATTGACCATTTCAAAACAGGTGGAAAAGAAAAATGCATCTGAGAAACTCTTTTGGGGAGATCGCGAAATCAATTAATGACATCGCCAACCAGGAGTAAATCTATTCATTTAGCAACAAAAACTACCCGAGCAGCTTTGAAAGTAGTTGACGCAGAGGGGGTCAGTGACCATAAAGCTGTTCACGTTAAATTATCCTTTGGCATCAAAAAGAATTCAATCCGCAAAAGAAATATTTACTACATCTCTAGGAGTAACCATGTAACAGCATAAGAAGCGAGCTAAATGACGGATTTCCGCCGCCACGAATGCGATGTGCAGGCAACGCGGAGAAACTTCCTCGATGTGAGCATTTGAGCAATTGAAAAGTCGATACCTGAAAAAATAAGAAGAGTAAACGAAGAACTTCGGTGGTACAGAGCTGAAGTGCGGAAATCGTTAAGGTGGCAGAGGATGTGCCACGAAGAATGCCGGTGGAGATTTTCATGATAGTGACCATTAAAAGTTATTGATGTAGTGTAATGTCGACGCTGGGTTTCTCTCCACCCTTCATTCTTTCCTATCCATCCCTAATGGTGCAAATGACCTCAGTGCTGTCGGTTGCCTCCCATAAAAACTACTACTACAAAGTTAGAAGAAAAGTAGAAAAAGTCTAAGTCCTCGGCAAAAGTACTGTCGGAAAGCGCTGCCTCATATCAAGAGTAAAATATTAGGAGACTCACTGGACGAAAATCCCAAAGCTTACTGGTTGCATGTGAGAGAAGCTCAAGGAAATATGTCGTCGCTGCGCCCACTAAAGGAAGGGAAATGGCAAAAAACAACATCCAGCGTAGAACAAACTAATTTACTGAACTCCTTCGGAAATGTATTTGATCCATGTCAGGAAAAAATAGCGTGATATTATCCCGTTACTACAAAGATGCAATGGATTAATACCATATATCGGGTCGTGAAATACTGCGTCAATTGGAAACATTCGATCCCTACAAGTCTCCCGGCCCCGATGAAATTCCTCTCCGCATTCCACAATACATTGGCGTCAGAAATAGCCCCATACTCAAATATAATGTTTAGAAAACCATTGGCGGGAAATCAAGTAGGATCTATGGATAGGAAATTAGCTAGCAGCACGCTTCTATTAGAGAGCGGCGATTGGGGAGACCCCAGTAATTACAGGCCAATCTCTCTGGGATTGGGTAAGACTCTAGAACAATTTTTCGTCAAATCTATACTGGGACATATCGATAGGCTGGATGTATTGATATAGAGTCAGCATCAATTCCGAAAGGGTAGACCTTGCGAGACACAAATTGCCCTTTTCGTCCACGACGCTTTGATGCCTGGCGAAAATAACAATCAGGGTGATGAGTTATTATTGGATTTCTGAAAAGTCTTCATCTAAATTTACATGAACACAATAGCCCGCAGGGGCGGGGACACCGCCCGTTAAATAAAATGCAACCCACACAGGCGAATATATTCATGCCAAACCCATTCTAACTTACACACACAGGCAAATCCATAACTGGCATGAAAATGTACCTAAGAATATACCAAATTTCTACAGAGCGTTTAATCTGGTCTTAGCTGGTAATTCGAATGTCTCTACAATTACTCTTACAACTTTGTTTCTTACCATTATAATTCCTGATTCTTCAAAGAATGGCTTTAATAAATTAGATTTGAAAAAATAATTAGACAAAAAATTAGAATTATTGATTTGGTTAAATAATTACGTATTTCCTAATATTTAAGAAAATGACATTATTCAATTTTGCCCATATATTGATTATATACGAGATGCACTAGCATCTTCTTTTTCCATACATTTTCATTTTTTTCCATTAATTTTTTATGTTCGTCTTTTATAATGTGACAATTATTATTAATAGCATTATGGATGCCAAAAAGCAGACCTTAACCCAAAAGCAATATTAAAAATATCAGTGAAAAAGGTGGGATTGCTGTCACCGTCACCTGGTGAAACGAACTGTTTTGCTATTTCGCTCCATCTATGAGAGCATATGGGTTAAATGGAAGAGGGGACCATTTGGTCTCAATTTCGCCCAAATAAAGAACTACCTCTATCTATGAGAGGCACTCCTGCAGTCCGCGGGAGCCTTCCTTCCAGACCTTCCCCATTGCGCCTGCGCCACGACACCCCGCCTCACGTCCCTTCGCCGGGGACAGTCGGGCTCAGTGGAGCGGGGGGCAGGGCCGCCCTTTGCAAACACTCCGGCACCTGACGGTCGATAAGGGACTGCGAAACCGAAGCGGATGGTTAGCGGAGAGGGATTGGCCAATGAATATTTCCCCCTGACATACGTGTCGTAGGGAGCCAAGGGTTCACCAGTGCTTGCGACCGGCGGTCAATCAACTATATCCATTCGTGGTTTGGTTTCCGGAAGGTAAGTGCTCGCGTATTAAGGCTTGAGAAATGGAAGCAACATTGATCTTCATCGATATGCTCGCCAGATTCGCCTTAGTGGGATGGGGTAGGGGAGCCGACACAGAAGAGCCCTTTTCATCACGTACTCTTTGGAACTTGGGAGAATTCCTTTGATGAGCTGCTTGGCTTGCTCGGAGAAAGAATTTTCCGCAGCACAAAATTCCAGGTAGGGTAGCATTTACGCTTCGGATGTAAACACAATGAGCGGAAAAATTCAATTGATCTCCGAACTGATAAGCTTTCACTTCATCACCTGCATCTGCATAATACCCCGCAGTCACCGCAATGGCGTGTGGCGGGTGCTGTTAGACCACTAACCATGCATCAACAATGACAACGTTGCATCTCTACCCAAAAATCACTTCGATCATGCAGTCGAACAAAGTTAATTACACGACAGAGGGTCCTTACATGCAAGGACATTCAACGGCAGGATATATATTCAAAGCATGCGGAAACAATGTAAGTATGGAGATGGGTCTAATTAATATTCATTCCGGATATCAACAAAATATATGCACGACCACTACCAATTATACCCCTCCCTCCCCTTATCGTATGTATTTTGATTTCTTATCGTACGAGGAAAAAAACAACATTTTAAATCTAACCGTTCTACAATAAATCTCCCTGATATTACGTAGGTGATCTGATCTTCCATTGTAAGTTGGGGCCTGTAATATGCCTTAACCATCCTCAGATATGTAACCAGCCTCAACGGTATGCAATAAATTTAATCTTTGTTTCAACATAAGGTCAATTAGTGGGTCCCATCCTAATTCTTCCAATGGTATCGTAACACTGATACCTCGCTCATAACAACTTTTGACATACCTAGCTCCTCTACGTTGAAAAACAAAGCCTACCTCGTGAAGATCCCATACACTCGCAGCGTACCATTTGGAGCATAAATAACGCTAAATATATATTTTTCAGATCTCTTGCACATTTCCATTAAAATGTCCCAAATATCCTTTTAATGAATCCTACCTTATTATTTGCTATTCCAAAAATTTAGCGAATGAGTTACATTTCCCCACGTTCCATTTCTCCATGGCGGTTTTCATACTTTTTTATTTCACAATCTAGTATTCCAGGTCATTTACCGTCCTTATCCTTCGGTAAACGTGATGAGCATGTGAAACAAAAATGTTATCTTTCCCTGGTTAGGCCTCATCTATAGAATATGCTGGTAGTATATGGGATCCTCGTGAAGTTGGATTGATTGCCGAATTGGATCGCGTGTGGCGTATAGGAGCCAGGTTACTCGTTCAAAATGTTGTTATGATAAACTTAGTAGCGTATCCAAAATATTAGAGCACCTTTGCTGGGATCACTTAATGAAGCGAAGGTTAAATTACAAATTAATTCTCATGCTTAAATTGGAAGGACGTCCCTTTAGCAGTAATGCTGAAAATGTGTTATTATCCCCATCGTGCTACGATAGGAGAGATCATGCCAGTAAAATTAGAGAGACTAAGTGTATAACAGAGAGATTTAAGATGTCGTGTTTTACACGAACGATAGGGGATAACATTATCCGACCGCGATAGGGCTCATTTTCGGGTCAGGATTACTCTGCTGTGTATTCACCCCCTGCCACACATCCAAGCGGTGGCTTCCAGTATACTAAAACAAATCCTTATCGACAACAATTTCCTTTCCCAATTCGTCCGACTCCTGGCTCCTTGAGCTGCTACACACTTAGTATAACGCTCCTCCCATTCCCCGTACGCCCGCTGGAAATTTTCTTTGGGGATGCCGTTGATGACCCTCGTCGAAGCCTCTTGAACGGCCTTTATCGAGTCAAAACGTCGTCCCTTGAGCTGTCTTTTCATCAGGGGGAAAGAGAAGAAGTCCGGTGGTGCCAGATCGGGAGAATAGGGCGGGTGCGGCAACGTGGCCAGGAGCTGTCTGACGACGAGCGAGCCATGGCACGGCGCGTTGTCATGATGAAGCACCCAGCAGTTTGCGATGGCCGGTCGGACTCTTTTCACGCGTCCTCGAAGGCGTGTGAGTACCTGCACGTAAAAGTTCGCATTCTCAGTCTCCTCTGGTGGGACAAACTCCCTGTGAACCACTCCATGACGGTCGAAAAACACAATCAACATCGTTTTGATTTTTGATTTGCTCATGCGAGCCTTTTTTGGACGAGGGGACGCGGAAGTGTGCCATTCCGCGGATTATCTCTTCGTTTCGGGGTCACATTGAAAAACCCATGTTTCATCACCAGTTATCAAATTGTCCAAACAATTTTCATCTTGGTGCAAATTGGCTAACACTTCTTCGGAAATCCGCACACGCGTTGCCTGTTGGTCGACACTCAGAATTTTCGGCACCATCTTGGCGCACACTTTGCGCATGGCCAATCCTGTGAAATAATACGTTGGACGTTGGATGCAGACAGACTCAACTGGTCTGCAATTTTTTCACTGGTTAAGCGTCGGTCTGTGTTCAGCAGTGTCCTCACTCTGTCCACATTCGTGTCGGTTCTTGCCGTCGAAGGCCGTCCGGAGCGATGGTCGTCTTCAACGAGCTCCCTACCCTCTTTAAACAACTTGTGTCACTGTGGAACGGCTTAAGGCAGTGTCCCCATAAGCCTGCTTGATCATATCGAGGGTCTCAGTTGCCGTCTTCCCGAATTTCGCACAAAACTTCACGGAATAACGTTGCTCTAAATTCAGATTCATTTTGTTTTTCGAAGCGGACAAAAACCTTGCTTCACTAAAAACTGTGTCCACACTCAACGACAGTCCGCCGGCGACTGAGGTTGGTGTCGGTCTGTTGCTAAGAGCTCCCTCCACCTTACCCTGCCAGACAGACCCCCTCCACCGCTCCGTTCACGCCAGAGAAAATCAGTCCTACCACTTTTGGGTGCGACCCTGCATCTCGACCAGTGACCAGAAGATTGCTAGATTACATGGCTTCATTAGCATTGACGAGTCTGTTCTGGCACAAGGCCCGACCAGCATAATTCAGTGGTGCCCCGATCCATACTTGAGTTGTTTGCGGAGATCACTTTGAGTGAGTACGACGTCCGTCGGATGGGACGCTAAACTGCGGACCCCTTGGCGCCTTTCGTTAAGAGTATGCTACTCCCGACGCCGGGTTACTCTCTAACCTTCCTTTTCCATCCATCCCTAATGACGCAAATGACCTCAGCTGTCGGTCGCCTTCCCTAAAACTACTACTACCCGAGCAGCTCTCGGCCGCGTGGCCCACGAAGACAGGGGTGCCCAAGCCACAGGGCGTGAGAACCTCTCCAGGAGATGACACACTGGAATGGGGAGCGGCGGATGAAAAGGAATACAAAACACTAAAGGCAAGAAGACACGCAGCAAGCAGCAGGTGGCAACACAAAAGAGCACTGCCCACGGTGGCATTCTAGGCACGCAAGTGGTTTTTGAGGGCGCGACTGAATTAATGCGAAATCTCGGGAACTGGAGGGAGCTCCTTATCCATCGACCGTTCTACGTACCAGGAAATCATGGCACACACCCAAGAAGCATACAGTTCGGTTTTACGGTTTTACGAGACATCAGCCAGATTCGAAGACCAGGGCCCTACAGGCTAATTCCCTGCCAGGGCCCGCGAGGGGTGGTCGACTCCTTTCTCGCGACCTACTGGTGGCCTACTCGTCGAGGACCGCACGGACGAGCACCGCGGGGCGACGCATTCGGCGGCGGGGGGCGGGGGGGGGGGAGTTGCCGCAACGGCACACCGATCACCGCGGAATCAAAGAGAATGCCTAAGTTTGTTTTAATAGTCTTCTGATGCACTCGGACCTACTCGTAAGTCGGAGCATTGAGAAGACGAACAGGGTTTAAGGTTGGAGGGTGACTACTACTAAGAGACCCTCGGAGTGAATAGAATAATCATCATCATCAGTATTTTAGTATCAGTTTGTTGCAGCCCTCAATTCTAACCTATTCAATGTCGATTCCCTCAATCTTCGATACCTTCTCTGTTTTACGTCTTTCTTAATTTGTCCTTTAAGTACAGGTCTCTTGGTCTTCCTCGTGGAATATTCCATTCTATTTTTCCCTCTATTATATTCCTAATCAATCCATTGTGCCTCAATGTGTGTCCAATCCATCTATTTCTTCTTTGCCGTAGAGTTCTCCACATGATTCTATCCTCTGCTGCTCTTCTACGATATACTTCCTCGTTCCTCACTTTGTCTATCCATTTAATCTTCAGCATTCTCCTCCAGCACCATGTTTCAGAGGCTTCTATTCTTCCCTGGCCCACTTTTCCAATGTTCCAAGTCCCGGAACCATAGGTCGCCATGCTCCACACGAAAGTCTTGACAAATTGTTTCCAGCCTTATGTTCTTTGGATATAGTAATTGCCTCTTCTTCATGAATGCGTTCTCAGCTTGGGCTATTTTTCGATTGATTTCGGTCGAACTTCTTCCATCCCATGCTATGCTGCTGCCCAGGTATACGAAGGATTCCACTTGCTCTATTTTCACCCCTCGAATTGTGATATTTGCATTCAGCTTCTCTCTTCCGCACACTAGGATTTTACTTTTCTTCTTCTTGTTGATGTTCATATTATATTCCCCCAGCACTTGATCCATAGCACTTAGAGTTGCTTGCAGGTCCTCTCGCGTTTCCGCCACTACTGCAATGTCATTTGCAAATCGGAGCATGTTGATTTCTTCTCCATTTACCTCGACTCCTCTGATACCCAATTCTTGTTTCTTTTATTGCCTCTTCCAGGTATACGTTGAATATTGCTGGCGAGAGGTTCCATCCTTGTCCTTATGAAATGATTTGAAGGTACAATTACCGCACGACGCAAGAGCAATTGAACTCGCAAACTATTGAATTGACACGTGCAACCTTCCCTTCGCCCATTGTCGTCGGTCCGACAAAATGCGTGCGAAAATAAAACAACACGAACTGTGATTTCCACCGAGGAGTTTGGAATGAACTCCGTCGACGTTATTTACTTTGCGTAAAATTACGAGTGAATGCGGGAGACCTGGCCGCGGGCCTCCTCGCTGCACTACGCGAGAGGAACTCAAGCCGTTCGTCGATGCAATTCTGAGTGCATCGGCCACCGAAGGGCGTCCGTCGCAGCCAGGCTACGGATCAAGTTATTCCGCAACACGACACGCACTTCCCCGATAATTCTCATTTTTCACTCGTAGCCTTCCACCAGCAGCGACAGGGGGCGGTAGTGCTGGGCGGTGGGGCACCAGAAGATGGTGAATGCTCTTTCGGGTCATGTGCGAGGGTTTCTTGGTTCAACAAACAATCAAACAATATGCGTCCCCACCATGTCGTCACCCATTTCCAGTGGCACTCCACGCATTATTTTTCCAAGCGTTCACGAGCAAAACCACAACCTTGGCTTCCTCTAGGACCGAGTCTTAGACTCGCCCCTGATTGACAACGTTCAGATCTTAAGCGTGCAAGGTGAAGTAATGATGCCGTCCGCCGTGGAATCCCTTCGCCTGCCCATCAGAGACGCCCGTCGGGAGGGCCGCTCAAAGGAACGTGCGCGCGCAGCGAAGAGACCACGGGCAAGAGTCGACGGCCTTGAGAAGACCCCTCAGCCCAGCACCACCCTCATCGGCGATGCAGGACACACCGGCACGTCAATGCTGGAATGCCGCCGCCGGGACCCCCCCTTCCCACCCACTCACACCCCCCCATTACTCACCGATGCGCGCTCGAACACACTCGGTGAGAGGAAACTTCGCGTAACATCACTCTAGCATGAATATCGCATTCGCGAGAAATAATACGGCAGACGGAAACGCGGACCGCGACTCCATTGCATTGATCGGGATTGGCACTGCCCGACCGACTATTTCCATCACGCGAAAGGCGTCAAAATGGCATTTCATTGGGAAGGGATGTCAACCCAAGATTGGTGCACCTCCCGTTCCAAAGTCTCCCTCCCTACACATCGATTTGTATGTACGCATATTCATGTATGTGCGTGTGTGTATATACATACACACACACACACATATATATATTGAATATTTGTATTCAATATATATACATATCTATTCGTTTGTGATCTCTTTGATGTGTTGTCTTTTATGTGTTTTCCTGGGAGACGAAAAAAGGAAAGGTGGGGAAGGCGGATTTGGCAGATCACAAAAATAAAAATATTTCCTTATCCGGGATTTGAACACCGGACCATCCACTTGCCGGGCGAATGCTCTACCAGTTGAGCTAATAAGGAAACGCAATTTACAATGAGATCTGCGATCTTATAAAGCGCCCAAGTGCTCCGATTTCTTTTGGCCCAGATATGGCGTTAGAGAGCTGTTTCACCCACAAAATGAGAAATAGACGATACACACAAGAAGAAAGGACAGAAGGTTGGCAAGCATACAGCATCATAGAGGATAGGAACAGAACGGTACGTTTCATGGCACGCATAGCCAGAAGAATAGACGAGCCATATTGGCTAAATACACATTCAAACACGAAATCCCGCCATACGGCGAAAAACTATTTATTCACATTAAAATAGATATAAGGAAAGGGGATAGGAACACACACAAAAGACAAACACAGGAGAGGTTGGGAAGGTGGAATCAAGCAGACCGTATACAACACTTCTGTGAAATTCTCACGGACGTGAATAATAATGTGTATGAAGTTAGCACCAGTGGTCACAGACAAAAACACATAAAAAGGCAAAAAAGAAAAGAAAATCACTAAACTTCGAATTTTCGGTGGTCACGCCACCTTTCTCAAGGAAGAGATGGACAGAAATTTGTGGAAAGAGCTCTGAAGGACACCGAACATTGGACACCTAGTGAGTTTCTCTTCTTTTTTGTGTGTTTCTGTCTTTGTCCACTACTACTAACTTAATATACATTATATATATATATATATATATATATATATTAAAAACCATAAACACAGTAATTAACCCGATGGTCGGTTTAGTAAATGATGGTAGAGCTCACCCATGTACCAAGCCCGACGGCGTGTGAATATTCACACATTAGGGTAGGGGATATTATTTTTATTATTAGGTAATCTACCGGTTAAGGTAGGTTTTTGGATGGACACAACTATCAAATAAACATTTTGTGACTCCCCACCTAGCAAACTAATCTATATCAGGTCCCTCTTCATCTCGGTGTACTTCTTTCCTCCCTTCATCCCGGCCAACATCCCTATCCTGTTCCTACCCTTACCTCGCTTGCCCAACATTCTCCCCTCTATTACCCTCTTCAACATTCCACTACCGCTCAATACGCCTTTCATCCATTTTTCCTGCCTCCATACGATTTCTCTCAACAAACCCCTCTCCTCCCCCACCATTTCTAGTACTTCCTCATTTGTTTTCCTTTCGGTCCATTTCACCCTCTCCATTCCTCTCCACACCCACATTTCAAAAGCCTCCAATCTACGTCTATCCTCCTGCTTCAGCGACCACGTTTCCGCGCCGTACATAGCTACGCTCCATATCAGAGTTTTTACGAGTCTTGTCTTAACATCCCTACTCAACGTCCCCGTCATCAACTCCCTCCTCCTTGAGAAAGCCTCCTTGCCTAGCGCAATTCTTCTCCTTACGTCCCTACCACTTTGACCGTATTGGTCCAAAACACTTCCGAGATATGTAAACTGTTCTACCTGCTCTATTTTTTCCCCGCCTATTTTAATATTTAGCTGAGCCTTTTTCTTTCTGGAAAATCGCATAACCTTTGTTTTATTAATATTGATTCTCATCCCATATTTATCGCACTGAACCTCCAATTCACTCAACAATGCTTGCAACCCCTTGGCTGACTGAGCAACTAATGCTTGGTCATCAGCAAACCTAACCGATTTTACGAATTCCCCTCCGACTTTCATTCCTACCTCCAGTTCTTCCAATGCCTCTTTAATCATTTCCTCTACATATACGTTGACCAGTACCGGTGACAATGGGCAACCCTGCCTTACACCTCTTCCTAACACCGCCCATCCGGACTCTCCGTTCCCCACTCGTACTTGAGCAGTCTGGGACATGTACAGGTTGCGGATCAGTCTCCAGTCCCTCCAATCCATTCCTATTTTCTGCAATACACGCATTAATTTTTCCCAATTCACTCTATCAAACGCTTTTTCGAAATCTACAAAACAGGCAAAAACGTCCTGATTGTATTCTATATTCCTCTCGACTAGTGATCTCATTACTGCAATGGCATCACGCGAACCTCTTCCTTTCCTGAACCCAAACTGATCATCCCCTAAGTAATCATTTGCCTTACTCTCTATCCTTTTGTTGATGCTCCTGAGAATAACTTTAGCTGCGTGGGATATCAAACTTATTGTTCTGTAATCCTCACATGACGAAGCCTTTGCCTTTTTTTGGAATAGGAACTAACACCGATCTCACAAAATCTTCCGGCTAGATTCCTTCCTCATAGATACTACGAATCAGTCCATAGATGGCCTTCTTCCCACCTTTCCCTAACCATTTCAACATTTCTACAGGAATATTGTCCACCCCCACTGCCTTATTTGCTTTCATCTCCTTTAATGCCCTTCCTATTTCATCGTCGAGTATGCCTGGACCTAAGCTTTCTTCTTCTACGTCATGTTCCTTTTCTATGTCTAACCTTGTCCGCCTAAGTTCTTTACCATACAGTGTTTCTATATATTCCTTCCATCTCTCTTGGATTTTTCCTGGTTCAACTATTATCATACCCCATTTATCTTTAACTGTTAGCACAGATCTTGCCTTCTTACTTCCCGATAATAACTTAACCTTGCTGTGTAGAGCCCCAATTTCACCCTTCTTCTGTAAACTTTCCATAGCCTCGCATTGCGTTTTCCACCATTCTTCCTTTGCTTTATTTGTGGCCCTTCTCAATTTATTGTTTAACTCTTTGTACTTCATTTTGCCTAACTCTGTGTTTACATTTTTCAATCTTCTTCTCTCATCCATCTTTGCAATCATCTCATCCGTTACCCATGGTTTCCTTATCCTTTTCCCGTTAACGGTTCCTATAGTGTCTTTAGCGGCTTCCAATATCCCTTTCTTGATACATTCCCATTTTTCCTCGATAGTACTCAGTTCTTTACCGTCATCCATCATTTTCTCTACAGCCTCCTGATACTCCTTCCTCGTTAATTCATTTACTGCTTCTAAATTCCATTTTTTAACCCGCCGCCCTTGCCTTATCTTCTTGAAACGAACATTACATTTCATAACAACTAAATTGTGGTCAGAGTCCGCATCCGCTCCTGGGAAACTGTGCGAATTTATCACACTGTTCCTAAACCTGTGCCTAACCATAATATAATCTAACTGATACCTTTCTGAGTCACCTGGCATTTTTCATGTATACCTACGCCTTTTGTGGTGTCTAAACCATGTGTTAGTGATGACTAATCCCTGTCTCCTGCAGAATTCAATTGCTTTCTCCCCGCGTTCATTCCTCGTTCCTAACTCATAGTCCCAAACCTCACCACCATCTCTTCCTTCGCCTACCGCCGCATTCCAATCCCCCATCACTATCAAATGTTTCCCTGCAGGAACACTCGCGATGATATCCTCTAACTCATCATGCATCCTATCGACTTCTTCCTCCTTGTGGTTGCTCGGTGGCATGTATACCTGAACAATGACCAAGTTCGTCGGCTCTGCTTTAATCTCTACCAGTAAAATTCTATCTGTCGCTTGCTCTATGTTGACTACGCTTCTTCCTACCCCTTTATTTAAAATTACGGCACCCCTCGTTGGCTCTCGTCCCCGCCGCTGTATATCACTCTATAATTGTCACTCCAGTAATCCCCGCTATCCTTCCATCTCACCTCGCAGAGACCTAAAACATCTATATTACCTCTTTCCATCTCTCGCTTAATATTTTCTAATTTGCCTCTCCTCAACATTGTCCTGACGTTCCAGGTTCCTATTCTAACTACTTTCGCCTTCTCCTGAGTCTTCTGTCCTGCTGCAGTTATTTCTTCCCTGCAAGGGTTTCGTGGGATGACGACCGCGGAAGCCTTGCCTCTCCCGCTGCCGGGCACGACACACGGCCTCTTGGGCCGAGTCCCGTAGTTGCCAGGACTCATATTATCTATAGTGCCCATCATTATATTCTTGGGAATCATAATTGAGGTGGTTTCCCGTTGCCTTCCTCAATAGTGATTTTAACGTGACACCATCACTTAATGGCCGCCCCACTGGGGTCAGACGCCATTGCAGCCGCCTCACCGAGGAACAGACGCTGCGTGGACTACCTTTCGTCTGGCTCCTAACCTTCGACCTATCTGGCATGGGTGACCCTTCCAGGAGTAATTTTTATTTCTCCCGCCAGCACAGCTCTAGGGGTCATCGGAACACACAAGCCCTTCCCCCACGACAAGGTTGTAGTCCATGGGAGGGGTAGGGGATATATATATATATATATATACTCATTCACATGGAAATATGTATTAGGAAAAAGGGATAGCTACACGAATAAAGGACGAACACAGAAGAGGTGGGGAAGACGGAATCGAGCAGATCACAAGTGTAAAAATATTTCCTTGACTGGGACTTAAACACCGACTCTTTCCACTTCCCGGGTGGATGCTCTAACCACTTGAGCTATCGAGGAAACGTAAATTACACTTAAACTAAGGTCTGTTTGGTAGGTGATGATAGATGTAACCCCGTACTAAGCCCTATACGACGTGTGAAATTCACACATTAGGTTAGGGGCACCAGTTCCTTTCCCTGCGCCGGCTATGGTTTCACAGGAAGATGTGGTACCCGAAAAATGGCATAGCTTATGTGGAGCTGCAAGTGCCCAGAGTGACTTACCCGGGAAGTGAACCCTGGACCCTCCGGTCAGTAGTCCAACGCTCTACCCCCTGGACTACCGCGATTCACATATTCGAGTAGAAATAAAAACATTTATATACAAACACATATACATACATATACCTTATTAATTTCTAAAGGAAGATACTGTTTAGCGGAGTCCTGAGAAAGTGGCCCGTCGTGAGGAGGCGAGTTGGGAGGAAGTCCGGGGCCCTCGGTGGGGCCAACCGCACAGCCTCGGGCGGTGCGTACTTCGTAAGTGACAATTATGTCGTCGCTTTGAGGAAGATTTCTCGCAAAATTTAAGTAGGTGAAAAGCTCTGCTGCTGCAGAAAAAGGAAGAGCATGAATATTATTTTACCTTGGATAATTTCAATTAATTACATACTTTCTCAGAGAAAGCTACTAAAACTGTAATGTTGGCAAGTTCCGTCGGTATTTTTGAAAGCACTTTCACGACTCGCTCCATGAAAAAGCCGCCTTTTCACGCCCTGATTGACACGAGAGAAAGAGACCGAACGATGAAATGAAGAAGAAAAGGGAAAGGGTTAAGAATTCAAGAGGTAGAAATAAGATCGAAAATACTTGAGAACAGTCTCGTCGATAGAAAGAGAGGAGGCAAGAGGAGACCCGATTGGCAATCGTGGGCACTGCTCTCGGCCGGCGTCCATCGCTACTCTTCGAGCGCTGGCACTTTTACAATATCCCCGTACAGCGGGAGATTCGAATTATTTAGCACAGGCGGCGCCATCTGGAGTCTCATTCAATCGAAGCGGCCGAACGGGAAAAAGACGCAACAACTGAACTGAAAATGTTTATTAAATCTTTTCAGGTGGCGGCTCAAGGGAGGGAGGGAGGGACGAGGATCGACGTCACATGGATTTGATCGCGTCGCAATTTCTACTAAATAATACACGCGAACCGTACACGAAAGTGATGAAGAATAAGGCACCCCTTGTTTTGCTCGCACGGGATCAGAGAACACTGAAAGCAAATTCAACACGCTTGCCGATTAGGTGATAAAATAAAAGAATTTTCGAAGGCGTAAGAAACGCCGATGACATCGATTTCAATTTTTGACGAAGAGGGGAGTGAACTAAAGAAGAAATATGAGTGACCGGTGATATGAAGAGCACCCGAATTCAAGACAAGTTTACTCATCGGTTTTGGCGCTTGAATTCCACAACGGCGATCCCGAAGAGAGAGAGAGGGGGAGGGAAAGGTGAACGGGGATGTGCCACGGTGTGTCCGGTGAACTAGTGCGGGGCGGGTGCTATCCCCCCCCCATCCCGGGGTCCTCGCCTCATCCGCGCAACCCCAGGCGCTGATCTCCGCCCGTCCCACACCCCTTCATTGCGTGTGAGGCGGAGAGGGCGTCGGGGGCGCAATCAGTATGCCTGCCTGTCGATCGCTGTCTTCTGCTGCGAGGGTTGCCCGAGGAATAAATGACCCCCCGCCCCCCCAGAAAACCACTGTCCCCGAAATGACACTCGTGCTCTTTTGCTCCTCTCGAAAGGTTGCGAGTGATTGCGTCTTTGACCACAAATGATTGCTTTCCACGAATTGGCGGAGGAGCACGCCAATTTCAGGTGGTAAGTGATTAGATGCACGCGAGCGTTTGTGAAAACGGTTTGCTTGGAATGTACGCAAATCATCATTAAGCGTGTGGCCGGAGCATACGCCGTGCACCGTGACATCCCATTTTCCGGGCTCAGTGCGGGGAGGATTTTGCCCCTTCCCGTTTTCAGATTATTTTAACAGCCGTTTGTTCTTCATATATGTGACCTTATATCCTCTGTATAACTCAATTGAATACTACAAAATCGTTCCAATATGAATGCATTCTTCTTTCAAAACCGAGGAAGTTGCTTCCATTGGACGTCCCGGACGATTTTATCGGGTGCTATCGGAGGAAAGCCCAGCGGTATCTGCAGCCCCTGCCTCCGCCCCCGTGACAGCATCATCCAGAAGAAACCGCGAGAGTGGGAAAGGGGGATTTATAGTGATAGAAAGCAGTAACGCCAGACGTGTGATAGTCCCAATGCGGGAGTGGGCAGACCAAGAGGGTGCGAGCCAGAGCCTGACGGCACCCTGCATTCCTAGTGGCGGCGTTCCCCAGGTGACGACGGCGCGGCGGTTCGAGCGGTGGTTGCCAACGATGCCGTCGACCGTGGATGTGAAGAGATTCTGAATTCCTTCATGGAATTGAACTCGAAACTGAAGCGGGCGGGGGGTGTCGAGGGGGTTGATGTGATGTTCTCGATCTGCAGCCTTGTCACGGAGTGATCGTGGACCTCTGGTTTGGAGCCGAGTGGAAGGCATCAATCGGAGGTTGTGTGCTTTCTGCAGGGATATCGGGGCGTCCTTAGTCGACCTTCTGCCGGCGATCCAATCTTGTAGGAACCCACTGACACTTTCTGGTGTTCACAAGGCGTCTGAGGCCGCCAGGTGTGTAGCGGGTAGGATATTCGAGCACTGAAGGGCTTTATTAGATTTAAGTGTAGGTCAATTAGTAGGTTTCCAAAATCTTCTTTGACAAATTATGTAGCTTTATATGAAGTGAAGTTCAGTGCAAGCAAATGTTCACCAATCAGCTAGCATCGGACGGAAAATTTCATTAGGGATTCAAAAATTGATAGGAGGACGATCCTCGTTAACAATTCAAAAAACCGTAATGCCAAGGAAACATTATTTGTATTGGTATTTAACAGCCTAAGTTCAAAAAACAAAGTCGCAGAATTACTTCATTTTTATTCAAAGCACAGTCGTACACGTAATTATCGGGACAGAAAGCTGGGTATCCAGGGATAGTTCCGCCGTTGGTGAAATTTTCCCAAAATCCTTTTCCATTGACAGAAATGACAGAACAAATAGCATTGGGGACGGTGTCTTTATTATAGTTAAAACTGCTTGCGTCAGCAGGGCGGAGGTAATTCCAGGTAATGGTTTGGAAAGCGTGCTCAGATTGTAAGTCCTCGATCCAAAAGAATTTATGTATGCGTATTTTACAGGGCGTCGGAAGACAGAGTTTCTTATCCCATCGTCCTTTCTGATCGCGACGTTATAACCGGTGGAGATTTCAATGTCCCATCCACTGGCTTGAGCACATATAGTATTAAAACGGGGAATAAAGGCAAAGATATATCAACATGTCACTTGACCAGCTAGGGACGATAATATTCTTGACTTGCTGGCAACGAACATGCCCGAAAAAGTCATACATATATATAAACCATTAAATGGATTAGCGGAGGATCGGGATGGTACGGTGGCTAAAGTAAGGGCTTCCCACCGAGAGGGACCGGGTTCGAATCCCGGCGGCGACAGATATTTTTTAGTGGTATCCCGATCTAAGTGGAGGGAGTACGCTGTCCATTGTAAGGGACGTTAAACTGCAGACACCTTGGCGCCTATCGACATTCGAGTAGGCTGGTTAAGGGTGGAGGGGAGGACTCAACCCTTTCTTCTTTCCTTCCTTTCCCGTCCAGCCCTAAGGGCGCAAATGACCTTAATTTAATCCTCTAATAAAATAAGAGAGATAAAGTGTAAAGCTGATACATTTAAGATGTCAATTTTCCACGAACGACAAGGGATCAAATAACATTATCCGACCGCCGTTGGGGGAATGCAAGTATTTCGGGTCAACGTTACCCAGGAATGTAATCACCTCCTGCCACACACCCTAGAAGTGGCTTGCAGGGTAGTAAAAAAACTTAACTATCACACAAAATAATTTCTAAATATTGGACTGTTCCACTTTGTATAGTGTATGCCCACCAACTTGATAGTTCATCCTAGCCTTCCTATATTGCAAGAGACTTGTCATTCGAATAGTTCACATCGAGGACCACTGACTGATCTCTGTATACTCCATTCAATAGTACTGTACACAAGCGGTTGACCTCGGAGGACGTAGGGAATAGGGAGATTTGATCATTCGGGTGATACTAAAAGGAATATTAAAGTGGAGTCCATCTTTTTAATTTTAACGTGTACTGCGGGCTGCATTGGCCAAACCGACGGGAAAGGCCAACGAGGATAGATTTTGTTTGTGTGATTGACGGGTCCCTGACACAGGACGAATCCTTGTAAACCCTAAATGAGTGAGTGCGTGCGATTCACAAAGGTCCGATACACGTGAGTAATTGCGTGTTTACCGGAGTCCCTTATTTTCCGTTTTGTTATTTCTGTGTGATTGGCGGGTCCCTGGCCTAGGAGGAATCCTGGTAAACCCTGATCGTTGAGTATTTGTGAATCGCAAATGTCCTTGTTTTCGAGCACACCTGAGTGATTGAGTTAATGAGCAGGAACGAACGTACATCCGTATTTTAATTGTATATTAATCTGTGTGATTGATGGGTCAATGGCATAGGAGGGATCATTGTAAACCCTGACTAAGTGAGTGTGTGAAATTCACAAAGGTCTAACACACCTGAGTGATTGAGTGACTGTGTATTCACGTAAGTTGTTTTTGTTTCTTTACAGCTTGTAATAATTTTCATTTATTTGTGTGATTGACGGGTCACTGACATGGGAGGGATCCTTGCAAACCCTGAGTGTGTGTGTGTGAATGTGATTCACGAGAGTGACAGTTATTTCTTAACACACACTAGTGATCGAGTGGTTGTAAGTTTGTTTATTATTTATAACTTTTATTAATTATTTTGGCCTTTGTGTGTGATTGAGGTATACGTGGGTCACTGTTTCCCAAACACACCCAAGTGACTTACTGTGTGTATTTCCTATTTCTCCCCTGACCATTTTCCCCCTTTTCTTTCTCATCACTTAGTGCCAATCAAGTTTACGGTCTCGGAATGTTTTTGTTTACATTGATTCACGACCGTAGCTACGTTCCTTGTATATTTAAGTAGTGAGCTCATTTGATTAACTCGTAGATGGAGTTTGCTCTAATTGCCGATGATGTGTGGTTGTGATGTTGTGGTTTCCCAAGATATCCGTGATCCTGAGGACACAGCAGCATTTTCAGATGACCTAAATGCTATACAACGCTGGTGCGACACTTGGCAATTAGAATTGAACTTAGAAATGTGTGTAGTGATGCATGCTTAGAAAAAGAGCAATTCCCTCCCGAGCGCCCACTGCTTTTGAAACGCCGAACTGAAATGCGTAGACTCAATTAAATACTTAGGCGTTACCCTCACTCAAGATCTCTCCTAGGTGATGTGATACACCTACGAGTAATATGTGGACAAATCATAAAAAAAATTAGGATTTGTTATAAGAGTACTGGATAAATGTGATGAAAAGGTCAAAGAGAAAGCATTATCTCTCGCTGGTTATGCCTCATTTGGAATATGGTGCTAGTGAATGGGATCCTCACTAAGTTGAATTAATTGCCGAATTGGATCGCGTGCAGCGTAGAGGAGCTAGCTTACTAAAACGTTATGATAAACTTGGTAGTGTATCCAAAATATTAGAGGAGCTAGGCTGGGAATCACTCACAGAGCGAAGGTGAACTTATAGATGAAATATACATTAGATAGCGAGAGAGGGGGAGGGAGAGATGGAGAAGGGGAATGTAATAAGAGGTGTTGATAGCGGGTGTTCCTCGGAGGAAATAATTGATGGCGGTACGAGATCGGAACGGAAAAGGGAGAGATGGGGAGCGAGGTGGAGTTGTCTTGTTTAGGAAAGAGGAACACCATGGGAAATTCGATAATTTTGCCGGAGCCGCCCTAATTATAACTAACGTCTGGCTTTAATACTGCAGCAGGCGTTGGTACACGAGGAAAATGGCGATAAATAAAGGGAAATATCAGTTAGTCTAAATTATGAGCAAAGAAATGTAGGACGAACGTTCATGATTCAAGTGCCATGGTATTGGATCGGAATCCGAATGTAGTACTCGCGAGGTGAAATATCGAATTCGAGAAATAAAAAAAAGGGACAGCAAGTATTAGGCAATGAAATGTTGAAGCTTTAAATGGAGTGAAAAGGAAGGAATGCCATGAAGCAGTTCATAAAATCCTTTACGAGAACCAACGGATGGAGACAGCATAATCACGGTGAAAACTTCCTACAACTGGGACGGAGAAAGTCGCGGAATATACTGAAGGAACGATGAACATGAAAAGGATTAGGGAGGTATGGCTTGCAAAGGATGGTTTGGATGATACATGAGAGAAGAAAATATAAGAACAGAGTTATGAAAACGAATGAACGGAGAAATAAATTATAAGCTAAATGGATGAATGAATATTGTGAAAGAAACGTGGGGAAAAGGTACAGTGCGAAGAGTTTACTGGAGACAGGTTTCTATCATAACATCTGTTGAGGGTTTATGTCCATCGGCACTGATGATCAACAAAACCAAAGAACACGACACACACATAAAGAATATGTTCAGAGTTTTGAAAAAATACATTCAATAATTTTCAAGTTTTCAGACATGAGCAGAGATCAAATAACTATCATAAAAAGAACATTTTGGAAAAAGATATTGGCACTTTTAGTTCAAAATCGTCAAACATCATGCAACTATTCACACACAACCACAAAAACAAAACAGAAACGGATCAAAAGTATCAAATTAAATACGAACGTGTGGAAAGAAATGCTCACGAAAAGAACAAGTTTTTAAATGCATAATATTTTATTCATAAAAACATAACTTTACATACAATGGCTGGATGGCAGGGCGTAAATGGTAATTCTTAAAATAAATAATATCCATCGAAGCAGCAAACAAAGTGGCAACTTAATGAAGACATTTTCTGGGAAACTTAAATGTATAACAGCATTCTTCATAATCCAACACACGAGGGGAAATAAACATATTAAAATGAAAGCACACACGAGTACTTCGTCAGAAAGAATGTTCACACGAACGAAAGTTGCTCTCACTTGCATTCGTCAAAACACGCTAGACTAACCAACCTATGCACGAGTTTTAAAGCTAGTGACATTGGCAGCGTTATCACGCTCGAAACAGATAAATGAAGGTGAAATCGTGGCATAAAAAGTCATCTGAATGTACCAACGCTTACGAAGACAAATCACGGAAACAATCTGAAGTATTTTACTGAAACAAACGCTGAAGATATTTCTTCCCGGCAGCCTACATTTTTGAGAGAGGTACTTATTCATTGTGACTGCGGATATACCAATACATTTCCAAATAATTCACTAATATTAACCATATAGGCGAAACATGACAACAATGCCTTTAGGTATCGAAGACTGATAATCAGTCGAGTTAACGAGAGGCAACTTCTGATTCCGTTCCAATTCGGTTTTTAATTAGGAAGTAACAAATGCACATAATTGATACACTTTCCAGGGGAACCCCCGAAGTGACTTCTTCGTACTTCATTAGAACTGACACCATCGATTTAATCCAGCCCAGCATATTTTTATCTGTGACATATTCTTATAGGCTCGACAACAATTTACTTTAAGATAAACTGTCGAAAATCTTTTTAAAATCTAGAGGCGGGGGCACGAACACCGGCTGGGAAGTCGATGACATGATGAACAAAATCTGAGCGAAAGTCGAACGAATGTTGTTGGCACGAGGGAGGGCACGCCCGCGTTCACTCACGCGTGCCGTGGTTGGAGTGAGGTGGGCGAGCGAGAGCGTGGGTCGTCGAGGAGGAGCCCCTTTCACTTTCGCTCGCCCTCGCGCATGCGCAGGAATATCCCGCCCCCTCTCCCGGGCACGCCGAGTCGGGAGGGGATTTAAACGGCCCCCGGCCTACGTCCGAATACCTAATTTCGTGCGCACCCACCCCTTGACGGCCCCGTTCACTTCCAGTTTCTGAATCTGTGAATTTGTTTGGGCGCGCGCCGGCAGGAGAGATGCACGAGGGGGTGGTGCGCCTCCTCCGCCAAGGCCGCCGCTGACGGGCGAAATTGAAAAGGGCAAGGTCAAGGCCACCACTTCGGCGACGACTCACGCGAAAGGAGCGGCGGGGGTCGCCAAGGTCGAGCGCGATCCTCAGCGGAGCCATTCATCGCCGATGATGCACGCATTCCGCGAAGCAGGAGATGAGAGAGAGACTGGAAAACAACACGGACGACATACGTCCCGAGAGAACCCGATGGGATTTATGGAGATCCTCGTAGATCGCGGGAATGATTCTCCTCCGTCGATTCTCCGCTCAATCCCTCTGATCGTTTTGATATGAGCCCTCGGCAGGAGGCTTAACATCGCCACGAGAGATACGCCTCCTAAATTAGATGAAACACTCGCACGCGCACGTACGCACAGCCTACAGATTTTCCGGGATGAGAATGATTTTCTACGGGGGTGATTTGAAAGGTTCTCGGAATGGGATAGAAATGAGCGACTAGCTTCGGTGAAACTTTTTCATTTTTCAACGTAGTTTGTGGACTAATGCACTTGGTCCACCAATGGTCCAACGTCCTGATCGCATCCCGAAAATTAGATTCCTTCAGGCCTGCAAATAACACGTCTACTTCGGTTGTAAGTTCTTTGTTTGAAGAGGATCTCCGTCCGCCGAGGAAAATGTGAGCTTGCGGAAGAGGTGGAAATGTCATGGAGATCAGGTGACTTAGGTGGATGTGTCAGTCATTCGTATCTTGACCCACGTATTTTTGCCATGCCAACGACACGTGTGTGGCCGTGCATTGTCATGATGAAAGATGACTTTCCTCCTCGCCAAACCTGGCCTTTTCCGTGTATTTTGACTGCAGTTGGTCCTGGAGGTTAGCGGAGTATTGTCCAGTAATTGTTTCACCAGTGGGAAGATAATATATCAGTAGAATCCCTTTCACATCCCAGAAGCCATCACCTTTACGGCCAATTGTATTGCCTTTGCTTTCTTTGTTGGTGTTGAATCAATGTGTTCCTTCTCTCCTCCTTTGATTACTAATCTTTTGTCTCTGGGGTATAGTAGTGTACCTATATTTCATCTGTGGTCACAAACCAGTGCAGAAAATCTTGCTGGTTGCTCTTAAAATGGGTCAAACATTGTTTGGAAATTTCCATCTGATGTGTTTATGATCCCGTGTCAAGAGTCGCCTCACCCATCTAGCGGATAATTCTCTCAAATTCAATTCCACTGTTAAAATGAGATATTCCCATTCAGATGACATCCCTGCAACTTCAGCGATTTCTCGGACATTCAGTCCTCCATGGTCATTTTATGCACTTTTTCAATGATTTCTGGGGTTGTGGCACATTTTGGCCGACCACTGCGCGGATTGTAATCCCAGCTGTCCTGACCAAACAAAGTCGTTGGTCCACTCGACAACAGTTGAATATGAAGGAGCAGAGTCCCTCAGAGCGTTTTGAAGGTCTGCATGAATTTCCTTTGCTTCCATACCTTTCATTACGAGGTATTTATTCACTGCTCGATTCTTTTCATCTTCACAAATCACTACACATGGAATGTTGCACTTCTTCGCTGAAAACAGATCAACATATGCTGGCCGTTGTCTCCCATCGTGGGCAATACTTCCGATCCCTTATCTCTCTCCGGAAATATACATTTAAAATATAAGATCTAAAACTTACCAAGCTCAACCAGTTATCACAATCCCTCCTGTGAGACGGAACAAACAAATTGTTCACGTCTTCATGAAGAAGATCTGCTTCCAATCGATGGAAGATTTGTAATCTGTCATTTAAAATTAGCTATCCGAGTGATTACCAACCTTGTTCTACGCTTGAAAATCTCATATAGTGGCGAAATTTTAAATTAGATCTAATTAGCGAAAAAATTGCATCGTTCCTCAATCCCCTCGTCAAATCTCCCCAAATACATGCATTCCTCTAATGAATCCTAATATTGCCCCATTGCTGGCTCCTGCGCTCGCGTTTACGTTTCTCCAAATCAGATTCAGTAGGAGTAGGAGTAATCCTTCAGCAGATTGTGCACTTGCCTTGATCTATCAACTGGCTAATTGCATCTAGATATTTCACTATTTCTGTGGATGTAATGAGTTGTTCTCCACTATGTTTCATTCTTTCCTCTACAAAACCCTATGCCTTCCCCACCAATTCCTCCGCATAATCGTTGAAGAGCACTGGTATTCATGCTCCCATGCTGTTCGACGGAAGGCCCGTGGACCAAATGCACGACAACCTGCATCGCGGTTCCAGGGGAGGGAATGGCTCGTTCGGCAGGGTTTAGAACTGTGTGGCAGCCGTCGTGTCCATCAAAAAGCAATCCTCATCGGTAATCTACTTCAAGTATGATTCATTGCCGCAAGGAGGCCTAAGCGGACAGCGAGCTCTCATCACACGCGCACACAAGTCACAAATCTGTGGGAACACCCTCTCAATTAGCAAATCTAACGATATGGAAAAGAAAATAATCTGTGCTTCCACATATGTTTCTCATGCATGACTTGGGTTTCGACTTACGAAGCCATCATCAGGTGAAGAACAGAAGACGCATTGCTTCATATACTAAACATAGTGGAGGAGGGGGTGGGGGTTAGTTTACCAGCATAAGTTGGAGGAGGGGAAAGAGAAGGGGAAATTGCGGGCATGGGGGAGAGCGTCACGGGGGGGGGGCTGTGGAACAGAGGGAGGTCAGGAGGGGAGATCGGGGGGAATTCATCAGGCCATTAACAAATATCCCCTTATGATGACTGCTCTTGGAAATTCCAAGGCATCTAATCTTAATCCTTTCTTCTCCAAATGTAAAATCTCAGGAACAGAGTCACTTGTGTGGATATCGTCCAGCAGGTGCTTGGCGACATGGGAAGAAGGATTTTCGTTCTTGAAACAGGCGTAGTGTTCTTTCACACGGCCACGGAATGTCCTCCCTATTTGCTGAATGTCCAAAGGCAGAGAGCACTCTAGAGCGCAGCTTAGACACTCCACTCTTTTCCATGTTGGGAATTTTGTCCTAGCCGTTGGACTAAATAATCCCGAAGTTGCCTTAATCATAGAAGGTTGGTTTTGCTTTGTTCTCTGGAAAGGTTCTGGTCACTTTACAAGATAAATTCCACGGGAAGAGAATTCTTTTCGATTTCAATGTTTCTTTCTTGGGGATTGATTTGAAAATGAATGTCACTGCTATTTTTTCTAATTTATTCTGAGGCAAAAAACGAGGTATCTTCTTTTCCATTTGAATTGCTTCCACACGCCTCTTACCATCCTATTCCAACAAAGAGTTACAAATTTCCAATTTAACTCTCCGTCATTATATTAAAATTTATTTTTTTATTTAACACGATAGCAGTGTAAATACCTTTTTCATTCAGTCACATTTTAACGTTTTGACAGCTTCCAACATAAGTTTCTCCTTCCTTCCTTCATGTTGCCGAGTGGATTTTGCTTCGCTCGGCATATCTCTCTTCGCTTGCTCCTTTGCCGGTTCCCACATCAAATCCCTTTCTCTTCTCCTTCTCTCATTGACGAATCTCTCATCTTCATCGTGCAGCGTCCCCAGTTGCCTTCAAATCGAGCTCTAGTTAGGCCACATTTGGAATATGACGCAAGTATTTGGGAGAGTGACGCAAGTATTCTCCATGGGAGAGTGTTGCTAAAAGAATTAGATAAGGTTCAGAGAAAATCCGCCAGATTCGTTAAAAATTGTTGCGATAAAAAGACGAATGTGACAGACCTTAAAGAGGAATTAGGCTGGGTGCCGCTTGTGATCCGAAGAGAACAAGCGAGACTTAGACTTTAAGAACTGTTAAGAACAAACGAGTTTGACAGACACTATGACAGGAATTATTATGGTCCACACTATTTAGGCAGGTGAGACCACAAAGATAAGGGAGAACGATTCCAGTACAGAGAGATAAAAATACTCATTCTTTCCACGAGAAATCAGGAATCATAATAGTAATAAATTAAAATCATCATAGAAATAGTAAATAGTAATCCGCTGATTTTTCTTCCAGTTCACGCACCAGCTAGAGGAATGTGACGACGGTCGTCCGTGGTGCGGGGGCGACCCACCTGGGAGTCTTTTACGGCTGTGGACCTGCCAAACCTCACGAAAGTCCACCAAATCGTGCTCCTTTGACTGTTTTCAGACAAATACATTTCAAAAAAAGGCCACATTGGACAATTTTCCTCTCTCTAGGTATCAATGTATACTTTTTGTTGTAAGCTACAGATCTCAACTTTCGCAAAAACAGCTTTTATTCGTGGAAATTGACCACTACTTACACTTTCACCAAATGTGAGGAGTCTCGATTTAAAGGCGGTCATAGTCCCCAGACAACTCCACTCGCCCGCCAGTCCTTTTTCTTTTCCCCACTTAAAAATTTCAAAATACATTCCAAAGTGCCACTCGGTGTGGACCAACATCCCCGCTGGATTTCTATTCGGAAAAGATCTCACCGGCCTCCTTAAAGCAGCCGGCTCCGAAGTCGAACGCCGGCGGCGGCGTTTTTGCCGTCCCTCCGCTGCGTGTATTCTCGGCGACTGCTGCTTTCCCAACCGCCCCAGTCTCTCGTGTGCCCGACTCCCAACGTGGCCCCACCGAGTCGCCCCCAAATGCAACAAGCATGGCGAGTTAAGATGGTGGCCAGCATTAAAGATCCTCGAGCATAAAGCGAGAAAAGAAGTCGATTGATTAACGACTGTTTAGCCACTGCTGTGCACCAAATAATGGATGCCGACAGTTTTCTCACACATGGAAGAAAGTATGGACTACAGAGATTAGACATTTCACAGAGGATACACGTTTGGCCAGTTGTAATAAAACTAGTGAAAATGTGGGTCTTTGGATATTGGACAAGGCAAAGGAGCAGTAATATCTTCCATGGAGAACACCACTGAAGAGTCTCTAAGCCTAGTTCCAGTAAAAGAGTGCAGTCTGTAAAATCGTTTTCGGCATGTAATAATGGCAAAACCCTTTTTTCGTCACTCTATCTCAGAGAAGAGTCCTTATATTTGAATGTTGAACTCATTTTGATGCTCCGTCGATATGAAAAAAAACTCTACTGAGATCTGATTTTCGAAAATACTAAAATCAAAATAAAAGAAATAATATTGCCCTACTGTTCCTTAAGATGGTTTGGCTTGCGAGTCGATGGATGAATTGCATGCTGCATCCTGGGGTGCAGTTGTTTGTTGGATGATGGTGTATCTGTTTGCATGCGAGTGGGATGAAGGGATTTTTGCATGAGTATATTCCAGTTGTACGCCACTGTGGGCATAGTTTTGCATGCATGTGATGATTTTGCACGTGGCTTTGTTCCTTTTTACTGGGGGTGACCTGACACCCCCGGTCATAATAAAGCTTAGATGGGGCTAGCGTAGATCGACGCATACTTGATTGCAGGATATTAAGGGCAATAAGGACGAGAGAGATGAAGTGTAGAACAGATATATTTCAAATGACATTTATTCCACGAACGATAGGGGATCATAATAACATTGTTCGACCGCAGGGTCAAGTTCAGTTAAAAATTAGTATGGTGTGTATTCACCCCCTGCCACACATCCCAGCGGTGGGTTGCATGATACATAAATAAGGGTCTTGCAATAAGGCCGTGGGGAAAGATAACCTCCCCACGGAACTACTAAAAGGCTTAGTAAAATGTGGGAGGTTAAGTTGTTCTGGGTTCATTCGTATGAGAGAGGAATCTGGCCGAAACACTTCGTTAGATCATCGTTAGTCCTTAGAAACAATCATGTTAGTTTCGTAGATCTCGATAGGGCGTATAATAGAGTGAATTGGGAAAAATTAATGCGTATATTGCAGAAAATTGGAATGGATTGGAGGGACAGGAGACTGATCCGGTGATCCGGAGAGTCCGGATGGGCAGTGTTAGGAAGAGGGGTAAGGCAGGGCCCATTTTCACCGGTGCTGTTCAACGTACATGTGGAGGAAATGATTAAAGAGGCATGGGAAGAACTGGAGGTAGGAATGAAAGTCAGAGGGGAATTCGTAAAATCGGTTAGGTTTACGGTTAATAAAGCTGTAGTTAGCCAGTCAAAAAAAAGAATGGAAATTATTGCCGAGCGATTTACAAAATCAAGGTGAAATGTATGGGATGAGAAGCAATGTGAGCAAAGCAAAGGTTATGATGCTTGTTATGAAGGTGTTAGATTAAGAAATTTTCTGAAGACTAAGACTACGTGTATATTAAACTTTTGGATCATGTGCCTGTCATGTTTTCAGAGATGCTAACAAAGTAATTGCTTGGAGATCATCACGGTCTGTGGGATTTTCAAGTTTTTGGGATTACAGTTGATACCTTTCTATGAATTGATGTTTCTGTGGTTAAGGATAAATGCTTGCTTTCTACCTTCTACCAAGGAATGCAATATTATGAAGATGTTTTAAAAGTATTTTTGGCTCTTATATCATCTGGGTTTTCCTCGAGATTTAAAAAAATAAAATATAACTTTTATTGGTTATTTACGCTAAAAATTATCAAGTTGAGCAATTTGAAATTCGGATGGGACGTTAAACTGCGGACTCCTTGGCGCCTTTCGTTAAGAGTAGGCTAATGCCGACGCCGGGTTTCTCTCCACCCTTCCTTTCCCATCGACCCCTAATGGCGCAAAAGACCTTACCTGTCGGACGCCTCCCCAACAAAACTAACTGGAATGCGTAAACTCAATAAAATACCTAGGCGTTACCCTCTCTCAAGATCTCTCCTGGGTGAAATAAGTACTAGGGGGAGAATGTGCACAAGAAAAAAAATTAACATTTGTTAGAAGAGTACTGGGTAAATGTGATTAAAAGGTCAAAGTGAAATATTATACTTCTCTATTTAGGGCTCATTTAGATTATGCTGCTGGCACATGCATGGGATCCTCACGACCCTGCACCAAATCCCGCTCATATTTACGTGCTTGCTTTACCCAAGGTCAAAGGAAGGCCTCGACACCCAGGCACCAACGGAACCTCTCGCAACGAGAAAAATCGGGCGCGCCAGCCCTTGAATCCTTCCAAGAACGAATAAAATCGAATGGCGCGGTGTGACAGACAGGAAACGGAACAGGGACACAATAGACACGCGTGATTTGAAATGTTCGCAGGCGGCGGAAAGTCCTCCGTTTGGCAGGCCCATTGGCCATTCAATTCGTCCAAATGGGAGCCTCGCGGTTGTTCCGATGGAAAAACCGGAAGGTGGGAGGGCGAGACAGCGGCGCTGGAGAGGAGATAAGGGGGGTTGCTCTAATGATTGCTCCAACATTGCCTCGAAACGCGCGCGTCTCGTGTCGGCGACAACAACACAAAGAGGGAGGGGGTGGGGGGAGCATTCGGAGACGGCTCGAGCAACCGCAAAGGCGCCAGTGACCACAGCACCATTCATCGGCACCAGCGAGGCTCGCGTCTTTGTCCGAAGTAGCGCAGCATCAGATCCACATCCTTGCGCCAACTCCACTGACTTCTCCAATCCCTAAAATACCTCACTCTAGGTTAAATAGATTAGCGGGGGATCAGGATGGTGTGGTGGCTAACGTACGGGTTTCCCACCGAGAGGGCCCGGGTTCGAGTCCCGGCGGCGACGGATAATTTTAAGTGGTATCCCGATCCCAACTTAAGGTGCTTTGTGGAGGCCACTTTGAGTGAGTACGCCGTCCGTCGGATGAGACGTTAAGCTACGGAGCCCTTGGCGCCTTTCGTTAAGAGTAGGCTAATCTAATGTTTCTCTCCACCCTTCCTTTCCATCCCTAACGGTGCAAATGACCTTAATTTAATCCTCTAATAAAATAAGAGAGATAAAGTGTAAAGCTGATACATTTAAGATGTCAATTTTCCACGAACGACAAGGGATCAAATAACATTATCCGACCGCCGTTGGGGGAATGCAAGTATTTCGGGTCAACGTTACCCAGGGATGTAATCACCTCCTGCCACACACCCTAGAAGTGGCTTGCAGGGTAGTAAAAAAACTTAACTATCACACAAAATAATTTCTAAATATTGGACTGTTCCACTTTGTATAGTGTATGCCCACCAACTTGATATATGCCTTCCTATATTGCAAGAGACTTGTCATTCGAATAGTTCACATCGAGGACCACTGACTGATCTCTGTATACTCCATTCAATAGTACTGTACACAAGCGGTTGACCTCGGAGGACGTAGGGAATAGGGAGATTTGATCATTCGGGTGATACTAAAAGGAATATTAAAGTGGAGTCCATCTTTTTAATTTTAACGTGTACTGCGGGCTGCATTGGCCAAACCGACGGGAAAGGCCAACGAGGATAAATGATTAAATACAATCATACCTCTATATATATTTCGATACCTGGTACGTAGGCTTAAATGTTGGAAAAGCCAAGAGTGATATCTAGCCTGTTGTTTTTCACCTGGAAGTACGTGAATCGAATTTTAAGATAATTTAAATTTATGACTTTATCAGAGGAGTTACGTAGAGAAATGTGGAATGACCAAGCGGTCGCAACTGATTTCCCTTTCTCCGCCGGTCAAGTTGTGAGAGTGGCCGGCCTAGAAGCCTCTCTCCCCTTCTGCAGAGACTCTCTCCCGCTCGACCAACCGCCCGTCGGTCGGTCGCCAGGCACCGACTCCGAACGCGGTGCCCGAGTCTCACGCATCCCTCGTCCCCGGGATCGCTTCTTCCCCCGCCTCGCTCTGCAGCTCTCCCGCACGCCGACATTCTGCACACGAGAGCTTCCCGAGGGGCCCTCCGCGGAGTTTCTCCTGAGTCCTAGTTTCTCGTGGGCGACCAGTTCCGCGGCGGGGAGGGGGGGAGGGGCGCAGCATCAGGAGGGAAAGCAGCGCCGTTTGTGCACCACCTTCATCTGGAATGGGATCCGTCCGGAGATATTACGCTACTTCGGTCAGGTATTCCTCAAGAGTTTTAAGTTCGATCAAATCTTGGAGTCATTTCCGTTCCTCATGGAGATTTTTCGCTGATTTTGCTAAAACATAATGTTTAATAATTAAAACAATTCAAAATTCCAACACGAGTGTCCTCTGATCTATGGAGAACTGATTCTTCGCGCGGAACGGCTTCTTAAATGGGATTCCGATTGGTGTTCGCGCGGAAGCGGAGTAAATCGATACAAAAGGAATGAGATCACTTATGATGATAAGATATGTAGGATGAATGCCAAGTAGGAATTTCGGCAGGCATAAATCGAATAAAAAAGGTAAGGATTAGTGGACATTTTGAAAGAGAATCAGAAAGCATTTGCATCATACGTCAGGGAGATTCAGGGAAATAGGTCAGCAGTTTTGAAAATGCCAAATTATTAAATTCCTCTTTTCAAAGAGTCTTCGCCAATGTCTCACCGAATATAATAATAATAAGTAAAGGTGGTGAAGGAGTTTCCCCAATCACACCTTTCCTTTTTTTATTGCAGAAGCAAATACAAAAAGAAATAGCATATAAAAAATATATACCATGATATGTTGAGGGGGTTCCTGCTTAATCCCCCTTTAGTATTCTGATGTAATTAACATCAATTACCCAACATGAGAAAGAAATATCAAATAAGATGACACAATAGAATTAAATTACAAAAGTGATGCTGGACTCGAATTTAGTACAATTAGAGATAATAAGTTGTCTAAGGAATAAATATTATTTTATGATTACACTTCAGTTTACCAAGTCAGACAAGAGTTTTTGATCGCACACTAGGAAAACAATATTACTCGTTAACTTAAAATAGCAATTACATACAATTTACTTATACAATAAAACAAACAATACAATTACTAATTCTATCAAACTTTATTGTACCATAATCTAATTTTACTGTGCCATTTTAAATAATTGGTTGCAGTTATGCTTAAGGTAAAATCTCACGCATCTCGCTTTTCTTATGAGTCATGCTATGCCAAATTTCATGTCTGGGTTTTTCATACTGTAGGCACTCCTCTATCCTATGCCTAGCTGTGTCTTCTGTTAGGCAGGTACTACATAGATTAGTCCTTGATTTTCCAATTTTATTGAGGCAATGTTCAAAATTTCCGTTGCCTGATAGGAGTTGTGTCGCTTTTTTTAGCTACGTCTCCGATACAAGTAGCTTATCAAATCGTGCCCCAGCGAACTGATGGCCAAAATTGAAATCTCATATAATGGGAAAGAGGGTTTGCTGAAAAATATTAAGCTTAATAAATCCTCCAGGCCCAATGAAATGACCGCTCCTATTTTTAAGGAATAATCGTTTGAAATTACGCCGTATCTAGAAATCATATTAATGAATTCGCTGGTAGATAACAAGGTTCCCAGTGATTGGAAAACGACCAGCGTAGCACTAATATTTAAAAATGGAGACAAGGAGGACCCGAGTAATTACAGACCTATTTCCCTCACATCCATTTCATGCAAGGTTATAGAATATATAATTGCTAGTTCGATCATGAGATACCTCGACAGTCAGGAGTAATTAATGAAAAACAACACGGTTTCCGAAAGGGTATATCCTGGGAGACACAACTTGCACTTTTTGTTCATGACATTCTTTTCTTGGAAGAAAACAATGTTCCAGTGGACGTGGTATTTCTATATTTTAAGGTAGCCTTCTACAAAGTATCTCGTAATAAACTATTCTTAAATCTATAAGCACATGGCATGGATAAAAATACCCTGGGGTGTATTATGTAGACTTTTTGAATGGTTGGGTTCAAAGAGTAGTTGTGGATGGAGTTAGCTCAAGTGAAGTAGAAGTCACTTCAGGTGTTCTCCAGGGAAGTGTCATCGGACCTCTTTTATTCCTACTTTACGTTGACAGTATTCACTCCATCGTCACTAGTAAGATGTATTTTCTAAACTAAGATCTGCATATTGGAATGAAATGAAATTTTTGGATACATAGTTCCCCAAACAAAATTTCATTTCAATATGTTACGTAAATTCTATAAAGTTACGTCGGAGACGACAAATTTTAAGATGTGCATCTTCTCCCGTAAGCTCCCTAATATCTCTCACCCGTGGCTATTGCATTATAGGAAACCATAAACACAGTAATCAACCCTATGGTCGGTTGCATTGTGCTGGGGTTAATGTATTAATTCAATAGCGATCGGTTCTGCCGTCAATTCTCCTTAAAGTGTCGCTCGACGAGCAACTTTACATTTCGGGACAAGATTTATTTGCATTTATATCAATGTTACACCCGAATAATAAGCGCTTACATTGTAGCGTTAAACCGTGTAACCTGCGATGATCTTCCAGAGGTTACACGGAAAGCCAATCCACAATTTCACTGACGCATTTATCTGCTCCTAACCGGCAGCTCTGCTCTTGTGAAACAGTGTGTGCGTGGTCGGTACAATAAATGCGCGAACTAGTGCCATCTGGCGGCCATGATGCGGACTATATCCACGCCCACTAACGGCGCTAGTTGCCCGAGACCCAATGAGCCGTCTGTGCTTGGCGGATCGTCGAGCTGTGAGTATGGGGCCAGTTATGTTAGTTTCTGTTCTTGTTTTTACCGTTTGGCGAAAATGGAATTTGACGAAATAACAGAGCAACGAATCAACAGCAAGTTTTTGGTGATGTGCGATAAAAACAATCAAAAAATTACTGAAATGTTGACAGCTGTCTACGGTGATAATGCTCTGAAGAAAACATCCGTTTCCAAGGGGATTAAGCGCTTTAAAGATGGCCGACAAGACGCCACGGATGATGCAAAACTGGGACGACCTTCAATTACCTTTGTTAACGAGAACATTGATCGTGTGCGCTCCCTTGTCCTTACCTCTCGTTGAAAAACTGTCCGATTGATGGCCGATGAACTGAATTTAGGAATATCAGCAGTGCACACTTCTATTTTAACCGTACACGATGGATGGATCCTTCACCATGACGATGCACCTGCGCATTCAGCATTGATTGTTCGCCAGTTTCTGGCAAAAAATTCAATCCCCATCCTCGATCATCCTCCTTATTCGCCAGATCTCGCCCCCTGCGACTTTTTGCTATTCCTAAAATGCGAAAAAGAGATAAGGGGACATATCACTGGGAAGAGATGTGGAAAACAGAATAAAGCAAGAGAAGACGAGAAAACTAAAAAGCCTAACTGTCGAGGACTACCAAGGGTGCTGTTTTGAAGAGTGGGAAAGAAGAAGATGGAATGAGCGTGCGTAGGCATGACGAATGGAGAGTACTCTGAAGAACGGGACGAAATAAATGCAGACTAAAGTTTACAAAATAAAGTTTTTAATGGCCTGAGTTCGCGTTGGACCGGCCTCGCATATCGGAGTCCTGCGCAGGAGGGTCCCAAGCACAGGGCGCATAGCGCCCGCTTGGTGCGGTCCCTCCGACGCACAATAGCACCACCACTTCAACAGTCGAGTGAGTATTCCCCCACCACTCGGATGGCCCCGCGGAATGTGCAGGGGGCGGGCGAAGGGGGGGAGGCGAGGGGGGGGGGTGGCGCGCGCTCTTTTGCTGTGGCGCACTTTCCCTTTCAACGCGGCGCAGCATCGGAGGTGCGAGCACACATTCCAACCGACCACGTGCGACTCGCAGCACCGCCACCCCCTGCATCATCGTGGTCCGCCGCTCAATCCACGGTGCTCGCCACCGTCTTCGAGGCGTTCACTCAGGGGATGTCTCCTACCATTCCCGATTTCGCACGTGAGCGGATGACCACTCAAACTAATTCTATCGTCAATGTTTTTACGCCGCAGAAGGCAAGCTTAAGAGATAATTGCCGTAAAAGACGTCGTTCATTTATATTTCCTTCTTTTTCGTATAAATAAGTGCTATTCACGCTGTGTGAAATTGACAACTTGTTATGAACCAAGACTTACACCAGCAATTATATAAATTTGCACGTCATTTGAGATTTTTTCAGCCAATATTTTCCATTTTCCTTTCCCCATCCAACCCGATGCTTGCAACCTCTACCAAACACCTTTTTGGCGGATCACGGGATATTTATGTAGAAAATACACTTGAAATACAAAGAGAACAAGCAAGACTTGGACTTTTAGAAAGGTTAAGAACAGAAGAGTTTAACGATGACACTAAAGGAATAATAATGGCCCCACATTACTCAGGTAGATCAGACCACAAGAATAATAAGATAAGGGAGATGGATTCCAGTACAGGTAGACACAAATACTAATTCTTCCCCAGAACAATCAGAAAGCATAATAGTAAGAAACCGAAGTCCCTTTAGAAATATTAAAGACGTTTAATTTAAAAGTCGGAACAAAATTAAACATTGCAAAGATATCAGGTTTACTCGAAGGTGCATGTGTATGTTTGTTGGTGGTTTGAGTGTTTGCATGTGTGTGAGTTTTAAGGGTTTTTGCATGAATGTCTACCATGTTTTGTTTGCGGATTGTATAAATTTGTGGCTTTTGCATGCTGTTTTTTTCTTAATTACGAGTGGTGCCCTAACACCTCCCACCACACGCCCTTGCAGCGGCTTGCTGGGTTTTAAGTAGATGCAGGTAATCGAGCCGCTAAATGCTCTCCAAAATTATCGCACACACGTAATTACGGATAAGGACACTGATAAAAGATAACTGCTGGCGTAAATGAACTAATTTGAAAACTAGTCGACAAAGAGTGAGGGGAAGAGATCTCGAAGGAGATGTACCGATAACACTTGGATCACGTATGAAAGAAAGATGTCGACTCCGTATTCTGGATCATGAGATTTGTGGACAGAATGAACCTTTCGCGGATTCGTGGCTAGTCTCTCTGAATTTCCCCACGACGCGTCGCGACGGGGCAGCACTTCCACGGCACAGGGGTCTCGACTATCGCGTGTGCACCACAGACGACACAAACAGAACACTCCGTTCGAGGGAAAAACCAATCAGAGGAGGGGAGGACACTGAGCGGATACATATTCTGGGGCAGGTCGGCTGAAGAACATAATGGTCACGGATGAAAACTGAAAAAGCGACGCGTTCCAATTGGTTTGATTTTGATTAGTTCGAGGCGTTGATTGGTTAGAGCAAGTTAATCATTTGACATTTTCTATGATAAATTCCATCCCTATGGCAAGCACCGGCAAAGAAAATGATATCATAGCTTTCTCAACATCGACAATAAATGAAGGGATACACTATTACTTATTTATTTAAATGCTATTAATTAGATGAACAAAAGTAAATGACTGAAGCAAAAAGTACAATGTAGGAGGGTGGGTGAATTTGTTGAATTTGGTGGGGGAGGAGGGAGGGAGAGGGGATGGCGAGTTTCCCCTCTTCTTCACCTCCACTCATGAGTAAATATATAAATTATAATAATATATATTATGTATTTTTATTATATAATAATATATATAATGTAAAAAATATATTATATTATATATTATGTATATATATAATATTATATAACATAAAAAATGTAAAAAAAATATATTATTATATAATAATATTTACGAAATACATGCAAGACTTAATACCGAATGACGATGTCAATGCGTCGAGACTAGAAGTAGACAATAAAAAGTGGTGGAAAGATACATGGTGTTTTTAATTTCAGTGATAATGGATTCGTACAAAGTTAAGCCTCGAAACGTCGAATATAAACAGTTGATGACCTTAGCGGCAGCGTGTAGAACTATCTTGTGCACCCTCGGCGCACCGTATGTACAAGGTCATATAGCTTCATTCCATTTCTAAACCATACCCTTCATATTCCGGGCGGGTTTAGTCAACAATCACTTCCAGGAGGATGGAGCAATACCGAGGAGAACCGAACTCTGGGCTGGTCGTAGGAGACGTAAGCGAATAGCCGTTGAGGAAGACCTGAAGGGTGTTGCCAATATTATTAGCAGGGTCCAATCTCTACTTCGTTATACGCATCAATCATTATGTCTACTTTTTATTTTTAATGCCCTTTGAATGTTAATATTTCCTTTCTCTTGAGACTGTCGTCCTCATACGCCCAATTTAGAGAAAAAGAGTACACTGACCTGAAAGAGCTGATCAATGCCTGTGCAGTGGACCACGCATAACCTGTCCTCTCTTCCGAATCTCCCTTCGGCGTCATTTATGCTCAATGGCATCCCAGATGAATTGGCATTTCCCACTCGACAGCAATGAGTTTCAGTAAGCCGCTGGCACATTTCCCCCGCACATTGCCACGGGTATTTCATGCGTAGTTGAAATTAGTCGCACACGATCGTCGAAGCGAACGGTAGCAGGCGTCCCAGTGTCCTCCTCGACGAGGTCTCCTGCAAAAGGTGCTCGCTCCGTGGATTCTTTCGCGAACACCTTGTTGACTTCCCACCGTTACGCAGCAACGAAGACAGCCTTCAATTTCGTACCACACTTTTGATACATTTCCGTATCGTGATTAGAGTGTGACACTTGGCATCACGGATGATGCAAGAGCCTTTTGCGCGTGCACGGAACACCCCGCATCAAAGCGAGGACGGCTGGCGATCGAGGCAGAGGGCGGGACGGATGGATTCCAGGAGCATTCGAGTCGACCCACCATCGGGTGCAGTCAAGTAAACACCGAGATGCAGAGACGACCGGCGGGATGAAGCAAGAAAAGCACGATTATTCTCCATACCAGAGATTCATCGCAACAAACGACACACCCTCGAGTCACTTGGGGTACCAGTTAAGGGTTAAATGGCGTGCGTTGGTGCCGGGCAAGCGTGGTGAGGTCGCCGCGGTGTTCAAGGATGCTCGAAGGCTTCTTCGATTGCCGGGACGAGACGACCGAAAAGGGCCTCTGGGACGGTCACTCCAAGCTCCCTTTTCGGGCACGTGTTTCCTAAATCTATCAAATCACTGCAGATCCCTTTCCGCTTGAAGAATTCGCCGACCTCCCCCTTCTTCCCTCGACCTTCGGAAGCCGCCCCGCCCCGGGCGGACTGCGGCTGGCTCGCCCCCTCCCGCTCCGATCCACTCAGCCAATCAACTCTCGGCCAGCACGGGGAGGCCAGGTTTTCTAAGGGGACAGACGGAATCCCATGCCACTCGATCCAATAATAAACATGGCCAACAATCGATTATAATGAATCAAAAATGTAGCAACAGAACCTGATTATTGCTATTAATATTCCTGGCATTCAACCGTTTAAGGTGTCAAATCCCCTACCGGAGACTTTAGGGGCGGAGACCAATAGTAGATGTCCATGTGATAGTAGAATTTCCCTGCCATACTTTTCAATTCTGCACGACCTGTTATTGTGGAGGCCTGTCGTGTCAACGGTTGTTCATTTTTAGTCCCCTTTTTCGCATGACAAATAATAAGTTTGTCAGGTGAATTAAACCTTGTTTGGCACTGAGCCTTCCTCCAGCATGGCTACAAATGTGCACGTTATTTTATATTTTAAGAGAATATTTTTTCCTTCTCCCTCTCCCTTATCACTTACCCTTCACACCTGGAGCCCGAGCCCCCTGCCACACACCTTTTTGGTGGATCTCGGGATATTTATGTCGACGTCGATAAGTTTAATCTAACTGGATTAATACACACTGATCAACAAAGCGGCTATAAAGTTCTTAGTTTCCCCAAACAAAACACAGACTTAAAAAAACATCAGAAAATTGTATACCGTACGTAAGATAAATTGATTTGCTCAGCAACTCCATTGATGGCATATCCCATTGAAATTTAAAAATTACCTATTAATAATTTCTGACCAAATAAAAAAAACCATGCGTTGCCCACCATATGATCGTATGTGCTTGATTGAAAATGCATTAATTAACGTCACTTACATAAAGTTTTGGGAAAAAGATTCAAATTCAATCACTTGTTTCATTAGCTTATTACAATTATTTTAAAATCAAAGTTTTCATCTTGAAGCAACTTGTACTTTGCCCCCAATCCCAATGTCCCTCAAACTGATGGAAATCGTGGCCTCGGTGCTTCTTCTCCTGCCAGAGGAGCGACTCCTGGGGGGGGGGGGTCACAGAGGGCATTTCATAAGGGCTCTGACGGATGGAATGTGGAGGAAGGGCTCCGTTTGCGAAACCAGGCAGTTCAACATTCCCAAATCCCGCTCGGACACGATTATTTTGAGCGGCTTTGGTATTTCGCATCTACCCGCAACAAGGGCGTGTGGCGGGTGATGTTACCTCACCACTCGTTAAATTGAATGAAACCACATGCAAAATTAACAAATCCATGCCAACATCCACCCAGAGAGGTGTATACGTATACTCATGCAAAACATTTTTACCTTACACGCAAGAAAATACATATCCTATCAAATAACGTGTACACGCACTTACGAATATGCCTGGTGTTTACGCAGCGTTTAACCTTGTCCTCGCGTGCTTATTTTTTCTAGAATGACTTTAATTTATTGCTGTTATGATTCCTGATTGTTCGGGGAAAGAACGAATATTTGTATCTCTCTGTACTCGAATATATCTCCCTTATCCTATTATCTTTGTGGTCTGACACACCTAGATAGTGTGGGGCCATTATAATTCCATTCGTCTCATTGTTAAAGTCGTTTATTCTGAACAGTTGTAAAAGTCCAAATCTCGCTTGTTCTCTTCGCATCTCAAGTGGCTCCCAGCCTGATTCCTCAAAAAGGCCTGCCACGCTCGTCTTCTTATCGCAATAAATTTTGACCAAATCTAGCGGATATTCTCTGGACTTTTATCTTATTATTTTATCCAAATTTTCTCCCAAGGATTCCAAATAATTGCCGAAAGTATTTCAAATGTGGTCTAACTAGAGCAAAATAACACCCCTCTTTAACTTTTTCATTACATTTCCCACCACCCGTTTAATGAAGCCCAGTTTCTTTAAAGCGGATCCGCATATTGTCCTGATATGTGCTCCCCATGAAAGGCGTGGTATTAGAAATAACCCCAAATACATAACTTGATTGGCCGTAGTTAGAACTGAACCCTTTGTTTCGTAATTTATGTCCTGTTAGCGTATTCCTTTGTGCCAAAATTTCAAAACTGCGCATTTGCCCACGTTAAGTACTACCATGTTAAGTCTTTGCATCAATCTAATATTGGGTCTCTAGCTCGCAATCTAGTGGGGCCCTTATTTCCCTGTATACTACCCTGTCGTCAGCAAATAATCTGAGATTTCTGCTGACGTACGAGCTTAAGTCCTTAATGTATATTAAGAATAGAAGAGGCCCTATTACACTTCCCTGGGGGACGCCCGATGTTATATCGCTTTCCGTTGAGCAAAACCCATCGCTGGCCATTATTTGTTTGCGATTTGGCAATAAGACCCATATCAAATTTATCCAAACTTTGCCTGGAACACTAGGCATGGTTTCATATAACCATAAACACAGCACGTAATCAACACGAAGGTCGGTTTGGTAGGTGATGGTAGAGTTCACCGAACGGCGTGTGAATATGTACACATCAGGGTAGGGGGGCCAGTTCCTTTCCCTGTGCCGGTTATGGAAAGCCCGCAAGGAAGTCTGCTCTCCCCGCTTCTCTTCAACATCTACTCGGCGGACTTCGGGAGTAATGTCCTCGTCGCGACGTACGCAGACGACACGGCGCTCCTGGCGAGATCATCCGGCAATTTCAGGCGGCCAGATATCAGCCGCAGGCGGTGGACACTTGGCGTTTTCTCGTTGGCGTTTCGGCGTCAATGAGAAGAAAACTCAGGCGATTGTGTTCTCCAAGGGACCGAAGAAACCCGGCGAAATTCTCGTCGGGGAGACGGAGGTTCCATGGATGACATCAGTGCTGTACCTGGCCGCGGTCTTGGACAAGCGGCTTTCCATGCGGCAGCATGTCTCGCGCGTCGCCGGTGTCGCGGCGTCCCGAAGACATCTCCTCGGTCTGATCCTCGGTGATGAGTGCCTTCCCCTGAAGAGGCGACTGCTCGTCTTCACGGTGATTCTGCGGCCCATTCTTACGTATGCGGCTTCTGCGCGGAGCGGCATTATGGCAGAAGCGGCAAGGAATGCACTCTTCATCGCCGATCGGAAGAATCTGCGTGCGACTCTGCGTCTCGGGTGGAGCCCGACAAACTCGGCGCTCTGGGAGATCGCTGGGATCGCTCCGCTGGAGGAGACGCTGTGTGATCGATCCCTCTGCTTCCAGGAGCCTGCGGCATCCTCATCCTTCGGGGAAATTCGCGGCATCTCCGATGTCGTGGTTTTCCCGTGGGATAAACACCCTCGTCCTCGCGCCGGCTCCGGACACGCTGAGGGCCAGCCGCCGTCGAAAAGACGTAAGCTCGTCGGCCGTTTCGGAACAATTTTGCTCCGAAATGGTACGATAGGGCGGAGGTCTTTCCGGCGAAAAATTTCCGAGTGCAGCATCGCTGAGAAGCAGATTCTGCTGGGCAGCGAGGAGTGTCGGCGTGCAGAGCGCCGCACAAACAAAGCGTCCGTATTTCTTTCGGCATACACTCGTAAATCCGGTTGCGCTCCGTTATACGATTTCGAAAAGCCAAGAAAGTTCTGCTGTACATAAAATGCACCATTCTTTCCCCTCTAGTTGCCATTTCCCTGCAGTAATTCACTGCATAATAAGTCTAAACACTGGCACTATCTAAATGGCGTAAAATAAATGAGCAGGCAAGCGATCGAGTCGACCCGCTACAAAATCATCACTTCCTTCACCGAAATTGGTTAGTACACGATAACGTAAAATCCAACCCTCACAAGTTATTTGGGATGCTTATGAATCCATGAAGTAGCCTGATTATCGACGAAGCGTTCAAATTTTCACCCCGTGAACAGTGACTGAAGTTTCCACGCCAAACATTCCAAACATTCCAATTCGTGAGTGGTGTATTTTCCTTCGGTTGCCGTGAGTATACAATCCACTAATGCCACGCATGTCGCGTGACCCTCTGCGGCACGATCCTCTAGCGAGGCCAACACAAATTGTTTCGTGAAGTCAGAGAGCTGTGCAGCAGAGCGACTCGATTTTTACTTCTCACGAGTCTCGAAAGATGCTCTGTCCAAAAATTGAATGTTTCCCAAGTTGATACGGCGCGGCGGGGCCAATATTGCCGAACAAACGGCGTGTATCAATGGCGCATATCAATGAACCGCATCACAGCATCAAGGGAATAGGAAAAGTATTTACGTCCCAGGCACACCCGAGAAAAACTGCGTCCGATTCAAGCAAAAATCCCATTCCCCCTATTGCTTTTCAATTCTGCAAGACCCGCCTCGTTTTGGTGGAGGCCTGTGGTATAAATGGCTTTGGTTCATTTTAATTCCCTTTTTTCGCTTAACCAAGAATAATTTATGGTGAATTAACATTTGTTTTGAATTGAAAGTTCGTTCTTTGATTTGGAAATTCCTCCCTACTCTTCCTTGGGAAAGGTGGCTTGAACCACCGAAAATTGTAAAACTAGTGTGTTTCTTTTCCTTTTTGTACGCTCCTGTATCTTTGCCTTTGTCCGCTAGTGCTAACTTCATTATTATTTACATCCGTGAGACATTCACTTAAGTTTTATCACCTCTCTTGTGTTCGTCCTTCATGTGTGTTCCTTAACCATTTACCATCTCTATTTCAATGTGAATGAATATATATATATATATATATATATATATATATATATATATATATATATATACATATATATACATATATAGATATATATATATATATATAGCATATCACAAATGTAAACATATTTATACATATATGGCGGGTTTTCGTGTTTGAATGTGTATTTGGCTAATGTGGCTCGCCTCTTCTTCTGGCTATGCGTGCCATGAAACGCACCGTTCCTATCCTTTATGATGTTGTATGCTTGCTAACCTACTGTCCTTTCTTCTTCTTATGTGTATTGTCTATTTCTCCTTTGGTGGGTGAAACAGCTCTCTAACACCAACTCTGGACCAAAAAAAATCGGAGCACATGGGTGCTTTATAAGATCGCAGATCTCATTGGAAATTGGGTTTCATTATTAGCTCAACTGGTAGAGCATCCGCCCGGAAAGGGGAAGGTCCGATGTTCAAGTCCCGGATAAGAAATATTTTTCATTTGTGATCTGCTCAAATTCACCTTCCCCACCTTCCCTATCTTTGTCTTACATATGTTTTCCTATCCCATTATCTTATATCTATTTCTATGTGTGAAGTAATATTTGTTCGCCGTGTGGCGGGTTTTCGTGTTTGAATGTGTGTGTGTGTATATTTATCTAATTTTTTTAGGTATTCTTCCGGTTAAGATAGGTTTTTGGATGGACACAACTATCAAATAAATATTTTGTGACTCCTAAGAAAACCTACTCTACATCAGGTCCCTCTTCATCTCTGTGTACTTCCTTCGTCCCTTCATCCCGTATAATATCCCTATCCTGTTCCTGCCCTTTCCTCGTTTACCCAACATCCTCTCCTCTATTACCTTCTTCAACATTCCACTACCGCTCAATACGCCTTTCATCCATTTTTCCTGCCTCCATAGAATTTTTCTCAATAAACCCCTCTCTTCACCCACAACCACCAGTACTTCTTCATTTGTTTTCCTTTCGATCCATTTCACCTTCTCCATTCTTCCCGCACCCACATTTCAAAAGCCTCCAATGTACGTCTATCCTCCTGCTTCAGTGACCAGGTTTCCGCACCATACATAGTTACGCTCCATATCAGAGTTTTTACAAGTCTTGTCTTAACATACCTACTCAACGTCCCCGTCATCAACTCCCTCCTCCTTGAGAAAGCCTCCTTGCCTAGCGCAATTCTTCTCCTTACGTCCCTACCACTTTGACCGTATTGGTCCAAAACACTTCCGAGATATGTAAACTGTTCTACCTGCTCTATTTTTTCCCCCGCCTATTTTGATATTTAGCTTAGCCTTTTTCTTTCTGGAAAATCGCATAACCTTTGTTTTATTAATATTGATTCTCATCCCATATTTATCGCACTGAACCTCCAATTCACTCAGCAATGTTTGCAACCCCTTGGCAGACTGAGCAACTAATGCTTGGCCATCAGCGAAACTAACAGATTTCACCAATTCCCCTCCGACTTTCATTCTTACCTCCAGTTCTTCCCATGCCTCTTTAATCATTTCCTCCACACATACGTTGAACAGCAACGGTGACAATGGGCAACCCTGCCTTACACCTCTTCCGAATACTGCCCATCCGGACTCTCCGTTCCCCACTCGCACCTGAGTAGTCTGAGACATGTAAAGGTTGCGGATCAGTCTCCTGCCCCCCCAATACATTACTATTTTCTGCAATACACGCATTAATTTTTCCCAATTCACTCTATCAAACGCTTTTTCGAAATCTACGAAACAGGCAAATACGTCCCGATTGTATTCTATATTCCTCTCGATTAGTGATCTCATTACTGCAATGGCATCACGCGTACCTCTTTCTTTCCTAAACCCAAACTGATCATCCCCTAAGTAATCATTTGCCTTACTCTCTATCTTTTTGTTGATAACTTTAGCTGCGTGGGATATCAAACTTATTGTTCTGTAATCCTCACATGACGAAGCCTTTGCCTTTTTTGGAATAGGAACTAACACCGATCTCAAAAAATCTTCCGGCCAGATTCCTTCCTCATAGATACTATGAATCAGTCCATATAGGGCCTTCTTCCCGCATTTTCCCCAAACATTTCAACAGTTCTACGGGGATGTTGTCCACCCCCACGGACTTATTTGCTTTCATCTCCTTTAATGCCCTTTCTATTTCATCGTCGAGTATGCCTGGCCCTTAGCTATCTTCTTCTAGGTCATGTTCCTTTCCTGTTCTTACTTCCCGATAATAACTTAACCTTGCTGTATAGAGTACCAATTTCACACTTCTTCTGTAAACTTTCCCTATCCTGGCATTGCGTTTTCCACCATTCTGCTTTTGCTTTATTTGTGACCCTTCTCAATTTATTGTTTAACTCTTTCCACTTCATTTGGTTCTACTCTGCGTTTACATTCATCCATCTTCATCTCTCATCCATCTTTGCAATCATCTCATCCGTTACCCATGGTTTCCTTATCCTTTTCCCGTTAATATATATATATATATATATATATATATATATATATATATATATATATATATATATATATATATATGGGATGAGAATCAATATTAATAAAACAAAGGTTATGCGATTTTCCAGAAAGAAAAAGGCTAAGCTAAATATTAAAATAGGCGGGGAAAGAATAGAGCAGGTAGAGCAGTTTACATATCTCGGAAGTGTTTTGGACCAATACGGTCAAAGTGGTAGGGACGTAAGGAGAAGAATTGCGCTAGGCAAGGAGGCTTTCTCAAGGAGGAGGGAGTTGATGACGGCGACGTTGAGTACGGATGTTAAGACAAGACTCGTAAAAACTCTGATATGGAGCGTAGCTATGTACGGCGCGGAAACGTGGTCGCTGAAGCAGGAGGATAGACGTAGATTGGAGGCTTTTGAAATGTGGGTGTGGAGAAGAATGGAGAAGGTGAAATGGATCGAAAGGAAAACAAATGAGGAAGTACTAGAAATGGTGGGGGAGGAGAGGGGTTTGTTGAGAGAAATTTTATGGAGGCAGGAAAAATGGATGAAAGGCGTATTGAGCGGTAGTGGAATGTTGAAGAGGGTAATAGAGGGGAAAATGTTGGGCAAGCGAGGTAAGGGTAGGAACAGGATAGGGATGTTGGACGGGATGAAGGGAGGAAAGAAGTACACCGAGATGAAGAGGGACCTGATATAGATTATTTTGCTAGGTGGGGAGTCACAAAATGTTTATTTGATAGTTGTGTCCATCCAAAAACCTACCTTAACCGGTAGATTACCTAATTATATATATATAGATATATATTATTTCTTCGAAGTAACACGGAAGTGTTGAATAAAAAACTTAGACAGTAACACACAGCACGAGAACACACAAAAAGAACACTCACAATAATATCTTGATAATTTCGTCGGACTCGAACTCCGTCTTCTTCGGAAGATAAGATATGAGTCATATTGTATTGTATATAGTATATATATATATATCGATGATGCTGCAGTACTCACGAGAGGAATATAACTTTTGGACGGCACAATAGAACAAGAGAGTCTGACCTGAAGAAGGCCTCGGAGTAGGGAGTAGGCCGAAAGCTCAAATAATCTACAATGTGAGAGTTCTTTTACGTTATCTGTTTTATTCTGTGTTATATTGTGCCGTCCATAAGTTTTATGGGGATATATATATATATATATATATATATATATATATATATATATATATATATATATTCACTTTCCCGGAAAAGCCACAAACGTGCACAATGAAACTCATTTGCTGTGACTATTTAGTGAGTTTCATTATATATATATATATATATATATATATATATATATATATATATATATATATATATATATATATATATATATATATATATATATATATATATATATATATATAAATTCAAACACGAAATCACGCCATACGGCGAACAAATATTCATTCACATAGAAATAGATATAAGGAAAGGGGAAAGGAACACACATAAAGGACGGACACAGGAGAGGTGGGGAAGGCGGAATCAAGCAGACCACTAATGTAAAAATATTTTCCTCGACCGGGACTTGACCACCGGATCTCTCCACTTTCCGGGCGGATGCATTCTGGGCACCTGCAGCTCCACCCAAGCTACGTGATTTTTCAGGTACCAGATCTTCCTGGGAAACCATAACCACAGGAGAAGGAACTGGCCCCCCCACCCTGATGTGTGAATTTCATACGCTGTCTGACTTAGTACCGGGTGAACTCTACCAATCACCTACCAAACCGACCTTCTGCAATTAAATTACCCCAGCAATTGGATCGAGGCAGAAATGTTGAGAAGGAGGTTTGGGGGAAGGAGGGGGGAAGGGTGCCGTCACTGTCGCATCATTTCTCCTGGAATAATCCGACGGTGGAATCGCAACTAACTAGGCTGGGAATCACTCACGGGACGGAGGTTAAATTACAGATTAAATCTCTTCCATAAATTTGATGGACGTCTCTTTAGCAGTGATGTTGAAAATGTATTATTACCTCCATCGTGCTACGGTAGGAGAGATCATGTCAATAAAATTAGAGAGACGAAATGTAGAACAGAGAGATTTAAAAAGTCGTGTTTTTCATGAACAAAAGGGGATCAGAATAAAATTGTCCGGTCGCAGTTAGTTTAAAAATATTCGGGTCAAAATTAACCTTGTGTGTATTCAACCCTGGCCACACTCCATGGCGGTGGCTTGCAGGGTAATAAAAAATGCAATTATGTCAAAATGCTAACGTCTATGCCATCATGGTCTCCAGCCAATGTCCTACCTCTTCGAAACCAACCACAAGACCCCCTAATACTGTAAAAATGTATCATTCATTTAGAGCACGTTTTGGTTTTGGCTTTTTTTTCTACCGATAACTAACTAGAATGCACACCAAACTCCCGACCATTCAACTTCCCCCAACTGCAACTGTAAGTCAATTGGCATTCCTTGCGAAACATGCTTAGCTTACGAGCAGCAATAATAATAAATGATCAAAGTGAAAATAAAAATTCACGAGGCTATAAAAAAGGGGCAGTGAGAATGTCTTCTATTAAAAAGGGAAAATGCGAGACAAAAGTGGGATGGAAAGCATTCTCAGGGCGGTAAAACGTAGAACGTTTATCACTCACTATCCCGAATTTCGTTATTCGCACTTTCTTTCGTGGGGTCAACATTTTTCGAGTGCATGATGAGATTGATTTTGCGTGCATGGTTCGTTGGCCTAACACCCCCACCACACGCCCTTGTAACGATTTACGGGCTAATACGTAGATGTAGATATTCGCAGTGGGCCCATCACACCTCACCCAGGCCAAAGGCGGGCTGAGATTGGAATGTGAAGAGGAGGGAATGGGAAGGTTGAAGCACTGCTTCGGTCGGGATTCCATCGACACCGCGTCACAATCTACAGGGACCGTCGTAGCCATTCAAGCGGACGGGAGGCACATCATCGCCGGGATGCTAATCAATCGTCACACCGGCAGCAGAAGTGTGCCCAATGGCCGTCAGTCATCCGCCAGCATATAAGCGAGGATGCCAAGCGTGAAATGAGAGCCAACGTTGGATTTGCCCCAACCACCACCCCTCGTCACACGAGCGAGTTGAGGGCCCCGAAAGGTAGAGGCGGACTCCTCACACAATGCGAGTATGGATATTTCCAGGGGCATCACGACTCTCGTTGGATATTTAATATCGGCACATCTAGGCATGTCAGCAATCCGTCATTGTTTCTATTTCACGAATGCTTTCCGATATTTTAATGTGAATACATCATCCGTCCTTAATCAAGTTCATGGGACGACAGAGACATCAAACATGCCTATTTTTCTCATCGCAGGTTCGTTTACATAATGATCGACGTGGAAAAAAAGAGAAACCATCTGTTTACACGGAGCTGGGGCTGAGGTCTTGAGAAACAACAGATTACGGTCCGAGTATTAAGAACAGCGAATGGGAGGAGGGAAGTGTGGAAGGGGGTTGTCCAAGGCGAACGCGTGAGTGCCTCCCGACGACACACGCGGATTACTAGGGACAAGCGCGATTCCGTCGGGTAAATGAGTCTGGGGGGGGAAGAGAGAAAGGGGGGGTGTGCCGGTGTTCGGGACTCACCTCTCGGCGGGCACAGGCTCACTCCTCCACGGGCGGGCTGCCGGGATCGATCGCTTACACACATATATATTCCACACACGCGCGCGCGCGGTCTACTCCCGCGGTGGGGTCCCGGAGCAATGCTCACTGTTGCTGCGCGACACTTGAGGGACACATGGCGCCCGTCTTAAGTCGTACTGCCGCGCGAGGGGCCCTGGATCGGGGGCGGACGGACTAGTCCAAGGAATCGGGTGCTCCCCGTCCGCCACGGGAAGGCGTCCACCTCTGCGAATATCCGAACTACGAGGAGGAATTCAATTCCGGGAGGTCTGTGTCCATCCCATGGCGCACCACTCGGTTGCCGCACTCGGACTGGGGAGACGCTGCTACTGTTTCGCGCGCGTAACTCGCTCTGATATCGGGAGAGGTCTCTGCGACGGCGGCGACAGTGCTGCGCCCTATCCCTACGGCAGGCAGTCAATGGGGGGGGGGAGGATTGAGGATCGGAAGAGGGAGAGGGTGGGGGGAAGCCGCCCGCCTTCAGTGAGACAAGACGGGGACGGAAGACGAACGTCTTGAAGGGGAAAGTGTAGTCGGTGGAATGGCAAGGGGGGGAGGGAGGGTCGCCACTACTTGCATGCTACGTGAGAATAGCCTTCGTCTTCCGCGCCCCAATTCACGCCGTGGGTGGGGGCGCAGTCTTTTGTTGCGACGGGGAAGGTGTTTGTTTGTTTGGGAAAGGCGTGCTTCCTCTTCTTCGCAAGTGGCCACTTTGGGGCCTCGTCCGAAACGATTATTACTCAAGTGTGCCCGCGGCGCGTCGCTGCGCATGCACACTTTGCCCCTGGGCGAGAGGGACTTCCCTGCATCAAATCTGCACGAGAGCTCAAACTTGGACGCCCTTTCTCACCAAGACACAACTCCACATATACGTTGAACAGCAACGGTGACAATGGGCAACCCTGCCTTACACCTCTTCCTAACACTGCCCATCCGGACTCTCCGTTCCCCACTCACACCTGAACAATCTGAGACATGTACAGGTTGCAGATCAGTCTCCAGTCCCTCCAATCCATTCCTATTTTCTGCAATACACGCAATAACTTTTCCCAATTCACTCTATCAAACGCTTTTTCGAAATCTACAAAACAGGCAAAAACATCCTGTTGTGTTCTATATTCCTCTCGATTATTTATCTCATTACTGCAATGGCATCACGCGTACGCCTCCCCTTCCTAAACCCAAACTAATCATCTCTTAAGTAATCGTTTGCCTAATTCTCTATCCTTTTGTTGATGATCCTGAGAATAACTTTAGCTGCGTGGGATATCAAACTTGTTGTTCTGTAATCCTCACGATGTAGCCTTTACCTTTTTCGGAATAGGAAGTAACACTGATACAACAAAATCTTCCGGCCAGGTTCCTTCCTCATATATACTACGAATCAGTCCATATAGAGTCTTCTTCCCACATTTTCCTAAACATTTCATCAGTTGCACAGGAATGTTGTCTACCTCCACGGCCTTTATTGCTTTCATCTCCTTTAATGCCCTTTATATTTCATCGTCGAGTATGCCTGGACCTAAGCTATCCTCTTCTACTTCATGTTCCTTTTCTATGCCTAACCTTGTCGGCCTAAGTTCTCTACCGTACAGTGTTTCTATGTATTCCTTCCATCTCCCTTGGGTTTTTTCTGGCTCAATTATTATCTTACATCACTTATCTTTAACTGTAGACACAGATTTTGCCTTCTTACTTCCCGATAATAACTTAGCCTTGCTGTATAGAGAACCAATTCCACCCTTACTCTGTAAATTTTCCATATCCGCGCATTGCGTGTTCCACCATTCTTCTTTTGCTTTATTTGTGGCCTTTCTCAATTTATTGTTTAAATCTTTCCACTTCATTTTGTCCTACTCTGTGTTTACATTCTTCCATCTTCTTCTCTCATCCATCTTTGCGATCATCTCATCCGTCACCCATGGTTTCCTTATCCTTTTCCCGTTAACGGTTCATATAGTGTCTTTTGCGGCTTTCGATATCTCTTTCTTGTGATTCCCATTTTTTTCGATAGTACTCAGCTCTTTACCGTCATCCATGATTTTCTCTATAGCCTGCTGATACTCCTTCCTCGTTAATCCATTTAATGTTGCTACATTCAAATATATATATATATATATATATATATATATATATATATATATATAACTTTTGGACAGCACAATAGAACACAGAATAAAACAGATAACACGTAAAAGGACACTCACACTGTAGATGATTTAAGCTTTCGGCCTACTCCGAGGCCTGACCTGAAGAAGGCCTCGGAGTAGACCGAAAGCTTACATTATCTACAGTGTTAGTGTCCTTTTACGTGTTATCTGTTTTATTCTGTGTTCAGGCTGCTCAGGTGTGAGTGGATAACGGAGAGGCCGGATGGGCAGTGTTAGGAAGACGTGTAAAGCCAGGTTGTACAAAAGAGGGTTAAGGCAGGGTTGCCCATTGTCACCGTTGCTGTTCAACGTATATGTGGAGGAAATGATTAAAGTGGCATGGGAAGAACTGGAAGTAGGAATGGAAGTCGGAGGGGAATTGGTAAAATCGGTTAGGTTTGCTGATGACCAAGCATTAGTTGCTCAGTCAGCCAAGGGGTTGCAAGCATTGTTGAGTAAATTGGAGGTTCAGTGCGATAAATATGGGATGAGAATCAATATTAATAAAACAAAGGTTATGCGATTTTCCAGAAAGTAAAAGGCTAAGCAAAATATTAAAATAGGCGGGGAAAAATGGAGCAGATGGAGCAGTTCGCATGTCTCGAAATTGTTTTGGACCAATACGGTCAATTTGGTAGGGATGTAAGGAGAAGAATTGCGCTAGGCAAGAGGCTTTCTCAAGAAGGAGGGAGTTTATGACGGGGACGTTGAGTAGGAATGTTAAGACAATATTCGTTAAAACTCCGATATGGCGCGTAGTTACAGATGTACGGCGCGGAAACGTGGTCACTGAAGGAGGAGGATAGACGTATATTGGAGGTTTTTGAAATGTGGGTGTGGAGAAGAATGTAGAAGGTGAAATGGACCGAAAGGAAAACAAACGAGGAAGTACTAGAAATGGTGGGGGAGGAGAGGGGTTTGTTGAGAGAAATCCTATGGAGGCAGGAGAAATGGATGAAAGGCGTATTTAGCGGTTGTGGAATGTTAAAGAAGGTAATAGAAGGATCTCAGTTTTTCCCGGCGTATGGTATTCAAGAATTTTTCTCGGGTTACCCACCGGATCGGGTAGATGAAGTGCACCATCAACCTGACCCGTTGGGAAACCCGAGAAAAATTCTTGAAAAGGTAATAGAAGGGAGAATATTAGGCAAACGAGGAAAGGGCAGGAACAGAATAGGGATATTGGACGGGATGAAGGGAGGAAGGAAGTACAAAGATATGAAGAGGGACCTGATGTAGATTTGGTAGCTGGATTGGGTTTTGTATGGAGTTACAAAATTTTTATTTGATAGTTTTGTCCATCCAAAAACCTACCTTAACCGGTAGATTGCCTAATAATATATATATATATATATATATATATATATATATATATATATATATATATCCCCGCGCAGTCCCTAACCTGTACGTTAATACTTATTGTAATGAACTGAGTCCTGGAGAATTTCGGCTACAAGCATTCTGGTCCCTTATCGTTCTTGGAAAAAATGACATTTTAAACCTGTCAGTCTTGCAGTCTATCTCTCTAATCTTATATTCGTGATCCCTTCGACCGTAATACGTTGGGGTTCGTATTATATCCTTGATGTCTTCGGAAAAGGGGCCACCTTTAAATATTTTTAATAAGTTTAATCTATATACAGTAATATACAGTGGGGGAGGACGAGAGCCAGCGAGGGGTTGCCCTAAAATTGAATAAAAAGACAGGAAGAAGCGTAGCAAACAACAGATCGAATATTACTAGTAGAGATAAAAGCAGAACCGACTATCTTGGTCATTGCTCAGGTATGCAACCAAGCAAGTAATCATAAGAAGGAAGACGTCGATAGGATATATGATCAGTTAGAGGGCATAATCGCGTGGAAAACACTTGATTTTTGATGAAGGGAAACATTTGATAGTTATGAAGGATTGGAATGCGACGGTAGGCAAAGAAAGAGATTCTGATGAGGTGGGAGACTATGGGTTAGGTAGAAGGTATGACCGCGGGGAGAAAGCAGTTGAGTTCTGCTGAAGACAGGAGCTAGTCATCACCAAACATGGTATAGACACCACAAAAGGCGTAGGTATACATGGAAAATTTCAAGTGATGTTGACTTATATTATGGTTAGCCACGGATTTAGGAACAGCAATTGTATCCCCATCTTACTACGGTAGGTAGGATCACGTTGTAAAATTAGAGATATTAAGGTAAGAGCATATAGATTTCAAATGTCATTTTTCTCACGAACATTAAAGAATCAGCTTAAAATAACTTTTCCTAGACCGTGCGAAGAAAGAAAGGTGCTTTGGGTCAATGGTAGTCTGGCGTGCATTCACCCTCTGCCACACACCCTTGTGATGGCTTGCAGGGTAGTAAATAATGCCAAAAATAGTAAAACGCCCCCCACCCTGACACATTCAACCCGTACCCAAGCCCTCTCCCATGCCATTCGAGCACTGTTCTTTCTCACTCTTCTAAATTTTTTCAGGCCTCATCCTCCTCAATTAATGTCGACTCCCTCATTTATGGAAACCTAAATTCATTCTTATGAGGTGCTGTTATTTGTTATTCCTTAGTTTTTTATTGATATCTTCTCCTTTTCGTGTTATTTATTCAAAGTAATTGACGTGATGCTGTATTAGGGCTAAATAAATAAACAATCACCTTGGGGAATCTCCAACCCCTATTTTCGCTGTTTTTTCTGTCCCTTCAATGACCCTTGACCCTTTGAACCAGCTCTGGATAAAATATAATTCAAATTTTTTCTCATGGTTGAATGGAAAGCATACGATGTAAGTGCGAGGCGCATTTCAGCTCTAAGTTAACCGATCTTTTTTCACGGCTTTGGGAGCAGGCAGCAATATATGACTGATCTGAAAATACGTGGAAATTTGTATGAATGTTAGATAACTGCACCCTACAGTGGAAAGAACCGGCATGCATGCCACTAGAGGGATAAATATTTTAAGGCCTAAAATGACGTATTGTAGTGCACAGGTAGGTGATGTAATCGCCAATGTTCCTCTCCTCCATCATCGGAGTTGTAACATACCAAAGTATGGATTGCCAATTGAATGCGAGAGACATTAGGGGTGCATTGGATTTGGCCATAAAATAGGCACTCATGGGTGCAACAGTTTTAAGTAAGCGGGAAGTCTTATGACAACGAACTCGAGAAGCAACGGCACTCGGCCACAGACCATAAGAAATTCTCCGGAGGGGAAAAGGGCTCCGGTCTGCAATAGCGTTCTCGGAGGTCAGGGAATCATTGCGCCTGTACTGAGAAAAATGTGTTCGTCCATGAAGAGATTATCTCTAGAAATTATAAAAATTTAATTCTATGGTGAAAGCATATTTTTTCGTAAAATTATCGTAGATTTTCAAGCTAGATCGTAACTCCTATTCGTAGATAACAGGGCTCCATATTTAACTTTATTCTTTCAGATATTGACGCTCCTTGGAATTAAAATTATATACTTTTAAATAGGATAATAATATTTCATAATTTAAAAATATATAAGTAATATGTTCTAAATCGTGTTCTACTAAAGTCGGGTCCTTTCGTACCAACAATACGCATAGCTAACGGTAAAATTTAACGCGCAAGACAACGGAAGGGTGTTTGGAGGAGGGTGTTACGTTAGAAGCCATTATGTTTTCAATTAAACACATTCATGCGCACAATTTCAAACACATTCCTGTGGAGCATGGCGCTCTATGGTTCCGAGACATGGAACATTGGGAAAGTGGACCAGCGAAGGATAGAAGCTTTTGAAACATGGTGCTGGAGGAGGATGCTGAAGATTAAATGGACAAAGTGAGGAACGAGTAAGTATATAGAAGAGCAGAAGAGGATAGAACCATATGGAGAACTCTACGGCAAAGAAGAAATAGATGGATTGGACACACATTGAGGCACAATGGATTGATTAGGAATATAATAGAAGGAAAAATAGAATGGAATATTCCACGAGGAAGACCAAGAGACCTGTACTTAAAGGACAAATTAAGAAAGACGTAAAACAGAAAAGGTATCAGGGATTGAGGGAATTGACATTAAATAGAGGCGAATGGAGGGTGCAATAAACCAATCCTAGGATTGAAAAGACTGATGGTGATGATGTACAATGGCAATCGTCAATGAAAACAACAGGCAACGTGGATGCAAGGGAACATATTAAAGATACTTACCATTCCTTCACCTTGCTCCAATCAATACGACCCTTCAGAACTCTCCAATCATCTCGGCAACAACAGAGGTTCCAGCGTCGTCTACTTCCCTCTCATCATCGTCAATTCCCCTCCCTGGATTACTGCATCCATAATACTAAAATGCATGAGGAGTGCAACAATATAACTCCAATCTCATCGAATTAATCGCAAATGCAATCCATTGCTCAATACTGCTCATTAAGAGAGCATTTCACAAACTTCAGTTTTTCGGAGACGCAAGCTATTCAAGGAGTGCAGAGAGAGTACGGAGGGCGAGCCCAACGCTGGAGGGCGGTCGTCTTCGAGAAGCGACGACAACGTGCAGCGTGTACGTCGAGTGTTGAAATCAGACCGAGTCGGGTAAGTCTCAGACCGAATATTGGCATTGATACAAGATAACAGTGCACACACCATCATCTCTGAAAATTTGGCGATGCGAAAGATCTGCTTTGCTAAACTCGCCCTTCCGAAAGTCTCATCGGAAGACCAGGAGCAGTAGCAGCGGGTGTATTGTCCAAGGCGCTGGAGAAGACCCCCGACGTTTTGGACACCCCCGACTTGCCACCAGCAGACTATTTCCTTTCCTACAAGTGAAACCCTCGACACTTATGGCCCCGTGGCGGCCTCCCTCAAAGAGCACCACCATGGGGCCCCAAGTGTCGTCAAAGAGGCTTTCACGCGAACCCCTAAAGGACCTTCCGAAATCCACCCACCAATAAGCCTTCGAGTCGAGAAAAAGCCGCAAGAGCAAAAGTGTATCCACGCTCAAGAAGGGACGTATTTCGAGGAATTTTGAGGCATTGTAGCGATCAATGAAATAAAGCTGTTTTTTACAAATATTTTCCCGATGTTTTTTACGAAAGCCGTGAAATAATTGCTTGAAAATATTAGCCGTGTTATTCCCATGAATTTTCCATGTATCTTTTGGGAAACCAATCAATACCATATGCGGCAGGCTAGCAAATTTGAGGGTAGCCATTTCTTTTCCCATTCTAACAATCACTTGTAACATTCAAATACCTATGCATACTTCAAATATAGACTGAGAAATTGACGAATTTCATCTATTTCAAGATGGAGTCAAAATATATTATGCATACATACTATGTGTTCCCTAAGTGGAATTATTTTTCGGTATGATCAATCTTTTTACGAAATTGACGAAGATAAGGTTATCTTTGGGAGCGATGACGCTGATTATGGTTAAATGCCTAAAATCTATTGCTAGTGCCAAGTGTAATTACTCGTAAGGGCGTAGTCAGTTCTTCCCTGTGGAAATTGGTGCCACTGCTTCTCGTAGAAACGAGGGTGGGAGCGCAGAGATAATCTGAGATCCAGCCGAAAGGGAGCGGCTAGAGAGAAATCACATTCTTTGGAAAATAAGCCAAAACTTAATGCTTGTAAGTATCCAGGACCCGTCTCGTCCGTGAGGTGACATGCCCTCCGGCCACTATGGTTCCACTTTCCTCCGGCGAGGGCGTCTCGAGCATATCAGCACAAGGTTGCACAGCTCAAAGAAAGAAAGAAAGCGAGGAGATTTCGTTTTTCTGGCGGGGGGCTGCTGTCAGACAAGCACTCCTCCCTTGTGTTTCCCTGGCGACGCGTGATTCCTGCCCGTTCCCCTCCGACGGGCCCCCCTCCCCCCGACGCGCCCCTCTTAGCGCCGGCAACCCTATTTCGAAATTCCATTGATTCGATTGCCTCCGTGCACGCAATAGAGAGGGCGCGGAACGAATCCGCCTCTTGTCTCTTTCGCTCGCTTCGGCGCGATGGAGGCCCCGTTGCATTTCGCGGGCCATCAGGCCTCCGGCGAGGACCCTTAGGCGGGCCATGCCAACCGCCGCTACGGGGTGGGCACTCCACGCTCACTCGCTCGCTCATTAACCCCCCAAGGTCACATTACCCACGGGGTCATTCCCTCGCGACTACGCCCAAAGGGGTGCTTGCATTTCGCCGGCGAGACTTGAGCGGAGGAGCGGTGAGATTCCCGAGGATGCAATTTAGGGTTCGTCCGTCCCTCGACCGAGTGGTCACAAGCAGAAGGGATGTCCCCCTAACTCGAACCTCCCGCTCTCCGATTTGAGGAACGCTCCCATCGCTCGTCTAATCCGGAAATTATATTTTTGGCCAATACTTCTTTTGATGAGTTATCACTTGAAATCAATCATTGGCAACGCGATCAATGTGGCAACCTTTGCTTTTGCTAAGCTTTTTTGATCTGATCTACCATTGATAGGTCGGGGCCTGTATCGTCTTTTAAATCCTGAATAAGTAACCCGACTCTAATTTACGCAGTAAATGTGACCTGTATTTTAGCCTACGATCAGCTACTGGCTCCCTTCCTAATTCGATATCTCTCAAGTCTATCGGCTCTCCACTTGATAGAAGCACTATGGCGCTAGTCATATATTTTCAACACTATCGCCAAAATTAAAAGTTTCTAACTGGTGCAGTATATAGTATTTCATTTCACGGCATAGATACATTTATCCTTACCAAATAGATAAACGATATAAACGAACCACAATGGATCAATGTGGCAACCCCGACTTGTATGTCTACTCCTGGCGATTTTGTAACAGTTTAAGGCGCATAAACGTTATAGAAATGGCAAGGTATGCAAGAGCGTCAAACTTTTCGTTATGAAATTCCAATATCCTAGTTGTTGTTGCTCCAAATCATAAAGTGAATGCACAAAACGGTCGATCCCATACCCTTTTTATTTGAAATATTCGCATCGTGATTTGTTAAGTATTGTCGATGTATACAATGTCATTTGTTGCCTTTGATCTCATCTAACCTGTGATCACTACAAGTATTTCTTGACATACACCCTTAGCAGGCAACAAATTAATTCCAAGCGTTTTCAGAAAAAAATACACGGGACCACCGATGGCACAATGCGGAAGTTATTTGATCGATAAGAGCGTGTCACGCCGAGATAAAACATAGAATGCTATCCCTATCGACGAACGGAATGTGATTATTCACGATTCAATGATATCTCTCAGGCATGTGAAGGGAGAAATTTTCGAAAAGCGTTATTCGAACCTAAAAGAAAGTATTAGCTGAATATTGAATCGAAAATCCAGGATTGTGTTGGTCCCGCCATTTTGAAGTTCCCGCGGAAATATCTCAACAAACACTTCCAAAACGATCAGGGCGAAAAAGTAACAAGCATTCAGGAATAGGCTCCTTATTAAATTCCTTCTTTCGAAACTTGTTTGCCAAATTCTCACCGTAAGTTTCCGGTAGCTTATTTATAATCTTAATTTCCTTCTTCCGATGTCAAAAAGAAAATTTTACATGGCTGAATAGATGCTTGTTAATACGAGCATTCGCCCAAATTAATCCTTCGTATCCGTTACAAATGCCTGCTCACATATTTAAGGAACTAGTGTCGTCAATTGCGCCATGCCTAGAAATATTGTTAAAAAATCCCTAATGTCCGTATGCTTGGAAGAAGGAAAATATGTCACCTGATTTAAAAACGGCGACAGGGAGGGCCCAGGGAATTACAGAACCATTCCCCTCAAATCCACATCGCGCAAGGCCATCTATCGTACAACTGTCATTTCTTTAACGAGGCATTACGATGGCCAGGATTTACTAAAAAATCAGCAGGGTAGATTCTGGAAGAGACAATTCCTTTCTCGAATTTTTTTGGTTTTTGGAGGAAATAATATTCCACTTAACGCTGTTCAGATGGGTTTTGGAATGTACTAAAAAGATACACGGTTATGTGCTCCTTCAAAAAAAACACGAGCTGTCTTTTCCAGCTCACAAACTTGGAGGCTCCGTCGCCAAGTTTTTCCCGGGAGAGGGGCGAAGGGGACAAAGATTGCGAGAGATGCATTCCAGAGACGAACGCAATCTTATCTTGCTCCTCCTTTATGGTGAGCACGGAGCCATATAGTCACGTGTGCACACACAAATATTACACAACTATCTCCACCTCCAGGAGCTAACAGCAATGCATTAGTCACTCGCCGGAGCGCGTTTTCACAGCATCAGTTTATTACTCATTACGGTTACATCAGGGAAAACGAGATAACCGAGACCGTAAACTTGATTGCCGCCATATTGTAAGGGGGGGATTAAAACAAAGTTACAAGTGAGGGGAAAGACCAAACACTAGGTCACGTGGGTATGTTTGGGAAAGAGTGACCCAAGTATCCCTAAATCACACACAAAACGGCAAAACTAATAATGAAAAAAACCTTAAAATTAAAACAAATATACAGCCACTCGATCACTAGGATGTGCTAAAGAATACATCAGAGCGAAGCGAAAGAAGATGTCGAGTTCCCTTAAAGTGTTCACCTTAAGATAAGTAAATGAATGCTCATCGCGACAACACACAAAGATGGAACTGTAGAAACATTAAAGTATTTCCGTGATTTTATTATACACGGTGTGTAGACATGTATTTTCCTCGGAAAATGGAGGCGATAACAACGGATATGGATAATACAATGCTGAGATTAGTAATAGCATAAGGTATTAAATTCAATTGCACCAGAACAACATTTAACCTGAAAACTCGCGGATCCACGCATACGAACGCAAACACGCAGACAGACGCCGCACGCCAAAAAAGCGGAACCTCGATTATCGATCACCTCGCATTACCCTTGCTGGAATATCTTCTGGTTCGGATGCTTTATTGCCCCTTGTGTATAGGAGTTGTTTCGTGAATCCTTCGCGCGTAATTCAAATGTCGTCCAACTTTCCGATGGGTGTGGCGTGGCCTTCACTGGGGGTCTCTCTATCATTAGTATACACTCTTTGAAAGAAATTACTTAAACGATCGCTTTTTGGGTGATGTCTGTATGTATACTGCCTTTAGATCACAGACTCCCGCGGCGTTCAGTTGAATGACTCTCCATTGATCTGAACCCTATCATTGTTGGTTTTGAGGGACTCTATGATTGGAAGTTTCCTCTGCGATTCCCTAACGTCGGACCAGAATGCCTTAGAGTTATCTTCCAAGTAATCGCACAGATTTTTCTTTTGAAATTTATTAAGACGTTTCGCATTACCTTCTGTATTCCCTACCATGTATTAAGTATTTTTTTCGTGCACTTTGAGAAACCGTTCATTGGCCGTTTTTCATTGGAAGTTTTTTGTATTTAGAGTGCAATTTCCTTTGCTATCTTAAAACCTTTCTCACTCCTCTGTTGTACCATTGTGGTTCGTTTATATCGTTTATCTATTTGGTAAGGATAAATGTATCTATGCCGTGAAATGAAATACTATATACTGCACCAGTTAGAAACTTTTAATTTTGGCGATAGTGTTGAAAATATATGACTAGCGCCATAGTGCTTCTATCAAGTGGAGAGCCGATAGACTTGAGAGATATCGAATTAGGAAGGGAGCCAGTAGCTGATCGTAGGCTAAAATACAGGTCACATTTACTGCGTAAATTAGAGTCGGGTTACTTATTCAGGATTTAAAAGACGATACAGGCCCCGACCTATCAATGGTAGATCAGATCAAAAAAGCTTAGCAAAAGCAAAGGTTGCCACATTGATCGCGTTGCCAATGATTGATTTCAAGTGATAACTCATCAAAAGAAGTATTGGCCAAAAATATAATTTCCGGATTAGACGAGCGATGGGAGCGTTCCTCAAATCGGAGAGCGGGAGGTTCGAGTTAGGGGGACATCCCTTCTGCTTGTGACCACTCGGTCGAGGGACGGACGAACCCTAAATTGCATCCTCGGGAATCTCACCGCTCCTCCGCTCAAGTCTCGCCGGCGAAATGCAAGCACCCCTTTGGGCGTAGTCGCGAGGGAATGACCCCGTGGGTAATGTGACCTTGGGGGGTTAATGAGCGAGTGAGTGAGCGTGGAGTGCCCACCCCGTAGCGGCGGTTGGCATGGCCCGCCTAAGGGTCCTCGCCGGAGGCCTGATGGCCCGCGAAATGCAACGGGGCCTCCATCGCGCCGAAGCGAGCGAAAGAGACAAGAGGCGGATTCGTTCCGCGCCCTCTCTATTGCGTGCACGGAGGCAATCGAATCAATGGAATTTCGAAATAGGGTTGCCGGCGCTAAGAGGGGCGCGTCGGGGGGAGGGGGGCCCGTCGGAGGGGAACGGGCAGGAATCACGCGTCGCCAGGGAAACACAAGGGAGGAGTGCTTGTCTGACAGCAGCCCCCCGCCAGAAAAACGAAATCTCCTCGCTTTCTTTCTTTCTTTGAGCTGTGCAACCTTGTGCTGATATGCTCGAGACGCCCTCGCCGGAGGAAAGTGGAACCATAGTGGCCGGAGGGCATGTCACCTCACGGACGAGACGGGTCCTGGATACTTACAAGCATTAAGTTTTGGCTTATTTTCCAAAGAATGTGATTTCTCTCTAGCCGCTCCCTTTCGGCTGGATCTCAGATTATCTCTGCGCTCCCACCCTCGTTTCTACGAGAAGCAGTGGCACCAATTTCCACAGGGAAGAACTGACTACGCCCTTACGAGTAATTACACTTGGCACTAGCAATAGATTTTAGGCATTTAACCATAATCAGCGTCATCGCTCCCAAAGATAACCTTATCTTCGTCAATTTCGTAAAAAGATTGATCATACCGAAAAATAATTCCACTTAGGGAACACATAGTATGTATGCATAATATATTTTGACTCCATCTTGAAATAGATGAAATTCGTCAATTTCTCAGTCTATATTTGAAGTATGCATAGGTATTTGAATGTTACAAGTGATTGTTAGAATGGGAAAAGAAATGGCTACCCTCAAATTTGCTAGCCTGCCGCATATGGTATTGATTGGTTTCCCAAAAGATACATGGAAAATTCATGGGAATAACACGGCTAATATTTTCAAGCAATTATTTCACGGCTTTCGTAAAAAACATCGGGAAAATATTTGTAAAAAACAGCTTTATTTCATTGATCGCTACAATGCCTCAAAATTCCTCGAAATACGTCCCTTCTTGAGCGTGGATACACTTTTGCTCTTGCGGCTTTTTCTCGACTCGAAGGCTTATTGGTGGGTGGATTTCGGAAGGTCCTTTAGGGGTTCGCGTGAAAGCCTCTTTGACGACACTTGGGGCCCCATGGTGGTGCTCTTTGAGGGAGGCCGCCACGGGGCCATAAGTGTCGAGGGTTTCACTTGTAGGAAAGGAAATAGTCTGCTGGTGGCAAGTCGGGGGTGTCCAAAACGTCGGGGGTCTTCTCCAGCGCCTTGGACAATACACCCGCTGCTACTGCTCCTGGTCTTCCGATGAGACTTTCGGAAGGGCGAGTTTAGCAAAGCAGATCTTTCGCATCGCCAAATTTTCAGAGATGATGGTGTGTGCACTGTTATCTTGTATCAATGCCAATATTCGGTCTGAGACTTACCCGACTCGGTCTGATTTCAACACTCGACGTACACGCTGCACGTTGTCGTCGCTTCTCGAAGACGACCGCCCTCCAGCGTTGGGCTCGCCCTCCGTACTCTCTCTGCACTCCTTGAATAGCTTGCGTCTCCGAAAAACTGAAGTTTGTGAAATGCTCTCTTAATGAGCAGTATTGAGCAATGGATTGCATTTGCGATTAATTCGATGAGATTGGAGTTATATTGTTGCACTCCTCATGCATTTTAGTATTATGGATGCAGTAATCCAGGGAGGGGAATTGACGATGATGAGAGGGAAGTAGACGACGCTGGAACCTCTGTTGTTGCCGAGATGATTGGAGAGTTCTGAAGGGTCGTATTGATTGGAGCAAGGTGAAGGAATGGTAAGTATCTTTAATATGTTCCCTTGCATCCACGTTGCCTGTTGTTTTCATTGACGATTGCCATTGTACATCATCACCATCAGTCTTTTCAATCCTAGGATTGGTTTATTGCACCCTCCATTCGCCTCTATTTAATGTCAATTCCCTCAATCCCTGATACCTTTTCTGTTTTACGTCTTTCTTAATTTGTCCTTTAAGTACAGGTCTCTTGGTCTTCCTCGTGGAATATTCCATTCTATTTTTCCTTCTATTATATTCCTAATCAATCCATTGTGCCTCAATGTGTGTCCAATCCATCTATTTCTTCTTTGCCGTAGAGTTCTCCATATGGTTCTATCCTCTTCTGCTCTTCTATATACTTACTCGTTCCTCACTTTGTCCATTTAATCTTCAGCATCCTCCTCCAGCACCATGTTTCAAAAGCTTCTATCCTTCGCTGGTCCACTTTCCCAATGTTCCATGTCTCGGAACCATAGAGCGCCATGCTCCACAGGAATGTGTTTGAAATTGTGCGCATGAATGTGTTTAATTGAAAACATAATGGCTTCTAACGTAACACCCTCCTCCAAACACCCTTCCGTTGTCTTGCGCGTTAAATTTTACCGTTAGCTATGCGTATTGTTGGTACGAAAGGACCCGACTTTAGTAGAACACGATTTAGAACATATTACTTATATATTTTTAAATTATGAAATATTATTATCCTATTTAAAAGTATATAATTTTAATTCCAAGGAGCGTCAATATCTGAAAGAATAAAGTTAAATATGGAGCCCTGTTATCTACGAATAGGAGTTACGATCTAGCTTGAAAATCTACGATAATTTTACGAAAAAATATGCTTTCACCATAGAATTAAATTTTTATAATTTCTAGAGATAATCTCTTCATGGACGAACACATTTTTCTCAGTACAGGCGCAATGATTCCCTGACCTCCGAGAACGCTATTGCAGACCGGAGCCCTTTTCCCCTCCGGAGAATTTCTTATGGTCTGTGGCCGAGTGCCGTTGCTTCTCGAGTTCGTTGTCATAAGACTTCCCGCTTACTTAAAACTGTTGCACCCATGAGTGCCTATTTTATGGCCAAATCCAATGCACCCCTAATGTCTCTCGCATTCAATTGGCAATCCATACTTTGGTATGTTACAACTCCGATGATGGAGGAGAGGAACATTGGCGATTACATCACCTACCTGTGCACTACAATACGTCATTTTAGGCCTTAAAATATTTATCCCTCTAGTGGCATGCATGCCGGTTCTTTCCACTGTAGGGTGCAGTTATCTAACATTCATACAAATTTCCACGTATTTTCAGATCAGTCATATATTGCTGCCTGCTCCCAAAGCCGTGAAAAAAGATCGGTTAACTTAGAGCTGAAATGCGCCTCGCACTTACATCGTATGCTTTCCATTCAACCATGAGAAAAAATTTGAATTATATTTTATCCAGAGCTGGTTCAAAGGGTCAAGGGTCATTGAAGGGACAGAAAAAACAGCGAAAATAGGGGTTGGAGATTCCCCAAGGTGATTGTTTATTTATTTAGCCCTAATACAGCATCACGTCAATTACTTTGAATAAATAACACGAAAAGGAGAAGATATCAATAAAAAACTAAGGAATAACAAATAACAGCACCTCATAAGAATGAATTTAGGTTTCCATAAATGAGGGAGTCGACATTAATTGAGGAGGATGAGGCCTGAAAAAATTTAGAAGAGTGAGAAAGAACAGTGCTCGAATGGCATGGGAGAGGGCTTGGGTACGGGTTGAATGTGTCAGGGTGGGGGGCGTTTTACTATTTTTGGCATTATTTACTACCCTGCAAGCCATCACAAGGGTGTGTGGCAGAGGGTGAATGCACGCCAGACTACCATTGACCCAAAGCACCTTTCTTTCTTCGCACGGTCTAGGAAAAGTTATTTTAAGCTGATTCTTTAATGTTCGTGAGAAAAATGACATTTGAAATCTATATGCTCTTACCTTAATATCTCTAATTTTACAACGTGATCCTACCTACCGTAGTAATATGGGGATACAATTGCTCTTTCAACATCATGACTGCTATAGAGACATCTATCCAATTTATGCAAGACATTTAATCTGCAATTTAACCTTCGATCTGTGAGTGATTCACAGCCTAGCTGCTCTAATATTTTGGATGCACCACTAAGTTTATCATAACAACGTTTTACAATTCTAGCTCCTCTACGCTGCACGCGATCCAATTGGGCAATCAATCCAACGCTGCGAGGATCCCATAATACACTTGCAGTAAATCTAATATTTCGATTTGACATTTTCATCGTATTTACCCAGTACTCTTCTAATTAAACCTAACATTTTGTTAGCTTTTCCACATTTTCCCAGTCATTACGGAATAAGGCTGCTACTAAAGGGAAGAGCCTCCAGCAGTAAATTAATGGACCACACTGGTTGTAGAGAAAAGCAAAACCCACCTGCGCATCGCAGTGGGAGGGGCTACTAGTAATGGCGACGACCGACGGCGACGATGATTACATTGGAGGAAGAAATCGCCGCGCGACATAAACGTCAAAGGAGAAGGCAATCTACTTGATTTTGCCAAAGCCTCAGATGCAATATTCGAATGACAGTGACGAAGTGAAACCCCCGGAGAGATATTTACACAAAAATTGAATGCAGGAAGAGAATGGCAGTCGACGAACAGCACAAATATTCCAGACAACTCACGATGGCGACACTCGTGGAAATTAAATTAAAAAGCAACAAAAATTTTCCAAGTGAACTCGTACCCATTTAATATTCCCCTGAAGAGTAAGCTTATGGCTGGGAATTAATTCTTTTGCCTTTGGACATTTGGTGAAATGCATTCGATGGGACATTATTTCACGGACGCAGTCCGTGAATTAAACATGGTCTTCCTAAATGATGCCAGCGGTTCATCGAATGCAAACGTCTCTAGTCGAAATCTTCGTGTGATCGATATAGAGGGCGGAAGGAGAGAGAGCGCGCATTCCGGATGTCGTCCGACCCCCTCTTTCTTAGAAGGAGTGACGTGACGCGTTATTACCACTAATGAGCGGGGCCGGAGGGGGGGAGAAGGAGGAGGAGGGGAAGGGGAGGGCATCCGCGGACAGCGGCGACGGGCAGAGAGAGAGAGGTATGGCGTTGAACTCAAGAGGTGACTGCGGCGAGTTTCAAGACAATCCGTTGCTTGGAAAATATCCGTCTCCGAGAAAGAGGAGGGGGGTGGCAGAAAAAACAAGAGAAGATCGCCGTCGCCGCCACTCTATTGCCAAGAGGCAAGGTGGAATGTTGGGGAGGGGAGGGGAGATGGCGCCGGGAGGGTGGCGCCGAAGCGCAGCGGGGGAGGGTGGCGCCGTCGTCGATTTCGGCGGCTCCTGTCGATCAATAGGTATCGGTTGAAATGAAATGTGTTGCCACGGTGTGAATATCAAGCTGCTCTGCAATTACGAAGCGGGAAGAAAATCTCCAACCACGGTCAACTTTTCCCCGAAGCGCACGAATTGGCGGGTTGCTCTACAATGCCTTGGTGTTACCCTCCCGCGGCAATTCCGAGGTGTCGACGTGATTGACTCGGCAATTCCCGATGGTCCTTGTACTTATACATAATCCATGACTCCTCTAGGTGATTACGATTAATTTGGTCTCCGTGGAGTCCCAGAAACACCCCCCTCCCCTTGAGGTTCGGCGGGCATAGCGACCGGCAGCGGAAGGCCCGAGGGAGGAGGTGGAATGAAATGTTTCTCCTCGATACGACCCGCTGAGTATCTCAAGGAGGAAGGACTGGAAATTCCGCAGGAAGTGCAGAAAAACCGGACGCAATAACTTATTCCAATACATTGGATATAATAGTGATACAATGACCGAAATCATCAGTGAAGGTGGTATTATTAAATCCCACGTGATCAAGAATATCACTGATGCTATAAAATCGTGTTTCTCCTGAAGGCTTCGCGCATTAATGCGAGGAAATTACGAACAATAAGGAGAGGGAGTCTCATCTTCTCTCAAAAATAAACCTTTAGAATGTTTTCGTGGCTGATGGAAGGCGAGGGTAAGCACTCGATCTTCCTAATGCTGCCCGGGTCAGCTTTCCTCGGGGACGGACTCCCAGGGTGGCTCCCGGCCTACAAAACATTACGACGCGAGAGGTTATACGCACAGGCATGAATTGTCTACCAATTCGGAGCCGGCACTGCCGCCTCTGGCCGCGAAAAAGCGGGTGACGCTTCGGTGCCGGGCGTCGGCGGGAAACGACTGCCCGCACCGCGACATGACGTGCTTCGCGGGTCAACCGACTCAGACGATCCAGAAGCGAAAGCTCACCTGAGGAAGAGTGTCGATGACGGGGACCCGAGGCATGCCCCTAGGGTCCCTCGAAGGGCACCGGGGGAGAGGGGCAGCAGGGAGGGATTCGACCAGGGATCGCGTGGGTGGGAGGTGGTGGATATTAATAGCACACACGCCCTCCACTCCGATGCCTCCTACCTGCTCGGAATCTGCCGTCGTCGATCGTTTAGCTCTGGTGAGGCGGGAGGGGGGGGTCAAAGGGGGGAGGATATGAAGGCTTGGCATCTTTCATCCCGGATCCGAGCGAGGGGACATGCGAGTTTTACATTGCTCACCTGTTTCGAACAAGATTTTCTCGACGGTCATCACATAATTTTGACCAATTGTTACTCATTTTGTTAAAAGGTTGTTCACAAAGGTATTATTTATTTAACGCAATTAGGTTTACACATTATTAAAAGTAAAGCGTACAAATTTAGCTGACAATATTATCATGAAAATTACTAATAGAGAAAATTTTGATGATATTCTAGTGTGCTTCTGAGGCAACTTCACTTTGCTTCTCCCACGGGAGTCAAGACGCTAAGCTACTAAATATCTTCCTTAAGGTTTAAAAGTTGGCGTGAAGAGAGCAAGTATCTACTGTAACAGAAAAAGTGCGAGTAATGAAGGAATGGAGGCAGGATTACAGAAAACCTGAGAACAAAATGCGGATGCAAATACTTGGGAACGAAAAGTGGACGCCGAGAGATCCATTGGGGGTGGAATGGAGGGTAAGAACAGTGGACAGTTATCCAATAGAGTGGAGAGACTATCGTCTCTGACGTGCAGCGAGCTGGTCACTGTATGACGATGGCGATGACAGGTTGGGGCAGGGTTAGGAGTATCGAGGTGTGCCCAAGATGAGGAATGATTGCATGTCCTAAAAGTAATTCAAGGTGGACCTATTCTTAGGAGGGTGCACCGGCGGTGGCCAGCATAACTTCTTATTTTTCAGACTCCAGAAGCTTAACACAACGATCGATAGATTACGTTTATGGTCTATGGCCCCCTTAATCATACATACATACACCTAAAGATACACATACATATTCATACATGCGCTTACATTCACAAATGAATGCATATACATATTTACTGATGGTCCTATTTATTTCTTAGCTGAAGTGAGTCAGGGCTGTTTCTGTCTGTAATTGTTTTCAGAAAATTTTAAGGGCATCTTAAGCCTCTCCGTTCTACAGCCTCTCTCTCTCTCTCTCTCTGAATTTCAAGGAAGGATCATGTTTTCTATATTAATTTGGATTATTTAAAAATGTTCTGAACCTCTTCGGAAAAATGAGTGGTCTCATAATTACCGAAGAAATTCAGTGTAAGATATAATCTTCGAGCGGGTTCCATTTCCAAATCATTCAACAATTTTGCCACGCTGCCCTGTTTGTCACATCGTATTCCGTAAACAAGCATCGCTGCCATACCCCGAACGCGCTCAAACTCTTTTACGAAACCAATCTCATAAGGATCCCACCACACACTGGCTGCACACTCAAGGTGAGGTCCAGCAAACGAAATGTACTGGGAGATGAGAGTGAGCCACTCTCTCATTGCATTTCCCTGACACCTTCTTGACCAAACGTATTCTCGCTTCACTCCTCCGGATAACTCTCCTACGTGTTTGCCCCGTGAGAGATCATGGGTAAGGGTGAGGACATCGCCCTAGATATTTTTTTAGCTTTGCAGAGTAGGATATTTGGTTGTGTTTTGTTAGAAGGACATGGTGCGTATTTATTTGTTAGTTGTGTCCATCCAAAACTTACGTTGCCAGGTAGTTCCCATCCGACGGACGGCGTACTCACTCAAAGCACCTAAGTAGGGATCGAGATTCCACTGGAAACCATCTCCCGTCTCGAGGACTCGAATCCGGGACCTCGCGATGGGAAGCCAGTACGTTAGCAACCGCACTTCCCGATGCCCATGTTTAATAGGTGGTGCATTCGTTAGTTCACCAACATTAATGACGTAAGAAGTTTGGAGAAGGCAATTTCGTTTGAAGTAGTTCAAACCCAAACATTGTTTTAAGACTATGGCTCACAGGGTCACGCTTCACTTCGTAGAAGATTTGTGTCTGAAGAGAGCACGTACTTTTCCATGGAATTTATTTGGTTTGGAAAAACGATTTTGACCGTGATACGGCATCATCAGGTTCACATTTGTTATAAGATACATGTGGTGTATGTATAGACGCAGTGCGATGGGTGGGAGTAAGTCGGAGCTCAGCCGGAATATGTTATTTCGTGTGAAACAGTGACCAGTGGGAGGTAAAATTGAGGGAGGGGTGAGCGACAAGAAATCAGGGGTTGGTAAAACGTGGGGAAGGGGGTTGTGGTCAGTGAGGGGTGGTGGATTAATTAGAGGGCTGCGGAGGAGGAGTGATGGGAGGGAAGGGAGGCGGCGAGTGGTTGTTGTTCATCGGGTTCGTTTGAGTAATAGGGGGGAGGGGAGGGGAGGTGGGGAAGCATTCGCTCATTGCAGAGTGATGTCACGCTTGAGTTGGACGAACCTCTTCCAACCCCGATCTCTTCAAGGGCGCCCCATTTTAGGCCTTTGGGAACACTTCTGAAACGAAGTCACTGTTGTGATGCGACCTTTTAAATCCCTAGCGAAGAGGGAGGCTGAGCCGGAATTTTTAAAGTAACCGAAATGCTCTTGAGCTTATTTTCTAATGTTTCTGCCACTGACCGGACCTGTCCAACCAGTCTGACCGATATATAGTGTATTGCAGTCGTAACATTTTAGTTCATAAGTAGTAGAATACTCGTATATTATTTATATTAGTTTAGATTTTTCCGCTGTTATTTCTGAGAACGGTGGAGGGATACATTTTGTTCTTCATTCAATGAACATAAACAGAAAAAACTAGAAAAACCGTGCTCACTGGAACATTTCTCTCTCGCGAAATAAGAATATCATGAACAAAAAGCGCAAGTTGTCTCTCACAGACTGACTTTCCTGAACTCAGTACGCTTATTTTCCGGACGAACCCTGTATATAATCAAGGACGACGACGACGTTCCCGTTTGGAGAAACATGGGTTTCAATCGGTTTAAGACATCACTGGAGCAATTTTTTACCTACAATATGTGGGAATGGAAGTAAATATTCCATTGTCAACTGTAAGTATAACTTCTTTTTACCGTCCAAAATATTGCACAAAATATTTTCCACTGCCATACCTGATAGTGACTAGCAGATGACAACCATGACAAAGCGCTGCTCCCCTCTTTTCCATCTTCCTCTCGCATACACTCCGATTCATCTAATTCCCGTGTTCACACGCGCCAGTCTGATACGCCACGGTTGAGTCTAAATTAGGTGTTATGGAGAATGCTGTCGGACCCTCTTGACCCTTTCGCTTTGAGGGGCTGCCATTCCCTTCTTACTCCCCTCGGCATTCTGTGTATTAATCAGAATTTCACTCAATAATTCTCATTCCCCACTGATTACACAGCATTCATTTGCTTGTGTGATTGACGACAAACCCTTGGTTTTGTTGGATCGGTGGAGTGTCGAGTGGAATCTTCATTGACTACGCGTGCTGTAGTCAGCTTTACATTCCTTCATTGCCATAGGAACAACAGTCAGGAAGAAACTTTGTGGCGGGTTAAACATACGCGATAAAACAAGGAACTGTGTCTTGGCTTTTGAGATATTATGATGTACTGGGCATTGGGGAAGGAGAAAGACTTGTCGGGAGAAATCCAAAGCGGAATAAAATGGTGGATGCCCAACATTTCGATCGGCGGTGAAATTCGAGACGTATTTCGAGGGGAGATCTATAAACGAGCGAGTGATGGGTAAAAATTGTTGTCTCAGGCGTAACTTTATGGAATTTGCATGAAATAATGAAATGAAATGCTTACCTTTGTAATTCCACACAATTTATTTAAAAAAACACGACCCAGATTTTTCCGAAATTTGGTCGTCTTCAACGAGCTCCCTACCCTCTTTAAACAACTTGTGCCACTGTGGAACGGCTTAAGGCAGTGTCCCCATAAGCCTGCTTGATCATATCGAGGGTCTCAGTTGCCGTCATCCCGAGTTTCGCAAAAAACTTCACGGAATAACGTTTCTTTAAATTCAGATTCATTTTGTTTTCCGACGCGGACAAAAACCTTGCTTCACTAAAAACGGTGTCCTCACTCAACGACAGTCCGCATGCAACTGAGGTTGGTGTCGGTCTGTTGCTAAGAGCCCCCTCCACCTTACCTTGAAAGGCAGACGCCCTCCTTTGCTCCGTTCGTGCCAGAGAAAATCAGTCCTACCACTTTTGGGTGCGACGCTGTATTCCGCAGCATTATTACCACAAACTGTAGGTTTTTGGATGGACACAACTATCAAATAAACATTTACCTAATAATAATTACCACAAACTGTATTGAACCAGGGTTTTGGAGCCTTTTCCCACTAATGTCGCATAAGAACGGCATCCCTTCCAATTTCATATAATAATTAGATAATCTACCGGTTAAGGTAGATTTTTGGATGGACACAACTGTCAAATAAACATTTTGTGACACCTAAGAAAACCTAATCTACATCAGGTCCCTCTTCATCCCTGTGTACTTCCTTCCTCCCTTCATTCCGTCCAACATCCCTATCCTGTTCCTGCCCTTCCCTCGTTTGCCTAACATTCTTCCCTCCATTACCTTCTTCAAAATCCCACTGCCGCTCAATACGCCTTTCATCCATTTTTCCTGCCTCCATAGGATTTCTCTCAACAAACCCCTCTCCTCACCCTCCATCTCCAGTACTTCCTCATTTGTTTTCCTTTCCGTCCATTTCACCTTCTCCATTCTTCTCCACACCCACATTTCAAAAGCCTTCAATCTACGTCTATCCTCCTGCTTCAACGACCAAGATTCCACGCCGAACATAGCTACGCTCCATAACAGAGTTTTTATGAGACTTTTCTTAACCTCCCTACTCAACGTCCCCGTCATCAACTCCCTCCTCCTTGAGAAAGCCTCCTTGTCTAGCGCAATTCTTCTCCTCACGTCCCTACCACTTTGACCGTATTGGTCCGAAACCCTTCCGAGGTACGTAAACTGTTCTACCTGCTCTATTTTTCCCCTTCTATTTTAATGTTTAGCTTAGCCTTTTTCTTCCTGGAAAATCGCATAACCTTTGTTTTATTAATATTGATTCTCATCCCATATCTACTGCACTGAACCTCCAATTCACTCAACAATGCTTGCAACCCTTTGGCTGAGACATGTACAGGTTGCAGATCAGTCTCCCGTCCCTCCAATCCATTCCTATTTTTTGCAATAGGCGCATTAGTTTTTCTCAATTCACTCTATCAAACCATAAACACAGTAATCAACCCGAAGGTCGGTTTTTAGTAGGTGATGGTAGAGCTCACCCATGCAACAAGCCTGGCGGCGTGTGAATATTCACACATCAGGGTAGGGGGGCCAGTTCCTTTCCCTGTGCCGGTTAGGGTTTCCCAGGAAGATCTGGTACCCGAAAAATCAACTATCTTGGGTGGAGCTGCAGGTGCCCAAAGTGCCTTGCCCGGGAATCGAACCCGGGACCCTCTGGTCAGCAGTCCAACACTCTACCCGCTAGACCACCGCGACCCGCTCTATCAAACGACAATGGGCAACCCTGCCTTACACCTCTTCCTAACACTGCCCATCCGGACTCTCCGTTCCCCACTCACACCTGAACAATCTGAGACATGTACAGGTTGCAGATCAGTCTCCAGTCCCTCCAATCCATTCCTATTTTCTGCAATACACGCATTAATTTTTCCCAATTCACTCTATCAAACGCTTTTTCGAAATCTACGAAACAGGCAAATACGTCCTGATTGTGTTCTATATTCCTCTCGATTAGTGATCTCATTACTGTAATGGCATCACGCGTACCTCTCCCCTTCCTAAACCCAAACTGATCATCCCCTAATTAATCATTTGCCTTACTCTCTATCCTTTTGTTGATGATCCTGAGAATAACTTTAGTTGCGTGGGTTATCAAACTTATTGTTCTGTAAACCTCACGATGTAGCCATGATGTAGCCTTTACCTTTTTTGGAATAGGAACTAACACTGATACAACAAAATCTTCCGGCCAGATTCCTTCCTCATAGATACTACGAATCAGTCCATATAGAGTCTCCTTCCCACATTTTCCTAAACATTTCATCAGTTCCACAGGAATGTTGTCTACCTCCACGGCCTTAATTGCTTTCATCTCCTTTAATGCCCTTTCTACTTCATCGTCGAGTATGCCTTGACCTAAGCTATCTTCTTCTACTTCATGTTCCTTTTCTATGTCTAACCTTGTCGGCCTAAGTTCTCTACCGTACAGTGTTTCTATGTATTCCTTCCATCTCTCTTGGGTTTTTTCTGGCTCAATTATTATCTTACGCCACTTATCTTTAACTGTAGACACAGATCTTGCCTTCTTACTTCCCGATAATAACTTAACCTTGCTGTATAGAGAACCAATTCCACCCTTACTCTGTAAACTTTTCATATCCGCGCATTGCGTTTTCCACCATTCTTCTTTTGCTTTATTTGTGGCCCTTCTCAATTTATTGTTTAACTCTTTCCACCTTATTTTGTCCTACCCTGTGTTTACATGCTACCATCTTCTTCTCTCATCCATCTTTGCAATCATCTCATCCGTCACCCATGGTTTCCTTATCCTTTTCCCGTTAACAGTTCGTATAGTGTCTTTTGCGGCTTCCGATATCCCATGCTTGATACAATGTCATTTTTCTTCGACAGTACTCAGCTCTTTACCCTCATCCGTGATTTTCTCTACAGCCTACTGATACTCCTTCCTTTTTTAACCATTTAATGCTTCCAAGTTTAATTTCCTAACCTACCGACCTTGCCTTATCTTTTTGAAACGGATATTACATTTCATAACAAATAAATTGAAGTCAAAGTCCGCATCCACTCCTGGGAAACTGTGCGAATATGTCACACTATTGATAAACCTGTGCCTAACCATAATATAATCTAACTGATACTTTTCTGAGTCACCTGGCATTTTCCATGTATACCTACGCCTTTTTTGGTGTCTATACCATGTGTTAGTGATGGTTAAACCTTGTCTCCTTCAGAATTCAATTGCTTTCTCCACGTGTTCATTCCTCGTGCCTAACCCATAGTCCCCCACCTCACCACTCTCTCTTCCTTCGCCTACCGTCGTATTCCAATCCCCCATCACTATCAAATGTTTCCCTGCAGGAACACGCAATTATATCCTCTAACTCATCGTATATCCTATCAACTTCGTCCTCCGTGTGGTTGCTCGGTGGCATGTGCACCTGAACAATGACCAAGTTGGTCGGTTCCGCTTTAATCTCTACGAGTAAGGTTCTGTCAGTTGCTTGCTCAATGTTGACTACGCTTCTTCCTACCCATTTATTTAATATTACGGCAACGCCTCGCTGGCTCGCGTCCTCGCCGCTGGATATTTATCACTCCAGTAATCCCCGCTATCCTTCCATCTCACCTTGCATAGACCTAAAACATCAATTTTCCTCTTTCCATCCCTTGATTAATATATTCTAATTTGCCTGGCCTGAACATTGTCCTGACGTTCCAGGTTCCTATTCTAACTACTTTCGTCTTCTTCTGCATCTTCTGTCCTACTGCTGATATTTTTCCCTTCCAAGGGTTTCGTGGGATGACGACCGCGGAAGCCTTGCCTCCCCCGCTACCGAGCACACGGCCCGTTGGGCCGGGTCTCGCATTTGCCAGGACTCAATTTATCTATGTTGTTCATCATTATTTTCTTGGGAATAATAATTGAGGTGGTTTCCCAACGCCTTCCTCAATAGTGTTTTTAACGTAACACCATCACTCAATGGCTGTCCCACTGGGGTCAGACGCCCATGCAGCCGCCTCAATGAGGAACAGACGCTGCACGGACTACCTTTCGTCTGGCTCCTAACCATGGACCTATCTGGCATGGGTGACACTACCAGGAGCAATTATTATTACTCTAGCCAGCACAGCTCTAGGGGTCATCGGAACGCACAAGCCCTTCCACTACGACAAGGTTGTAGTCCATGGGAGGGGCCAATTCTATATATCCAATGTAAAACAACATGATATATTATTAACGCTATAAAAATATTAGAGGAGCTAGAGTGGGAGTCGCTCACGGAGCGAGGGATTTATTAAATAATATATATAAATTATATATATATATATATATATATATATATAACATAAATTAAATCTCTGACATAAATTTGAAAGATGACTCTAGTAGTGATGTTGAAAATGTATTATTATTCCAATCGTTCTGTGGAAGGCAATATCATGCCAACAAAAGGAATTAGGTCAATAAAATAGTCGGTTTTTCCCCGAACTATAAGGGATTCGAATAACTTTGGCCGACCGTGGTAGGGGCAAAAATATTCGCGCCAAAATTAGTCTAGTGCATATTCACCCACTGCCACATACCCTAGCGGTGGCTTGCAGGGTATTGTGATGGCTCTCAGCCAATATTCGAGATTAAGGCTCGACATACCCCGAGCCTAGAATAATCGGAGGCAGTTCAGGGTAATCGGTACCTCTACTCCCAAGGTAATAATTCTAAACGCCCTGCTTGTAATTGAATTTTCCAGGCGTGAACTTCATCCGTCTATAATATAAGTCACATTCTAATCACGGCACCACTTTCAAGTTTTACAAATTTTTTTAATTTACATTTTCTACTAACTTCATATTAGAACACCAGGATATTATTCGGCCTTCTAATGTTGGAAATAACTTAACCTATTGCCAGGGAAAATACACATTCGGAATTGATTGAAACGAATTCCTATTATTATTTTTTCCCAGAGCAGAATTCTTATCTTTTAACAAAAATAATACCCGGGTAATATGTTTGTATTGGTAGCTCAGAAAGGCAGTATTTTTATCATATGAGTTAATAAACTGCCCTAATCTAATGATATCTTGATATTCCATAAACTGACCAGACAAAATAATCTTTCTTTTCATTCATTATTTGATTCCTATTATTTATGATGCGATCAATAAGTAGTTGAGCGCTAAACATGTTCACTAGGGAAATAAATACCAATAGATTGAGGGGATCAATGGTAAAGTAAATATCTGAAGTTAAGGACGAGAAAAATTATTTTCCATCGTGGGGAATGCTAATTTGATTCATAATGCAAGAAGGAATTATGTTAATAAGGAAATACGAATCTCGCCTGAATGCATTTAACTTTTGCCCGCGGGTGAATATCTCCATTTCCTGTTGGATTCTATGAATCTCACAATGGCCCATTAGCGTAAACAATAATCACGTAAATGTATGAAATAATACTTTAAAACAAATTCACCACTTCAGTACATATCAAAGCCACTAATCATCAACAATATTTACTCTATACTAGTAGCCGTCCTTCTCACACCAAACGCTCAATTCCCAACTCTCTCTCTATCCGCGGACATCGGATTTGCAACACCACAGCTACCCTCAATAAATACCTCCACAATCTACACCATGCACTCCAAAAACGCGCTTACCCAGAAAAGCTCCTTCAGGATAAAATCTACCGCTCCACCCGACCACACACACCACAGAATAACAACCCCACATCTGACGCTGTACTCAACCTTTGCACAACCTATTTCCCCGGATCCCACAGACTGAAAACCCTTCTCAAAGAACTTTATCCTATATTTTAGACAATGACGCGACCACATCCTTACTGCCCCAATGCCCCTCTGTCGCTTACAGACGACCAGCCAATCCCAGAAACCTTCTGAGGTCCACCAAACCTTTGGCACCTTCTTTTTTAACAAAAAGTCAGTCTGACCTGAAGAATGCTTCGGAGTAGGCCGAATGCTCAAATCATCTACAGTGTGAGTGTTTTTTTACGTGTTATCTGTTTTATTCTGTGTTCTATTCTGCCGTCCAAAAGTTATATTGCTCTCGTGAGTACTTCCGCATCATCGATATACTTATATATGAGAAATAAGAGTACTGGAAAATACTGCGCAATTTCGAAACCAAGAGGTTATAATTAGTTAAACCTGGTTCTATAATGCTCGTTTGAAAAAATACGATCACTATTAAGGACCACGGTATTATGGTGTAATAAGTAAGCACTTTGGCCATTGCCCCGCGAAGTCCAATTTTTTAATTCGGGGAAAATGAAGTTATGAAAAGAACTCGAGACTGGAAACATAGATGAAATGAGTGGTTGCAGGAAGAGCTGAAAGGTAATGCTTAAAATTTGTTCATATTAATTGACAAAATTTTCCTTCTTTGACGACCTTATGTCATGATCTTTTTTTTAAATGAGAATAATAGAATGCTACAAACTGGAGCAGAAATTGTTTCTTGAAGGAAAGGAGGATATTTTCGACGGCATGCTTCCTTTTAACAAGTATCATAAGTTAACAGCTGTATACGGCTGTAGGAAACAGAAAACCAGAGGACTGATCATACGCCTTTTTCTTGGTGAATATGGAAATGAAGAACAAAAGGCGACGTTTAAATCGACAAATTACGATGAAGGTTAAGGGTATAATATTACGAATCTTAGCGGAAGCCAAACGTGTATTTGTGGAGGCGTGTACAGCAAAGGAAGGATAGATGCATCGCCGAGAATACCCGGAGAAGATGAAATGAGAAATGAAGGTAATTCATTAACAAATCAATGGAGACCATTATGTTTGAAATATGAAAGAATTAAGAAGAGAGGCTTAAATTCTAAAAGGTTACATGTGAGAAGTATTCGGCAGAAGCTCGAGAAAACATTCACAGAATTTTTTTGATAAATACATCAAAGGACCAAGGCATAAAGTACGTTTGGTATGATAGTGTGGTCGATTTTAATAGATCGTAGTTCAGGAAAATATACAATGAAGTCTCAGAATAGATATGAAGAATGTAAAAACTTCTCGTTTTCCCAGTCATCTCATTAATAGAGTTATTTCGGGGGATGAAGAGGGAAAGCTCCAGCGAGAGGAGAAGATGTCTCAAAAGAAGTGAGAAAAGAAGGAGGACACGTCCCATGTGAAATATTTCAAGCCGCAGACAAAATGCATACCTACTCCACTCTCAATGAGGTAATGTTTGAACGAACACCTACTGAGATGGTTCAGAGAGAAGATTTTACACAAAACGGAAGACAGTGTTGCACCAACCGAAATAAATTCTCAATATTAACAAGGAAGAAGTACACATCTCATATACTAAACGCGATTACAAGCAGAACAAGATTCCGGAAGAGGTCATGGTAAATAAAATCCAAAATAGAACCACGACTGGAACGGCTGAAAGTAATCCAAATGGGAAAATTCAACAAAATATGATTCCGTCAGGATTAATCTAAGAAAATCATCAGTAGAATGAATTACCATTGAATATAGTATAGATTAACTGATGAATTCGAATTTATTTAAACGGTACATTTCCAGCCTTTCTGAAAATTTGAAAATGAATGAATATTGGAAGCCGGCGACAATGAGAACAAATGCGACTGTATGTTAGGGTGAGATGTGTTTGTGAAATTAGAAGAAAACACTGAAGGAACACACACTTGAGTCATAGAAATGGGAATTGTAGCGTAGAATACCCAGTTAACCGTATTAAGTATGTCTTAACTTGCGAAATCACCTCGTTGAATGGTGCGGGAAGATATACCGTAGGCCAAAATTTAATTTGCAATGAGCAACCAAATCTCTAGCTCGATTATGGAAAAGAAATCATGCGCATGAAGACATGGACGAGGAAAGTAAAAAGAAGACCGATTTTTTCACTCTGATTACAAATGATGCGATCCCACATTAGATTCCGGAAATGATGATTCCTGCGTTGGAAGGTTGACGAATGCGTGGTGTCGCTGAGATTGAAGCTCTGTGATGGAAAATTTTCCTTTCTCGAACTTTGAAGCAGCAGAAAAATATCAAAGGAATAAATGCCTCAATGATCACTCAAAAACTTTGTCCTCGAAAAATAAAGAACAGACTTTCTCAATGCGTCAAGCTGGTAGCTTATTGCAACTCACTAAGAGTCTTGCCATGACGTGCCACTGGCTAAAAGACAGTTAAGAGACCTAGTTCAAGGTAGCGGAAGGGAAATTGGAGATTTCCCAAGATAGAGGAGACGATAGGAGTAGAAGATTTATGCATAATTAGCGCTAAACATTTAGCATACGTTAGGTTTCACCGTTATGAACTCCGATTCACCAGAAGGAGACGGAGTTAATTTTAAATATGGAATTCCGACAACGTAGACCAATAGGATGCAACCTTATGATTGAAGACTCCAAAGAATGTTGAAAAATGTCCAATCTAGGAAATGGACGATGAGATATGAAAAGATCGATTGCCATATTTCCTGCGAAGACTATGGAAAGTTTACATGAATGGTCATATGATGCCCCACAGCTGTTTCAGAGGACAATATACCCCAAAGGTGAGGGAATTCAATGCCGAAAACAAAGAACGTTTGATTAAAGTCATGGGTAGCAACAGAATAAAAATTGATGTACACTTTAGCGAGGACGATAAGTGAAGACAGCCATTCGTATCCAAGATGTGGTGCCCATTATTTCGCATCCCATTATGTTTTCTCGGAATTTCTGGCAACGTCACATCTGAATAAAACAACGACAATTTCCCAACTAGGAATGAGAGTGATTTACCGGAGGACAAAAACTGACCAAAATCATCACGAAAGAAGATTTTATTTGGTGATGGACGATTGTCAGAAATTAACTATCCTATGTTCTTCTTCGAAGCCGTTTGAAAATACACATAGAAAGAAGCGACATGGAATGCAATTCACAGCAAAATGTAAAAAGGAAAACCTAATAGAAAGAAGTGATCATTACTGTTAGCATTTTCAGTCAATTCAAAAAATATCAAGTTGTATTTTCTGGTGTTAAAACTCGGCAAAAGCGAGCGAGGCGGGCATCAGCTGGGAAGGGGTTTATCTAGGATTGTCCGCTGACGAAGAAACAATTTATGCAATCTCCAATTTTAATTCCATGGAACCAGGAGCAAGTGCCTGTATTTATTACGAAGAAGAACTCGACATATGCACAAAAGCTGATGCAACATGAAAGCTTTATGATCAAAGTGCTTTGATCCATTTAATAAAATAGAACTTCAGGCGACTGTTACGTGGCGCCAATACTCATGACAACGAGAAAATACTAGGGAAATAACAAAGGTATGGTTATTACCACTCGACGAGGACAGCCACACGAATGATAATTGACAGCTGAAAGAAGTGCCCGTAAAGAAAGAGGAATCGAATTTATCAGTCCATATATCCGAAGCATAGATATGTCGAGTTCGAAAATCTGGACTTGTAGAGAGCCACACACAAGTAGCTAGAGTTAAAAGGGCTCAGGAGATGTGTGATAAGATGAGTGTGTGTTCAGGGCAAGGCATGCTTATGGCTCGGCCGAGCAATGAATTTTGCAAAATAAATGTTGAAGAGAAAGATTCAATTAAAGCCTAAGTGTGCAGAAGTAAGTGGCGCTCCATATTTACATATCATTTGATAATCAATTTAGAAAAAGAAGAATTGCAAGGAAAGTGGCGGTGGTGAGAGAGTGATGACGCAAGTTGGGTGGGAGAAGATGGCCATCATCGCAAAATAACGCAAAGACGCCAAACTGATCACCAAAGAAATATGTTAAGCTGCAAATGGACCAAATGCAAACTTGCCACACTGGTCAATGAAGTAACGTAATGACAAACAGCCACAGGCTGGGAAGGGAATTGACGAGAGGCTTACGATATTCCTCCGCAATAGGGATTCAAGAAATATGCCGAGAATGAATTCTCATTCAGAATTCTCTGAATTACCTCTTCCAAAATGAAATTCACTTGCGAATGTTCTTCGTAAATGATCCTTTGTTCAAGTGGTGTTTTTGAACGTTGTATATGCGGTAAGCAAGATCAGGAATTTCTGAAAAACCGATATGTTACAAGTGATTAAGGGAAAAAGTGAAGTCAAATGAAGACTGTAAGCCGATTGTACGAAGTGTGACAATTTTTATGGTACTGTGTTGGCAAAATAATGACATTCATTGAGTTGCAATCACGACCGTAGCTTCCAGTTCTAGTGTGCACACGCATTGAAATTTCGATTTGCGACGTCCAATTCTTCGTCATTGTAGACTCTCTACAATTTATAATCTGATTACCTTCTGATCTACCCCTCGCTTGGCATGTAATTCGAAATGGGGAGGGTCTGCAGATTCGATTGCGTGTTCAGTGGATAAAAATTCGACCTGAAACTTGTAGTTCATACCTTGGTACGCGACGGTGGCACTCTAATTAACCCCCCCTGCCACACATCTTTTTTGGTGGCTCGCAGGGTATTTATGTAGATGTAATTAGTATCTCGCTCTCCATGGAAGTACAGAGGCGGTGAGCTCAAATCTAGCATCGTGCTACCTAGGCTGAAACATGTCAAGCTTCCCTCATCATTTCATCTTGGGCTATCACAGGCAAATCACCTGAAAAAATCTCCACCTGCTGCTGAGAGGAGAAAATGAGTAAAATCTTATCAGTGAATGTATTTCAGTGCATTTCCAAGAGCAACTGAAAACTTTTATATACTAATGAGCTAATATATTATTTAAGTGATTTTTATTTAGTACTATTCGTTAAAAGTATGTTTTACCTTTTATTGTGAAATTTTTTACCAAATTTAAAAATAATTCCACAGTGAAAACTTACTTGTGAAATATGGCACTAATTTCTAATGGTGGTAAAGCATTTTGAGACCACTTCTGAAATATATAGTACCTGAAAAATCAAGTGGGTTTATGTAATTTTTTTGTATTAATATTACTAGGAAATTTATCAATTTTTTGACACTTAAGGTGCAAATACAGATTCATATTACATTTTTCTTAATTTGTAGTAGCCCATGTTGAAATCATCAGATCTTTGTTAAATCAATCCAAAAAGTAACCAAAGAAGCTCAATTTGTAATCATTCCAATGATGCAGGAAAGCTAATCTTATTATTTATTGAAAAAAATGGATGGAAATTTAGCATGGAATCATTTCTTCTGGGAGGTGTGGGCAGCCAAGAGATTAGACTATTGTTTAACTCTCAAGGGCCAAGCTTGATTCCTGGTGACTTTGGCAAATTCCCAGCTTGACTGTAATTTGAATATTTTTAGGGTGCTCAACATGCAAACCACAGGCAGCACAAATTGAAATACTTCATCCCTGTTCCTTAATTTTGACATGATGTCCTAATTTGCTGAACACCTCGGCAACCAGGTGTGAGGTATTCAAACTTTTAACTCTGACACACATTAGGTCTTGGTGAGGTGAGCTGCACACTCATATTTATAAAAACCTATCTTTTTGCTCATCACTGGTTACTCTTGTTTAATCATTAGGTTAGTTTGATTTTCAAATTTGACTTAAAGCATTATGGATTTGGGTTAACCCATAGTACATACTAAGCTTATGCTGAACGGGATGTTACTTTCATTTGGATTATCCAACAAAATTAATTAACTCATAGGTTGGCTTTGATATACCTCGCCTAGTAATGAGCTGAATTTTATGTTACAGTGACTACTCAATCAACAGGGTAAAAATGGGGGTCAGTCCCTTTTCTTGTACCACTTTATGGTTTCCCAGGAAGATCTGGTACCCGAAAAATCCCACAGCATGGATGAAGGGCTGAGGGTCTCAAAAGGCATCACCCTCAATCAAATGCAGGTCTACGATGCAGTAAACCAACATGCTACCCATTTAAGCTCTCTGGAAACATTCTGTTGATGGCTGCAGAGGGAGGACAAAGAGTGAATGTCAGATTGAGGGAAGATTGCATTGAGCCAATGGGACATTGGAATTACTGGATGGTGCTCAGCATATATCAGGTGGGCTTGAATGAGTTTTACCAACTGTATTTGTCGATTTATATCTTAGTAATTGATCCAAAGAGATTTTTTGAAAGAAGACTATGATGGTAAAGCTCGCGATAAATTCTTTTAGCCTGCATGAAATTAGAGAATCCAGTGAATGTGAACATTCAAATCATATCTCGATCCTATAATATCGTTTTCCTCAATCATTGAATACCACATAATAATCCCATTTTGATTTCAGATTTCTCCAAATGTATTGACCAGGATTTCATTCCAGGGATCACTTAACAGTATGTAAAGTTTAGGTTTTCTGGACTACAACATCGCATAACTCTTTAGGAATATTAATATAATGTGTACATTAAATGTTTGGAGCAGTTACTTGGCGAGGAATAATCCAGGCAGATTAGTTACTCATTCTTATCTCTTTTCTTGTACTTGAGTAAGCTTATGCTGAGTGGAATGTTATTTTTATCTAGGTTATCCAACAACATTAATGAAATCGTAGGTTGGCTTTGTTATACCTCATGTATTAATAAAATGATTTTTGTTAAAGTGACTAATGAAAAGGGTAATAATGGGGACCAGTTCCTTTTCTTGTGCCAATTTGAGGTTTGCCAGCAAGATCTGTTACCCGAAAAGACTCACAGCATGGATGAAGGGCTGACGGTCTCAAGAGGTATAGCCCTAAATCAAATCCAGGCCTCCAAGGCAATAAACCAATACACTATCCATTGGGCTACCATACCCCCAGCTTAGTTTGTGCGTTTAATATACTTTTCAATGAGTTAAGCTAAACCAAATTAAAATAATTTCAGTAAAAACAGAATTAGCTGTAATTCCTCACCTTAATGACAAATAATATCCATGTGTTTCATGCAAATAGGAGTATTCACTCATTCAACTAGAAATCATAACATCAACATAATAAAAAGAGACGTTTCAGGCATGATATGGTAGAATATCATGATTAATTAAAATTGGCAATTTTCCACAAAATAAAATTTTATTAATATGGCCGATTTCAGTGCAATTACATCATCTTCTGGTAACAATCATTTTTCATTGTCTACCATGTATGCTGAAAAGCAAGTCAGGGGAGGGTAGTGGAAAATGGGGTGAAGAGGGGGGGGGAGGTAGAAGGTGGGCAATGTGGGTGACATATGAGAGGGGAGAAAAGGTTCGGGTGAGGAGAAAGGGGTGGGGGGAAAAATTAACACAGTCTGGAAAAACCTCGGATGGATGGGATTGATGGATGGAGGGGTTGTCTCATTGAGGGCGGACCCTCGGTGCGGCGCCAAGCTTCTAGGGCCATGGAGAAAGAGGGTGAGTCCGAAGTTTTTCCCATCGTTGACCGTGAGCAGATATCCATGCACAAAGAAGTGTGTGAAAAGGAGTAAAGATTGGGATCACTGTCTATAAGGTTCCAAGGGGAGACGGGGGGAGGGGAAGGGAAGCCCTAGTGAGGGTTTAGGGAGGGGTGGAGTAGGGATTTCACTAGTAAATGTCGGCGAGAGAGTGGGGTTTAACTGGGGTGGGAGGAAGGGAGGGGGAAGAAAGGGGTGGGGACACAAAGCTTCCCGCCTTCTTCGGGATAACACGGTCATAGGGTGCACAGGGGGAGGGGGGGAAATTTCAATAGGGGGAGGACAGGGGATCACTGATGACACGTGCATTGAGGGAAGGTGAAGGAGGGGAGGGGGGAGGGTGAAGATGAAAATTGGACTTCGTTGATGAGGTCCAAGTCCTTTCGATGTAAGATTTCCAGCTGTTCCATGGCATCTAATTTCTTTCCTTTGGTCAGGTTGTGAAGCCATGTAAAATTGAAATTACAAAAATGGTTGAAATGAAGAAGATGTTTGGCAAAAATAGAATTGATATGACCTATGATAAAACCTTTCCTATGTTCACTGATGCGAGTCGAAAAACTCCTGTCTGTTGTACATTAGCCAGAGTCCTGGCAACTGTGGGACTCGGCCCAATGGGCCGTGTGCCTGGTAGTGGGGGAGGCAAGGCTTCCGCAGTCGTCATCCCATGAAACCCTTGAAGGGGAAAAATATCAGCAGCAGGACAGAAGATGCAGAAGAAGACGAAAGTAATTAGAACAGGAACATGGAACGTCAGGACAATGTTGAGGACAGGAAAAATTAGAAAATATTAAGCGAGACATGGAAAGAGGTAATATAGATGTTATAGGTCTATGCGAGGTGAGATGGAAGTATATCGCGGATTACTGGAGTGATAATTATAGAATAATATACAGCGGAGGGGACGAGAGCAACGAGAGGTTGCCGTAACATTAAATAAATGGGTAGGAAGAACAGTAGCCAAAATAGAGCAAGCAACTATCTTACTCGTAGTGATTAAAGCGGAACCGACGATCTTGGTCATTGTTCAGGTATACATGCCACCGAGCAACCACAAGGAGGAAGAAGTTGATAGGATATGCGATGAGTTAGAGGATATCATCGCGAGTGTTCCTGCAGGGAAAAATTTGATAGTGATAGGGGATTGGAATGCGACGGTAGGCGAAGGAAGAGATGGTGATGAGTTGGGGGGCCACGGTTTAGGCATGACGAATGAACGCGGGGAGAAAGCGATTGAATTCAGCAGGAGAATGGGGCTAGTCATCACCAACACACAGTTTAGACATCACAAAAGGCGTAGGTATACATGGAAAATGCCAGGTAACACAGAAAGGTATCAGTTAGATTATATTATGATTGGGCATAGGTTTAGGAACAGTGTGATAAATTCGCACATTTTTCCAGGAGCGGACGCGGACTTTGACCACAATTTATTTGTTTTGAAATGTAACGTCCTTTTCAAAAAGAAAGGCAAGGACGGTGGGTTAATAAATGGAATGTAGAAGCTTAAATGGGTTAACAAGGAAGAAGTATCAGCAGGCAGTAGAGAACATTGTGGATGGCGGTAAAGAGTTGAGTACTATCGAAGAAAAATGGGAATCTATCAAGAAAGTGATATCAAAAGCCGCAAAGACACTATATGTGCCGTTTAGGGGAAAAGAATAAGGAAACCATGGGTGACGGATGAGATGATTGCAAAGATGGATGACAGAAGAAGATGGAAGAATATAAGCACAGAGTTAGGCAAAATGAAGTACAAAGAGTTAAACAATAAATTGATAAAGACCACAAATAAAGCAAAATAAGAATGGTGGAAAACGCAATGCGAGCATATGGAAAGTTTACAGAAGAAGGGTGAAATTGGTGCGCTATGCAGCTAGGTTAACTTATTATCAAGAAGTAAGAAGGCAAGATCTGTGCCTACAGTTAAAGATAAGTGAGGTAAGATAATAGTTGAACCAAGAAAAATCCAAGAGAGATGGAAGGAATATATAGAAACACTGTATGTTACTCAGGCCGACAAGGTTAGACATAGAAAAGGAACATGACGTAGAAGAAGATAGCTTAGGTCCAGGCATACTCAACGATGAAATAGAAAGGGCATTAAAAGAGATGAAAGCAAATAAGGCCGTGCGGTGGACAACATCCCTGTAGAACTGTTGATATGTTTAGGAAAATGTGGGAAGGAGACTATATGGACTGATTCGTAGTATCTATGAAGAAGGAATCTGGCCGGAAGATTTTGTGAGATCAGTGTTAGTTCCTATTCCAAAAAAGGCAAAGGCTACATCATGTGAGGATTACAGAAAAATAAGCTTGATATCCCACGCAACCTAAGTTATTCTCAGGATCATGAGCAAAATAATAGAGAGTAGGGAAAATGGTTACTTAGGGGATGATCAGTTTGGGTTTAGGAAGGGGAGATGTACGCGTGATGCCATTGCAGCAATGAGATCACTAATCGAGAGGAATATAGTATTGAATACCACCCGGACGTATTTGCCTGTTTCGTACATTTTGAAAAAGCGTTTGATAGAGTGAATTGGGAAAAATTAATGCGTGTATTGCAGAAAATAGGAGTGGATTGGAGGGACAGGAGACTGATCCGCAACCTTTACATGTACCATGTACATAGAGCAGGTAGAACCGTTTACATATCTCGGAAGTGTTTTGGACCAATACGGTCAAAGTAGTAGGGACGTAAGGAGAAGAATTGCGTTAGGCTAGGAGGCTTTCTCAAGTAGGAGAGAGTTGATGACGGGGACGTTGTGTAGGGAGGTTAAGACAAGACTCCTAAAAACTCTGATATGGAGCGTAGCTATGTACGGTGCGGAAACGTGGTCGCTGAAGCAAGAGGATAGACGTAGTTTGGAGGCTTTTGAAATGTGGGTGTGGAGAAGAATGGAGAAGGTGAAATGGACCGAAAGGAAAATAAATGAGGAAGTACTAGAAATGGTGGGGGAGGAGAGGGATTTGTTGAGAGGTATCCTATGGAGGCAGGAAAAATGGATGAAAGGCGTATTGAGCTGTAGTGGAATGTTGAAGAGGGTAATAGAGAGGAGAGTGTTGGGGAAGCGAGGAAAGGGCAGGAACAGGATAGGGATGTTGGATGGGATGAAGGGGGGAAAGAAGTACACAGAGATGAAGAGGGACCTGATGTAGATTAGGTTGCTGGATTGGGTTTTGTTAGGAGTTACAAAATATTTATCTGATAGATGTGTCCATCCAAGAACTTACCTTAACCGGTAGATTACCTAATTAATAACAATGTTGAAATGGAGCGCTCCCCGGCGAGTCACAAGTACATAAAAACATGGTTATAGAATTTTTTAAACATAGAAACCGTCTGATGACGATGGTCGTCTCGTTGAAATGTCAACTACATTGTTGAGTGTCCTTTTTTTGTGTTTCTATGTTTTATAAATTCTATGTAAATATAATATATAATGAAGAGCTTCAATCTGTGGGAACAAACGATGCCTCAAAACGTGGATCTGAAGAGACTCTGCGCTCCTTTAATGAGATGCACTCGGTTGTGAAACAGGTGGAGGCGGAGTTGAAGGACCCAGTTAAATTAAGTATTTGTAGTATTGTCCCATGCACTGACCGCGGAAGGCTCGTTTGGAGCCGAATGGAGGGTTTAAACGAGAGAATGTTGGGATTTTGTTGGTAAAACGGAGCGAACTTTGTTGAACTGAGGCCTGTCCTCTCATCGTGTCGGGTACCCCTAAATCGCTCCGGGGTCTATCATACTGCCGTAGCATCTATTATATATATTATTAAATACAAATATATCATTATATACAAATATAAATACCCTGCGAGCCAACAAAAAAGGTGTGGGGTAGGGGGTGTAGCTCCATGAGGGAAGGGTAAGGGATGAGGGGGTTGGGGGTTATCAAATTGGTGAGGAAAGGTGGGGGGAACCTGTAAGAAAAAAATATATTTTCACATACATACAGAAATATATACACATATGTATACATATATTTTTTAAATATACATGGCCTTGCGTCGGCATCAGTGTGTAGCGCGTAGGTTGCACGAACACGTTTCTAGGGTTTAGCATAGTTGGAAGGCAAGAGCGCAGGTCATATATTGGGATAAATAAAGTAGAATCCAGGTTGAGATCAGGTTACGCCTCACAGATCCCAAAAATAACCGAACAAACAAAAACTTGCTGTAATACGGCATACAACCCACGTAAAATTAATAAAATTGGTGCCTCAAAATACATAACATAAAGTAATGCGTCCAAATATAATACTTATACCTCTGTTAACCACGAATCGTCGCGAAACAGTTTTCTGAGCATACATAAAACCGTAAAAGGAAAAGTGATTGGCGAAATAAAAATTATAACATTAAATTGCCGCAGCATTAGAAACAAAATATCGGATATTGATCACATCTTAGTAAGTACAAAGGCAGACAGTAGTTGGAACGGAGAGTTGGCTCACGGGAGATATAGCCAAACAACGAAGTTTTTCCAAGCGGTTTCACAATTTACAGAAGGAACAGACCTAATAGATTGGGTGGGGAAGTATTCATAGCTGCAAAGTCACCTCTTAGTAGCCAAAGATACGAATGCGACGAAAAAAGCATAGAAAGCGTTTGGTGCAACATAAAGGACTACAAGTACAGAAGCCTATTCGCGTGCTCATTTTATAGACCCCCAGATTCTAGTACAGATATTCTACACAAGCTCGACGACCAAACATCCTCTCTTGGTAACAAGCATAGCAACAGTATTATTATAATCGGTGGTGACACAAATCTACCGTCAATTGACTGGAACAAGTACTACGTAGGAAAATCCGCCAAAAGCAGAGATTCATGCCAAGAACTCCCTCATATATTCACAAAGTTTTCCTTAGAATAAATTGTTAATTCGCCCACACGAGGCCACAGCATACTTGATATCTTCGCGACTTCTACGTCCGAAATCGTAACAAACATTGAGATAATGGACGGAATTAGTGACCATAAGGCAATTTTTGTAGAGTTAAAAACTAAGTTCGTGAAAATTAACAAAAAAAAAGAATAAAATATACCTATTCAACATGGCGAATTTTAACGGACTACGAGAATATTTGAAAAAAAGAACTGCCGGAATACAAGACAAAAACACTGACAACCGATACAGAGAACAGCTGGAGTTATTTCTTAAATATTTTGCGCTAAGGAATGAAGACGTACGTCCCATCCAAACTTAAATGCGACAATGTGGAACCTAGATGGTACAACGGGGAAGTAAGATCGGCATTATGAAGGCGAGGAAGGCTACAGTCAAATTTTAGAAAGAGTTTAAAAAGTGGCGATAATGTTTATCTGAATATATCAATAGAGAAACTTAGAGAATGTCGTAGAAAAACAAAAAGTATCATGCGCACAGCCCTACGCTCTCTTTAATCTAAAATGCAGAGCGAATACCTTGAGGAAAATCCAAAGTCATTCCGGTCCTATGCTGAACACGGAAAAGGGAGAAATTATTACAGACAGCGTGAAAAAAGCAAACATTTTAATCATTTTTTTCCAGAGCGTCTACAATAAAGACTCAGACCCACCCACCCGGGGAACACATGAGTAGTACAACACTGACCTAGAATGGAATAGAACATCTACTACGTAGCAACAAACAAAACAAATCACCTGGACCGGAAGAAATACATGCTAGAATATTAAAGGAATTAGCCGAAGACATTGCCCCATTTTTAGAAATAGTTTTCCTTAAATCGATTGAACATGGCTCAGTTCCTCGCGACTGGAAGCTAGCCCATGTAACTCCCATTTATGAAGGCGGGGATTGGGATAAACCAACCAATTACCGACCCATTTCTTTGACATCGATCTCTTGCAAAATATTATAACACATTATTGTCAGTAAGATAATGAGGTTTGCTGATAGAAGGAAATTACTAAGCCACAACCAGCACGGATTTAGGAAGAGCAGATCTTGCGAAACACAATTGGGTCTTTTCATTCATGATATACTTAGATCGGGAGAAAACAACCCACAAGTGGACGCAGTATTCCTAGATTTCAAAAAAGCCTTCGATAAAGTCCCACACAATAAATTGTTACAGAAACTTAAATGCTATGGAAACAATGAGGAAATTATTTATTAGATTAGAGACTTCTTGTCAAATCGCAAACAAATGGTAGTCATCGATGGTTTCTGCTCGACGGATAGAGATGTAACTTCAGGAGTCCCCCAGGGAAGTGTAATATGGCCTCTTCTGTTCTTAATATACATTAATGATTTAAGCGCACACGTTAGTAGTAATCTCAAGTGTTTTGCTGATGACATGGTGGTATACAGGGAAATAAGGGGTCAACTAGATCGCGAGCTACTCTCTTGAGACATATAGTAGACTCAATCTCGGATTGGTGCATGAAATGGGGATTAGTACTCAATATTAATCAGAGAGGTTGATAAAACGGGAGGCTTAGACACAATCTCGGATTGGTGCAAGAAAAGGGGATAATGCTTCATATAGACAAATGCGCAGTTTTGAAATTTTGGAACAAAGGAAGTGGCGAACAGGACAAAAACAACAAAAAAGAGGGTTCAGTACTAACTTCGGCCAAACAAGTTAAATATTTGGGGGTAGTTGTAACACCACGCCATTCATAGGGAGCACATATCAGGACAATTTACGGATCCGCTTTAAAGAAACTGGGCTTTATTAAACGGGCGGTGGGGAAATGTAATGAGAAAGTTTAAGAGAGGTGTTATTTTGCTCTAGTTAGACCACATTTGGAATATGCCGCAAGTATTCGGGATCCTTGGGAGAAAATTTAACATGAAGAAATAAATAAGGGCCAGGAAAAATCCGTCAGATTCTTAAAAATTGTTTCGATAAGAACACGAGTGTGAGAGGACTTTTAGGGGCATTAGGCTGGGATCCCCTTGAAATACGAAGAGAACAAGTGAGACTTAGACTTTTAGAGAGGTACAGAACCAACGAGTTTAACGATGACGCTAAAGGAATTAAAATGGCCCCACACTACTTAGGAATCAGACCACAAAGATAAAAAAACGGAGATAGATTCAAATACTCATTCTTCCCCAGAACAATCAGAAATCATAAAAGTAAGAATCCGAAGTTCATTTAGAAATATTAAAAACATTTAAGTTAAAAGTTGGAACAAAATTTAAAATTCAAAGATTGTGCATGTGTATGTTTGTTGGTAGTTTGTGGGTTTACATGTCTGTGAAAGGGTTGGGGCGAAAGGGCTCTTGCATGAATGTTTACCATATTTGGTTTGTGGGCTATAAATTTTTGGCTTTGCATGCGGTTTTTTTCTAAATTACGGGTGGTGCCCCAACACCCTCCGCCACACGCCCTTGCGGCGGCTTGCGGGATATTGAGTAGATGTAGATGTTGTTTTTTTCCCAAAAATGCATCATTACGCACTTTTTAAGTTTAAATTCTGATTGCCAAGTGTCACATCAGCGTTGTATAGTATTAAGGTTATCAGATAAAGCTACTGCGTTCTCAGGATCACGGATATCACGGTAAACCACTGCGTCGTCGGTATATAAACGTATCTTGATAGTGACTACGGAGTCAATGTCGTTAACGTAAAGTAGGAATAAAAGAGGTCCGATGATACTTCCCTGGGGAACACCTGAGCTAACTTCTACTGCACTTGAGCTAACTCGATATATCAATACTCTCTTTGCTCACACATCCTAAAAGTTTTTAACTCAACCCACGATATTTTAATCCATGCCTCATATTTCAAGGTTTGTCAGTAGTTTATTATGAGGTACTTTGTCGAAGCTTTCTTCAGCTTACTGTATGCTCGTTATATAAGAACGTCAAGTGGTAAAGGATTTCCACGGTCACCTCTAAACCCTAAACTTCCGCACAAACGCCTCCTGAATTACGGTCAGACACAAATAGGGACGTTATTCAATAAAAAATAATCTAAATATACTTGTATTAAATTGCAGAAGCCTCAAAAAAATAACAGCGGATCTCGAGCACATAATTCAATGTCATTCGGCTGATATAGTATTAGGCACAGAGATCTCACACAGAGAGAGGCTGTGTAATGACATCAATGACCAAGAAATTTTCCCAAGAAATTTTCCAGTTTACCAACACGATAGACGTACAAGACCCGGAGGAGGAGTTTTCGTGGCTGTGAAAAGTAATCTTGAAAGCAGAAAACTTGCATTTGAAAATAATAACATAGAAAGTGTTTGGTGCGCCATACTGCGATCTTATCAACCCAACATTAATTTATGCTCTTTCTATAGACCTCCAAACTCAGATTTTCAAACACTTCATACCCTCAATGAACAAATAAATAAATTTACACGCAAAAATAATAAATGCATCAACATAATTGGTGGTGACTTTAACCTCCCTGGTATCGATTTGGACAGCACTATTGTTAAATCTCGGACCTGTGATCGCGAATCTTGCAATTTCTTACTAAAATTGGTTCAAAGAAACTCGCTCCATCAAGCAGCATGCACTCCCACCCGTGGAAGATGTGGATAGACGTAGATGTAGAATTTTCAAATCACCTCTGTTAAGTAGAACGTAAGAGAAACCTATAATAGATATGTGTATAATGTAAATATACAAGGAACATAGCTACGGTCGTGAATCAATGTAAACAGCAAAATACCGGGACCGTAAACATAATCAATTTTACGGTCCCGGTATTGTTTTTTTTATATGTGTATAATGGACGTATACATTAGAGGAAAAATAAATGTCCCGAATAGACTTTTGGAGTGGTAGGTTGATGGTAACTCACACAGATAACACAATGGCACTGATCCACAAATAATGGCACAGATTCACAAATAGAAATGGATGGAAGTACAAAGCAGTGTCCCGGACTGGGAAATGAGTGCGAGCTGGCATGTAACGAAAAAGAAATAAACTACACTTTGAGGGCCTTTAGCTTTCATTGAAATCGCGAGATAGGTATTCACAGTTAAAAAATCATGAAGAAAATGGGCGTCATTTTCCATTAAGCCGTCCAATCTTTACTCCTCAGTAAATTAACTTCGATTGATCCTCCATCACTTCAATTGCTACTTCTCAATTAAAGGTATTTTTTAGGTTTTTCTCATTCTCGGTTTTAGAGGAAGTACACCTCGGATCTATTCGTCCCGTAGGCATATTCGAACCTATCCCTCACGACGTCCTTAGGACAGAATGCCTCATTCGGCAAGTTGGTTGTTAAGTTTCCGCCTTCTTCGAACACCCTCCGACATCCACGCCACTAGGCTCAAAAAGAAGACTCGGGCTCTGAATTCATAACACCGCAACGCTTTGATTTTTCAACTACAGTTCATTGAACAAAATGACCGTATATATCATCCCGTGTTTAATTTATAAGGTTTCTACCCAGTTTTAATCACTCTCAATGTCCCTCTCTCTTTCTCATGAAATGACCCAATGACCAGCATCTTCTTTCCGATTAATCGGAGACTGTTTTCAACTTAATCATTCCTTCAATACGTGAGTAGGCCAATAACTCCAGTCCAGAACCTTTGCCATATCACCAAGCAGCCTTGAAAGATTACGTAGACGGGTGTTGGACGAAACACTCTCCAGTGTTAAGAGTAATATTTTCCGTTATCACAGACACAAGTTCTTAATATTATCATTCATTAAATATAATTTCAGTTGAAGTTGTCTTTTTACACGCACGGAAATACTTTCTTTATTTTACAGTATCTGTCTGCACATGGACACGCACTATCCCTGCACCAAACGCACTCCTCTAAAGGATTTTGAGAAAAAATGTCCGCGGCCTGCATTTGGACTTGTTCCGTTGAATGAAAGAATAATACTTGGTATTCCGTAAAACGTTTTATTTGGTACTAGTTGTTTCAACATTTAGGCGTCATCTTTAAGTACAAAGGAGTTTTTGGTCAAAATTAATTTCCACAATGTAAGCCTGACACCATTGAGTGTGACTTGTATCGAGTTTTTGCCTCCCCTTAAAACCTGGACCGAACCACGCGTATACTTTGCAAAAATTACAATCGCACCTTATAATTCCTAGTTTCGAAATTGGTAACATTCAACAAGTGCCTTACTCTCCCTACCTGCTCATTACATCATAAGAATCTAAGGCAATGACAGACGCAATAAAAAAGAATATTTATATGGGTGTTAATACATGCTTGGATAAACTTATTTACTGAGGATTCACAGTTATTAGGCTGTATTTTTCCAAAATGCAACGAATATATAATTTTCGCAGTAAATGGCAATATTTGTTGGCCCATTTCAATTAAAATGCGTTGTTTATTTCGTGTGTCATTAGTCTTTCTGGAAAAGTTGCAAGTTATAATAACAGGATGGAGACGATAATACGAGGGTCATCCGGAAAGTAGTACCCGTTCGTGAAATAAAGACACAAAAGTAAATATTAACAAACATAAAAAATTTTATTTGAAAGAGGATACTTTAAACTACTTCTCAACATAATCTCCAAGCAAATTAAGGCATTTGTCATAACGTGTGACAAGTTTCTGTATTCCTGCTGCATAGTCCTTCGCCGCCAGCTCATTGAGATACAGGGTCACTCCTTCTTTAAGTTCTTCATCGCTGTCAAATCTTTTTCCTGCCAAAAAGTCTTTAAGCTTTGTAAAGAGATGAAAATCTGAAGGGGCCAAGTCCGGGCTATACGGTGGATGGTCGAAAGTTTCCCATTTGAATTGCTGCAAAAGTTTTTGTGTTATCCCAGCTGCATGAGGCCTGGCATTGTCATGAACGAGAATGACACCAGTAGACAATAGACCTCGCCGCCGATTTTGTATTGCCCGCCGTAATTTCTTTAATGTTTCACAATACGCATTGGCATTAATAGTGTCTCCACGGGCCATAAAATCAATAAGCAATACACCTCGTCGATCCCAGAAAATGGTTGCCATGAGTTTCCTGGTGGACAGAACTGTCTTGAATTTTTTTGGTTTGTTTGGCGAATGAGCATGATGCCACTCCATTGACTGTCGTTTACTCTCAGGTGATGCATAACAAACCCATGTTTCGTCACCAGTAATTATGCGAGTCAAGAAAGAGTCTCCTTCATCAGAATAACGTCCCAAAAACGTCAGTGCTGCAGCCATACGCTTGGTTTTGTGCTCATCTGTAAGCAAGCGAGGGACCCATCTTGCACAAATTTTTGCATAATGCAGATGGTGTTTAACAATTTCATGAACAATTGTTCGAGAAACATTGGGAAAATGCTCACAGATGTCATCAATTGTGACGCGCCGATCGTTCCTCACGAATTCGTCAACTGAGCTCACCAGTTGGTCTGTAATGACAGACGGTCTCCCCGAACGCTCATCGTCGTGTGTGTTCCCCCTCCCCATGTTGAAGTTGCGACACCACCGCCGAACAGACGACTCGTCCATTACATTGTCTCCATACACCTCCTTTAATTGGCGATGAATATCACATGGGCGAACGTTTCTTGCATTGAGGAATTTAATCACTGCCCTCACTTCACAACTGGCGGCGTTCTCAATTTTTTTAAACATTGTAAACAATCACAGAAACAACACAGGCAATGCTAGCGTCACGCAACTTGGCTCAGAGTAGGCAGACAAGCCACTGAAGCTATCTGACCTCGTCCAGCGGCTACTCGCGTCGTCAGCACTTCATGCGGCACGAACGGGTACTACTTTCCGGATGACCCTCGTATGAGCGGATCAGAGGTTGTTAGGCACCACTAAATACATCCCTTTCGGTGAATCAGAAATGCTATGCTATCTAATGTCCCAAACCATAAAACTCCGCACCTTATGGATTGTTTAATTTCGAATCCGGGAAAATTGCGGGAATATCGAATATTTAAACCATCCTGTGCTGCAAACTATCTCATTCATTCCGGAAATCTGATCTGCTTCATGGGTGTATGTCCCTTACCCGTTCCTTCGAGAGCTACTCGATGCCATGGCAAATCAATGCCCGCTCTACTCTCAAGTCTTACTTACTACTTGGCTGCGTCGCAGATTCCTCTCTCTATGTCTCCCGTGTAGTGGCAACATACCTCAAATGAATCCTAACTAGCAAAAGAGAAAGAGCATCCCTCTTCCTCCTCTCTGCCCAATTTCGACACCGCTCTTTAAACGAACACCAACTTTCTGTCAGCTTTTCCGCATGCGTTTCTCTCTAGATAGTTCTCAGTAATATAAACGCCGAAGAGACTCCACCCTCGCTATTTCGGTAGGCATCTGCGTTTGTTAAGCCTTACGGGGATAACGACTCATTTTCCAAAAATACACCCTTCCTGCTTGATTCCCATTTCCAAATAGTTCCAACGGCCCTGGTTTGCATTGCGCTCATTCTCAACCAATATCTCCGCGACTGCGAAGTGCTCACATCTGCAAGGGCGTGTGGCACGAACAGGACCGCGCCATTAAACCGAATGCTAAGAGTTGAAAATATTTATCGCACGGCAGCAGCCGTTGCTCATCTCCGAAACGAGAGACGGAAGTTCAAAACATTGTTTCCAAATTCACTTCCTTTCACTTAGCTCTCTCTCTCTCTCTGCCTCCCAAAACTCAACAAACAAAAAAAAACCGTTCTCCCTTTTCACTCTCTCCATCCGATGCTTGTAACCATTCCACACCACCACCTCCACCCACCCTACGAGCTGCTCATCTCCTCCTCCTCCTCTCGTAAACACCACGATGTGCGTGCACTCCGCGGTAAAATAAATCACAGGCAGCACCCCTCCACGGCCCGTCCACCTTCAGAAGACGCATCTGAAACCCAATCACAAACTCAACATACCCAACTATACCACATATCGGCGAGACCGCCCTATCGCTCGCGGTGAAGGCGTGCTCATCGCAGTAAAATCCTCAATTAAACATAAAGCACTGAAAGGACGCGCCCTTAGTACATTTGAATGCGTCGGAATACGACTCCCAACACCCATAGGTGAACTAGACATCTATTCCGCTCACCAACCCCGTGGTAAGAATATTGTTTCTGACGAAATTCGTCCCTTATTCCCGACTGACAGACGCGTCGTAGCCATCGGCGACTGGAACTCCAAACACTCGGAATGGGGGTGCCGGTCCGCGAATAAGAACGGCCTGCTCTTGCATAAAATAGTAAATTCCATCATGGTAGACATCGAAGTACCCTTAATGGCGACGCATATTGACAACCGTGGAGAGGAAGACATACTGGATTTCTGCCTTACGAAAAACCTGGCCATTTATACGACTCCGACTGTACTACCTGATCTCTCCAGTGATCATTACCCGATTAAAGCCGACATTGCAACTGTCCCTTATGAGCAACCAACTTCCACTCCTGTAAGCACGAACTGGAAACAGTTCGCTAACCTTGCAGAAGACGCCTTCCCCGCTATCCCAGTCCCACATTCGTCAGACCGGCAGGACATTGACGCTCATGTCCTCGCCATCACCGAGGCAATGTGGGAAGCACATGCTCTCGCATCGCTGCCGTATCCTCATCCACCTCCTCCTTCCAACGCTCTTCCTGAAGACATTCTGCTGATCATAAAACAGCGCAACAAGGCTCGTAGACAATGGGCGCGAACCAGGGATGGCGCCTATAAACGGCGTTATAACTTCTTCGCGTCCTGCGTCAAGCGTGAGATCAAAAATCGGTTCAATGACCAGTGGAGAGACAAACTTGACAACCTCTCCTTCGACGACGGTTCGCTTTGGAAGGTTGCTAAGCAACTGATCAAAAAAGGCCGTCCTGACCAGCCCATCAGGCATAACAACCAATTGTATTTTGACGCCAATGACAAGGCAGAAATCCTTGCGGACGCGTTCCAGGGAACCATGACATTGAAAAACGACTGACCAAGAACGGAGGAGGACGAAGAAGCCGAAGCTGCTGCAAGTAGCCTAGATTTCCTTCCGACTCCGCCGTTCCAACCAGGAACAGAGACGGAGCTAAGACTGTATATTAAATACTTAAACCCGAAAAAAGCCCCGGGTATTGACGACATTTCAAACAGACACTCAAAAGAGCGCGCCACTGCCGGCCGTTCGTCACTTGCTGGGCTTATTTAATAACTGCCTTTCCTCTTGCTATTTTCCAGGTTCATGGAAAATAGCAAAACTTTGCCTGCTTTCAAAGCCAGGTAAAGACCCGACAATTCCTTTAAACCGTAGACCAATCTCTTTACTTTCCTCTGCCTCAAAACTATTTGAATCAATTTAGAAAGCCCGTCTATACCTCTTCTTACGGACCAATGACGTAATCAGACCAGATCAAATGGGATTCCGTGAAGGACATTCCACTTCCCTGCAAATACTCAGACTTGCAGAGTATATCAGCCACGGCATTCAGAACAACGAACACTTTGCGGTGTTGTTCTTGGATGTGGCCAAGGCATTCGATCAAGTCTAGCATGATGGACTGCTACTTAAATTAATTAAAATCGGGGTGCTGATATATCTCATCAAGATATTTCAAAGTTTTCTCGCTTCACGAGCCATATATGTCGCCGAAAACGGAGCTCTGTCAGCCAGGAAACAAACTGTGGCGTGCCGCAGGGCGCCATATTATCCCCTACTCTCTTCAGTTGCTATGTCAATAATCTTCCTTCTTCTCCACAAACTCTGACGTTCATATTCGCCGACGAAACTGCAATCGCGGCGACATCTTGGAGCGGCACATGTGCCTTCCGAAAAATCCAGAACCACCTCTCTTTACCTGAAAAGTGGACCGTCAACTCGAAAGTCACAATTAATGCGGAGGAAAGCGTAGTTGTTGACTTTCGGAGGAAACGAAGCTATCTCCCAAAAAACCATTAACCTTTCAATCCGTGCGTATTCCGACGAAATTCTCACACAAATTCTTAGGTACACACTTCGACTATAAAGTGACATGGGCCAAGCACGTACAGCATGCCTTGCAAATAGCCCAGGGCACAAGAGCCCTTTTGTCTCCCCTCTTGTGCTCTAAATCGCGCCTCACGCACAACACTAAATTAAGGTAAAACCTATCTTATGTCCGTCCAAGGATGCTGTACGGTTACGAAATATTCGGGAACGCGACAAAAAAGGACAGAAATCGCCTAGAAACATTCCAAAATAAAACACTTCGTTACCTCACAAACCAGAGTAAACTCGTACCGATACAGGAGATCAGAAACGCACACATACCAAAAGTACATGACTTCATTCGGGCGAAAGCTGAACGACTCGAGAGGTCACTTCCACGAAACACGCCAACAGAAAACATATGGGATTACGCCCTGCATAGAAAACGCCGACCGAGCTACAGACTTCCAAAAGAAATAATATTTCGGTACCTACACAGAATTCTTTCCTATGACTTTTACTTCTAATATTTGTAAAAAAATTACAGAATTTAAAAAAGGGGTTCTTGTTTGCAAACATTTGTAAATATTTTGTTACCTTAATAATCATTTTGTATGTTTATGTATAAGAAGGCATAATGTTGCCACTTGTATAAAAACAGTAGGGGCCATTGGCCCCGACTCGACCACGTGTGTGCGGGCAAGTCGGGCAACCAAGAGCCAGAGTACATAGGAAATCTCTGGAGAAAAAACAAAAAAATATAGATGTACAAAATAAAAGAAAAAAAAAGATAAAAGTTTAAAAAAAGGAATATGTAATATAAAAAAGGAATATGCATAAAATATATAAATTCCTTTTTTATAATTTTTATACATTCCTGTTTTTTTATGTAGTAGATTCTCCGAAGTAACACGGAAGTGTTGAAAAAAAACCTGGACAGCAACACACAACACAAGAACACATAAAAGGAAACTCGCAAGTAATATCTTGATAATATCCACGGAATCGAACTCCGTATTCTTCGTAAGATAAGTTAAGACTCTTAACTAAGGACTCTTAGGAGTCCTAACTAATCGTCCTAAGAATACGTAGTTCGAGTCCGTCGAAATTATCAAGATATTACGTGTGAGTGTTCCTTTTATGTGTTCTCGTGCTGTGTTGCTGTCTAAGTTAGACATAAAAAAATATAAATTATATATATATATATATTAATTTTTATATTATATATTAATATAATTAATATAATTATATATATATAATTTATATTTTTTTATGTCTAACTTAGACAGCAACACAGCACGAGAACACATAAAAGGAACACTCACACGTAATATCTTGATAATTTCGAGAGAGCGTCTTTTCCAAGTTTATACATACTTTTGGCTGATATAGCCGATAAACTTTCTATTCGCCTTCATTGTGTCTGCTGTTCCTGTTGTCTACCGTCGCATCGTCGCCGTGAGTGTTCTATCCTCTTTCCTTCACCACTGTTTCCTTTTTCCTCAACTCTTTATATTCCTTGCCTTTCCAATGAATTACCCTAACCAATTCCAACATTGGCTGCGCCTTTTCCGCATTCATGCTTACAAAGCAGCACAATGTGCTAGCCATTCCGAGTTTCTCACCTCATGTCTCTCCCTTGGTATCATTCCCAATGGTCTTGTCATCAAGATACCCCTCTCTGGTATCCCTCCTAGCCTTCATCCACATCTACACACCGTCATATTGCAACAATCACGCGAACTCACACGTGATGTTCTGTCTCATTACCTCTACCTTTTTAGTCAACATCGTACCAACTTACTGTCCCTCGCCAAAATCATATCCAATTCAGCCCCTTACTTAGTTCCGTCACTTAATCGTATACTTTCCTCCGCACTTCGAAATCTTACTCGAAGACGCGAGGGCCACCTAAAAAAACTCTCCTCTCTTATCCAATCTTTCTTCCACGTGGGATTTTCCTTGCCCCTTAAACAACCCCCACCACCACCCGAACCTCCGCCCCTATTCCTTTCAAAACCGGATCTAGCAACACTTTTCAACCTACCTTATCCTCCGCTCAAAACACCCGTTTTACCCATTCGCCAAACAAAAGAGTCACAGACCCAACACCCAACACCCCAAACCGAACACAAAGTAGTGAACCTTTCGTCCGAGCCTCTCAATAATTACGAGCTTTCGCTACTAAGTAAAGGCCTCTCCTTCTCCCCCACCCCTAGAACCCACCACGTTAACATTGTCACCGACACTTTAAACTTCTGCCGGAATCTCCGCTGGCATGCCCATTGGAATTCGCAGCCTTTCCCTTCGAACGCTTCCACCATTAATCCGGCACTTACTCGGTTCCGTCCAGCCTCAGAAAACGAACCCAAACCACTCCCAACCAACAATCCAATAGAAATCTTTATCAATCTCCTCCTAACAAAGATTTCCGACAAAAAATTCATAGATTCCCTGAAGCCACCAGATAACCTTTCTCCCCCTGAGAGACAAGCTCTCAGACGTTTAGCGTCTAACAAAAATATAATTATCACAACGGCGGACAAAGGGTCATCCGTTGTCGTGCTAAACAAGAAAGACTACGACACTGAGGCATTACGACAATTAAATGACCTTTCTTGCTACACCCCCCTGCCCCAAGATCCTAATCCTTCATACCAAAAGGATATTCTATCTTTTCTATCCAATTTTGGTCCCGGAGAAGGTCTATCTCGTAAAGATATATCCATTCTTTCTCCTCCTAATCCTAAGACCCCACATTTTTATTTGCTACCCAAAATTCACAAAACCAATAACCCCGGACGCCCCATTGTCTCTAGCATCAACTCCCCCACTGAGCGAATTTCCGCATTTATAGACCACCACCTTCAACCCATAGCCACTTCACTCCCTTCTTACATCAAAGATTCGTACCACTTCCTGGAACGTCTACACTCAATCCCAATTCCTCACAGCACGACCATTCTCATGGCCACAATAGACGTTACATCTCTGTACACCTCCATTCCCCACAAAGAAGGCTTAGAAGCACTGAAATATTACCTCTCTCTAGGACCGACACCACACACTCCATCCACAGATTTTCTTCTCGAACTGAGCCAACTCGTCCTAACCAAAAATGCCTTCCAATTCAATGAAAAAATTTATTTGCAAATAAAAGGTACTGCAATGGGCACGCGTATGGCTCCTGCATACGCCAATCTCTTTATGGGTAAACTTGAAGAAAAATTTCTCCAGCAACAAACCCTTAAACCACTCTTCTGGGCCCGTTACATTGATGATATTTTCCTCCTTTGGCCCCACGGACGCGAAAACTTGTCATCCTTCATTTCCTCTCTCAAATCCTCCTCCTCGGTTTCTTTCACTTCCTCTATATCAGACTCAAATCTCACCTTTCTAGACATTGAAATTCATCTCCAGAACAATAAGTTTTACACCTCAGTTCACATTAAACCGACCAACACCCAACAATATCTCCATTTCAATAGCTGTCACCCATCGCACACAAAACGCTCCATCCCCTTCTCACTCTCGGTCCGCGGCCTCCGTCTCTGCAACAACACCCCCTCCAAACGGAAATACATTGACCAGTTACACGTTTCTCTCAGAGAATGTGGGTACCCTGAAACACTGCTCAACAGGAAAATTCTCAAACCTTCAACCCAATACACTCCTCTCCCCAAACCTAACCGCCCAAAATGCCCTAACCTTATCACCACTTTCTTCCCCGGAACCCACAAAATTAAACAGATAATCCGTGAACTCTTCCCAATTATTAGCAATAGTCAATCCACATCACCTTTATTCCCACATTGTCCATCCGTTTCATTTAAACGCCCGTCAAACCTGCGTGATATCTTTAAGTCTATAAAACCACCTACGAGCACCCCTGTCTCTTCCCCACCCCTGTCCGCACCATGCAACCGCCCACGCTGTAAATGCTGCCATCTCCTCAGACCTTCCACGTCCCTTATTACCAACTCCCAACCCATAGCCACCTGCACCTCTAAAAACCTTATATATCGCCTCTCCTGTAACTTCTGCCCTGCCTTTTACGTGGGTGAATGCACGACCACCCTTTCCCTCCGAATGAATAACCACCGCTATTCCACCAAATCTCCCACCTTCCTTAATTATCCCATCCCTACTCACACTGCTTCCCACAACCAGTCTTTTGATGACTGCTTCTCCGTTTCAGTGATTGAAATCCTTCCCAATTCCGCTAGTAACATAGAGGTGAGAACTCGCGAGATGGCACATATCTGGGTGCTCCAGTCCTTTAAACCCCCCGGGCTGAACCAAGCCCACTGATTTTATCCAATGTTGCCTACATTTCGCCTCCCCCACCTTGTCCGCTTCCTATTGGCCCCTTAATTCTCCTCCTCCTTGTATATATGTAGAAGAGTGTGTGTATGTATATATATATATATATGTGTATATGTATGTATATATATGCATTTGTATATATATATAAGGATTTTATCCAAAGCTGCCTAGAACCGCTTCACTCTTCTGAGCGAATCGGTCACCAAGTCCCCCGCTAAAGGCCCGGCCGCTTCACGACCGGGACCTTCCAGCTCTTCCCCTACCGCGGCAACTCTACCGCCCCGTGCCATTTCCCCCTCCCCCACCTTGTCCGCTTCCCATTGGCCCCTTACCTCTCCTCCCGTCACCCTCCTCTTGCACATGTCCTCTCCGCTCTTCCCCGACAACGGCATTCTGATGACGACGGCCGTGCCGTCGAAACGTAAATATCCAATTTAAGTGTCCTTCTTTTATGTTTCTATGTGTGTAGTGTTTTTTGTGTTAGTGTTTGTGTGTTTATATATATATATATATATATATATATATATATATATATATATATATATATATATATATGCACACATTCAAACACGAAATCCCATTAAAAAAATATGTATATTTTTTATATGTTTATATATCCCTCCCATGGACTAAAACCTTGTCGCGGTGGAAGGGCTTGTGCGTTCCCATAACCCCTAGAGCTGTACTGGCGGCAGTAACAATAATTACTCCTGGTAGGGTCATCCATGCCTGATTAAGGAACAGTGTGATAAATTCGCAGAGTTACAAAGGAGGGGATGCGGACTCTTGACCACAATTTAGTTGCAATGAAATTTAGCGTCTGTTTCAAAAAGATAGGGCAGGAATGGCGAGTTAGGAAATGGAATGTAGAAGCATTAAATGGATAAACAAGGAAGAAGTATTAGCAGGCTGTAGAGGAAATCATGGATGACGGTAAAGAGCTGGGTACTATCGAAGAAATATGGGAATGTATCAAGAAAGTGATATCGAAAGCCGCTGGAGTCCTATGGGAAACGCTAACGGGAAGAGGATAAGGAAACCATGGGTAACGAATGAGGTGATTGCAAAGATGGAGAAGAGAAGAAGATGGAAGAATGAAAACACAGAGTTAGGCAAAATGAAGTACAAAGAGTCAAACAATAAATTGAAAAGGGCCACAAATAAAGCAAAAGAAGAATGGTGGAAAACGCAATGCGAAGATATGAAAAGTTTACAGAAGAAGGGTGAAATTGGTGCTCTATACAGCAAGGTTAAGTTATTATCGGGACATAAGAAGGCAAGATATGTGCTAACAATTAAAGATAAGTGAGGTAAGATAATAGTTGAACCAAGAAAAATCCAAGAGAGATGGAAGGAATACATAAAAACACTGTATGTTACTTAGGCCGACAAGGTTAGACATAGAAAAGGAACATGACGTAGAAGAAGATAGCTTAGGTCCAGGCATACTCGACGAAGAAATAGAAAGGGCATTAAAGGAGATGAAAGCAAATAAGGCTGTGGGGGTAGACAACATTCCTGTAGAAATGTTGAAATGGTTAGGAAAAGATGGGAAAAAGGCCATCTATGGACTGATTCGTAGTATCTATGAGGAAGGAATCTGGCCGGAAGATTTTGTGAGATCGGTGTTAGTTCCTATTCCAAAAAAGGCAAAGGCTTCGTCATGTGAGGATTACAGAACAATAAGTTTGATATCCCACGTAACTAAAGTTAGTCTCAGGATTATCAACAAAAGGATACAGAGTAAGGCAAATGATTACTTAGGGGTTGATCAGTTTGGGGTTAGGAAAGGAAGAGGTACGCGTGATGCCATTGCAGTAATGAGATCACTAATCCAGAGGAATATAGAATACAATCAGGATGTTTTTGCCTGTTTCATAGATTTCGAAAAAGCGTTTGATAGAGTGAATTGGGAAAAATTAATGCGTGTATTGCAGAAAATAGGAATTGATAAGAGGGACGGGAGATTGATCCGCAACCTGTACGTGTCTCAAACTGCTCAGGTGCGAGTAGGGAACGGTGAGTCCGAATGGGCAGTGTTAGGAAGAGGTGTAAGGCAGGGTTGCCCATTGTCACCGGTACTGTTCAACGTATATGTAGAGGAAATGATTAAAGAGGCATGCGAAGAACTGGAGGTAGGAATGAAAGTCGGAGGGGAATTCGTAAAATCTGTTAGCTTTGCTGAAGACCAAGCATTAGTTGTTCAGTCATCCAAGGGGTTGCAAGCATTTTGAGTGAATTGGAGGTTCAGGGCGATAGGTATGGGATGAAAATCAATATAAATAAAAAAAAGGTTATGCGATTTTCCAGAAAGAAAAAGACTAAGCAAAGCACTAAAATAGAAGGGAAAAAAATAGAGCAGGTAGAACAGTTTACGTATCTCGGAAGTGTTCTGGACCAATATGGTCAAAGTATTAGGGACGTAAGGAGAAGAATGGCGCTAGGCAAGGAAGGTCTCTCAAGGAGGAGTAAATTGATGACGGGGACGTTGAGTAGAGATGTTAAGACAAGACTCGTAAAAACTCTGATATGGAGCGTAGCTATGTACGGCGCGGAAACGTGGTCGCTGAAGCAGGAGGATAGACGTAGATTGGAGGCCTTTGAAATGTGGGTGTGGAGAAGAATGGAGAAGGTGAAATGGACCGAAAGGAAAACAAATGAGAAAGTGCTGGAGATGGTGGTTGAGGACAGGGGTTTGTTGAGAGAAATCCTATGGAGGCAGGAAAAATGGATGAAAGGCGTATTGAGCGGTAGTGGAATGTTGAAGAGGGTAATAGAGGGGAGAATGTTGGGCAAGCGAGGTAAGGGTAGGAACAGGATAGGGATGTTGGACGGGATGAAGGGAGGAAAGAAGTACACAGAGATGAAGAGGGACCTGATATAGATTAGTTTGCTGGATTGGGGTGTGTTTGGAATTAAAAAATTTTTATTTGATAGTTGTGTCCACTGTATACATGGATATTGAACAGTACCGGTGACAATGGGCAACCCTGCCTTACACCTCTTCCTAACACTGCCCATCCGGACTCTCCGTTCCCCACTCGCACCTGAGCAGTCTGAGACATGTACAGGTTTCGGATCAGTCTCCTGTCCCTCCAATCCATTCTTATTTTCTGCAATATACTCTTTAGTTCTTCCCAATACACTCTATCAAACGCTTTTTCGAAATCTACAAAACAGGCAAATACGTCCTGATTGTATTCTATATTCCTCTCGACTAGTGATCTCATTACTGCAATGGCATCACGCGTACCTCTTCCTTTCCTGAACCCAAACTGATCATCCCCTAAGTAATCATTTGCCTTACTCTCTATCTTTTTGTTGATGATCCTGAGAATAACTTTAGCTACGTGGGATATCAAACTTATCGTTCTGTAATCCTCACATGACGAAGCCTTTGCCTTTTTTTGGAATAGGAACTAACACCGATCTCACAAAATCTTCCGGCCAGATTCCTTCCTCATAGATACTACGAATCAGTCCATATATGGCCTTTTTCCCACCTTTCCCTAACCATTTCAACATTTCTACAGGAATATTGTCCACCCCCACAGCCTTATTTGCTTTCATCTCCTTTAATGCCCTTCCTATTTTATCGTCGAGTATGCCTGGACCTAAGCTATCTTCTTCTAGGTCATGTTCCTTTTCTGTGAATAACCTTGTAGGCCTAAGTTCTTTACCATACAGTGTGTCCATATACTCCTTCCATTTCTCTTGGATTTTTTTGGTTCAACTAATACCTTACCCCACTTATCTTTAACTGTTAACACAGTTCTTGCCTTCTTACTTCCCGATAATAACTTAACCATGCTGTATAGAGCACCAATTTCACCCTTCTTCTGTAAACTTTCCATATGCTCGCATTGCGTTTTCCACCATTCTTATTTTGCTTTATTTGTGTTCCTTCTCAATTTATTGTTTAACTCTTTATACTTCATTTTGCCTAACTCTGTGTTTTCATTCTTCCATCTTCGTCTCTTCTCCATCTTTGCAATCATCTCATCCGTTACCCATGGTTTCCTTATCCTTTTCCCGTTTACCGTTCCTACAGTGTCTTTAGCGGCTTCCGATATCCCATGCTTGATACATTTCCATTTTTCTTTGACAGTACTCAGCTCTTTACCCTCATCCATGATTTTCTCTATAGCCTGCTGATACTCCTTCCTTGTTAATCCATTTAATGCTTCTACATTCCATTTCCTAACCTGCCGCCCTTGCCCTATCTTTTTGAAACGGACGTTACACTTCATAACTACTAAATTGTGGTCAAAGTCCGCATCTACTCCTAGGAAACTGCAAATTTATCACACTATTCCTAAACCCATGCCCAAATCTTTCTTCGCCTACCGTCGCATTCCAATCCCCTATATATATATATATATATATATATATATATATATATATATATATATATATATATATATATATATGTATATAAAATTATATATATATATATATTAAATATAAATATATTTATATATATATATATGTATATAAAATTATATATATATATATATATATATATATATATATATATATATATATATATATATATATATATATATATATATATATAGATGATTTCTTCGAAGTAACACGGAAGTGTTGAATAAAAAACTTAGACAGTAACACACAGCACGAGAACACATAAAAAGAACACTCACAATAATACCTTGATAATTTCGACGGACTCGAGCTCCGTCTTCTTCGGAAGATAAGATATGACTGAGTCATATCTTATCCTTCGATGAAGACGGAGTTCGAGTCCGTCGAAATTATCAACATATTATTGTGAGTGTTCTTTTTATCTTTTCTCTTGCTGTGTGTTGCTGTCGAAGTTGTTTATTCAACACTTCCGTGTTACTTCGAAGAAATCATCGAAATATATAAATAAATATAAAGAATTAGACCCAAGTCAATAGTTTATGTTTAACGTAATGTAATTAGATTTAGTTAGCAAACATTCCGTCCTGTTGACGATGTAGTGGGCAAAATATTCTCGCCCTTAAATATAGGGTTAAATTAGTTCTTCTTTTAAGTTACGGTCAATAGCCAACCCACTAGCTGTCTTTCTTTCAATTTCTCTATCAGTAACACTGGAACGGTACACGTTCGTCATTTACACTTTCGATCGCCATTGTCCAATAAGTGCTGTTTGCACGAACATAAACGCTGAAGGTTTTCGCTCCAAAGCAGCAGAAACAAGTTAGGGTTTATCACCCAGAAAAAAAGGGTTCTGGTCTGGTCCACGACCCGTCCACAGGTAGCTTCCTTCTAGTTTACCACAGGAAACGGGTGGCGCTAGTAATCGAAGGCGAAGATGTTGCCATCTACGTAGCCATCGCCAACAAGGTGCGCCAGTCCGTCAGTGTCCACGGCGCGCAATCAAGACATTTTCAAAGAATATTTACTCTAGGTCACCGCAACGCCCGACGTTGGCAAAGTGGAGTAGGTATGTAATCGGGATGCAATGCAGATGAAGTCCGCCTCATATACCACATACCGAAAAGAGCATATTTAAACCCTGGACAAAGCTTTTAGGATGTGACCACTTTGAAAATCTGAGGTGTTAAAGTAAACCTGCTTTACGATAAAACATATTTTTCCCTTGATCCACACCATTTTAGATTTAACAGTTCCAAAGAACGTTCCCTGACTCATTTCTAGCAATTGACCACCCCTCCGCATTGACCCGTCGTAGTCACATCAACATTTCCCAGCTGGCAGTACGTTGACAGTTGCATGTAACTAGTGCCAACATTAAAATACCCCTACAACGAGATATTATTAGCAATTACTAACAAAAAGTGATACAATAAAGTATTTTTGCAATATTCGATTGGATCAATTGTAATTATTTTGCGAAATGTAGACGATTTAATTGAAAAACGTGAGACTGCCTCTCTTTCTACGTGACCAGTCACGGTCAAGACGGTATTGACCAATGCAAATAGCAGACAGATAACAGTCAGTTAAGCAGTTAAAAAGTGTCAAATTTTGGTTTGTGTTTTCGATGTAGATTTTAAATTAGAAGAATCATTTAATGCAGTATTTATCCGTTTAACTCTTACTTGTGTGTTGGCAAACGTCAAGTCGCCTATTTGAGTATTTATTTTGCGGTAGTGTGCGAGGAGATACGTTTATTGTAAAGAAGAAGTTCGTCAAAGGAAATGGTTTTCCTTAATTTGCTTGAGGTTTTTGAAATTTACGTACACGTATTACCGGTAAATGTTTGTTCAATCGGCATCTTTCTAAATATTACTTTTTTAATTACGATCTTCAGTTAGTTTCCTTAGAAAAAATCTCTGGATACATCCCATAAACATTTCATTTCCTACGCTATAATTGTTTTCAGTTACACATTACTACACAGAATGGAATTCCGAATTTCCATCCTATCATATAAGCATAAAAAGGAGCACTGAACTTTAAAGCTAACCTCGTGAAGAGCATTCGCAAGGTGATTGCATTCGTGGATGCAATATAAAAAAGGTGAAAATTATCATAATTTAATAGCTTTGTCGCAAATGGCCTCTTTTACCTCCTTTGAACTTGTACTGAAGTTACGTTAATTCATCTTAATGCATGATTTCTATAAAAATTATCGGGAAATATTTCGGAAAAAAAAATTTATTTCACATATTGCTTCATGCCTCCAAATTCTTCAACGATTGAGCGTCAATACACTTTTGCCAGCGGTTTTTCCACCACTCGCAGTCCATTCGCATCGCCAAATTTCCAGTAATACTGCTGTGGTACCCTGTCATCTTATGACTGCCGATACCATTTGCGATCGTGCGGATATAACCGAAGGTCCAAATTCAGTACTTTCACCCACGCGTCAGGAAAAATTGTTGCCGATACTTTTTACAATCTTTGTGCATAAAAATAAATAATCAGAGTAAGTAGTGCGTCCACGAGAATGGGCTCCTATAGAGAGCTATCAATAGTTTCACTTCACCAGCTGGTAAATGCGATCTTTATTTTCAATGGTTTGTTTCAACATAATGTTATCATAGACTGATATAGTTGACGCCATCTTACGTGGATATTTCAGTAAATCCTTTGAAAATCCAAGCTCTATGATCGCTCGTATTATCGAAAATGGTTTGCTTTTAGCAGTACCGACCAATCCGTCTCGTGGGTTTATGACTGTATTTATGGTTTTTGTATCCCTCACAAGACTCCTGATAAGGATTTAGCAACATTTAATACGTGTTGAATAATTTAAAAATAAAACTTTTTAAATCCACGTAAAACCTAAACTTCTTTGCTAGACAATGCTGCACCGCAGTGAAACCTGGGCTAGCATTAAAGTTTATTGTTTATGTAAATTTACAAAGGTTAATTTTGGCATTATTCATCGTCGAACAATTCTGAAAATTTCTGTCTGGAACGATTAATTATATCGATCACGTGGTTTAATGTCCATATTTGATTGAAGCAATACCCTTTTGTTTGTTTAAAAAACTGAAAAAACGAGTTTCGAGTTGTGGTCAAACACCTGTATTTAAAAAGGCTAATACTGAAAGAGATCGAACCTGAGTTGAATGAAGTTTATGGCACGTCTGCTCCTGTGTTTGCGACTGTTTACAATTGGGTAAATGAGTTTAATCGCGGCCGTACATCCACAAATGATGAACATCGTTCGAGACGGCCAGTGTAAGCTGCTTCCTCCGAAATTATTGACCAAAATATGGTTTTGAGTGAATCACAAATCAAAATTCACGTAAGTGTAGAATGTACAGATTTATCACAAGGCAGTGTTGTTAATTTTCCCTTTCCATCGCAATCCTGAGGAGTTTCTGCGTCAATACATAACTGTGAACGAAATATGGATACAGTATTACACTCCAGAGACCAAGAAGTATTCGAAATAGTGGTCACAATAACCTCAAGCTGAAGAAGATAAGGGAGAAGTGTTTACAGAGTTTCCGCCTTTGTCACTTCGGTCCCTTAACTTTGTAAAGAGTAGGGCAAAGATTGGAAGAAAACGAAGCGAAAAATACTTGCATTGAAAGTGGAAGCTTCAATGCTTGGGTGAGAGACACCATTCAACGGTGATTGCATTTTATCATTCATTTAGGATTTTCAACCCCAAAGCCATAATGAGTTGACTTAGGTGTTACACTACGGGAGCAAGGAAGACAATAAATCAATGGAGGAGATATTGATGGTAGGTTGTAATGCGTCTGAAAGGTTTAAATGTGACAAAACGCCGATTATCTCCTATAGAGCCGTTGACCCGGAAGGATAGGTATAGTGAAATAGAGACTGGTGGAGTCCTTGGGAGTCACTAACTAAGATCGGAACTTAAATAGAAAGAGCACGATAGTAACATCTGCGGAACTAGGGTTCATGGGGAGAATGTTGGGGAAAAAGTGCTGTTTTGCGTTAGATAGACCTCATTGTGAATGCACGTCAAGCATTGGGGCAGTGCTCAGATAGACATGAGACTTGTGAAATGAACTGAAGAGGGTGCGGAGTCCGTTCCGTGAGAAGTCGACGAGTGACTATTACGTAAGTAGAGACGTGACTCTATCATTGGATGGCCATTAAACCATTTCAATGGACACACACTCTGGGAACTGAATAGGATATCGGAGAGCGAGAAGAGAAACCGCCGCAGGAAATGAAAGGTCATTTTGATTGATAGTAATTATCTATTCCAATAGTGTGTACAATACAAAATATTTCCACTTTTTTCAGAAAAAAATGCACAGAAACCGTGATTTGAAATTTTTGTTAAGAGTTACGAGGAAGGGCTTCGAGCGGAACCGAGCATCTATTGATCTTCATTCAAGGAAAGTATGCTGTGAATTTAGCAAGAAAGTGAAATGTGCCTCTATCAGAACGAAAAAATAAGTTTGCAAGTGGGTTGACGTGATAACCATGGTTGATAAAAGATACCACACAAAGTAAAAAGAATCGTTTCGGTGTAGCTAAGTTTGGATTGAGGGAGAGGGTCTGGACGGGTGACGTCATATGATAGGTGTGAAAATTTACAGAAGTGAGCAGAGAAAATGATAAATAGATATAAATGCTAAATTACGATGTCGTGTGGTCTTTGCGTTCAAGTGGATTTCAAATACAAAAACTACAATTTCTCTCTCTCCAAGGCCTCTAAATGAGGAGCCGAAAGGCAATTACCCAAATGCTTTCGTCGGATCTTTTTAAAACTGTCCGAAATGGCGACCTCTGTCGCTCTTCCCATCTTCCTCCTTAATCTCGACGCCTTGATGGAGATGGATAGCCGAAGAATGAAAGCTGTGAACCCGGGGAGGAAGAGCAATCGCTTGTCTTTATCCTCCTTAATGCAATGTTTTGTCCTATTTTGCACGCAGACATGCGATTAACCTGAACAATGAATATCTCACGTTCATCCAAAATCGCCTATTCGCATTGGATAAAACTCTGGTTGAACATGCGCGGAGCATGTGAGACCCTGCGCCGAAGGACCTAGTTGCAGACGTGATCTAGGCGATCTTTGCTTATTTGCTTAGCCGCTGTCCCCCTTCAAGGGTTTTTAAAATTCTTTGTGCCACTGTCTCTCAAGTCTGTTAATGTCTATAGATCACTGATATTCCCCTTTTTCATTATGTAGTTCAGTATTGACCTAATCATCGCTTACGGACACATTTTCATCGCTGTTAATTCACCGTGATGATTGATTTCTTCCTTTCACACCTCCCAGAAACTATTCAAAGAGTAATTCTGAATCCAAATAATATGTATATATATATATATATATATATACATAGAAATAGATATAAGGAAAGGGGATAGGGACACACATAAAGGGCGAACACAGGAGATGTGGGGAAGAGGACCGAATTAGCAAACTCAGATTTTGTGTACCCAAAATCCTTTGTCTAAGAGTTTCATCATAATATTGATCCCTATTTTCTCTCTAACTTATTGAAACCACATATTCACATTTAACCTATTGCACATTTGGTAATGTCGACGGAATTTTCACTCTGCATTCAGAGAGTTCCTTCACCTTCCCGTGTGGCGCGCACACTTTGCCCTAACTCTATAAAATCTCCGTGTTCTTGCTCTTCTCTCCCCTCTCTCATATAATGTGTGCCCTATTATTTTCTCGCCTAAATTATTTTTTTTCTCTCTGCACCTACTCCATAACCTGTGTTCTGATTTATCTATTTCCTTATTTCATCCAAACTCCTAACCCTCTCCTCAATAATTCTAGGATTCTAATTCCTAATTGCTCTTAGCAAAATAAAACAGTTTCTGGCGTAACTTGGTGGAAAATCTTCATACTGACTTTTAATAATCAAACCACTTTACTTTTCAACATAAACTTTTTTAACACTGCTACACAGATTGCTTTCACTGATTTTGTGGATTTTTGGCAAACCAAAAAATCTGGACACTGATGGATTCATTTGTATTAGGTTGCGTTTCTCCCTGGGGCTTATTATCACTTCACATGAGTTGATGGAAGCTTTACACACTTCCTGATATTCAGGTGTGGGGTCCTTAGTTAAAACTATTGCTTTGTTATCCGAGATGAAATCTTCACACTTCTTTATGTAGTCACTTCTCTCCAGCACAACTACTGCGTTACCTTTGTCTGCTTTGGATACAATGAGGTCTTTTTCCGAAATCGTGCCTTTGATTGACAACAAGGCTTTGTAGTCTTTTGAATTTTTTAGAATTTTGTTAAATGATGGCATGTTGGAAACAAAGGATTGAATCTGTGAGGCTATGCGTTCGTTCGCACCTGAGACATCTTTCCGAAGGGCTAAATCTTAATCTACGGCTAGATTTTTCAAATCACGAATCGAAATAGGAATATTTGGGCAATATTTCAGCCCTTTGTTCAGTGAACTAAGTTCATCAGGGTTGAAAGAATGTTTGGAAAAATTAACCACTCTGTCTTTGAGCACATATGGAGTTCTCGTCGTCATCGAAGGTTGTTTGTCTTGGGTCAGGGCAACTAGCTTTCTGGAGATGACCTTCTTTTTCTTGAAGATGATCTCACTTGCTCTCTGGCGGACACTATCATCCAAAGTGATCCATTCAGCCCAATGGAGAGAGCTAGTCAATTCTTTATATAGTACATAGAGGTAATGAGAGATAGAGTCTCTCTTGACATACCATTCGCGAAGCTCTCTTTGAATCCATACTCTTTTCGCGGCTGCTTCTGCGAATCTCCCAGCCGAAGACGTGCTCTTGCACTTGATGTTCACGTACTTAGGGATGACTCTGAGGGCCAGGCACTGGCTGTTGAAGTAGATGTTTGCTGATGCAAGTCAGTATTTGATGGTCAATTTCCGGTAAAGACTGGCCTTAGTTGCGTTGCTCGCGCACTTGATCAATAAAACAGTTTCTGGCGTAACTTGGTGGAAAATCTTCATACTGACTTTTAATAATCAAACCACTTTACTTTTCCACATAAATGCTCTTAGCATTTCTGTTTTTTCGTTGCCACCTTCATTAGTAATAACTTTAAATATTCCAATTTATATTCAGCCTCGTATGTCCCATTATCCTCTTTCAGGATTGTAGGGATTGCTTCCACGTTCTCCTTCCTTCCATTTTTGCTTATACTTATCTTACATTCTCTTTTCTAATACTCCTTCCCTTTCTCACTATCTTAATTTTAACATTACACTCCTTGAGCCCAATTTTCAAGTGAGTCCGGATCTTCGAGTCATCCGCTAACGTGCATTTCATTGCAACAATGATTCCGTTAAAAGATACAGTTGCGGCATCTCCCGCAGTTTCTTGAAATTTGTCCAAGGTATGAACAGCCTAAGTGTTTTAAATTGGCTTTATTAACATCGTGGACTGTGGCCCGTCGCGCACGACTACGAATGCCTGTGACATTCTATGTACGGCATTTCGTCACAACCTCTTGTTCCTTTAAAGCCCCCAAAATTTTTAGAGCGTAATAAGACGTCTCGTTAGCTTAACTGAATAAAGCACTGGGCCGGATATCGAGAGATCCCGGCTCGGATCCCGGTCAAGGCGAATGATTTTTACGCTCTGAGAGCGTTGCAATGAAGTGCATGTTAGCGGATGACTCCGTTAAAAGTTACTGTTGCGGCATCTCCCGCACTTTCTTGAAATTCGTCATTTATGTTTCCGTGACATGATAATATGTGTACTATGTGCTAAATGAATGTCGCAATGTATATGAATCTTTCCTGTAATTCATAGGGTTTTCACAAGTTTTTCACGCTCCCCTTCTCTTCGTGGGTGTTTTCCCACGTGGGTTTTTAGTAGGTGAGCAATGCCACGCTCTCCCTAGCTTTTCCCACAAATCTCATTCTTTGCTTTGACTTTCCCTATTTTATTGTTCTCTTTCTTCGCTGTATTTACTTATGTGTGTGTGTTCAGATGCATCCTTAATTTATATATGTATATATTTGTACATCTGGATGTGTATACTTATATAAATAAATAAATAAATATATATATATAGTCACTTTCTTGGAAAAGCCACGAACGTGCACAATAAAATTCACTAAATAGTCATGGCAAACACAGAAACTAAAACATATAAAAGAGGGACTCACTAGTTCTCGAATTTGCGGTGGTGCAACCACCTTTATCAAGAGGAATTGGGAACAGAACTGAGGCAGAGGAGAGCCCGAAAGCAGTGGTAGGAAGGAGAAGGGTAAAAATCGGGTAAAAAAGAGGGGAAAAAGGGGGAAAAGAAAGGAAAAGGGGGGAAAAAAGGGGGGGAAAGGCATTCGAGGTGAGGGGTTTGGAGGGATAGTGTATGGCGCGGGAATTTTAAAAAAAGGTGGGGATGATATGGAAGTTGTTGGGGGAGGAGGGGATGAAATTATATGCTCTCGAGGAGGCACGACAGTGTACCACACCCCTTAATATTAGAATCAATAATCATCGAGCCTCATGAAACAATTCCTCCTTTATTGGTATGCTCCCAATCCCCAAACATGCCTCCGAACACAACACTGCCTTTGACCAATGTTTTAAAGTATCCGTCTTGGCATCCCTCCCACACTCAGACCCTCCACTGAAACTCAAAACATTAGAGCTAGCTTTCATCTGGCTCTTGGGTTCCTGGAATCGCCCAGGTATTAATATTAGACATTAATTGCCCCCTGTATACATATAATTTCATCCCCCTCCGCCCCCAACAACTTTCATATCATCCCCACCTTTTTTAAAATTCCCGCGCCATACACTACCCCTCCAAACCCCTCACCTCGAATGCCTTTCCCCCCTTTTCCTTTCTTTTCCCCTCTTTTCCCCTCTTTTTTCCCCCATTTTCCCCCTTCTCCTTCCTACCACTGCTTTCGGGCTCTCCTCTGCCTAAGTTCTGTTCCTAATTCCTCTTGAGAAAGGTGGTTGCACCACCGAAAATTCAAGAACTAGTGAGTCCCTCTTTTATATGTTTTAGTTTCTGTGTTTGCTATGACTATTTAGTGAATTTTATATATATATATATATATATATATATATATATATATATATATATATATATATATATATATATATATTTATCCAGGAGACAGGGGTTACTCATCGCCAAAACATGGTTTAGACACCACAAAAGGCGTAGGTATACATGGAAAATTCCAGGTGACTCAGAAAGGTTTCAGTTAGATTATATTATGGTTAGGCACAGGTTTAGGAACAGTGTGATAAATTCGCACAGTTTCCCAGGAGCGGATGCGGACTCTGACCACAATTTAGTTGCAATGAAATTTAGCGTCTGTTTCAAAAAGATAGGGCAGGGATGGCGGGTTAGGAAATGGAATGTAGAAGCATTAAATGGGTTAACGAGGAAGGAGTATCAGCAGGCTATAGTGAAAATCATGGATGAGGGTAAAGAGCTGAGTACTGTCAAAGAAAAATGGGAATGTATCAAGAAAGTGATATCGAAAGCCGCTGGAGTCCTATGGGAAACGTTAACGGGAAAAGGATAAGGAAACCATGGGTAACGGATGAGATGATTGCAAAGATGGAGGAGAGAAGAAGATGGAAGAATGAACACATGGAGTTAGGCAAAATGAAGTATAAAGAGTCAAACAACAAATTGAGAAGGGCCACAAATAAAGCAAAGGAAGAATGGTGGAAAACGCAATGCGAGGATATAGAAACTTAACAGAAGAAGGGTGAAATTGGTGATCTATACAGCAAGGTTAAGTTATTATCGGGAAGTAAGAAGGCAAGATCTGTGCTAACAGTTAAAGATAAGTGCGGTGAGATAATAGTTGAACCAAGAAAAATACAAAAGAGATGGAAGGAATATATAGAAACACTGTATGTTACTTAGGCCGACAAGGTTAGACATAGAAAAGGAACATGACGTAGAAGAAGATAGCTTAGGTCCAGGCATACTCGACGATGAAATAGAAAGGGCATTAAAGGAGATGAAAGCAAATAAGGCTGTGGGGGTAGACAACATTCCTGTAGAAATGTTGAAATGGTTAGGAAAAGGTGGGAAAAAGGCCATCTATGGACTGATTCGTAGTATCTATGAGGAAGGAATCTGGCCGGAAGATTTTGTGAGATCGGTGTTAGTTCCTATTCCAAAAAAGGCAAAGGCTTCGTCATGTGAGGATTACAGAAAAATAAGTTTGATATCCCACGCAGCTAAAGTTATTCTCAGGAGCATCAACAAAAAGATAGAGAGTAAGGCAAATGATTACTTAGGGGATGATCAGTTTGAGTTTAGGAAAGGAAGAGGTACGCGTGATGCCATTGCAGTAATGAGATCACTAATCCAGAGGAATATAGAATGCAACAGGATGTTTTTGCCTGTTTTGTAGATTTCGAAAAAGCGTTTGATAGAGTGAATTGGGAAAAATTATTGCGTGTATTGCAGAAAATAGGAATGGATTGGAGGGACAGGAGACTGATCCGCAACCTGTACATGTCTCAGACTGCTCAGGTGCGAGTGGGGAACGGAGAGTCAGGATGGGCAGTGTTAGGAAGAGGTGTAAGGCAGGGTTGTCCATTGTCACCGGTACTGTTCAACGTATATGTAGAGGAAATGATTAAAGAGGCATGGGAAGAACTGGAGGTAGGAATGAAAGTCGGAGGGGAATTCGTAAAATCTGTTAGCTTTGCTGAAGACCAGGCATTAGTTGCTCAGTCAGCCAAAGGGTTGCAAGCATTGCTGAGTGAATTGGAGGTTCAGTGCGATAAATATGGGATGAGAATCAATATTAACAAAACAAAGGTCATGCGATTTTCCAGAAAGAAAAGGACAAGCTAAATATTAAAATATGCGGTAAAAAAATAGAGCAGGTAGAACAGTTTACATATCTCGGAAGTGTTTTGGACCAATACGGTCAAAGTGGTAGGGACGTAAGGAGAAGAATTGCGCTAGGCAAGGAGGCTTTCTCAAGGAGGAGGGAGTTGATGACGGGGACGTTGAGTAGGGATGTTTAGACAAGACTCGTAAAAAAATAGCTTTCATCTGGCTCTTGGGTTCCTGGAATCGCCCAGGTATTAATATTAGACATTAATTGCCCCCTGTATACATATAATTTCATCCCCCTCCGCCCCCAACAACTTCCATATCATCCCCACCTTTTTTTAAAATTCCCGCGCCATACACTACCCCTCCAAACCCCTCACCTCGAATGCCTTTCCCCCCTTTTCCTTTCTTTTCCCCTCTTTTCCCCTCTTTTTTCCCCCATTTTCCCCCTTCTCCTTCCTACCACTGCTTTCGGGCTCTCCTCTGCCTAAGTTCTGTTCCTAATTCCTCTTGAGAAAGGTGGTTGCACCACCGAAAATTCAAGAACTAGTGAGTCCCTCTTTTATATGTTTTAGTTTCTGTGTTTGCTATGACTATTTAGTGAATTTTATATATATATATATATATATATATATATATATATATATATATATATATATATTTATCCAGGAGACAGGGGTTACTCATCGCCAAAACATGGTTTAGACACCACAAAAGGCGTAGGTATACATGGAAAATTCCAGGTGACTCAGAAAGGTTTCAGTTAGATTATATTATGGTTAGGCACAGGTTTAGGAACAGTGTGATAAATTCGCACAGTTTCCCAGGAGCGGATGCGGACTCTGACCACAATTTAGTTGCAATGAAATTTAGCGTCTGTTTCAAAAAGATAGGGCAGGGATGGCGGGTTAGGAAATGGAATGTAGAAGCATTAAATGGGTTAACGAGGAAGGAGTATCAGCAGGCTATAGTGAAAATCATGGATGAGGGTAAAGAGCTGAGTACTGTCAAAGAAAAATGGGAATGTATCAAGAAAGTGATATCGAAAGCCGCTGGAGTCCTATGGGAAACGTTAACGGGAAAAGGATAAGGAAACCATGGGTAACGGATGAGATGATTGCAAAGATGGAGGAGAGAAGAAGATGGAAGAATGAACACATGGAGTTAGGCAAAATGAAGTATAAAGAGTCAAACAACAAATTGAGAAGGGCCACAAATAAAGCAAAGGAAGAATGGTGGAAAACGCAATGCGAGGATATAGAAACTTAACAGAAGAAGGGTGAAATTGGTGATCTATACAGCAAGGTTAAGTTATTATCGGGAAGTAAGAAGGCAAGATCTGTGCTAACAGTTAAAGATAAGTGCGGTGAGATAATAGTTGAACCAAGAAAAATACAAAAGAGATGGAAGGAATATATAGAAACACTGTATGTTACTTAGGCCGACAAGGTTAGACATAGAAAAGGAACATGACGTAGAAGAAGATAGCTTAGGTCCAGGCATACTCGACGATGAAATAGAAAGGGCATTAAAGGAGATGAAAGCAAATAAGGCTGTGGGGGTAGACAACATTCCTGTAGAAATGTTGAAATGGTTAGGAAAAGGTGGGAAAAAGGCCATCTATGGACTGATTCGTAGTATCTATGAGGAAGGAATCTGGCCGGAAGATTTTGTGAGATCGGTGTTAGTTCCTATTCCAAAAAAGGCAAAGGCTTCGTCATGTGAGGATTACAGAAAAATAAGTTTGATATCCCACGCAGCTAAAGTTATTCTCAGGAGCATCAACAAAAAGATAGAGAGTAAGGCAAATGATTACTTAGGGGATGATCAGTTTGAGTTTAGGAAAGGAAGAGGTACGCGTGATGCCATTGCAGTAATGAGATCACTAATCCAGAGGAATATAGAATGCAACAGGATGTTTTTGCCTGTTTTGTAGATTTCGAAAAAGCGTTTGATAGAGTGAATTGGGAAAAATTATTGCGTGTATTGCAGAAAATAGGAATGGATTGGAGGGACAGGAGACTGATCCGCAACCTGTACATGTCTCAGACTGCTCAGGTGCGAGTGGGGAACGGAGAGTCAGGATGGGCAGTGTTAGGAAGAGGTGTAAGGCAGGGTTGTCCATTGTCACCGGTACTGTTCAACGTATATGTAGAGGAAATGATTAAAGAGGCATGGGAAGAACTGGAGGTAGGAATGAAAGTCGGAGGGGAATTCGTAAAATCTGTTAGCTTTGCTGAAGACCAGGCATTAGTTGCTCAGTCAGCCAAAGGGTTGCAAGCATTGCTGAGTGAATTGGAGGTTCAGTGCGATAAATATGGGATGAGAATCAATATTAACAAAACAAAGGTCATGCGATTTTCCAGAAAGAAAAGGACAAGCTAAATATTAAAATATGCGGTAAAAAAATAGAGCAGGTAGAACAGTTTACATATCTCGGAAGTGTTTTGGACCAATACGGTCAAAGTGGTAGGGACGTAAGGAGAAGAATTGCGCTAGGCAAGGAGGCTTTCTCAAGGAGGAGGGAGTTGATGACGGGGACGTTGAGTAGGGATGTTTAGACAAGACTCGTAAAAACTCTGATATGGAGCCTAGCTCTGTACGGCGCGGAAACGTGGTCACTGGAGCAGGTGGATAGACGTAGATTGGAGGCCTTTGAAATGTGGGTGTGGAGAAGAATGGAGAAGGTGAAATGGACCGAAAGGAAAACAAATGAGAAAGTGCTGGAGATGGTGGTTGAGGACAGGGGTTTGTTGAGAGAAATCCTTTGGAGGCAGGAAAAATGGATGAAAGGCGTATTAAGCGGTAGTGGAATGTTGAAGAAGGTAATGGAGGGGAGAATGTTGGGCAAGCAAGGAAAGGGCAGGAACAGGATAGGGATGTTGGACGGGATGAAGGGAGGAAAGAAGTACACAGAGAGGAAGAGGGACCTGATGTAGATTAGGTTGCTCGATTGGGGTCTGTTTGGAGTTACAAAATATTTATTTGATAGTTGTGTCCATCCAGAAACCTACCTTAACCTGTAGATTACCTAATAAATATATATAATATATATATTCGTTTTCTTTTTAATGTAAAAATCTGTGCATATTGAATTTGTGTCTATCTATATGCAATTATGTGTATATATGCATGTAATTATATATTTAATGCCTCATGTGGTATGCATACGACGATGGGTTAATTGGAAGAAGGGGCCACTGATCTCAATTTCGCCCAAATAAGGACCGCTTTATCTATCCTTTTTTTTGCCATCCGCTCTAACTTACAAAGATTTCGCATGAAGGTGATCGCGGAGGCCTCGCCTCTGCATCCGAACGCGAGTGCCGACCCCGGGGCCAAGCCCCACAATTACCGGAGCTCATGTTCATATTTAGATCCATCGTATACTTCATGGGATGAATAATTAAAGTGGTTTCCTTTGGCCTTTTGTGACACCATCACTTCACTGCCCGCACCTCTGCGGTCTGACTCTTTTACAGCCGTTTCAATCGCTCAGGATCAAAGGGTCCGCAGAATACGTGGTGCTCACCTTTCGCTTCTACTCTTAAACCATTCTGACACGGGTGACCCTGCTAGTTATTGTCAGTTTTCCCGCTATATCAGCTCTTGGGGTCATCAATACGCATATGCCATCCCAGAAGCTAGGTGTTGAAGTACATGGGGAGGAAAAGCGACAGTACAAAACATATGTAGCCCAGGAATTGCTGGTTTCAGTATTTACAGTAAATAAATAGGGTATATCTGCGCTCGGATGAATTGCCGTCATGAACATTCCCGTGCCGGCCTCTGGGTTTTCAGTGACCTGAAATCCCGGAAATGTGCATATCGGATTTAAATAACGTGCTAAGGCTGCATAAATAAGCCGATTCGACCATAAATTGCCTAAATTTGAAGACAAATAAAATATACAAGGAACGTAGCTACGGTCGTGAATCAATGTAAACAAAAAATACCGGGACCGTAAACTTGAATGGCACTAAATAATTGAAAAAATATATAAAAGAAAAATATAATAATAAATATAAATAATTAAATAATATTACAATAAATTAAAAAAATATATATAATAATAATAACATTTTAAAAAACACCACACACACACACACACACACAAATTCGAAAGAAATAATTAAAGAAATAAAATAATAATAATAAAATAAATAATAAAACAAACTTACAACCACTCGATCACTTAGGTGAGTTACGAAATAACTTTCACTCTCGTGAATAACATTCACACACACACTCAGGGTTTGCAAGGATCCCTCCTATGTCAGTGACCCGTCAATCACACAAATAAATTAAAATTATTAAAGGATGTAAAGAAACAAAACAACTTACGTGGATACATAGTCACTCAATCACTCAGGTGTGCTCGAAAACAAGGACCTTTGTGAAATGCACGCAATCACCATTCAGGGATTACCAGGATGCCTCCTATGGCAGGGACCCGTCAGTCACACAAATAAAATTAAAGAACTAAAATTGTGGGCAGGTAAATGCCTAAGAAAACCTGACACCAGGTGTTTCGTCTGCAAAGCAGGCCTCTTAAGAGAAGAATGAGAATTCCGTTGGGGAGGTTTGAAAGAATGGCTCATTGGGAGGGAAAGGGGTGTTGGGAAAACCTCGTGATTGGACAAAAGAGAGGGAGAATAGATGGTCCAATAGGTATTGTGAGTTCAGTGGAGGTGGGGGAGGAAGAGTACAGCGAAGTATAACAGTGGCTAAGGAAGAGGGGAAGTTTTGGCGGTTGGTTTGATAACAGGAAGGGGAGGGGGAAAGGAGGGGGGTTTCGAAAAAGACAAAGAAACACTTAGTCATGCCACACACCCCACCAAACTCAATCAGGGCATCAACCTACAAAGTCATCATCAGTTGATGACAACCCTGCCAACCGAAACCCCGGCCGTGTCAAATACAATGTATATAGAACAACCAAGTATTTCTTTTCCGATATGAATCGCTTTCACAAAGTGACTCCTCAAAAACATTCTATTCAGGGGGGTGGAAGAAGTTTGAAGGAGGTGGAGAAGGGGAAGAAAAAGTGAGTAAACTGGGTTAGCACAGAGAAAATAGGCAAGATGCAATGGGCCCTTGGTCGCTATTCATGGTGTCTATACTGTTCTTTTTGATGTGGATGCATTCTTAATAGTCAAGCATGTAGTCTGGGGCATGTTTAAGTAGTTTTATGTCGTCAATTGTGATGTTATGTCCTTCAGAGAACATGTGTGGGGCAACGGAGGATTTGTGAAAGTTCCCTAGTCTGAAAAAAGCAGCATGCTCCTTGAAACGGGTGATGAGGTTTCTTCTGGTCTGTCCTATGTATGAAGAATTACATTGGGGACATGAGATTTTGTTTTTGCCAGATTTGAGAAGGGGTCCTATGGGATCTTTCGGGTTTCCAAGTAATTGTCTTAGTTTGTTATTGGATGAGAATGAGGGTTTGAAATTGTGTTTCTTGAAAATGGTTTCTAACCCTTTGGTGGACTGTGGGTGGAAGGGAAGTTTAATATATTTCTTTTCGTTGGGCTGGGATAGCGTGGTGCTGGATTTGATTAGAATTTTCTGTTTATGCTTCTTGAAAATTCTGTCGATTAGTTCTTCGTTGTAGCCGTTGGATATTGCGGTCTGTTTTATGGAGTGGAGTTCTTTCTGAAAGTTTGTTTTATTCAACGGTACAGTAAGGAGGCGGTGTATGAGAGAATGGAATGCTGCGTGTTTGTGGGTGTGATGGTCAAAGGAGGACTGGTGGATGTAGTAATTCATGTGTGTTGGTTTGCGGTAAATATTAAATTAAAGCTGATTATTTTCCTAGTGACAAGAAGGTCCAAAAAGGGGAGTGACTTGTGCCTCTCAACTTCGCATGTGAATTTAATGGATGGGTATTGTTCGTTAAGGTCCTTGAGGGAGTTGTCAACGGAGTAGGTATCTGTGTCAAAAACTGCAAAAATGTCGTCGAAGTACCTGTACCAAGTGTTGGGGAAATATTTAAATTTGCTTCGGCACTGTTTGCTCAAAGTATGGCATAAATAAATTAGCTAGAAAGGGGGAGAGAGGATTACCCATGGTAGTGCCAAAGTTTTGTTTGTAGTAGTAGTTGTTGAAGGTGAAGAAATTTTGCTTCATGATTAGGTTTGTTAAAACAACGTATTCATTTAAAGTTTCTTTCGAGATTGGTTGGCATACGCGGCGCCGCCGTCAGCGAAAGGGTCCAAGAAGACCTAGTGTCAATGTGTATGTGATACATAGATTCGGGCGAGGTCAAGCTTTAATTAGCCAGTCAGCCCATCAGCTAGAATCATTTGCCCAGAGTATTAGAGATTGTCACAGGTATCCGCCCGTAATTAACAAAAAAGCACGCAAAAGCCACAAATTTTTCCACAAACGAAACATGGTATACTCATACAAGGTACATTCAAGCAAAAAACCCTTAAAAACCAAACACATGCGAACAACAAACTACCAACTAACAAACACATGCACCTAAAGTGACTTCGGTTTCTTGCTATTATGATTTCTGATTGTTTTGGGGAAGAATGAGTATTTGAATCTATCTGTATTGGAATCTATCTCCCTTATTTTATCTTTGTGGTCTAATCTACCTAAGCAGTGTGGGGCCATTATTATTCCTTTTGTGTCATCGTTAAACTTGCTGGTACTGAATCTTTCTAAAAGGCTAAGTCTCGCTTGTTCCCTTCGTATTTCAAGGGGATCCCAGCCTTAATTCCCTAAAAAACCTGTCACACCTGTGTTCTTATCGTAACAATTTTTAAAGAATCTGACGGATTTTCCCTGGACCTTATTTATTTCTTTATGTTAAATTTTCTCCCAAGGATGACAAATACTTGCGGCATATTCCAAATGTGGTCTAACTAGAGCAAAATAACACCTCTCTTTAACTTTCTCATTACATTTCCCCACCATCCGTTTAATGAAGCCAAGTTTCTTTAAAGCGGATCCGTATATTGGCCAGTCCTGTCTAGGTATTAGCCTGCTCTTAACGAAAGGCGCCAAGGAGTCCGCAGTTTATAACGTCCCATCCGACGGACGTCGTACTCACTTAAAGTACTCTCCACAAAGTACCCCAAGTAGGGATCGGGATAAGACTGAAAAATATTTGTTGTCTCCAGGATTTGAACTCGGGCCCTCTCGTTTGGATGCTTGTACGTTAGCCATCGTAATCCCCCCCCCCAATGGCAATGGAAAGGAAGAAACATGGCTGAAGTGGAAGTGTCGTTTGCGAGAAGGAGAAAATTAAAACTAGGGATACAATATGAAATCTTAACCTGACAAGAAACTGGAAAGCCAACAGGGAACGGGTTTTTATAAACAAGCACAAATAAGATCGTCAGTAATAGTACTAACTGCCCACTCTGATCTATAGTACTTCTTTATGAACGGCGTCTTAACTCGACACTCCCCATCCGCTGAGAGATTAAAGCCCAAAAAACAGACTCCTCGTTTACGGGGTGCCGAGAACTCGGGCACCCACCCCCTCTGAAAACTACATCCGACCCCCTTCGCATGGCGTGCGGAGGTGCACCCGCGGGTGGGTCGATAAGCGTGGGCACGGGGTGGAGGCAGGAAGAGCTCACGGTACAATGGAGAGGACACGGCCCCATGCGGTTATGTGCGTTGGACAGGGTGCAGTTGGGTGGGAGGGGATTCCCTGCCCCGCGAAAAGGGGGGGTTGTTTCATCCACCCCTTATTCCCCGCCTCCCCAGGGGCGAGAAGGGAAGAGTAGGGGGCTGCTTCTCCCCTCCGACAGTACGAGAGGGGTGGAACGGAGGAAGGGGAAAGGCGGTCGGGAGAGGTTTTCGTGGCGGCCCCACTCAGCGCAGATAGCTTCGCGCCGGCTTCAGTGGAAGTCAACGGCGACCGGACGGGAACGGAGCGACGACTTGGGCGCCCGAGGACCGCGAAGGGAGTCACGAGGCGGATCGTAGAGGCGCTCCTTGCCGGGGAGCCACTCCGCCCTCCCTTCGCGCCGAGGAGGGAACTCCAGTCAGAGCGAGATCATCGTAGAGGATTCCTGGAGAAGGGATTCCAGACGTCTCTCCATCCCCCTGGATCCTCCTCTGCCGTTCCAGTTCACCTCTTTGGCCACCTACTGCGAAATAAAGGGTGTCACCCTCCGAGGCGGGTCCTCTAGGAGGATCTCTTCTCAGTGTGCTTTCAATAGACCAGTCCCCAGGGCAAAGGTCAACCTTCTCACCCCCGAGTTTTTATCGGCGGTCGTGGGTTGGTGTGCTTCGTCTCCGAGCCATTTGGAGAGCGCTGGTGCTCGTGTGCCTGCTTGGCAGTGAGTGTTCTCTGGTGCACGAGGGGACCCGTGGTCCTGTTCAAGCCGGCGCCTCGTCGGTCGACGCCCCCTCCCCTGCCCCCCACTCCGAGCACGTCTCCCCGACGGGGCGCCGGCTCTTTCGGGCGCCATTCCTCGTCCCACCTGTCGGAATGCTCCCGAGTGCGTCGTCTTAAAGGGGGATTCCCGAGCGGCGTCGCGAACGCAAAATTTAAATGCTTCCCACTCTTTCTCGTCTTACACTGCACCTTCGCAACAGCACTTGTGATGATGACGAGAGTGGTTCAAACGAACGGTTATGCACCTAGGCCCTCCGGATTAAAAACCTGGGAGCGAAAAAATGCCAGCAAATGTCAAAAGGAGGGAAAAGTGTTTGATAACATATCATAAAAACACATCTCCCCACTCGAGTAAGTTGTAAAATACTTACCGGGTTCTTCCTCTTATTCCTTCAACTCGAAGAGGATAGATAGACGGAGGTGTGTAAAGGGTTTGTGAGTCTCGCAATCGTCCAATTCCCTCGTGGCGATGCCCCGCGGTGCTTGCCATGTGCGTGGCAGAGGGCCAATAGCAAGTGCAGGGAAGCGCTAGCAATCCCCCCGCCGTCCTCACGAGTGCGATACGGGGCAGCACCAAGTGGGCGCTCACGTGAGCTAGTCCCAGCGGTGCCGATACGAGAGGAGTGTGTGGGGTGAGGGAAGGCCCCGTACGTGTGCATGCTGTGAATTGGAGGGAGTGGTGCGAGGAGAGGGAAGGTCATCCATTTCGGAGCCGATCGTGTGAAGGGGAGCAGAAGTGCTTGTGCAACGCCAATCGGGCGGCCCACCCTCCCTGGGCGCCCCACGTGGCACCACCCTGAGTCCTCTCCGCAGAGGGGGCAATACTCAAGTCGAAAGTGCCGGCGCTCCACCCACGCCCATCATTATAGTGGTGCACCGCCACAGAATCCCCGCCAGGCTCTTGGAGGATGAACACAGCCACCCCGAGGCGTCTTCCGGAGTAGCCATTTCCACAGAATCCACCCCATTCAAACCCATATATATAATATATCCGACAAATATTAGCCAAGAGCGTCACCTCACCCCACTCCACCTTTCTCGTCCCGCAAACCACCCGAACGAATAATCTCTCGGACGGGGTGCGTTCGTTTCTCGCACTTCAAGACCTTTCTTACGTATCCATCCAACTCCCAAAGCGTCTGTTTTAATTCAATCTGTCCAATTGTCTATTTGAGACCTACACCGATTCAAAAGTTAGCCTCGATTTGCCAAATTTACAGTTTCGAAATTTTACGCCAGAGATATATGTTTTTAATATCCTTAAAAAATATCAGTCGTGAGTGATTACTTGAGTGCCCGGGGCAAGAGCCGCTCTCCACCTTGCTTCTCCCTGCCCTCGCGCACAGCTAGGCAGAAGAACTCTCGCCAGATAACTTGAAGAAAAGAAAGTCATCAAAACTTCCAAATATCTTCAAAATTCTCGTTCCCCACGCCCCCTTCCTCCTTCTCCCCCCCCTCACCACCTCCATAAACAACAGAATTCGAGTGGGTGGTAGAAGGGCCGCACCAAACCCCCGCACCTCCTGGCCTCCTGACCGTCGTGATCCCTGACCCCGCCCAACAAATCGCCCTCCCTCTTCCTGACGTCCCATCCGCTCCCCGCCGACGGAAACGGGAAAAGAGGTCGGGAAGGAGAGAGAGCATCGCCAGTCGTTCCCCTATCGGCAGGTCAGTCACTTGGCGCATGAGAAGCAGCCAATCGCTACGCTTCTATCCCTTCCTCGTCTTCGCCCCGCCGCGTCGTCGGTAAGGGTCTTCTTGCGAGACACCGCACTTCATTAATAGCTTCCCCCAAAAGGCGCTCATCCCTTTTGCACCGATTATCTTCCTTCTCCGCTTCCTTCCATCGCGATCGCCGTGAGCAGAAAAGACTTTCATCGGACAAGCACACAAATATCTCTTCAGTCGAGGCCCAGGGCGAATGAGGCGCCATCCCGGAACGCTCGCTTCCGGGCATCACCTTGACCTCTTCTATCTCCAAAAATTTAACCGTTTAGCCGTTTCCCTTCAGTTGCGATTCGCCGGCGTACCCTCGATATGCAAACTTGAGTCCTGCTTGGAGTGAACACTTAGGAACGCCGGAGAGCGAAATTCTCACCCTTCGAAATGAACAAATAAACGCATGCATTCAGTTAAAAATTCTCCCGACTCGATAAAAAAAGGTCTCGTTATTATCTTCAAGGCGAACGTCCAAGCCCATCCATTGACGTCTTCAATCACTTAAGAATCAGTGACACTGTGACTCATGTGAAATTGAAATTTCCACCCTCCCACCCAACACCTGATTCTCGCTAGTTCTCCATTTGAAGGTCGATCCCTGAGGAATAATCAATACACTCCACTCGCTCGCTTTATCTTCCAGAGCAACCTAATCCTTCCTCCAGACCCTCCGATGCCCTGGGGCTATTCTTCCGACGCGAAATTTCATTAATCCGAGCTAAGTCTTCTCAATACCATCCTAGGCTAATTGGCTTCGTGTTATTGAGAAGTGAAATCAATTTCTACGGCCCTCGCATCCAATCGCTTCCAGCTGGAGGAAACGCATCCACTTCCTAAATCCTTCCGCCCACCTTTCTCCGGAAAAACCAAACTGGAATTTAATCGCCATCAAAATTTGATCTCCGTCACTCGAGCCCACTCTTAATAGAAGTAACCTTTTGCCTTTGAACACATACATACATTCGCTACTATGGCCCTTATTTAACGAAAAAAATCAGAAAAACTTTCGAGAACTGAAATCCTTCTTCAAAATATTTACCAACATCGATCCATATCCACGGTTCCTCTCTACCGAACCGGCCAGCTCCCGCCCCACACTCAATCCCTCGGGCCACTCAGGTCCCCTCGCCTTTTTTCATTTCCGCCTCAATACACCTCCACGGCAGCGCTGTCTCCACGTCGCGATTTTTCGTTCGGGAACCCTCGCACCCAGAACTCTTCATCGCGTCCCTCACGTCGCACGAAAGACAAGAAACCTGCCCACACCCCCGACCCGAAACTTCCCCTCTCTTCGAAAAGGGGCGCACATCACTCTGACGCCGCGGCCCGCCACGCTGCCTCCTCCGGCGGCCCTCCACATCCCCTGCCTCCTCGATGGCCGCCGGTCGAGCAAGCTGACCGCTCGCCAAGGCCGCGGCGACGCCCGCAACAGTCCCACGGATCGAATTTCGCCCGATTATCCCTCGCTAATCTCAACTAAACAACGTGGGTTTCTGCAATCAGTTCCGAGGGTTTTGCCTCCCTCGACCTCCGGGAAAGCCTTCCTCGTCGCCCATCCCCCAATCCCCGCCAACAAGGGCGACGCTCTCGTGCGCCTCCGTCTGTCCGAAGTGACCAACCGGAAAACAACAACTCCCCCTCCTGTATCCGCCCGCAGTCTACAACAGTTTCTGTAATAAAGCTCGTGCATGCGAAGTGTACGCACGCGTGCGAAGAGGTGTCTCGCCACCCACATCTCCCCAGTGCCAGCACTCCCCCGCACACGTAGGTGTTCCTTCCCCCCCCCCTCTCGCGACCCCCCAGACGGCTGTGTGCCTCAGGGAAGGAGTCCACCGGCACCGTGATACCGGAGGGTTTAAAAAAAACTGGAGCGGGACACGAGGCGCTAGAGGCGTTGGACACGCGAGGGCGTCGCCGAAAGTTGGGGGCTCTGCTTGGTGAGGAGGCGAATGAGCGGCAGGCCAGAGGGGCCGCCAGAGTGAAGCCCCACGTGTGTCTGGGGCGGCGCGTCGTTTGATGGGAAGTGGGCGCTCCCTTGAACTCCCCGCCTCGCCACTTTTCATGCGGCCCCAAACCGCCCCGCGCTGAATGCTCCTCGGGGGGCCCGTGCCCGTGAATCGACGGCCCCCCGCTGCTCCGGGTGACATATCTGAGGACCCACGGATCAGGACAGCCAGCGGCCGCTTCACCCGGCCACGCAGGGCCCCACGACCTCTGAAGCCCCACCGGAGGTGAGTGGGGGGAGGAGGGCGCCATGCCCGACCCCTCCGGGAAGGTCCCACCGCCGCCCGGCGGCCCACCGATGGCCACAACTTTCCTTCTCCTCCTCTCCGCGTCTTCTTCACTCCTGGCGGCGGCCCTCGCGCCAGCGGGCCCCGACGCGGGCGGCCCGACTCCCTCGCCCGCTGCCGTCGCGACGCCGACGACGGCGGCCGTGACCACCGCAGCGACGCTGGCATCGATCGGTGAGTGTGTCCGAGGGCGTCGGATCGAGAGGGGGCGGATGTGTGTGTGGCTCCCCGAAACGATACGTTGCCATGGAAATGGGGTGACGTGAGGGGAAAGTGGGACGGGGGAGTGTGCAAAGGGGTTGGGATTGAGGTTAGAGGGAGATGCGGCGGGGGTAGTCGAAGAGCATTTGAAACTGGGGTTTAAGGGAGCGCGTATAAGGGGTGAAGGACTTGGGGAACTACACGTTGTTATGCACTCGTATTGATCGCGGGGGAGGAATATATCAGAAATCTAATCCGCTGGATTTCATTTCTTCATATGCATCTTTTGATTAAATTCATTACCCGACCGTGGTTTCATCACCGAGTGTCTTCATCTTACTATTCCCTACTTACGTCAGATAATACTGCAGTTACTTTTAATGGACGGGAGGAATTGTATGACCACTCTCAGACAAGTCTGCTAATAGGTAATTAAACGAATTCGCAGAAATTTGAAATTTCGAATGATTACTTACGGGTCTTAAAAACAAGAATAAAGACCCCATATGTATAACGCATGATTACATTGACATACATTGATAACTGGTAGAAAGAGACGGTTGTGATTCGAGATAATAATCGTTCGACTAGAAGTTAAACTCCACCTCTCCTTGAAGAATAATAGCTACTAAACCTTAACTCTTAAAAAGAAGTTAGTTTAGTTATTGTGACTGCTTTTGTGAGTTCATCAATGTGAAAAATGTTGTGCAGATTTGGAGTTCCATACCTGTGGCTTAGTGTGTTTATTTCTTGTTTTTTTTAAGCTAAATAGTACACTCATTCAACAGTTAAGGCCTCCTATGCTATTACTTAGGGGATCGAGATCGTGTGGTGGTTGATGTACTGGCTTCCCTCCCAGAGGTTCGAATCCCGGCGGCGGCAGATATTTGTCGGTACTATCCCCATCCCTCCTTGAGGTGCTTTGTTGAGAGCACTTTGAGTGAGTTCGCCGTCCGTCGGATGGGACGTTAAACTGCGGACCCCTTTGCGCCTTTTGTTAAGGGTGGGCTAATGCCGTCGCTAGGATTCTCTCCACCCAACATCCTTTCCTGTCCGTCCCTAATGGCGCAAAATGACCTCAGCTGTCGGTCACTTCCCCTAAAATCCACTAAAACTCCAGCATTTAGGACATCGTATTCAAATCTACTGGGGTACATGTCATAAATTCATGTGGTGCCTTTTTGAAATAGCGATAAAATTAGTTGCGTAAATTTGGAATGGACGAAAGAATTGTGCATACTGCGTGCTGGTGCACGGAAGGCAGCTCGCGCGACGAGGTCTCCAGGATACCGTTCCCGACTGCGGACTCGCGCGGAAGAGACCTAGACCTAGGAAGAGCGGAAGCTCTTGGTGCCCTCCCGCCGTCCACAGCATCATAGTAGTATTCTATGCTAGCGGGTGGGCTTGCCATTCTGCTAAACCACGATCACCGACCTTTTCAGGTGATTAGAGTAGAGATAGATACACAGACTAACCACCTGTTCATTTTAAACCCTACTTATCGCAAAAGCCTTAGGCCCTACACAAAAACAAACCATTATTCATTGTCGAGTACTATATATGTATATATCTTCATCCAATCCAAAATGCCTATTCCCTATTTCACCCCGTGCCTAGGTAGCATAATATCATTCCCTCTCTACCCAGTCGCCAACATCCCGATGTTCAAGACTGTATCTCGAGTGCCCTGCATCAAATTGTCTTCATTTCTGTCATTGGCCTTCCCTCATCCTCATCGCATCAGGCCTAAAAGGTCATTTGTTAGATGCACATATTGGTGATTAGTCGACAAAATACAACTCTCGTTAATGAATTTAATATCCTAAGCTAAAATAAATTAATTTTATCATGTCCCTTTTCCTACAGGTATTAGTAGTTATATTATGCCTTTTTCACGTCAGATATAGGTCACTATTTTCTCCCACTTTTCTCCCACTATTTTCTCACAGTAAACTCCACATTGAATCCACACAGTAAACTCCACATTGTAACGTGCAAAACAGATATTCTGATACAAAAGAACTCATTGTTTTCAACGGAACCTTTTGAATTATCATAATTTAAAACATTAAACATCAAATTTTAAGAGTTATATGTATGGACTGATTCGTAGTATCTTTGAGAAAGGAATCTGGCCGGAAGATTTTGTGAGATCAGTGTTAGTTCCTATTTCGAAAAAGGTGAAGGCTACATCATGTAAGGATTACAGAAAAATAAGTTTGATATCCCACGCAGCTAAAGTTATTCTCAGGATCATCAACAAAAGGATAGAGAGTAATGCAAATGAATACTTAGGGGATGATCAGTATGGGTTTAGGAAGGGGAGAGGTACGCGTGATGCCATTGCAGTAATGAGATCACTAGTCGAGAGGAATATAGAATACAATCAGGACGTATTCGCCTGTTTCGTAGATTTCGAAAAAGCGTTTGATAGAGTGAATTGGGAAAAACTAATACGTATATTCCAGAAAATAGGAATGGATTGGAGGGACAGGAGACTGATCCGCAACCTGTACATGTCTCAGACTGCTCGGGTGCGAGTGGGGAACGGAGAGTCCGGATGGGCAGTGTTAGGAAGAGGTGTAAGGCAGGGTTGCCCATTGTCACCGGTGCTGTTCAACGTATATGTGGAGGAAATGATTAAGGAGGCATGGGGAGAGCTGGAGGTAAGAATGAAAGTCGGAGGGGAATTCGTAAAATCGGTTAGGTTTGCTGATGACCAAGCATTAGTTGCTCAGTCAGCCAAGGGATTGCAAGCATTGCTGAGTGAATTGGAGGGTCAGTGCGATAAATATGGGATGAGAATCAATATTAATAAAACAAAGGCTATGCGATTTTCCAGAAAGAAAAAGTCTAAGCTAAACATTAAAATAGGAGGGAAAAAATAGAGCAGGTAGAACAGTTTATGTACCTTGGAAGGGTTGTGGACCAACACTGTCAAAGTAGTAGGGACGTAAGGAGAAGAATTGCGCTAGGCAAGGAGGCTTTCTCAAGGAGAAGGGAGTTGATGACGGCGACGTTGTGTAGGGAGGTTAAGAAAAGACTCGTAAAAACATTGATATTGAGCGTGGCTATGTACGGCGCGGAAACGTGGTCGTTGAAGCAGGAAGATAGACGTAGATTGGAGGCTTTTGAATTGTGGGTGTGGAGAAGAATGGAGAAGGTGAAATGGACCGAAAGGAAAACAAATGAGGAAGTACTGGTGATGGTGGGCGAGGAGAGGGGTTTGTTGGGAGAAATCCTATGGAGGCTGAAAAAATGGATGAAAGGTGTATTGAGCGGTAGTGGAATGTTGAAGAGGGTAATAGAGGGGAGAATGTTGGGCAAGCGAGGAAAGGGACAGGATAGGGATGTTGGACGGGATGAAGGGAGGAAAGAAGTACACAGAGATGAAGAGAGATCTGATGTAGAGTAGGTTGCTGGATTGGGTTTTGTTCGGAGTTACAAAATATGTATTTGATACTGTGTCCATCCAAAAACCTACCTTAACCGGTAGATTACCTAATAATACCATTTATATTCTTTTGAGTGGTAGAAAGACTTTCGTGAACATGGTTACTAATGTTTTGCTGGATCAACACTTGTTTAAAAATTAAGCCCAAGACATTAGCGCAAGACGACAAAAAATTCTCCATCCAAAATCCATAATTGCGATTGGTATTATTACCCAGAATTGAAAATAAATTATACAATACGAAGTGTTTAATATTACCTGGAAATGATTTTTTTTGAATCTACCTTATTATGCAGTAGAACAATTATCGCAATATCCCCTGTCCACCAAATGTGACAAGAAAAAGTACGTAGCGTTCTTGTACAAGGGTGGTCTGAAAAGTTTCCGATCTAACAAAGATACAAGTTATTTTTTCTGAAATTTTCTGAGTCGGAAACTTTTTAGACCACCCACGTACTATACCCATTGCCATTCCACGACGTCACGCTGGACATGGCACCGTACTATGGTGAAAAAGTAATTGCATCATTCACCTACTCTGTTCAACTATTTAAGGTATAAACTTCAATAACGTGTGTGTGCGTGAAGCTATAAACGAAGTCAGACCAGAAGCTGGTCCTTACCAATCATAAGCTCGAACTATGGCGCTCCCGGTGTACTATTGCCCAAACGGCGTCGCGAGGATACTGTCGGGATGCGTCATGTCGATATCATCTCTCCAGAGGGTTATTGTCACAATGACCCCTCACTCTCTGCATCCACCCACCCCCTCTTCCTCCATCCCGCCCTCACCTCCACCCTTAACGCCACCCCCTCCGGGATAGACTTGCCGCGGAGAGAAGAGAAGAAGGGGCCCATCCCCTCTTCTGCCCTGATTAGCGGAGCAAACACCAAAGCAGCTACGAAATCCCTCGGGGCTTGTTAATCTCTCCCGCCCGCCTGCCTCATGTATTCCGAGTGTTTTCTCTGGAGCTCTGAACCAGGTCGATACCCGTCGTAAAGAGATAGGGATAGCGTCACCAGAGGCAGGGCTACCTGGGGAGCCAGGAACTAGGTTCGTTGGTAAAATAGGATGTTGGACCATGGGTCATATTCTCAATCACCACCCAATCCCAAACTCCACCCCTGCCCCTCGCGTAATTCCCAGATTCGCATACTGTCCTCCTTTATGAGGAAATCACAATTGCTATGAAGGCTTTGAACATTCCCCTCCAAACTCAATTGAAGTTTTTTTCAACTGGAGTAGACAGTTTTTATTTTTAATCGTCGAGCAGTAGTGTGATTCTCTGGTGATGATATTGCACGTAGTAAGAAAAATAGAGGGGAGGTTATTCAAGAACGAGAATATTTCTGTAGGCTTCATTTTTTAATATTGAAAGGACAAATCCATCCTGTTTTGGATCGAATGAATAACTTCCTTTCTTCTTTCAGAAATAATCATAGAGTCAGCTGTGAACAAAAGTTGCTATGGATGAAAAAAGAATGTAAACTCCAGACCGAGAAGCAGGTATCTGAAACTTCAGAGTTCTCTCGGGACAGCGAGCTGGGATAAAATATGAGCCGATTTTAGTCCCAAGTCAAGGTATGGCAGCAATGGTTGAAACTGCACTGAATATGCAAATATTACAACGAAACATAGTAAAGGAAACCCAGAGAATTACTAATGAGAAATATTAGATTTTACACAAGGTCAATAAATGCTCTGGCAAAATAAAATTGGTATCAATATTTACATCAAATCTAATAGTTTTATACATTTGAGAGAAAATTCCAGTAATGCCGCCTGCCCTGTAATGCAGGGAGAATACGAAGAGAAATTGCAACGTAAGCAATATTAGATATTGATTAAAGGTCCCAACGACCCCTACCACACCCTTTGGCGCTAGGTTATATTGAATGATACAGACACACACCTGTGTTCTGCCTTTGTCGGATTGATCGGGTGCACACTGATTAATGCTGATAGTTGGGGATTCCCCGCAGTCAGCGGCTCGATTTTGAGGAAATGATTCTGTCCGTTAAACATGAAAGTCTCGCTGAAATTTCCTCCCCGTAAAATTCCACGGCTCCTCGCCCACGGGAAACTTCCGATGAAAGCCTCCACCTCAACCACACTGAGGTCTATTTCAACGGAATGGCGGCCAAGTGAAACCTTTGTGGTTTCCAACAACGCAAATGTTTATCCAATATCGATGACGGGTGGGCTTTTGGAATTCATGATGAAACGGATTCTCGGTTATATCGAATGGAGAAACCTATCCATGAAAACAAATAAATCAATAAAATGGCATATTTATATTTGAACAAGCACAGCACAAAAACTTGCAAGAATGCGATATCGCATACATTTGCAGCGACGATTTAGATTAATTTGTGAGATGAAGCAAATAAAATTAGCGCTAAATAATATTGAAAAATAGTATAGGCTGAAACGGTTATTCTAACCATGACAGATGAATGTGAAACATATATTGTCGGGTAGAAAGATTCTTACAAGCTACTGAGATGAAGTTTGGCGAACTACATATGCAGAATTTCACGTCAAAGAAGACATGTAGAATGAGTGGAACGTAAATTACTAAAGCATATTTCGCCATTGGGTGGAGTTTTAATCATCAACCTTTTTCAGGGTAAATTATAACGAGGAGTTTGAAAGAAATGGACGACTCGTCGGCCAGGACATTCACGAATTATCTTTGGCTTTCTTGGGATTTGGAAAAATGCTGTACGGTTGATAAAGGCATCTGGAATATACTAATTCAGAAGTTAAAGAGTAAAAATTATTTTGTATTTTATCAATTTCCATAGTCTCAGAGTGTACACTTCCCAAACAAAACAATAGTCAGCTCCTATCTCCCAAAATTTATTTAGTCGCTAAAATTTTTATCTTGGCACAGTGGAAGGATGGAAAAATTAATGAATGACACCACCATCTGGTAACAACGCCTGGAGTTAGAGAGAGACTAATAATTTGAAAAATTATCCTTATTTGCAAAAGTGAGTCAGTGGACGAAATGGTCGATAAAAATATAACTTCCGTAAACTTTGACAAGTGAAATAAAATTTCAAAAATGACTCTCTGAGGCGCAGCGTAATAGCAAAGGGCCACATAAAGAACAGTTATAAAAAATCTGAAAATAAGTAAAAATACGTTTTGTGCAAAAATGAAAAATTATTTGAAAAATAATTTTTATATTTCATAGGATTTTCCCATGTGCTATCAATGTTTTTTGCTCAAATATTTTGGTGTTGCCAAATACAACAATTTGTGGAAGACTTACTTGAAATTCCCCTAGAGCGTCCCCTCCGAGATGGCATTTCTCCAAATACGCGTTCTGCGGATAGAATCGAAATAACCCAGAATGAATGAACGGCAAGAGAGGGCAGTCATGGCTAAGGTCGACGCAGTACTGACGGAGCTAGGGTTGAGGTTCGTGCCGTGACGGACATTGGATTTCACTTATCGGGTTTGTGCTAATTTTTCCGGTTCTGCCGTTTTGATTGTTAGTATTCGAAGATAATATTTCAAAAGTATAAATCAAGTATCAAAAACATAATTTGCATTTGCTCTACCTTTGGGAAATTTGAAAAAACATGAATTTCTCATGACATTTATGTTTGCAACCACCCACGCGGTGTATCAAGTAGTTTTAGATGTAAATCATTCGTTACTCTCATTCCAATTGCAATGGACAGCACTGACGACGATTGACTGAGCCTCTTCATATTTTCTATCCTACGCTGGATACTGTATAACTTTGCTTGACACGACCAGTAAATTTATTTCCCCCTTCGGCCACCATATCGACTTTCGACTTCACGACACATTGATCCTTATGCACAACGTGGATATTCTTTGTTCCGAAAACTAAATCATTTTCATTACGTATATTGCTTCCACTGAGGAAGAACGGCTTGATTGAAACGATTTGCCCCGAAATGTTTCTAGATACAGGCCTCTCCACCGATCGATGAAACGGTCACACAGCTTGTTTAAATTACGCTTTCGGAGATAGGGGAATTCTGACGAAAAGTTTTGAGACAACGGTGGGGATTTCAGAACTGTGTGCATATCATCGAGAAACTCCATGGAAACCATTATTTTTGCGTATTTATACGTTTTCCCAAAGTGTAGGATTCGCGTGTCGTTTTTGCTAGCGGAAACCAATTTGATCCGAGGGGTGGCGTAAGGAGGCGAAGTCGATTCCAAATTATAGCCAAAATTACTCCGATCCAAATGGTCCTAGTTACATTTCCGGGAAACGTGAAACTTTCATGGAAATTCTCTGACTGCCGGAGCGCAGAGAGGGTAGTGGAAAGGGACGGGGGAGAGGGAGGAGGTCGGGGGTCAATGGCACGCCGGAAACCCTCAAAAAGGAACCTAACCGAATTGTTGTCGAAAATGCGGGTTCTGGTTCGCATTCGAGCGAAACTATGCAGTGTTCGAGAGAAAGAAACTGAAGGTGGTTTTTGCCGGGAGGAACCCAATTTGCAGGAGGAACACGAATGCGAAAGCCATTGGCTCGACTCTCTAGGGTGGATGACACACCGCGATATACTGCACACTTTTAATAAATTGTCCCGTATTTCACTACGTCATTGTCATTTAGAAACTAAGGCAATCGTCTTATACACGCCAAATTTTTGAAAGAGGTCTTTTTAGTATTAGGGGCAGTGACGTGTTCAATCTTAGACACATCATTTGTCCAGCGCCTTTGATATTTTGGGATACAGCAAGGATGCCATGCGAAGGACCGAGAAAAGACGAACGGCTATCATGTAACATGGTTCAATAAAACTGCGAAGGGCTGTTAAAAAAGCGAAAGCCACTTTCATAATGAAAATTCAAACCAGATGCACTTCTACCTTCAACCTGGATGCAAACTGAGGCATTTGACTGACAAATATGGCGTGAAATTAATCTCTCTTTTCTTCGGCACTAACTCCAAATGTTATTGTGGTTAATTAATCAGTGGCGGAAAGATGCACCAATGAATTTCACACGCTGAGCAACTAGTGACCTCCACTATCCTAAATGGAGACATGCGGAATGGCTTTGAAGGATACCGCCCCAGTGTGAATGAATATTACCTTTCGAACACGAAAGTTGGCGAATCACATAGGAAAAACCCCCTTATGGAGAATATAACAGCGACTTGAATTAGGCAATATCAACTTTTGCTCAATTTTTTTCGAAAGACAGGAACATTAGTAGGTTAGCATTCAACAAGTTTAGGTAGTTTAAACTTTGACGATTTAGACGCAGATGAGGCATTGTGCCCTAGTCTAAATCCCAAGTGTCCAACAACCCTTATGGTGATCGGGATGGTGCGGTGCTTAACGTACAAGGTCCGAAAGCCACCGAAAGGGTCAGGGTTCAAATCCTGGTACAACAACAAATATTTTTCATAGGCATCCAGATCCCTCCTTGAAGTATTTTATGGAGAGCACTTTGAGTCAGTACGACGTCCGTCGGACGGGATATTACTGCCGACCCCTTTGCACCGGGTTTCTCTCCACCCTTCCTTTCCCATCCATCCCTAATGGGCCAAATGAACTTGGCTGTCGTTCGCCTCCCATAAAAAACTACTACTAGTTGTTCTTTCTATGCAAAAAGCCCAAGGAGCAATATAAATACATATCAAAGGAAAGGCCGTTGGCAAATCAACTCCTGATATCAGCTTCTAACAAGCCATTTCAAACAGATTTTAATGCTATTATAGATATTGACTTTTCTTGAGGACCATACAGCTTTGGCGAGGAATACTTGAACTATATTTCCTTCCTTAGTATAGACAAGGGAAGCGGTGACACTCCTGCCACCAGGAAGAAGTCTGTGGAGACAAAACACCTACATAGCAACACAGTTTCAATGCCCACTAAAAAGTAATATCTTCATCTGGTTCAAAGGTCTCTAGTGATTCTCTTTTTTAAACTGCACAAGTAGGCTCTAGGACTTCATGAAAAGCAAAGGGCGAGTTACCCATTTTATGGTCCAGAGGATGGATTGAGAGGGAGAGAGTGGGAGTGACCAAACAAGTTAGGAACTTTGCTTCTTTAGTGTTCGTGGAGGAGGGTCAAGGTTTGCAGAGACACTCTTCGGGGCACGTAATATTCGAGATGCTGCAAGCAAAATACTACTATATTTTTGGATTAATAGCTACTTGGTCAAGGGAAAAAAATATACCCTCTTTTTACTGCATTTTCTGTTTATCGGCCTGCATAAGATATTTCTCCCGAGTTTAAAATTTAACGTGTAATATTTCTGCATAGATGATCCAACGCAGAAGTCTCTTTTCCTTCATGCAACGGGTTTCGGTTTTTCTGGGGAGCATCCTCTCAACCCTCCCACGCTCCTCTCTGAGTGTGACTTCCCAGATGCCACTCCATGATTCTCACGTCCTCCATCCTCCCCGAAAGCCCATAATCCCACAGGAGCGTCTGGGAAATGACAGCAGACGATCGCTTGTTGAGGTCGCCAGCGCTCTAAATAAAGCGCCCAGTTTACCCAAGGTAAACAATGATGTCGTCAAGGAGGAGAAGCGTATGCAGACTGCGAGCCATCGAGGCGCTGGAAAATGACAACCGCTGGAGTCGAGAGCATTAACAGCCCTGCTCCTTAACGGAGGCGACGTCAGGCACATGATATTATGCATTCGCGAGGTATCGTCGCTATTCTGTAGCACGCTGAGCTAGTGAAGCCGCGATACCTTATCCAGTCACACGATAAGGAAATGGGAGTAAGGCCAACATTCAAATCCATTAGTTAGACGCTGCCTGATTCCCTTCCCTGTAGGTCGGCTCTGCTGAGCTAAATACTATAAACAACCTTCGTGGACCAATGAATAGATATGTTCAAGGACGCGTTCCATAGTCCAATTGAAATCGAGATTCTAATTTGATAATATTTGGTGGGATTTGTCATATTCGTGAAACCTTTTCATCTAAATATTTTTATTGGTCACACCACACAATCACATAACATACTATCGGATTGAGAAAAAAGGTAGTGTCGTCAAATTTGAAAGTGGGTACCCACAATCACCTTTATCCAAATCTGTCGCAAGGGAAAAAGTTGCGCAGAAAATTTAAAATAACTCTATGTATAGCAGTAATTTATTGACCTAATGTTTAACTAATAAATGCAATAAGCAAAAACCTCGACGAAGTGTGGTGGGATATCAAGCTATTAATGGTAGTATACTCTTATTGTGTTAAAATGATAAAATATTAATTGAAAGTGAAGGAAACTATAAAAATACAGTTAGTGCTTCGATACTGAACTATATATTTTTATGTATTCAAGGATATCGATACGTATGTAAAATCTGAAACACTGTCTTGAAAAATACTCATATTTGTCTTGTTTTAAAACCTTGAAATATAAATATTTGAAAATAAATATGTAAGAATACACAGCACGTTCCAAAAGTAATGCAATTGAATTTCCTACGCCGCTCCTGTTGATCAAAGTAGGATCAAACCACTTGCTCCCGCCACACGCCCTTGCGCCGTCGTCCGGGGTATTGAGTTGAAGTAATAGGTGCGAAGAAAATAATGGAATCGACGATCGAGCAACGTTACGTGATTAATAAGTTCTGTGTTAAGCTGAAAAAAACTCTTGAGGAGACTAACAAAACTGTTTGTGAAGGTTACGGGCATTCCGCACCGTCCTACTCACGAGTTTCGAGGTGGTTAAAGACCTTTAAGGAGGGCCGGGAAGAAGTTCACGATACACAACGCTCTGGGCGGCCGTCAACCAGCAAAACCGACAACAACGTGGCTCATCTTTGACAATTATTGGACTGTGAACATCGATTGAGGATCGAGAAGGTTGGTTGCTCCTCAGAACAAATTGTTAAATCGCCCACAGCATACTTGACATCTTCGCGACTTCTACGCCCAAAATCGTAACAAACATTGAGATAATGGACGGAATTAGTGACCATAAGGCAATTTTTGGAGAGTTAAAAACTAAGTTCGTGAAAATTAACAAAAAAAAAGAATAAAATATACCTATTCAACATGGCGAATTTTAACGGACTACGAGAATATATGAAAAAAGAACTGCCGGAATACAAGACAAAAATACTGACAGCCGATATAGAGAACAGCTGGAGTTATTTCTTAAATATTTTGTGCGAAGGAATGAAGACGTACGTCCCATCCAAACTTAAATGCGACAATGTGGAACCTAGATGGTACAACGGGGAAGTAAGATCGGCATTATGAAGGCGAGGAAGGCTACAGTCAAATTTTAAAAAGAGTTTAAAAAGTGACGATAATGTTTATCTGAATACATCAATAGAGAAACTTAAAGAATGTCGTAGAAAAACAAAAAGTATCATGCGCAAAGCCCTACGCTCTTTTTAATCTAAAATGCTAAGCGAATATCTTGAGGAAAATCCAAAGTCATTCTGGTCCTATGCTGAACACGGAAAAGGGAGAAATTATTACAGACAGCGTGAAAAAAGCAAACATTTTAATCATTTTTTTCCAGAGCGTCTACAATAAAGACACAGACCCACCCACCCGGGGAACACATGAGTAGTACAACACTGACCTAGAATGGAATAGAACATCTACTACGTAGCAACAAACAAAACAAATCACCTGGACCGGAAGAAATACATGCTAGAATATTAAAGGAATTAACCGAAGACATTGCCCCATTTTTAGAAATAGTTTTCCTTAAATCGATTGAAGATGGCTCAGTTCCTCGTGACTGGAAGCTAGCCCATATAACTCCCATTTATGAAGGCGGGGATTGGGATAAACCAATCAATTACCGAACAATTTCTTCGACATCGATCTCTTGTAAAATATTAGAACACACTATTGTCAGTAACATAGTTAGGTTTCTTGATAGTAGGAAGATACTAAGCCACAAACAGCACGGATTTTGGAAGAGCAGATCTTGTGAAACACAATTGGGTCTTTTCATTCACGATATACTTAGATCGGGAGAAAACAACCCACAAGTCGACGCAGTATTCCTAGATTTCAAAAAAGCCTTCGATAAAGTCCCACACATCAAATTGTTACAGAAACTTAAATGCTATGGAATCAATGAGAAAATTATTAATTCGATGACAAGTGGCATTTTTCTTATCTACGAGTGTAACCCTACAGTTGTTATCCCGTGTTGTCCGTGGGAAGAAGGAGTCTGCTAGTTCTGGCATTTATTCCCGAATTTTGTACACATGATCCAAGCGACCAATCGCTAGTAAATTTAACCTCGCATTGAGTCGTCTTTCTTCCAATGATTCCCGTCTCAATTCCATAAGATTTTCAGCGACGCTTTTCGTTTTATCGTAACAGTTTTCCACGAAACGAGTTGGCCGGCGTTGGACCTTCTCAATTTCGCGAATGAGGCCTTTTTCACACGGATCCCATACGCTACATGCATATTCTAAATGGGGCCTTACAAGAGCGTGATAACAACGTTCCTTGACCTTGGAGTCACTTCTACCGACAATGCGTCTGATAAATCCTAATTTTTATATGCTGCCCGCAGACTTTACGTATATCGTTCCCCCAAGTTAAGTCTTTAGTGAATGTAACACCTAGTTATTCACCGTATCAGCTACTTCAAGGTCAACTCCAGCTAATTTGTAAACGAATCCCGTGAATCTTTTAAAGAAATTTACCACCGAACATTTATTAAGATTTAAAGGCAATCCCCATTTTGAACACCATTCATTAATGCTATTTAAATCACGTGCTAGAGTTAAACGATCCTCATCCCCAGATATCTCCCTATAAATCACTGTGTCATCCGCGAACATCCTTATCTTACTTTTCACTTCGCGGCTCAAATCGTTAACAAAAATCAAGAATAGTAACGGTCCGATAACACACCCCGAGGTGACTCGTACGCTGGTAGAACTAGCGGGAGGGTAGAACTACCCTCTGTTCCCGCTCTGAAAGGAAGTCTTCAACCCAATTTATTGCACCCTTGTGTATACCTGCGCCCTTTAATTTACGAATGAGTTTACCATGTAGAACCTTATCAAATGCCTTTTGAAAATCTAAAAAGATCGCATCCACTTGCCTACCACTTTCACCCGAAAAAAGTAAGTCATGTGTGAATAATCCTAATTGGGTCTCGCATGAGCGGGTTTTTCTGAATCCGTGTTGATTGTCACGTAAGAAGTTAATGTTATCAAGATGTCTCATTATGGAACTGACAATTATGTGCTTTAAAATTTTGCAACATATAGAAGTGAGAGAAATGTGTCTGTAATTGCTGGGGTCCTCCCTGTCACCACTTTTAAAAATAGGCGTTATTTGCGCGGTTTTCCAATTCTTAGGGACTTGGCACTCTGTGAGGGATTTGTTAAATATAAATTCGAGGTACGGGGCGATGTTAGGTGCTTAGTATTTTATCACCCTAGCTGGTATGTTTTCGGGACCTGGGGATTTGTTTGGTTTAATGTCCTTGAGCAATTTGACAATTCCTTGTTCGTCCGCCGTTATTTTTGCCATGGGTTCAGGATATATTGTTTCTTGGAGATACGCGGTGGCTACATCGTTCGTGAAAACGCTTTCGAAGAATTTGTTTAGAATGTTGGCTTTCCATCACTGTCAGTATGAATGATATTGTTACAATCCCTTAAGCAAGCCACGGTTTGTTGACCACCATTTACTTCCCTAACATATGACCAGAAAGCTTTGGGATCAGTGTCCAAATACTCGGATATGTCCAGTACATTTCACATATAATTTAACCTTCCCTCCGTTAGTGATACCCAATTTAATTCCTCTATTAGTTTTCATAGGCTGCCCAGCTTATCATAAAAATACGTTGCTCATAAAATTGTTTCGTAAAAAGGGCTTCTATGCTTCGTACCCTGCAAACGGCCGCAAGGACATGTTAGGGAACCACTCGTAATTTAGAAAAAAACCGCACGCAGAAGCCACAAATTTATGGCTCACAAACCAAATATGGTCAACATTCATGCAAGAACCCTTTCGCCCCAACCCTTTCACACACATGAATACTCACAAACTACCAACAAACATACACATGCACAATCTTTGAATTTTAAATTTTGTTCCGACTTGTAACTTAAATGTTTTTAATATTTCTAAATGGACTTCGGATTCTTGCTATTATGATCTCTGATTGCTCTGGGGAAGATTGAGTTTTTGAATCTATCTGTATTGGAATCTATCTCCCATATTTTATCTTTGTGGTTTGATATATCTAAGCAGTGTGGGTCCATTATAATTCCTTTAGTGTCATCGTTAAACTCGTTTGTTCTGAATCTTTCTAAAAATGTTAAGTCTCGCTTGTTCTCTTCGTACTTCAAGGGGCTCCAAGCCTACATCCCCTCAATCTTACCCCACTTATCTTTATCGGATAACACAGATCTTGCCTTCTTACTTCCCGATAATAACATAACCATGCTGCATATCCTCTGTAAATTTTCTATATCCTCGCATTGCGTTTTCCACTATTCTTCTTTTGCTTTATTCGTTGCCCGTCTCAATTTATTGTTTCACTCTCTGTACTTCATTTTACCTAACTCTGTGTTTAAATTCTTCCATCTTCTTCTCTCGTTCATCTTGAAATAATCTCGTCCGTTTTGCATGGTTTTCTTATCCTTTTCCCGTTTACGGGTCCTAAAGTGTCTTTTGCGGCTTTCGATATCACTTTCTTGATACATTCCCATCTATCTTCGATGGAACTCAGTTCTTTACCGTCATCCATTATTTTTCCTACATCCTGCTGATACTCCTTACTTTTCATATTATTCAATGCATCACATTCCATTTTCTAACCCGCCCACACTTCCATTCCATTTTCTAACCTGCCTTATCTTTTTGAAACGGATGTTACATTCCATAACAACTAAATTATGATCACAGTCCGCATCCGCTCCTGGGAAACTGTGCGAATGTATCACACTGTTCCTAAACATGTGCCCAACCAGAATATAATCTATCTGATACCTTTCTGAGTCACCTGAAATTTCCTATATATACCTACGCCTTTTGTAGTGTCTAAACCATGTGTTGATGATGAATAACCACTGTCTCCTGCAGAACTCAATCCTTTCTCACCGCGTTCGTACCTCGTACCTATGTCATATTCACCCGCCTCATCACCATCTCTTCCTTCACCTACCTTCGCATTCCGATCCCCCATCACTATCAAATGTTACCCTTTCACAGACATACAAACCCACAAACTACCAGCAAACATACACGTGAATATCCTTTGAATTTTTAATTTTGTTCCGACGTGTAACTTAAATGTTTTTAATATTTCTAGATGGACTTCGGATTCTTACTACAGTGATTTCTGATTGTTCTGGAAAAGAATGAGTATTTGAATCTATCTCCGTTATTTTATCTTTGTGGTCTGATCTATCTAAGTAGTGTGGCACCATTATTATTCCTTTTGTGTCATCGTTAAACTCGTTCGTTCAGAATCTTTCTAAAAGTCTTAGTCTCGCTTGGTCTCTTCGTATTTCAAGGGGTTCCCAACCTAAATCCCCTAAGAGACCTGTTACACTTGTGTTCTTGTCATATCGCCCTCCAACACTACCTCTCCCAACGCCCTGAGCCACACATCCCCAGCACAGATTTTCTCCTCAGCCTTTCCGAGTTCATTCTTACCCGCAATTCCTTTTCCTTTAATGATAATTTCTACCTACAAATCAAGGGTTGTGCCATGGGTAGCAGGTTCAGCCCGTCCTATGCAAACCTCTTTCTTGGTCTCGCGGAGAATAAATTCCTGTCACAACAACCCCTGAAACCGCTATTGTGGCTCAGATATATTGACGATATTTTCCTTCTCTGGCCACATGGTCCTGATTCCCTGAAAACTTTCATTTCCAACCTTAATGCTTCGTCCTCTATCTCCTTCACGTCTACAGTTTCCTCCTCCCAAATCACCTTCCTAGATGTAAACATATCATTTATAGACCATAAATTTCACACATCCGTACATATAAAACCCACAAATAAACAACAGTACTTACATTTTAGCAGCTGTCACCCATACCACACCAAACGTTCCATTCCTTATTCCCTTTCCATAAGGGGACACAGAATTTGCAATGACCTTGACTCCCTAGACAATTTCCTCATAAATTTACACCATTCCCTCCTCAAACGAGGTTATCCTGAATCCCTCCTGAATAAGAGGATCCGTAGACATACTTACACTCCCAGACCTTCCTCCACCGCGAAAAACCACCCTCTTTCAATTTGTACCACGTTTCTCCCTGGCCTAGAATCTCTGCGTTCTATCCTAAAGGACCTCTATCCTATCCTCAAAAACCACAATTCCACCTCCAACCTTTTCCCCAAATGCCCCTCTGTCACTTTCAAACGCCCCGCCAATCTATCAGATCTTCTAAAATCTACCAATCCACTTCTTAAATCCTCGCCCCGTTCCAAAATCACTCCCAGACCCTGCAATAAACCTAGATGCAAAACATGCCCTATTTTCCTAGATGTAAACATATCATTTATAGACCATAAATTTCACACATCCGTACATATAAAACCCACAAATAAACAACAGTACTTACATTTTAGCAGCTGTCACCCATACCACACCAAACGTTCCATTCCTTATTCCCTTTCCATAAGGGGACACAGAATTTGCAATGACCCTGACTCCCTAGACAATTTCCTCATAAATTTACACCATTTCCTCCTCAAACGAGGTTATCCTGAATCCCTCCTGAATAAGAGGATCCGTAGACATACTTACACTCCCAGACCTTCCTCCACCGCGAAAAACCACCCTCTTTCAATTTGTACCACGTTTCTCCCTGGCCTAGAATCTCTGCGTTCTATCCTAAAGGACCTCTATCCTATCCTCAAAAACCACAATTCCACCACCAACCTTTTCCCCAAATGCCCCTCTGTCACTTTCAAACGCCCCGCCAATCTATCAGATCTTCTAAAATCTACCAATCCACTTCTTAAATCCTCGCCCCGTTCCAAAATCACTCCCAGACCCTGCAATAAACCTAGATGCAAAACATGCCCTATTTTCCTAACCAGAATCCCATCCCTCTCCCACCCGCTCTTTAACTCTCTCCCACCAATTCCCTACTCCTCGTGTACCTCCAGCAGTGTTGTATATCTACTCAAGTGCCAACTTTGCCCTGCCTTTTACATTGGACAGTGTACCACACCCCTCAATTTTACAATCAATAATCATCGAGCCTCATGCAACAATTCCTCCTTTATTGGTATGCTCCCAATTCCCAAACATGCCTCCGAACACAACACTGCCTTTGACCAATGTTTTAAAGTATCCGTCTTAGCATCCCTCCCACACTCAGACCCTCCACTGAAACTCAAAACATTAGAGCTAGCTTTCATCTGGCTCTTGGGTTCCTGGAATCGCCCAGGTATTAATATTAGACATTAATTGCCCCCTGTATGCATATAATTTCATCCCCCTCCGCCCCCAACAACTTCCATATCATCCCCACCTTTTTTAAAATTCCCGCGCCATACACTACCCCTCCAAACTCCTCATCTCGAATGCCTTCCCCCCCTTTTTTCCCCCCTTTTCCTTTCTTTTCCCCTCTTTTCCCCTCTTTTCCCCATTTCCCCTTCTCCTTCCTACCACTGCTTTCGGGCCCTCCTCTGCCTCAGTTCTGTTCCTAATTCCTCTTGAGAGAGGTGGTTGGACCACCGAAAATTCGAGAACCAGTGAGTCCCTCTTTTGTGTGTTTTGGTTTCTGTGTTTGTTATGACTATCAGTGAATTTATATATATATATATATATATATATATATATATTCATATATATATATATATATATATATATACATATATATATATATATATATATATATATATATATATATATATATATATATACTAGTATATATATATATATTTCACGAAAATGGCGGATATTCTCTGGACTATATTTAATTCTTTTTGCAAGATTTTCTCCGAAGGATCCCAAATACTTGCATCATATTCCAAATGTGGTCTAACTAGAGCAAAATAACACCTCTCTTTAACTTTCTCATTGAATGTTTACCATGTTTGGTTTGTGGGCTATAAATTTGTGGCTTCCGCATGCGGTTTTTTTTCTAAATTACGGGTGGTTCCCTAACACCCCCCGCCACATGCCCTTGTGGCCGCTTGCGGGGCATTGAGTTGAAGTAGATTACATTTCCCCACCACCCGATTAATGAAGCCCAATTTATTTAAAGCGAATCCGCATATTGTCCTGATATGTGCTCCCCATGAAAGGCGTGGTGTTAGAACTACCCCCAAATATTTTACTACTTTGGCCGTTGTTAGTACCGAACCCTCTATTTCGTAGTTTATGTCCTGTTCGCCACTTCCTTTGCTCCAACATTTCAAAACTGCGCATTTGTCTGTATTAAGCATTAATCCCCATTCCTTCCACCAATCCGAGATTGTGTCTATGTCTCTAGAGAGTACCTCGCGATCTAGTTGGCTCCGAAGGATCTCAGGTTTTCCCGGCGTATGGTATTCAATTCTCAGGTTTCCCACCGGGTCAGGTTGATGAAGTGCACCGACGTTTCGAAGGCTGACTCTGGCATCGTCTTCACTTCACCCTGAAGACGATGGCAGAATCAGCCTTCGAAAGGTCGGTGCACTTCATCAACTTGACCCGTTGGGAAACCCGAGAAAACTTCTTGAACGTTGGCTCCTTATTTCCCTGCATTCCACCATGTCATCAGCAAATCACTTGAGATTACTACTAACGAGTGCGCTTAAATCATTAATGTATATTAAGAACAGAAGAGGCCATATTTCACTTCCCTGAGGAACGCCCGAAGTTACATCCCTTTCCGTTGAGCACAACGCATCGATGACTACTTTTTGTTTGTGATTTGACAAGAAGTCTCTAATCCAATAAATAATTTTCTCATTGATTCCATAGCATTTAAGTTTCTGTAACAATTTATTGTGTGGGACTTTATCGAAGGCTTTTTTGAAATCTAGGAATACTGCGTCGACTTGTGTGTTGTTTTCTCCCGATCTAAGTATATCGTGAATGAAAAGACCTAAGTGTGTTTCGCAAGATCTGCTCTTCCTAAATCCGTGCTGGTTGTGGCTTAGTAATTTCCTTCTATCAGCAAACCTCATTATCTTACTGACAATAATGTGTTATAATATTTTACAAGAGATCGATGTCAAAGAAATGGGTCGGTAATTGGTTGGTTTATCCCAATCCCCGCCTTCATAAATGGGAGTTACATGGGCTAGCTTCCAGTCGCGAGGAACTGAGCCATGTTCAATCAATTTAAGGAAAACTATTTCTAAAAACGGGGCAATGTCTTCGGCTAATTCCTTTAATATTCTAGCATGTATTTCTTCCGGTCCAGGTGATTTGTTTTGTTTGTTGCTACGTAGTAGATGTTCTATTCCATTCTAGGTCAGTGTTGTACTACTCATGTGTTCCCCGGGTGGGTGGGTCTGTGTCTTTATTGTAGACGCTCTGGAAAAAAATGATTAAAATGTTTGCTTTTTTCACGCTGTCTGTAATAATTTCTCCCTTTTCCGTGTTCAGCATAGGACCAGAATGACTTTGGATTTTCCTCAAGGTATTCGCTTAGCATTTTAGATTAAAAAGAGCGTAGGGCTTTGCGCATGATACTTTTTGTTTTTCTACGACATTCTCTAAGTTTCTCTATTGATGTATTCAGATAAACATTATCGTCACTTTTTAAACTCTTTTTAAAATTTGACTGTAGCCTTCCTCGCCTTCATAATGCCGATCTTACTTCCCCGTTGTACCATCTAGGTTCCACATTGTCGCATTTAAGTTTGGATGGGACGTACGTCTTCATTCCTTAGCGCAAAATATTTAAGAAATAACTCCAGCTGTTCTCTGTATCGGTTGTCAGTGTTTTTGTCTTGTATTCCGGCAGTTCTTTTTTCATATATTCTCGTAGTCCGTTAAAATTCGCCATGTTGAATAGGTATATTTTATTCTTTTTTTTGTTAATTTTCGCGAACTTAGTTTTTAACTCTCCAAAAATTGCCTTATGGTCACTAATTCCGTCCATTATTTCAATGTTTGTTACAATTTCGGGCGTAGAAGTCGCGAAGATATCAAGTATGCTGTGGCCCCGTGTGGGCGATTTAACAATTTGTTTTAAGGAGTGCTTTGTGAATATATGAAGGAATTCTTTGCATGAATCTCTGTGTTTGGCGGATTTTCCTACGAAGTACTTGTCCCAGTCAATTGAAGGTAGATTTGTGTCACCAGCGATTATAATAATAGTGTTGCTATGCTTGTTACTAAGAGAGGATATTTGGTCGTCGAGCTTGTGTAGAATATCTGTACTAGAATCTGGGGTCTATAAAATGAGCACGCGAATAGGCTTCTGTCGTTGTAGTCCTTTATGTTACATCAAACACTTTTTATGCTATTTTCGTCGCATTCGTATCTTTGGCTACTAAGATGTGACTTTACACCTATGAATACTCCCCCCCCCCCAATCTATCAGGTCTGTCCCTTCTGTAAATTGTGAAACCGCTTGGAAAAACTTCGTTGTTTGGCTATATCTCCCGTGAGCCAACTCTCCGTTCCAACTACTGTCTGCCTTTGTACTTACTAAGATGTGATCAATATCCGATATTTTGTTTCTAATGCTGCGGCAATTTAATGTTATAATTTTTATTTCGCCAATCACTTTTCCTTTTACGGTTTTATGTATGCTCAGAAAACTGTTTCGCGACGATTCGTGGTTAACAGAGGTATAAGTATTATATTTGGACGCATTACTTTATGTTATGTATTTCGAGGCACCAATTTTATTAATTTTACGTGGGTTGTATGTCGCATTACAGCAAGTTTTTGTTTGTTCGGTTATTTTTGGGATCTGTGAGGCGTAACCTGATCTCAACCTGGATTCTACTTTATTTATCCCAATATATGAACTGCGCTCTTGCCTTCCAACTATGCTAAACGTGTTCGTGTAACCTACGCGCTACACACTGTGATGCTACGGCAGTATAATGGACCTCGGAGTGATTTAGGGGTACGTTATAATACAATGTTAGGTTAAAGAAGAATACAGGAAAGACTGAAAAAACAAATTAGTGTTCTTCATTGTACAGCAGAAATCAGGAATAAAACGTGTATATATAGGAAATGGCCGAAGGTATGCCTTTGCTTCATTTTTAATGAGGCAACATAATTTGGAAAATACGTAATGGGAAGAATCAACCCCAGTCGTGCTCTTAAATTGGGCAAAGGATATGGGAAGGGAAATTAGAGAGGAAAAATGTATAAATAATTACAATAAAATAAAATTATGAGGGATTGGAGGGGTTCATTAGGTTTTTTTTCATTTTAATTAATTATTTTACCTCTCTAATATCCCATATCCTTTTCCCAATGTTAATGGCACTGCTGGTCTGGTGGATTCTTCCCATATTATTCATACAGCCGTAATCGCCGTTCCTTCTATTCATTGGAAAATACATATAGTATGAGGCCCAAGTAATCCGTAATGGGAACAAAGTTGCAGTTTGAGAGCGGTTCTGTCAGAGTCGCAAAAGGCCGAGGGTTTGTCAGAATATATTTTTGAGCAGCTCAACAACATAATAAAGGTTGATTTTGAAAAAACTATTTACCCTGCCATGCTAATTAACACGAGAAAGCAACGCAATTTACTTTCAAATGGTCATCATTTTCCTTTCGGGGAGAGAGGGGATTTTCTTTCCATCCAACAGCGTAACATCCACGCAAACGCACACTCTCCGCCGCCACGCTCTATTTTCCCGTCCCCTCCTCCACTCATTTCCCTTGCTCCCGTTGACCCTTCGGGCCTCGATCGCCCCTCACCCCAGCCTTCCCCCCGAAAGGGCGGGAGGGGGGCGCGGGAGGGCAGAGGATAAACATGCCTACACTCCGCAACTCCTGAAAGATGCGTTCGAGCAAGATCCGCGGTAGAAGGGGGGCCCTCGTGGGGGATGGTTGGCTCCAAGGGGGGCGCGACCCCTTCCCCTCACCCCGCCAGCACTCACCTCAGCGACGATACATTTACATTGACCATTCCTCGTTCCGAGTGGTATTTCGAAAAGTGAATCCTTCGTAGCGGAACATTATCAAGTTACGTTAAACAGTGACGTACTTACTCCTTAGATATACAATGGTAATCAATAAATAAGCCTATTTTTAAGCTTCGAAATTAAAAAAAGTAGAGTCAAAATTTTTTAGCAATCAGTGTGTGGAATATTAGGTTAAATGAGGAAGTAATAACAGAAGGGTTTTCGAGTATTCTCTCAAGTATGTTTCAATTTCAATTTAAAATAATAAAATGCTGAGGTTTTCTGGTTTCAATAAACATAATGGCGAATCGGGGGAAATATGAGAGTGTATCATGGCGAAAGGAACTGCTCCTATTATCGCCCTGCCTGCCGAAATTACCTTCACAATTACGCCTGGTAAGAAACCATGGGAATGTATCAAAAGAAAATGAGGAAGTGTTAGGTCACCACCCGTAATCAAGAATAAAACCCACAGACTCATGCCAAACTACACACAAAAAGTCGTTCTTATTCCCGCAGAAACCTTAATAACTAACACACATGCAGATACATATACTATCAACTATCACATACATGCATCTAATGTCTACGCAATGTTTAATCTTTTCCTGACTTGTAAATAGAATGTCTTAAATATTTCTATGGCGACTTTGGTTTCTTACTGTTATGATTCCTGATTGTCCAGGGAATTAATGAGTGCTTGTATCTCTCTGTATTGGAATCCATCTCCTTTGTTTTATCTTTGTGGTCTGACCCTGGTCCTAAATAGTCCTTAGGGCCCATGATAATTCATTTAGTTTCATTTGTGAACTCGTTGTTTCTGAACCTTTTCCTAAAAGTCTTCGTCTCGCTTGTCCTCATCGCATCTCCAGTGGCTCCCAGCCTAATTTCTCCAAAAGGTCTCGTCTTCTTGTTGTATCAATTTTTCACTAATCTGGCGAATTTTCTCTGAGCCTTGTATATTTTATTATTTTTTCTAAACTTGAGATTGACCAACTCAGTAAGCTTCGAAAAAACAGAATCTCCATTTTTTATGGTTGAATGCAGCTACCAATTCGGGCAAGCCTAATTTTCCATCTATTACCCAACGACTGCAGTCTCTATAGAATTACGCCAAAACATGGATTTTGCAAGTTTGAATGAGACGATGAACATATACAAATAGAGAAAGAACTATCATTTTGTCTTTTCATTAATTCATCGTGAGAACAGTGTTTAAATGATTAGGGTGTCGAATTTCTTTAAAAAAGGGTAAAAGTGAATGAAATACGTAACATTTCGAGCTATGCGTATTGACTTAAAATGCTAATCGTTGACACCTCTTCATTGCCATTTTACGAGCAGCTCTTTGGTATTCTTAGCTTGAAAATTTGTATGAGGAGTTAGAAAAAATGGGTAACCCTACATTTTTTGGCGTAAGAAATTGATTTTTCGGTTGGTATATCTTTGAAGAAACTTCTGGAAGAAACATCGAAACTTCGACTCTGGATAACACACTGGTATATTTTAAAATTATATGTTTACGTTATTTTAATTAATAACTAAAAGAATTTACTTTTTACCGTAATGACTAATGTTATGGTTTTTCTTTCATTTTTAGAAGATGATGCATTCATGTTTTCAATTGTTTTAACTTAACGCAAACAACGCAAATGTAGGCTTCCGTCTTCATTTCGATGTGTAAGGGGTAATTAAATGAAAACCGACCACCCACCATGATACACAGTCCGCGCGAAAGGTGGTAACACTTTTCTCACGTATCGATACTGCCATCAGTGTGATGGGAGAATAGGGAGAACTCACAAGCACACGCAGTTATTAGGTTGGTCCGCGGACTGGTATCTAGTGAGCTCGTCCGTGAGCTCGTTTTCATTTGACTGCCCTCCGTACATTCTTAATATTTCCCCATTCGCCTTAGTTTATTATTCCCGCGGTTTTCACACTCTTCCACTCCTTGTAAATCGCAGAATAAAATGTATTTTTTTTTGTTTTTTTATCACACTCTTTGCCAAAGCGAAGTTTGTCTTCCATGAACTGAGAACTCCAATATTTTTCAAATTTAGAGCTTAAAGCCCCAATGACTCAAACAGCACGTCAGTGCGTGTGGTGGAAACGTGACGAAGATAGAGATCAATCCAATTGAAATTCATCGAAGATAAAATACAGAAGGAAACTTCAATGGCTTCCATGATGCTGAACATCCCGTAATGGGGCCGTTAGGATATCAATCCCTCTCGCTCGAGTTTCGAGGGATTCTTTCGTCAAACCAAATGTGGTACGGTACGGCAGTTAACGCGTACCACACCCGGCCCGACGTCACGCCGTCATCATCTTCATCCCTTCCACCCTCTTCGCGACCCTCCCCCCGCTCGCTCCCTCCCTCTCTTATTATGTCCTCTCCCGCCACTGAGTGCTTGGCGACACCCGTTTCGGAACGGAAGTTAGACAAAAACAGCTCCGCCGGACCTCTCAACAGCTAGCCGGGGAACGGCTTACACGAGTGGACGCTCAAAAGGACGAGGGCATCCCAATTATTCAGTTTTAGTGAGGGCACCTGGAGACGAGTAATTGTCGGATATCTCACACGCTATTCTAACATTGCTTGGCGATGTGCTGACCATTCATTTACCTGACCTCACATGTCGTGGCCAGCAGATTGAATTAATGTACGGAACGGGGGCATCCATGTTCATGTGTCTATCGCACATCAACCTTTCCTATTCCTTAAGTCTCTGCTGAATCCACAGTGCACCTATCAATATTTCTCTATGAATTTGACCTGCCATCAAATGCCACAACCTGATGCGCGTGTTATAATACTTGAATAGTATCTCTAGAACGCGCAAATTATTCGCACTCCAACATACATTGGTCGCTTGGATCATGTGTACAAACTTCGGAAAATAGATGCCAGAACTAGCAGACTCAAGGACTCCTTCTTCCCACGGACAATACGGGATAACAACTGTAGGGTCACACTCGTAGATAACAAAAATGCCACTTGCCACCCTCGGCGTCTAGGTAACAATTAGTTATACTCAATTGCATGCACTTTCACTAACCTCCTGTGTGTTGTGTCAAAACCCTTCCTTGAGTTAATAGTCTTTCACCCATCGATCGATTAAATACCACTGCACTTGACGCTACTTCGCTCTCTGGCTGACAATTAAGGAGTTTCTCTTACAATGTAACAATTTAAGAGTATAAAAATCATTCGTGTTGGCCGGGATTCGAACCTGGATCCCTCGATGTCCGGCCGAGTGCTTTAGCCAGTCGTCAGTCTATCTAGTCGTCCTCTTAAACTCTGACATTTTTCCTAATCTGAACTGACTCTGACCCGTGTTCGAATCCCTGTAAAGGTGAATGATTTTACACTGTGAAATTGTTGCATTGTATATGCATGTTAGCGGATGACTCCGTTAAGAGTCACTGCTGCGGCATCGCCCGCAGTTTCTCGGTGAGTCCACAGTCTCTCAGAACTGCTGCATTTGCATTTACTATTAACAGCATGTCACGAATTCCCGCAGTTTCATGAATTGAGACAATTATGCAAGTTTTCTGATGAAAAGCAAGTCGTCTTCAGAACGAAGATTGAGTGAGAGCGGTTTCTTTCACTCCCTCCCTCTCTATGAAACCACCATGCACGTCCCTCGCCCCCTCCTGCTCGGCCTTCACGCATTTGTCCACCTTGGTTCTCCTCGTGACTCCCGCTCTTCCATTGGGCGCAGGATGGGGAAAGAATGAATAGACTACGCAGCGAAAAATGCTTAAACTTGGCAATTTCATACGAATTATTGGAACCGCACGATTAATATTAAAATAACTGAGTTTTACCTACAGAATTGCGAACATCACTGAACTAAGAAAAATGTGCGACGACTGTGAAGGAAACGTAATACAAAACTGATTAGTATGTGCTCCCTTTGTGGCTGTGTTTTTTAACCTTCCATTCCTGCAAATACGAGGATATAATTCCTTCGATACGCTTTTGAGTGATTCGTCGGTCATTTTGAATCAAATTTTCGACGAGTTTGCGATGCTTATCGTCTGTGGCAGTGATCGGGCGTCTGCCGTGTGTTTAATCAACAAATTATGGCTTTTCCAGGCTCGCAATCACGAAATTTTACTACTCATTGATTTACAGTAGACCTATCAACAGAATCGTCACCAGAAACAGCCTTTAAACGACGATGGATCTCACTAGGAGTCACTTTTTAAGTCACGCTGTTTAACTCGCGTTGACATGTAGCACTAGAACGAGTCTCTATACTTCCGCTTCTCAAAATACACCGGATGAACATAACGACCTCAAACCTGCGCATGCGTGTTGAGGGAGAATGTTATTTCCACATGCCACCAGGAGTGCTTCTGAAGGTTATTTTGTCTGTGGTCTACGGGCATGTGTGCATTAGTTTTCCGCCTACCCTCGAACATAAGTTTTAGCTCTGGATATTTCTTTTCAAGGTAATATTTAAATCTGTTAAATGTACACACTTCAGAATAAAGCTTAATGGGGAGCAATGAGGAGGATGGCTATGTTTCATGCTCAAATATAAAACATACCCCGCGATACACAGAAAGTTTTGTGGCAGGGGGTGCAAGCATCAGGTGGAGTGGGAAAAAGAGGGAGGAAGGGAAAAGGGAAATGTTTTTAAAAACTACCAGATAACATTGAAATTTTTTTACGTACTGAAGGAAGAATTAATTCAAATCAAGGATTAATAATTCAAAATAAGAGTTTTAATTGCATAATACACCAATATTTTCAAATGTCTCGTCTCGTGAGAGACATTGACTCCTCGGTTCAATACGTTTGACAATTGTTTATACTTTTCCCAGTTCAAGTTTATAGAGATACGCTGATTATTACCTCTCAGAGAACCATCTTTATTTTGACGGTTAAATAACGTAAAAGGTGTACCTTTCAGGACTAGCATCTGACGCTTTTATTTATTAAATAAACATAATTTGAGATTTCTTTATACCATTTAATAATATAGCTTCATTCCTTGATAGTCAAATCTTTCCATTTAACGTCATCTCAAATTTCAAAATACACCATTGATTTGATGTTAGTTGTAGCTCAGAGAAGAGGGTAGCTAGATATGCATCAGTGAATTTTTAACAAACCACCTTTGATTTTTATTGGTGATGAATCAATTTTCATTTGCGAAGTCAAGGGCAAGAGGATTGTTCATTGCCCTGGACCCCATGCGCATGCTTGTCGGACCGCCAACAAGGGTCGCGAGTTACGCGCTACTCACTACCGCCCTCTCTCTGTGTCGCGCGCAGGAGCCGAGGTGGTGCAAGAGGACGGGTGCTGGGACACGGAGTTCCGCCTCACGTGCCGAGAGCTGGACACCACCATCGCCATCCTCGACGCCCGGTTCCACTCGTCGACGGCCCATACCCCCGGGAGCCCGCCGACGAGAGCGGGGGCCTCGGAAACCACGACCGACGCCGCCTTCTCAGTCGAAACTCACTCGGTCCCCCGGGGCCCGCCGTGGGGCCTGCCCTGCACCGCCCCGCCCAAGAAATGGCTGGAGGCAGAGCCGTGGGCGAGGGCCGTGAGCCCCGACGGGGCCCCCGTCGTGGACCCCATGGGCGGCAACGACTCCTTCCCATGGCCCCTGCAGCCGGACGCCGGGCAGCGGCACTTTCGCCTCGCCCTCAATCACAGGTGAGGAAAGCACCCGCCTCCATGCAACCCCGCCCCCCCCCCCCCACTACACACTTTGCGCGTGCACTGCGGTCTGCGCGGCTAATACAGGATATTCTTAGGTGCTCGTGTAAATAAAATTCACAGTGACATAATAATAATCGACAGGAATGGGTGCTAACCTTAGCGAGGATTAGAAAAGGAGACTCAATGATTGTACCGGTTAACCTTCTGTCGTTATCCATAAATCAGGAGAATGATTTCTTAATGGATTTCAGGTGTTAACTGAAGCTTTTAACATTTTTTTTCTTCTTGGGCTGACGCTTAGTATACATTTTCTACTGTTTCAGGCTTCACCTCGTGGAAGAATTTATTATCCATACTAAAGGAATTTATTAAAAAGAGAAGTTTCAGGCGTGATATGGTGGAATATCATGATTAATAAAAATTGCCAATTTTTATTAATAAAGGACTTTAATTTTCCACATACTTTCATTATAAGATACAACACGTTTCACTGACTTGTGGCATCATCAGGCACAAATTTTCTTAAACAATGCAAGAATATATACGCTCAGGACAGAGTGGGGGAGGGGAGGGGAATGAGAGCCTGAGAGGGGTGCGTCAGATGGGTAGGTTTTTCCATTTCCAGGCTAGTTTCTCAAAAAGGAGTGGGGAGTAGGATGGGAACAATGGCTCCTTACCAAGGGTCGTATTGGGGTTTGCTAAGCACCTACTAGAAATCGACCACAGCAGTGATTTTTTCCCAGAAATATTACACACACCTCAAAAAGGATTAAAAATGGACGCTCTCGAGCAAATGGAGGTAAGAGGACACTTGGCTACGGCCTATCGTCAACCATTTTCCATATTCTGTAGAATACCTTGCAATCATACATACATAAGCTTGGCAGTAAACACCTTATGACTTGGAAAGAAAATGTGTCCCACGAGTCGGTGAAACGCGTTCTATCTTATAATAAAAATCTGTGGAAAAGTACTGTCTTTTAGTATGGATATATCTCAGCGTATTTACCTTCCTGTCTTAATATATTGATAACTAATTCGGAGCACCTATCTGTCCGCAGATATGACTCGTTAACGGGGGCTGTAACCGACACGCTTTTCGGTTTGCGGCTAACGACACTCCACCCATCTTCAGAATAATACATTTGCATATGGTCTACGTGTCTCATGTAGAGGTAACCCTTGACATGGTGATCAAAAGCTGACATAATTTAAGACTGTGGTCCTCACAAACTTCCGTATTGCGGAGCCACTAACTTTAGTTGTCCCTCCGAAGCACTTCTTCAATATGAATGTATAAGTATAGGGTCAAATTGGTGAAATGAATAAAAGCGACCAAAATCACGAGGCATATTCATAAAAGTAAGAGCCGTTGGCTTACATTTAAATATTGGAGCTTCAGAACACAGTTTTACTCCTGCAGCGCTGATCTTCTGATTCATTGAGAAGCTATGGCAGCATTTGTTTTGTTTCAGAAGTCGTTTGCTTGTCCGTTCATGCAAACAACAATGTCCGCGACAATCGTTGATTGTATACAAAAGGATTGTCGGCTGCTGAAATTCATCGGGAGTTACGTCGAGTTTATGGACTTACAGTTATGAGTGAAGGACAGGTTAGACAATGGTGCCGTTATTTTAAAAAATGGACGGACAAATGTAGGCCCAGTATTCTGACCGATGAAATTGTTTCGCAAGTGGAACAAAAACTGCGATGTGTTTGTCAATTGACGATTAATGGCCTCGCTGAACAGTTTCCTCAACTTGGACGCACTACTGCCTGCAATATTGTCACGGAAAACCTCGGATACCAAAAATTGCGTGCAATTTGGGTACCGAAAATGCTCACCGACCACCTGAAAGAGCAAAGCCGGACATAAGTCGAAAATTGATGGCTACCATTTTTTGGGACATAAACGGTGTTCTTTTAGTGGATTTTATGAAACATGGGAAAACAATCACAGCTGATGTGTACTTCTAAACGTTTAGAAAACTGAGACGTGCGATCCGCAACAAACGACGCGGGAAACTGTCATCTGGCGTAATTCTCCTCCACGATAACGCGCGTCCTCAGACTGCTGACAAAAACAAAAAGGAAATTCAAGATTTCCGTTGGGAACTCTTTAAACCACCCACCGTACAGTCCTGACCTCGCACCCAGCGACTACTTCCTCTTCTTGCACTTGAAAGAGTGGCTCGGTGGACAATGGTTCGAAACCGAAGAGGAACTCTAGAACGGCGTTGTCGATTGGTTCAACCCTCAGGCGGCGAGCTTCTATGCAGAGGGGTTAAAGAAGCTGGTGCAGCGGTACGAAAAATGCTTAGAAGTGAACGGCGATTATGTAGATAAGTGAAGTAGGTTTGTAGCTAACTAAAAGTGCCAATAAAATGTGTCTCATATGAGTACATTTCTTCCTTTGACCAAACGGCCCTTACTTTATGAATATGCCTCGTACATAACCGTGCCGCTGTGGTGTTCCTAGTCTCACTTCAATGACCATAATGCGTAAGGCCGCACACAAGATCCGTGCGTCGTACATGCTCAAAGCATTTCTTGATAGACTATGTAGCTCAAATGTAGCTCGTAGGCCAGAATGTAAAAACCGTAGAAATAATTTGAAATATAATGTGGCCGGACCACCTGTGATAGTTGAGCAGCATTATGATGCGGGAAATATGTGACGCAATATTTTAGCTTTACCGTCTCATCATCGGTTATCATAAAAATGTGACACCCGAGTAACACTATTGCATTATAATTTCTGTAAAGACGAAATTTTTTGTCAGGAGTTCTACATCTACATAATATCCCGGAAGTCACCTCAAGGGCGTGTGGCAGGAGGTGGTAGGTGACCAACCGTAAGAGAGAATAAAACCCTCGTATAACCAACATATGTAAGCACACCTACACTCATAGTAGAAAGAAAAAGGCTAAGCTAAATATTAAAATAGGCGGGGAAAAAATAGAGCAGGTAGAGCAGTTTACATATCTCGGAAGTGTTTTGGACAAATACAGTCAAAGTGGTAGGGACGTAAGGAGAAGAATTGCGCTAGGCAAGGAGGCTTTCTCAAGGAGGAGGGAGTTGATGACGGGGACGTTGAGTAGGGAGGTTAAGACAAGACTAGTAAAAACTCTGATATGGAGCGTGGCTATGGACGGCGCGGAAACGTGGTCGTTAAAGCAGGAGGATAGACGTAGGTTGGAGGCTTTTGAAATGTGGGTGTGGAGAAGAATGGAGAAAGTGAAATGGACCGAAAGGAAAACAAATGAGAAAGTGCTGGAGATGGTGGTTGAGGAGAGGGTTTTGTTGAGAGAAATCCTATGGAGGCAGGAAAAATGGATGAAAGGCGTACTGAGCGGCAGTGGGATTTTGAAGAAGGTAATAGAGGGGAGAATGTTGGGCAAGCAAGGAAAGGGCAGGATCAGGATAGGGATGTTGGACGGGATAAAGGGAGGAAAGAAGTACACAGAGATTAAGAGGGACCTGATGTAGAGTAGGTTGCTGGATTGGGTTTTGTTTGGAGTTACAAAATATTTATTTGATAGTTGTGTCCATCCAAAAACCTACCTTAACCGGTAGATTACCTAATAATAACACTCATAGTAGCGTATGCATTCATGCAAAAAAATTCTCAACCCACACGCATGCTAGTGCGTACACTATCAACCAACACATGCACGTACGAATGCAGTGCAAATATATCCAATTGCGTGGAAATTACGAAAAGCAAGAAGGGGAAACTCTACTATCACATAGACATGCAACTTATAGTCTCCCCCCCCCAAGGACATAGGGTTGGGAATGTGACACACCACAGCAGGCAGGCAGCGGAGGCGCCCCCCCCCTCCACATCAGAGAGGGACGAGGGTTGGAAGGAGACACTTTAAAAAAAGTTTGAGTTCAAATACTACAGGAATTTCAAATGCATCCATGATCAGAGAATGTCTGATTAGGGCAAGTTTAAAAATATGATATTTTGCATCCAAAAAATGTATGTTTCCTTATCTCCCAATGTATTTAAGGAAAACGTTTTCACTAGTCAAACGGAATGTTTCCGGAAGAACATTCCTCCATTCTCCCGTTTTTCTTTCTGAAGATTAACACTACGTGGATGAATTAAAAGAGAAAGGAGAGTGATCTCGGGGGAAGAGACAGTCATTTCATCCGGACATGCGTATAGTATGTAGACATCAAATTCGCAGCAAACGGGAAATGATCTCGGTCATTATTGACCACGTTACTATCTCGACTTCATCAAGGAAATATTGCATTTCCATGGCAGTTAATCAGTTGATTTAACAGTTAAGCGAAATTTGATTTTAAAGTAGGAATACTCCAAATTTGGAGGAAAGCAGAAATGGATTTAAACGGTTTTAACTCTCAGTTTCCACCACAAATCTATCTCTTCCTCCTCATCCGCGGAATTGTTGGAGTGTGGTGAATTGGTAGACGCTAATCGAAAGAATGGGTATTCCTTTATGTTATATATTTCGCAGACTGCAGGATCAACTTTCAATCTCAGTCAGATTGATGGACTGATAAAGAACACATATAGCTCGATCGATCGGAGGATCGTAAACTGCAGGAAATATTTACCAAATTTCCCCATTGCAAATAGATTATCTCTCCGTTCAGACTTATAATAATGAACGACTGACGGATTGCATTCATTCATGAGAATTCATCCGACCATTGCACTCCAGTATCGTCCAAACTCCACCACAATGACTTGCAGCGTTTAAGACGGTTTCGAAAAGACCGATGGCGACGATTTCGGAGTTCAACTTGAACGTGTTCCAAACCCAAAATGACACCAAATTAATCAGAGATTTGTGCCCTGGCATCACCACCGGTCAGGCTCTGAGTAAGGAGACAAAGTATGCCGTAAAAAAAGAAATGTTTCCTCCCACAACGGAGGCACACCCGGGCGGCGGGCGTTACCCTTTTCCCGATGGAACGAACGATTGTGCTTCAGCATTCAGACTCCACAGCCCGCGATTGCCGGAGAAAATAAATAAGGAACCATCCTGGCTGTCCGTGCAGGCACCCTCCCGAGGCTTCAGGAGCGTTAAATCAATTTGTATCGGCCGCTCCCTTTAGAGGATTCCCCCACCCTAGAGTGACACTGGGGGATTCAGTTGCGACGTCACGTACCGCGCGACAAAAGGCAGAGTGGAAGAGGGGCTATACCCATCTAGAAAGGGAGGGAGGGGGAGGTCTTCCTTTTCCCTAATAAGTGGGTCGGGAGCCCTTGAAGGGACCCCTAGGATTTCTCCTCCGTCCCCCCCTTCCCCTTTTCCATCATCCCCCGCCTCTAAGAGAGGCCGTCCATTATTGCCAGCTGGGGATGGGAGTGGGGACAGACAGGGGCAAGCTTTCTTCCATCCGCCCAAGGATTCCGCCTTTTGTTACCGCCCCTGCCCGTGTTACGATGAAGAGTTGAGCTCCGATTCATCCCTTACGCAAGGGGGAGTAGGAAGAGGCCGAAGGGAAGGAACTAGGGTGCGCATCCAAGGCAGGGCTGCCACGCGTTGCACATCTGAAGGTCACTACAGAAAACATGGCCATTGAAACTGGTTTCGAGTTCCCCTGCCCGAACCAAATAAACAAAAAGTGATCCCTCGAGGAAGGAGTCGGAAAAAAGAGAAGTTCGTAATTTTTTCTGCAAATAAGAATCCTCGGTTTCTAATGGCAGCCTTCAATTTCTCATGCACAATGCATTACTTCCGCGAACGTAAAATAGAAATCCGGAATCTGTATATCTATCTATCCGGAAAGAAACACAAAATTCATAGAATATTATGTAAATATCGCATCAGTTACTTCATAGGAGCCACATTATGGTTTGCACCAGAAATCAAGGCGTGGAAAAATAGTATGGTCAGATTGGAATTTAAAATCCGTCGCAATGAAGGACAAAATTATGAAACGGTTTAATGAAGGCAAAGAGAGGTTAACACCGAATTTGATGGGAATACGATATGGTAACAATGAGGCCAAAAAAATTAAGATTGTTGTCGACAAAAAATATGGTACTGCATTAACTGTAACAATTTTTCAAGCAACTTGGAAACGAAACTTTATTCTTAGTTGCGTAGTGAGGAAGAACATTTATGTTATCTCCCCAAACATCGAGATTACGTCTTTCAGGGTAATGCGCAGGTATAGACAAAAACACTTGCCAATATAGTGCTCAAATTATGATATTTCTATACTGATGGAAATAGTGAAACCATCGAAATCATGAAATTATTATGTTATCAAATCTATTAAATTTCCCCCATAATTTATTCATTGTATCCTATGACATTTAATCCAATAGTAATTGCCCGAATGCATTAAAAACTAAGGAAACGAAGGTGTGGAAAAGGATGCAAATGCTATCTCAACGGAACCTTAGTATTAATTGAATAGCCAACGAATATGTATAATACATGATTATTCATTTCAGAGTTAATCATGAGTGCCGGGGATGTCTAATATTCTACATCAATATGAGGAACACGGAGGTACAAATTCTTTTTAAGAATAATCGAAAATGTTTCTATTTTATCGTTCAGCTGTGGTGTTTTGTACGGCGGGCTATCATAATACTTGGAGTAATAATTTTCAGTATCGCTCATGATGAGGCTCAAGGGCTATCGGCCAAAAATATGGTTTTCCCTTCTTTAAAATCGGAGATGTGTACAGGGTCCGGCAACATGGCTTCCTTTTTTAAAACGCAGGCCAAATAACCCACGTACGGAAGTTCTTAATTTTTAATTTTTCTCAGAGCTCTTTCCAAATGCATGAAAAATCAAATAACTAGTACTTTTTAAATGGGTTCTTCAGAGAGTGATGATAACAGACATGCTGATTTTCATTTAAAAAAAACTACACGCTGGGGATCCACGAGCATCGTAGCTTGAGTAATTCAAGCGTGTGGTTACCCTTACGTTGGAAGATGATTCGTTGTTCCTAGGTTCTTCGTTTAAAATATATTCACTCTTTGTGTTATAGTACTATGAAAAAACTATGCGGTGTAAACACTATCTTAGGTTAGGTTAGTCGGGGAGAGGTGGGTCGTCCAAATCCCTTGAGTTGCCCATCCTGCCCTTCCTAGGCAATGCATTTGCTCTCCCTCTCTCTCAAGCCCAAGGGGGGAGCGAATCCCATTCAACAATTAACGATCAGCGAGTGAACACACCCTACTCGTCCTCTCTCTCAAAAAATACATACACTACTCCTCGAATGCCTCGCTCTTCATATTTTGTTCACCCGTACACTTCCTGCCCGAAGCGAAGGCAGGGAGGGAAGGGGGGTCCTTTTGGCGAGGGAATCTCCACACCTGCCGTCCTCTCCAGTCCCTCAAGAGTTGCACGTATCATCGCGGGGAAGAGCGGAAGGCTTTGATGCACCGTGAAGGAACGCAAAAGGAATCAATCACCTTGAATCTGCCTCCGTGCGCGAATCGATCTTCTTTATGGTTGCTCTTCATAATTATTTTATGAGCGGTGGAATGTTCCACTAAGATATCTTTGTGACTCGGTTGGCAAAGGGTGTAAGGGGCACGGCGGAAAGAAAATATGGCAGAGCCCTATGGCAAACATATCGCCGGGTGGCATGCTCGGAAATTTAAAAGGAATGCGACGCAGACAAGGATAGTCTCGATCTAGAAATAATGGATAGGGTGGGAGAAAAAGCACCTTTGGAGATGAAGTCGAAAAAGCCGGTTGGGATAAGTACTAACTCCAAAAAATTACTGAGGACTTTTGGGGAAAATGAAAGTAAGGAATTCATCGAGCTTAAACGGAGTATTTAGGGAGAAGGAATATGGCCAGGGATTTACTTAGGCCGATTTGGCTCCTTGTCCCGAAAAAGGGTAAACTAGCTGTGTGTGAGGAGTAAAGGACGACATTTAATTTCGCCTGCAGAAAAATTATTATAAAAATTAAAAAGTTAAAAATTAGCGCAGACAACTACCCCTGCGAAGATAAAGGGAAAAGGAATGTGCGACGCCATTGCAGTGATGAGAATATTCGCAAAAGAGAACCTCAAAATTGATGTCCCTCTGTGCTTCGCGGTATTTCAGAAAGCGTTCAGTGCTATGCAGAAATGGAGATGAGGAGTAACTCGAGTTTTATTCATATTAAATGGAGATATTGCTGAATTTCACCCTTACTTTTCCGCATTTGACGATTGCAGAAGAAATGTATGTAAAGGGTGCATGAGAAGGGCTTCATCTAGGAATAAACGTGGGCGGCGAGATCATTTAATAAGTTGGGCTTACAGATCATCAAGAAAGAAATACTGAATCATAAAGTATAGATATCATGAGGTATTAGATGAGAATAAACTACAGTAAAGCAAGAGTAATGAAATTCTTGGGTATTAAAAAAAAGCAGAAACACAGTAATCAACCCGAAGGTCGGTTAAGTAGGTGATGATAGAGCTCACCCATGTACCAAGCCCGACGGCGTGTGAGTCACACATTAGGGTAGGGGGGCCAGTTCCTTTCCCTGTGCCGGTTATGATCTGGGAAGATCTGGTACCCGAAAAAGCAACTAGCTTGGGTGGAGCTGCCGGTGCCCAGAGTGCCTTTCCCGGGAATCGAACCCGGGGACCCTCCGGTCAGTAGTCCAACGCTCTACCCACCAGACCAACTCGACCCGCTCTTGGGTATTAGGAAAGCTAAATAAAATAAATACTCGTAGGAAAAGTAATGTGTAATAAATCAGAGCATGTCGATTAATCCATGTATTTTAGAGGAAAAGTGGTTCAGTGGTGGGGACGGGGGAAGAAGTTCAAGGGCTGTCCTAAAAGTAGTAAGACTGAGTCAATAAAAAAAATCTTTCGCCAGAATTTATACATTCGCTCAAAAGTCTGCCAAGTAGCACCCTTGTGCGTCCACAAACCGCATCCAGCGGGTTTTCCACGCACGACTTGTGAAAGGCGGCGCCCGGAATGCTGCTAAGCACCCTCGTCACGGCCTGTTGTAACGCTTCGACCGAGCCGTGATGACGCCCTTTCGGCACGGATGTGGGCGGGGGGGAAAGAGGAAGAAGTCTGGCGGGGTAACATTAGGACTGTAGGGTTCCTGAGGAAAGGTCGAAAAGCTCTTGGTATATCCGGGTACGAGCTTTCTTTCGTTCGTCCGAGAGCAATCGCGGCACCAACTTCGCACACACCTCTCTCATGCCCATGTTTGCGGTCACAAGTTTTAGCACATCACTTTTATGGATGCCAAGTTCATCAAAAACCATGCGAAGACCTAATCTAAGATTCCTGTTCAACAAAGCCTTCACCCTTATAAAAGTTTCGTTATATTTTGAGGTCGAAGGGTGTCGTGAACGTTCGGTGCCTTCGACATCTTCTCCACCCTCCCGGAACAACTTGTGTTCCTCAGAAACACCACCCGATCTACCCATAGCGTTATCACCATAAGATGCTTTGAGCATGCCATGAGTCTCTTTCCCGGTTTTGCCCACTTTCACGCAAAATGTTTATGGCGCAGCGCTGTTCCAATAATTGGTTCCTGACGGAGCGTAACCAGGTCACGTTATATAGGTTTCGCAAACGTACCATCCGAACTCCGCAAAGGCTGGGAGCCAACTGCTACCGGTTTTCAGCTTTTCCTGAGTCTCCCATCCCTCGAACCCAGCCAGAGATGCCACCGCCACCTGTCTATACGGAAAAAATGTCATACTACTTTTGGGACTCACCTTGTATGTGAGAAGTAATGTACGTATACCTGTTTGTTGACGTCTGTGATTCCCAGAGAACTTCATGTGTTAGCGAGTTACGGGGGAAGATGGGGAAATAATTGATATATTAGACTGAATGAAGAGTGATAGAAAATAAGTGGAGTTGGAAAATGATTTATTATTGCTTACACCAAGTTTAACATTTCCCTTTTCTTCCTTTAGAGTGGTGTGAAAACCCTTTAGGGCTAAAGGAAAAACTATTTTCTGTAGTCATTCATAAAAATCCGGTAAGGAGCTCAGTGTCATTTTTCAATAGTGTACTATGAAAGAAATCAGCAACACAGAGTAGGTTTTCGGAAATAATTAAACTTTTTCTTTTCACTAAGTCCATCCCGAAGGGGATCGAGAAGGAGATCTATCCAAAGTATGAAGCTTGGTTACATTTCTGTGAAAATACCTACTTCTAATTTTTAATTATTCACCATTAAAATAATTACTTATTTTATTGTGATACGATTCATCGGGAATCATCAATCAACATGACTCTTTTTCAAGGGAATGGAAGTAGTTTATATATTCCTTTAACGACCGTATACCTCCTAGCCGACTCATAGTCACAGATTTGAACACGCCTCGAAACGGTATTTTGTAACTAGTCTCCATAAGTCTCGCAAAATATTATCGACGCATTATCGCGGTGAGAAGAGTGGTGACTAAGAAATCGACACCCCCGCAATATCCGCCGGCCCTATTTCCCCTACCAGACACCACCAATCAGGGCCACCGAGCAGAGCAGTGGGAAAGAGATGAATCCACTCTCTTGCTCTTTCTGCATTTCCGCCTGTGTACCACCCACGCGCACCTGGCGACCTTAATACCTTAACGATATTTGAAGTGCCAAGTCCTGTTACAATTACACATGAGACAAGTCGCGTTCATCCGCAACCACAGATTAGGTAGGAAAACGCGCAGTGTCTTTTTCTAAAATTGGAGAACCCAATTCTCTTTGCACTTGCCGTGTTATACCTGACCAAAGTGTGAGAATTCAACTTCAAAAACACAGTGAAACACACGCAAATAAAACTCAACGTATTCCGAATTTTAGGTGGCTAAACCACCTTCCTCCAGGGAAAGAAAGAGCTTAAATTCACAGTTCCCTCTTCAGTTGCAACCTTCCCGAATCCCTCAACAAATACATGAACAACCTTCACCATTCCCTCCTCCAACGGGGATACCCAGATTCTCTCCTTCACAAAAAATCCTAAAACATTCCTACACCCCCAATCCTCCCTCAACCACAGATTCCCACCCTCTCTCAATGTGTACCACCTACTTCCCTGGCATTCAGTCCCTCAAAGTCATCCTCAAAGACTTGTAACCAATCCTCAAAAATCACAACGTTTCATCCAACCTTCTTCCCAAATACCCCTCTGTTACATTCAAACGGCCCGCAAACCTATCAGATCTCCTTAAATCTACCAAGCCTCTTTCCAAATCCCCTCCCACCCCCAGAATCACACCCACTCCTGGATTGCGAGCAAGATGTAAAACTTATTAACTATTTTCACCACTCCACTCCTATCCATCCCACCTTTTAACTCTCTCCCGCCCTTCCCCCACTCATCGTGCACATCTCAGAATGTAGTCTATCTTCTGACATGCAAACTCTGCCCCGCCTTTTACATAGGCCAGTGCTCCACACCCATGAACCTCAGGGTGAACAATCATCGCGCCTCATGTAATCCCTCTTCCCCGTCCGCGGGTCTTCCCATCCAAAAACATGCCTCCCACCGCAACACCCCCTTCAACCACTGTTACAATGTTTCCGTTCTAGCATCCCTTCCCCCATTCGATAACCCTATAAAATTAAAAACAATGGAATTGGCATTTATATGGCTGTGTAAAGCCTATCAACATCCGGGTCTCAATGTCGTTCACTAATGATAGAGGGCTGAAGTGGATAGGTGTGGATTTGTTTCATGCGGGATAGTGGGATATTTTGTTCATCCGCATATATTTTGTCATTTTTGGCCTGGGTTTTGAGTTGTCAAGCCCTGATGATGACTTTGTCAGTTGACACCTGGGTCGTAGATGCTATAATATCTGTGGATGAATTATTTGTTTTCTGTGTCCCTTGGAACTATTTCCACATCCCCCGCTCATTCCTTTTCCATCTCCGCTCCCCTCTGGCCTCCCTTCTCCCTTTCTCCCTCCATAACTCCTTCTTTCTCTCCCCTCTCCCCTTCTCAGTGTGCTTTTTATGTGTTCTCATATTGAGTGTTACTATCAAATTTTTTATTTAACACTTCCGTGGTAATAAAGGAAGGTGAAAGATTTGGTGGAATAACGGTGGTTATTCACGAAGGCAGGGCAGAAGTCACAGGAGAAGCGATGTATAAGCGATGTATTCTGAGGTACAGGTGGCTTGAGAGTTGGTAGTAAGGGAGGTGGAGGATCATAGGAGATGGCAGCATTTGCAGCGTGGGCGGTTGCATGGTGCGGATAGGGGCGGGGAAGAGACCGGGGTTCTCGCAGGTGGATTTGTCGACTTTAAGATGCCTCGAAAGCTTGACGGGCGTTTAAACAAAACGGAGGGACAATGTGGGAATAAAAGCGATGTGGATTGACTGTTGTTAATAATTGGAAAGAGTTCACGGATTGTATGTTTAATTTTGTGGGTTCCGGGGAAGAAAGTGGTGATAAGGTTAGGGCATTTTGGGAGGTTTGGTTAGGGGAGAGGAGTGTATTGGGTTGACGGTTTGAGAATTCTACTATTGAGCAGTTTTGCAGGGAACCCACATTCTCTGAGAGAGACGTGTAGCTGGTCCATGTATTTCTGTTTGGAAGGGGCGTTGTTACAGAGACGGAGGCCACGGTCTGAGAGTGAGAAGGAGATGGAGAGTTTTGTGTGCGATGGGTGACAGCTGTTGAATTGGAGATATTGTTGGGTGTGGGTCGGTTTAATGTGAACTGAGGTGTAGAACTTATTGTTCTGGAGATGAATGTCAATGTCTAGAAAGGTGAGATTCGAGTCTGATATAGATTAAGTGAAAGATGCCGAGAAGGAGGAGTGGAGAGAGGAAATGAAGGATGACAAAGTTCCGCGTCCTTGGGATCAATGGAGGAAAATGTCTTCAATATAGCGGGCCCAGAAGAGTGGTTTGAGGGTTTATTGGTGGAGAAAGTTGTTCAAGTTTACCCATAAAAGATTTGGCGTATCCAGAAGCCAGACGCATGTCCATTGCTGTGCCTTTAGTATATACTTGTAGATAGATTTTATCGTTAAATTGGGAAGCATTTTTGGTGAGTACGAGTTGGCTCAGTTTGACGAGGAAATGTATATATTTATTATTATTATTAGGTAATCTACCGTTTTTATGTATATGTATATTCATTCACATAGAAATAGAGATAAGGAAATGGGAAAGGAACACACATAAAGGACGAACGCAGAAGGGGTGGGGAAGGCGGATTCAGGCAGACCACTAATGTAAAAATATTTTCCTGAATTCGTTCTCGAGCTATAATCTTTTAAAGCAACATATGGTGTTTACTTATCTGCGGATGAGAAATCTGAACATAAGGAGCTGCATTGAAAGAAGATTGGAGGCTATGGAGACATTGTGCTACCGAAGAATTATGAAAATAAAGCGGATATGAAAGAAACTTACGAGAAGATTGAACCACGATCCGAGAAGATATGAATCACGAAATGTTAATGAAGAGCATAATTGGAAGGAATGATGACGAAAACAAGTATTGAGGAAGAGCTAGTATAAGCTATGCTGAATCTATGTGGAGCTACGTCTAATAGGGAACGAAAAGATTGGCAGGGAAAATGATTATTTGGAAAGTTGCTAAAAGTCTTTCTTTCTATTGGTAAGCCGTGGTTTAAATCAAATATACTCGTGTCATTTTCTTAGATAACTCATTTATTTAATGCTTTCAATTTAAAAAGAAAATATAATTTCTATAGAGTGAGGAAATGAGAAGGAATGGTTAATACGATATGAGATCACAGTATGTCAAATATTTATGATTCAAGCAAACGTTATAAATGCGTCCTATAATTTATGGAAACTTTACAAGTGAGTTTTTGTCTCTATAAATTTCCGTATATCTCTTCCCTCAATTTCTTCATCGAAATCGCCGTCCCCGTTCATAGCCATCCCTGCAGATAAATGAAGAAATGATGCATATATGCCTGAAAAATAACACGTAGGATAAAAAGGCCTCAACGGTTCAAAATTGCGGTCAAAGGGAACACAAATTAAGCTGTAATGGGGGACTTAGCGAGTCGGGGGTCAGCGGGGGGTGGAGGACGAGGACGTGGAGGCCGATGATAATGCGAGCCACCAAGTGATGAGGACACAGCGAAAGGCGGAAGAAGAGGTGTGACTGCATAGCGCTGTTGTGGACCGATTGCTCACAGATATGATAGACAGAGACAGATAGAGATAGAGGTAACGACGCGAGAATTTGGAGCGGTTTCAAGAAGGCAGGCTATTTTGGGTGGCAACCGACGACACTCACGGCGAGTAGTTACGTGCTCGCGATCCCTAGACTGTGGGGGGTTGGAGGCCTCGTGATTGCGTTTCGCCGGATCGGTACAATTACCTATTTATAGTATACTGTCTCTTTGGGAAAGCGCAGATGACGCAGGCAAGGAAATATCTGCCTCCCTTGATATACAGGATCCTGCATAATGCCTTGTTAATTAATGCGTGAAAAATACTCCCGTATAAAGCTTATAACTTGAGATAAGGTCCACTCTCACTTAGCCAAAACCCAAATAGCCACTTAGCCACCGTCCCATGGACTACAACCTTGACATGGTGGAAGTGCTTGTGCGTTCCGATGACCCCTAGAACTGTGCTGGCGGGAGTAATAATAATTGCTCCTGGTAGGGTCACCCATGCCAGATAGGTGGAAGGTTAGGAGCCAGACGAAAGGTAGTCCACGCAGCGTCTGTTCCTCAGTGAGGCGGCTGCAAAGGCGTCTGACCCCAGTGGGGCGGCCATTAAGTGATGGTGTCATATTAAAAACACTATTGAGGAAGGCTACGGGAAACCACCTCAATTATAAATCCCAAGCACTATGATGGGCACAAGACAGAAATTGAGTCCTGGCAACTGCATGACTCGGCCTAAAGGGCCGTGTGTCGTGCCCGGCAGCGGGAGAGGCAAGGCTTCCGCGGTCGTCATCCCACGAAACCCTTGCGGGGGAGAAATAACAGCAGCAGGACAGAAGGCGCAATAGAACACGAAAGTAGTTAAAATAGGAACATGGAACGTCAGGACAATGTTGAGGACAGGCAAATTAGAGAATGTTAAGCGAGGGATGGAAAGCGGTAATATAGATGTTCTAGGTCTCTGCGAGGTGAGATGGAAGGATGGCGGGGATTACTGGAGTGATAATTATGGAATGATATACAGCGGCGGGGACGAGATCCAACGAAGGGTTGCTGTAATATTACATAAAGGGTTAGGAAGAAGCGTAGTCAACATAGAGCAAGCAACTGATAGAATTTTATTCGTAGAGATTAAAGCAGAGCCGACGAACTTGGTCATTGTTTAGGTATACATGTCACCGAGCAACCACAAGGAGGCACACAAGCATCTTCTTCCATTTCTTTATTAACAACTCTATTTTAATGTACCAGGTACGTAGCTACGGTCGTGAATCAATGTAAACAAAAAAGGTCAAGACTTGATTTGCATTAAGTCATAAGGAAAAAAGGTTACATGTAAGGGGAGAAATAGGGAACACACACTAGGTCACTTGGGTGTGTTTGAGAAACAGAGACCCACATATACCTCAATAACACACAAAAGCCAAAATAAATTATAAAAATAATAAAACAAACAACCACTCGATCACAAGGGTGTATTAAGAAATAACAGTCACTGTCGTGAATTGCATTCAAACAACACTCAGGGTTTACAAGGATCCCTCCTATGTCATTGACCCGTCAATCACACAAATAAATGAAAAACTATACAGAGGAATATAAAATTATAACACGGATGCACGCTCTCGCTCATTCACTCAATCACTCAGGTGTGCTTGAAAAGGACCTTTGTGACTCACAAGTACTCACACGTTCAGGGTTTACCAGGATTCCTCCTATGCCAGAGTAGGCATAGGAGGAATCCTGGTAAACCCTGGAGAGATGCGAAGAGCTGGAGGTAGGAATAAAAGTCGGATGGGAATTCGTAAAATAGGTTAGGTTTGCTGATGACCAAGCATTAGTTGCTCAGTCAGCCAAGGGGTTACAAGCATTGCTGAGTGAATAGGAAATTCAGTGCGACAGATATGGGATGAAAATCAATATTAATAAGACAAAGGTTATGCGATTTTCCAGAAAGAAAAAGACTAAGCTAAATATTAAAATAGACGGGGAAAAAATAGAGCAGGTAGAGCAGTTTACATATCTCGGAAGTGTTTTGGATCAATACGGTCAAAGTAGTAGGGACGTAAGGAGAAGAAATGGGCTAGGCAAGGAGGCTTTCTCAAGGAGGAGGGAGTTGATGACGAGGACGTTGAGTAGGGATGTTAAGAAAAGACTCGTAAAAACTCTGATATGGAGCGTAGCTATGTACGGCGCGGAAACGTGGTCGTTGAAGCAGGAGGATAGACGTAGATTGGAGGCTTCTGAAATGTGGGTGTGGAGAAGAATAGAGAAGGTGAAATGTACCAAAAGGAAAACAAATGAGGAAGTACTAGGTAAGGTGGGCGAGGAGAGGAGTTTCTTGGGAGAAATCCTATGGAGGCAGGAAAAATGGATGAAAGGCGTATTGGGCGGCAGTGGGATTTTGAAGACGGTAACAGGGGGGAGATTGTTAGGCCAACGAGGAAAGGGCAGGAACAGGATAGGGATGTTGGACGGGATGAAGGTAGGAAAGAAGTACACAGAGATGAAGAGGGACCTGATGCACAGTACGTTGCTCAATTACGAGTGGTTAGAGTTCTTGAAATATTCATTGGACTTAAGGTGTGAGCGAGATCAATTTTGAAGTGTCCGCATCGTTCCTAATGGTTGCTTTGTGCAAGCGGAGACGGTAAAAACGATTGGGGGGCATGGAAATTAAACAGAAGTTGGGGACCGGATCCCGAGGGAGTCGCCGTAACCTCCATGGTGGAAGTGTCATGTCACGGGAGGATAATCACCCCCTCGCACGCACCATAAAATCTCGAACGTCCTCCACGGAAATTTGCCGGGGCAAGTAAACTCCAATAATCCTCCGCGCCGTCGCCGGGGCAATGTCCAGGGTGTCCCCGGCGCTAAACAGTGACAGGGAGTTTGGGGGAAGTGGAGGGGGAAGCGTAGAGTAGGCCATTGCACTATTCTGACCCGTTCTACGTGCGTCTATCTGAATCAATATTTTCTCTCGGCGGTCTTCAAAAATCTCCCTTTTCAGTTGCCATGGCTACCGGCAGGGCGATACCCTCTCTCTCTCTCTCTTGTGGAGAAGTCAATTACCCAGACACTTTGCGCGCTTATCGAAAAAAAAACAATCTTAGACCGAAAAAAACCCAAAATTTAATAATTTTTCAAAGAAATTTAAGGGAAGAAACGGTCAAGATTGTATTCGGACGTGGATATTGTTTGGACCGCCGTCCAAAATATCGAGTAATTGGACATTTATTTCGTTTGGTTTGCCTGTGTGCACCGATTTCACCGTCCGTGCTCTCGTTTACTTCATTTCCCAACTAGCGTTTCCTGCGGGGAGAAAAGTAGTGGAGCTACCGTTGGAAAATACCTCTATCAAGGAATCAAAAGAGACAAAATTCACAGTTTACTACATCTATATATTTGAATATTCTTAAAGTAGACAGGACTTATCTTGATAAATATGAACCCAAAAACTGAAAGGAACAATGGAGAAAGTATAGTTGATCCGAATACGCGAAAAACCGCTATGGAAGTCTAGAGTCATGAAAATGAAACGCACAGTGTCACCACAGATCTATTTCCATTTGGATCCTATGAGGACATCCAAGAAAGAACTTAGTTTTCTATTATTGACTCACATAATCCATTATGATGATTGTTAATATTTTTTTCATTGTTAATCTAAATCCGAAAACATTAACGTGGTTTTAGCAAGCAAGAGGCCAGAATCTGCCTGTCAGCGACGATCTCTTCAAGGGAAAGGAAATGAAACTGGCCGATCAAATGCACATCCCAGACTTCGTAGCGAGCGATGATTGGTTGGACAATTTCAGGAATCGCCACGGCATCACGTTCAAGACAGTTCTGGGCGAAGCTGGAGCGGTGGATTCGCAATTCCTTCTTGAGTGGCAACAACAGGTTTTCCCGCCTTTACTCAGGCATTTCTCCGCAGACGTCTTCAACCTGGACGAGACTGGACTCTTCTGGCAGCTGCTCCCGGACAAGACAATGGCTTTCAGGGGAGAGCAGTGTACAGGAAGAAAGAAAAGCAAGCACAGGATCACTCTTTTGGTTTGGGCAAACTATAAACGGCAGCGAGAAGTACCCTCTTCTGGCGATCGGCAATTCCAAGAGACCCCGTGCCTTCAACTACAAGGAGATTCCGGTCAAGTAAGGCGAGTTAAGTATTAGTAAGTAGTTAAGAGCGAATTCGAAGGCGTGGATGACGGCGGAGCTTTTCGAGGAGATGCTGCGTGCGTGGGACGGACGACTCAGTCAGCTGGGACGCAGAGTGCTGGTCTGTCTCGATAACTTCTCTGGCCACCCTCTCGAGCTCCAGCTGGACACCATCCAACTGGTCTTCTTCTCACCCAACACGACCGCTAATTTGCAAGCAATGGCTCAAGGAGTCATAGAGAACCTCAAGTGCCGCTACAAGAAGCTCCTGTTATGCCTCCGGCTTGAGGTCAAGAACGAGGGAAATACGTTCAAGTTCACGTTCTCGAAGCTGTACGCGTCGCCCGGCGTGCTTGGGAGCAGGTCGGCAAGTCGACGATCTGGAATTGTTTCGCGAAGGCCAAGTTCGTCAAAGAGGAGATCCAAACTGAGGCGCAGGATGCGGAGCTGTTCGAGATCTGGGAAGCTCTGCCTGCCGAGGAAAAGATGCACGAGAACGGGGAGATCGATCTGTCTGACTTTCTTGAAGCCGTCGAGCGCCTCGCGGCTGGGAGGTCTTTCACGCTAGAGGAGATTGTGGAGGAGAAAGCTATGCAGTGTGCAGCCGGTGGAAAGCGAAGGTGACGATATAACTGTCGAGGAGGAAATCGTTCCGTTGGAGTAAGCCCAGCGCGCTTGGAGCACCGTCCGGAAGTCCATGCAACAGAGAACCCCGGTGTGATCCAAGCGTGCGATCGGCTATACAACGAGATCCGCCGAAAGAAGATGCTCCAGCCGACGATTCTGGAGAGCTTTGAACTGATGGGTTACTTGAGAAAATAAAGCCGTTATTACACATCCTCATTACTATGCCACTCTCGCTACTACGCCACTCTTGCTCGATCCCAACAGGTGGCATGGTAACGAGATTTGACTGTTTACCGTAAGTCTACGGAACATTTAATATTGCCCTGACTTGTGAATGGAATGCCTTTAACATTTCTAAAGTGACTTCAGTTTCTTACTATTGTGATTCCTGATTGTACGGTGAAAGAATACGAGTATTTGTATGTATTTTGTCTCCCTTGTCTTGTCTTTGTGGTTTGGTCTACATAAGGACGAGTAGTGTTGGGCCTTAATATGATTGTTCAATGATGTCAAAATCGTTTGTATTTAACCTTTATAAAAGTCAACAGTCTTGCATTGAAATGAAAAAAGAAACTTTGTAATTTCACACGAATTTATTGAAGCAGGGCCTAGTTTTCAACGTTGGAAATCATCATCATTACCCATTAATGACGTCATATTTTAATTTTTAATTCATGTACTTGTGTGAACCCCATAATACCATTTGGGTAACATTAAAAAATAACTCGTCAGTAAACATGAGCGGTAATCATTTCGTGACTGTCGATGAAGTTATTTTCTTCTGGCTTGGCAAGCTTCGTTGAACAATACTGTGAATGAAGCTAATAATATCTACATATATTTGTGTGTGTGGAGTATCAATTGTGCGGTCAAGAAATGTTTCAGCAATTATCAATCCTGAATCCAGTGATCTGAGGCGCAGACGCAGTGCTCTACTAGTTCAATAGGATGTTTCTAATATTTTCTAAACTAATTTATTTACTATTCATCAAGCTACTGATGCTTTATTTGATGCCACAATGTTGCGATGAAGTTTTTAAAGCTTCTATGACGCATGCCATTATTCTCCTTAAGCAACCAATTTATTTTTTGCCTCAGAAGAGTTTCCTTTTTTACTAAGGATATTTTTTGCCATGCAAAATTGCGAGTGTATCACCTGGTACCCCTTATTTTCTCAAATTATTTCTTACAGGGTTCGTCCGGAAAATAAGTGTACTGAGCTCAGGAAACAAAATGCATTACACTTTCACATATCTTAAGCTAATATTCCTCAAAATAGGACCCTTGTGAGTCGATACACTTGTTCCAGCGGCGTTCCCATTCATGGAACGCTCCCGCGAAGGCATTATCGGGAACCTCTCGAAGACACGTCGTCACGGCCTCTTTGACGGCGTCCAAAGTCCCGTATCGCGTTCCTTTCAACTCCTCTTTATCTTCGGGAACAGAAAAAAGTTCGGTGGTGCCAAGTCCGGGCTGTAGGGCGGGTGCGGCAGCGTTGCCACGCCGTGCTTGGCCAAGAAGTCCGACACGACAAGCGCGGTGTGAGACGGCGCATTGCCGTGACGCAGCCGCCAGATGTTTTTGATCGCTGGCCGGACGCGGGCGACTCGTTTTCGAAGCCTATCGAGCACTTGGACGTAAAATGCAGCATTTACAGTTTGTCGTTCAGGTACAAATTCGTAGTGGACGACTCCCCTTTTGTCAAAAATCCGGAAAAAATTAGTACACTAATCTTCCGGACGAACCCTGTAACAGCATTCTAGCAGTAGGAATAGCACTATTGAACAAATTTTCACGTGTTAAAATAGTTTAAAATCCCCTTCCAATTTACTAAAAAATGTAGCCAACAGTTTTCTGAAATCGGGAATCATTAAAAGAATCCGAGTTAATATCTCATTTTCGTCTTTGAGGGGTCCTTCGATAATTCCTTTGAAATCCAACAGCGGGCGCTCGTAGAATAGGAAGCATTTGCTTTTAGCTATCCTAATTTCTCACTAGACTGCGGTTATAGTTTCAGCCATATCTATCACGCGTTTTATTTAAGAAGTTAATTGAGGCTGTAAACTTTTGTTTATTTAGAAAAGTGAAAAAAATAGGTTCCTTAAGGTGAATAAAAGTGCCTCAACTTAAAAGGCTCAATACCAAATGAGATCAAAGCTGAGTTGGATCAGGTTTATGGCACGTCTGGTCCTGTGTTTGCGACTGTTTACAACTAACTGAATGAGGTTAAACTTGGCCATACATTCAGAAAATATTAACATCGCTCAGGACGTCCAGTGGAAACTAATCTCCCCCTAAATGATTGACAAAATCTACGGTGTAGTATTGGGTGATTGACGAATGAAAGTTTGCAGAATAGTTTAAGCTACAGGAAAATCTCAAGAAACAGAATTTTCAATTGTGCACAAAAAATTGGGTGTCGGGGAAAAAACGGTAAGATCTGGTCTGCTTTGCTCCCAGTGGAGAATAAATGCAAGCAATCGTGTGTTGGACTCTAAGGCTGATTTGCTGCTTCTATGTTGATACGAGGTCTTTTCAATTGTTCGCCTCCTATTGGTTATTTTTAAATTACTTGGAGACGTTGTGTTTGCGGAAGCCTTTCGATTCACCACTTTGTTGATGTCTTGTTTTGTTGATTAGTTACGGCCGTTTATGTGAAGGTTTGTTCGTTAAGTCCGGTAAAAACTCGGATTCGCGGAAAGGAGCTCTTTGAAGGAGCAGCGTTGTCCGGTGATATTTTGCATGAAGCTCTGCAAATTCTTCACCGAAACCTTTCAGTTGATTACCAAGGCTTATCTTGAGGATGCTATGAAACGTACCGCGTGTTGTGAGTAGTTCACCCGGTTCAAAAAGGGGCGGCAATCGGTGGAAGATGACGAGCATTACGGAAGACCGTTAACGGGTTCGCAAGCGTCATTTCGCGTGCGACACAGGGGATATCGGGGAACGTCACAGTAAATACTTCGAGTCTTACGCAAAACATGGTGTATTATAAAACATCAGACGCATTACACCAGCATCATAAGTATCAGCAATTGAGTGTTATGGATGGCTAGACCCTTGGTAATCTAACGCGAGAACGGACAACATTAGTACGAGGGAAAATTACCTGAGACGTGATAAAGGGAGGATGGATGCCGTCACGAGACTCGTAGCCCAGGAAGAGCCCTCGTCCGAAGGTAAGGTCTGATGAGGAGTGCGGGAGCGACGGATGCTGTCACAGACACTGTAACACTGGCAAGACCCTCGTCCGTCGGAAAGTCAGCAATAGGACACGCTGTCGCGATAAGCCGTTGCGTCCTACCGATCACCGCCAGATAACCAACTGACCTCTTTTCTCTTCGCTTCTTGATGCTAAAACGTTTCCTCTTTACGCTTAGATTACAGCTGCCCAAAGATTGAATCATTCAGCTGCTGTGTTTTCGGCTTTTTAGCCCGTCGATGAACTGCAATCAATTCCTTTTCAACGGTGGTTGGTCATCTACCCGTCCCGTTGCTGCTCTTGGGCGTTTGTACCTTTCCCAAGAGACAGGTTTTAGGTCGCCGATCAGCCGCAGGTGTCGAGGGCATGCATTACTCATGCCCTCGTGCAATACATCCACCAAACAAGGGGCGCCTTGCGCACCCTCTCATTCGTGGGAATTAGCTACCGGGCATGGCCCCACAGGGACAGGACTAGTTCCCGTTAGCGGAACCGCTAGGGCCAAGAAATTCCTGCTCCCCGAGAATGACGTCTGATGGCGCCCATAAAAAAGAAAAAGGGTCCTTCCTAGTAGTGGGTATAACCGCTAGGGCCAGTGACGTAGGCCGGGAAAGCCCTACTCGCGGAGTATGACGTATGGCGGCACCCGGAGAGGATGAGGGTCTTTCCCAGGAGCGGGTATAAACTCGGGTGCCAGCAAGGCCTCGCGGTAGTTGGCAATTGGGAGTTGGCGGTTGGCAGTTGGCAGACGGCAGTTGGGTCACGTTTGCTGAGACCGCGTCTAGCACGAGGCTTTTTACGCTCGCCGTGACTTCGAGTGGACCACCCCCGCCATCCGCCCTCGATAGAAGAAGTCTCCGCCGGGGCAACGTTCGCCGCGCCCGTGTTTCTCACTCCCTCGTCTTCCCCTCCGGTCCTGCCCGGTCACATGGCTGACGATTGGGGATACGTTCGCCGTTCCCGCGTCTACCGCCGTTCCGCTGACGCCTAGTGCCATCCTCCAAAGAGTGTTCGCATCTCGGTGCCTGGCTCTCTCTCTTTCTCTCCCATCGTAGACTGTAAGTCGTGTTTATTGTACAAAATGTGTCTTGATTTAGGGAAAATATATTCACTATGTTCCTGGGTATTTCGGCCTAATTACTTTCTCACTATCCAACCTCTGGACGCTCATTATGTCGCCAAGAGCCCGCTGCGACACAAGTGTTCTGCCCTTTTGCTTTCAAGCTCCTCATAAAAGGCCGTCGCGTGAGTCTTAATGACTTCTCCAATAGGTGTAGTATTAGTTCATGCGTGAGGGATTTGTGCGGTATACTTCCATCCAAGTCCAAGAATAGTGTTGAGCGCCCTCTTTCCGTCACCTCCATATGGTGGAAGGCCGCTTGAGTCATTCTTCCGCTCCATGCCGGTGAAGTGTACATCAAGATTGGGCGAATTGCCGCCACGTATAGACACGTCTTCGTCTTGATGGAGAGAGACGGAGACCGCAGCAGTGGCGTGAGTTGTAGTCGTCTTCCTCTTGCCTTCCAGTTGGCAACGAGGGCGTGACTTTTGAATGTCAGTCTTTTATCCAGTATGACGCCTAGATAGGTCACCCCTTCCTTCCACGGCGCCTCCTCGGTGCCCACGACGATTTCTTCTTGTTCTCGCAGTCTTCCAGATGAAAAAGGAATCGTCTGCGTCTTCGCGTTGTTGACGTTGATTCGCCACGGGGCGTACCAATCTAGCAGTTTGTCAACTGCTCGCTGCAGGTACGCTGCCGCCATGTGTGATCTCCGCGAAATGGTCACGATTTCAGCATCGTCTGCATACAGGGCAACCATGGTATGTCGCCCATGGTCCACTGGGAGGTCTACCGTGTATAGGTTATAAAGTATCGGTCCGATCACTGATCCTTGCGGCACGCCTGCGTAGACCTGTTTCGGCTGTGACAGCGCGCGTCCCCAGGCGACACGGAAAGTCCTTCCTGTCAGGTATGAGACCTCTTTTCGCCCCGCGACCAGGGTTTTTATACCCACAGCCAGGGAAGAAATACCATGTTGCATGCTTGCAGCATTGTCTTTGGTTACTTGGGAGATTTCTAGGAGCCAGTGGAGGAATGCTGTGTCGCATAATTGCGACGTCTACTGATGACCGCCACATTAATGAGAAAGTTAACGATCTTGTTCATGCAAATTAACTTTTGATTGTCAGAAAACTTGCAGAAGAGTGTAGCATCTCGATTGGTTCGTGATGTTAAATCCTGACTGAAAAATTGAGGATGCTTCGAGTCGCCGCCAAATATGTGTCTCGCCTGATGACGGCAGACCAGTAATAAAATTCAGTTCAAGTCAATCAGGAACGGTTTGATCGAGCTGAAGAGGATTAAACCCTCTTGTCCAAGATCATAACAGGGAATAAGTCATGGGTTTATGGATATGATATCGAAATAAAAGTGCAACTTTATAATGGATTGGTGAAAATTCGCCCGCCCCAAAAATTCTCAACAAGTCCGCTCGAATGTCAAGGTGATATTGACTGTTTTTTAATGCAGACAGGGTTGTGCATTAAGAATACCCTCCTAAAGGCCAGGCAGTCAACACGGAGTACAAACTGAGGGTTATAAAATACCCAAGAGAGAGCAAATGGTGAAAACGGCCCGAACTTTGGAGGAGCGGCGAGTGGTATTTTCACCGCGCAATCCCACCGGCTCCTTCGTCTCTCAGAACTCGTGACTTTTAGTCAAAAATAAGACGACCACTGTGCTTCCCCACCCACCATGCTCACCAGACCTGACCCCATGTGACTTTTCCTGTTCCCCATACTAAAAACCTCGCTCTAAATAAAAAGATTGGCCACCATTCCAAAGAGAGAGAAAAATTCGATGGAGGAGCCATTCCAGAAGAAGCGTTCCAGGTCTGTTTCAAAAACTGGAAACGCCGTTAGGATAAGTGTATACTTTGGGGAGGAGACTGTTTTGAAGGAGACCGTGACTAATAATTTGTCAGTAAAGTATTTTTTTGTAATGAATAGGTTCGTGAACTTATTGAACAGAGCTCGCACATAACTGTGGACGAAGGATAGATACACCACGTACTACAATCCAGAGACAAAGGATCAGTCGAAACTTTGGTTAGCGGAAGACGGATCGTCTCAGGCCGGTTCCGAAGTAGGCGAAGACGGTGAAATCCGTCGACGACAAGGTGATGGCCACGGTTTTTTGGGATGCACGTGGGATCACCTTCGTATATCGATTACTTGCAAAGAGAAAAAAACTATAAATTGAGAGTATTATGCGTCGTCCTCGAAATCACTCGTTATGCGTAGATGTTATGCTCCAGGATCTGTACGAGCAGCGCCGATGTCCTTGAACATTTAAATTCAACATTTATCTAAAAAGTTTTCAAATATTCAGTTCATCTATGAATGAGAATTTTATTTTTCCCACACAGTAGCATGTATGAGTGATAGCTAAACCCTTCCTTGACAAATACATATTTGAATTATATTTGATTTGATAACGTAATTCATACATTAGTATAATCAATTCCAAAATCCAGCAAACTATCCTGGAGTTCTATGGAATTGCTCCCAATCTGCCTGCTGCTCCTTAGTACCAGCTCGAAGTCTTTCACATGGCACCATTTTGGTCGCGGGAGCGGCCTATATTGCGCCACTAGTACCATGGTCTTTGAACACAAGAATCCCCTTGGCCACTGGAAGCCGTTGTAATCATTCATCTTCTCCATTCTAAAGCCTCCAAACACATACTTTACTCTTCCCTCGCGATTGAAACCATTTTGACCGCAATATCGATGTCAGTGCGTTTTTCTCTAATACCTTAATTGGCTTTGGGCACATTACACAATTTTTCGGGATTTTGTCTCAACTTCAAACCTTGTTAAGGGATAATGCGCACGCAAGGGCTCTCTCTCTCTCTCACACACACACACACACACACACACACACACACACACACACACACACACACACACACACACACACACACTGAGAGGGGGTACTGCTCGATAACTCCTTGGCGAAATTAAGCGCCAGAATGCGGAAACGTCTTCGGGATCTGAGCAATTATTCCTTTTAATTTTATAATCAATGATCCATTGGATTTTGATTATACATTTTTGTTTAGTTTTTTTACATCATTTTCACACTTATGGAAAAGGGAGCCCAAAAAGCGTGTTCGCCAAAAAAGAATAACGAAAGTTTAGTTATTTCTCGGTTTCCTCGGCCAATCGAGCAATTTTGAGCGAGATATCTTTGCGCTGTACCTGCCAGAAAAAGCACCCATCTCCAAGCATATTGAACAATTCTCTGTTGTACGGCTCTTTGACTGGGTAACTTAAACTCTTCACAGTGGAGTTTAACACATAAAATTTATATTTTATAAACACGTTATTTACAATCCCAGACGAGTCCGAAATTTCTTGCGCCTTAAGTATTTCCTTCAGAGTCCTAAATTGATCGTATTCATGATTCACATGCCTCTATAAAAGTGTTGAGGCCAATATCTACGTGTAGAACCAACTTGACCGTGGCGAACAAGGCTTGTCCGGTTGAAACAAAGAGAATTCCTGTCGAGTTTACAGGGATGATACATAAAATGACAGGAACGACCAACCATAAGTCCAATGGCCGTATTAAGGGCAAAAATAGCAAGATAATTAATCAATAAATTTTCGGAGTTGAACTCAAAACATAGGGCACACTTAATACTCGTAACCATAAAACACCTAAAACTAATTCACACGCTATTGCCACCCCCTCAAAAGAACTTATTTCGACGTGAGGGATTGGGAAGCTTACCCCCTTAGAGCCCGGCAACTTCGATATAGAAGTCGTCTGGCTTTATTGTATCGTTTCCGGCCTGTAGGGACACCCTTGGCCTCTACATAGACATGCGAAGAGAGGATTTCACACCGTAGGGGAGCACAATTAGGAGACTCTGGGGGACTAAACGACGTCTCGATTGACGCTGGTCCGCATCCTTCTAAGGAGGCTCAATCCAAGGTGGATGCCCAGCATTCCTCGAATCCAGCATGGCAGCATGCCACCAGCATAGAACCGGCACTCTTCCTACCAATTTACCAGTTCATCGGCAACCTCTGGCCGGTCGAGTTGCCCTGCAGGGGTGGGAGTTGGCCCTTCCTCCGTGAGCCCTTCCTTTCGACTTGCCAGTAACCACTTCCTAAATCCATTGTGGAAAGCAATCCTAATTGATCGAACATCTCATTCATATGCGGAAGGGGAAAAACTTCTTTTTCCGACACACTATTCAATCCCCGATAATCTATATGGCTGCGTAGATTTTCGCGGCGGTGGCTTGAAGAATTCTGCATGTCCGGGTTTTCACCGCGTTGTTGTTGGAAGCCGACGACAGTTTCGCCGAAGTTTCATCCGGCGTCTTCAGGTCGAAGACGCCGGATGAAACTTCGGCGAAACTGTTGTCGGCTTCCAACAACAACGCGGTGAAAACCCGGACATGCAGAATTCTTCCCCGATAATCTATTCACGGTAGATATTTTACTTGGCCGTCTTGGGTTACTTTCTTTTTTACTAAAACTATTGCCGCTGACCATGGGTTAGTGGACGGAGAAATAACTCCTTGATCCAACATACCTTGCTTAATTTAGTGTGGCTCGCTGGGAGTGTGGTACGCGATATGGTGGTTTTTAATAGGTTTTGAACCGCCTACAATAATACAGTGTTTTATGAGGTTTTTTCCACCCAGTCTATCTTTCCCATGCATAAAGATACCTTCGTATTCGCGTATAAGCGCTTTGATTGAATCAATCGCCTCGGGGGGAGCTTCAATAAAATCATCTTCAATCGAAGGAGGGTCTGGCCAGAAGTTTTCCTCTTGTATCTACCTCATTAGGAAGGGTTGCCTGATCTTCTTCCCGGAATAGCCACACCTTGACTACATAGCCTCTTTTTAATATTTTCTCGCTGCTACGAATGTTACAAAGTAATAAGGGGACGGTGTCATCAGGCCTGCCGAAGTAATGCTCGGCAGAATAAACAAATCACTTCCGCTTTCAACGACTCGCACTTCTTCGCCTTCAGCCGTACGACTCTTTACCTTCGACGATGCAATTGATAACGGCGGCACTCTATGTTGTACAATTTCGTTCGACCGGCCAATCCCATTACTAGCGCCGGTCTGAATTTCGCGAACATCGCCAACTCACAAGGGGTAACAAATCTATCCTCTGTTACTGGCAACACAACACAAAAAACACAACCATCACCGACTCCCGAACCGGGAGTCGGTGGAAACCTCAAAGACATCGCCAACAACTTCGTCCTTAGCGGTGCAGCGTGATCTCGACGCGGGTAGCACTAAGACACTTTTGGCCTTCGCCACCTCTGATAATTTATGTTAATCTTCTCTAGAAACCTGTTATTCTTATTCCCATAGTCCTTAGATGTCAATTCCTCCGTCATTACTTGAAAATAATTTCCCTGCATACTAGCTTTTATTGGCGAGTTACATTTCATTATCTCGGCCGGAAGAGCACTTTGGCTATTGGTATGGCTTGTCCTTTCTTTCTCAATGGATGTCTAATCCTACGTGGCCATTTGCGGGTTATTGACATTATAATACTCTCAATGAAAGAATCAAACGCCTTTATTTCTTCCGAAACTCCAATTTCATGGGCGCCTATGGGTTCGTTCATCTACGATGTTACGCTATTAGATTTTAGGTCTGACTCGTGTCCCTCGCTCATTCTGATTTTCCGTCTATTGAACGATATACCACTCCTGTAACGAAACATAAAATCAAGGCCTAGACGACCGCCATAATTTGTTCCCCCAGATCCACTACTAAGGCGTCATGGGGATATAATTTATGATCAACCAAAAATGGTTCGCAACTCGATGACCTGATGAGCTTCGCACCCGAGAAGTGTAATCAGAAATTCTCAATTGCCAAAAGGAAATGTTTTACTGTGAAATATGGTCACGGCTGCTCCCGTGTCCCCTTGAAAATTGTAATCTCTCCCTGAAATATAACTACTATCGTCCATCCTTCTTCTGGAGTTACCGCCAAAATTAAATCTGTCGAAGATCGGAGGGTCACGAGTGGGATTGTGGGTCAGTCCAAAAGGTCAGCGCTGGCGGTCAGATGTTATTTGATACCTGCGGCATTTCATCAGGTGAGAGATTGACACGAGACGGTTCGCGGATGCTGCGTTATGGTCCTTCGCCTGCCAGCCCGAAAAGGGAGCGAAGAGTATCTCCGATCCGAAAATACGAACGCGTGACTTTTGACCTGATGGCTTGAATTTTTCGCTTTTGTTGCTACTGTACAGTACGTATGATATATACTGTGTGAGTTCTCTGTGTCACAATTTTAACATATTTCGTTCAGATATTTGCCTTCACATTACCATTGTTGTTTTGTGAAAATGAGTACGATGACACAACTGTGCTGACGTGAATTCCGCTAAATGAGCAAACTCGGTGGGCTTCACGCCACCTTCTGCAGAGCGTACATTAAATTAGAAATAAAGGTTTACAAATAAATGCTCGAAGTGCTGGTAGAATCGATAGTCAAGGATATCGGTTTGAAGATCATAAATCATGCCTTGAAGGCGTCCTCAGTCCCTTTCGTAAAATAAGTGAACTGATGCCAAGGGAGTACAGTACAATGGAACTGCATTCTGAAAATATCCTCCGACCTAGCGATATTCTCCGCGAGAGGGGAAAGCAAGGATAGAGGAGAGGCATAGAAAAGTGTGAGTTTGCTGGATTTAAAAATAATTGCGATAAACCAATCGAATCTTTTCCATAAACTATCATTTCACATAAAACATTAAAACACCGTTTATTCTAGTAAAACATTATAAGAATCACGGTTCATTGATAATATCTTTGGAAGGGAAGTGCAAAATGTAACATCAGTAGTATTTAGCGGAGGCGACCGACGGCTCAGGTCATATGCACCATTAGGGATGGACATGAAAGGATTAAGGGTGGAGAGAAACCCAGCGCTGGCATTAACCTACTCTTAATGACGAAAGACGCCACTGGGTCCACAGTTTAACGTCCCATCCGACGGACGGCGTACTCACCCAAAGTGCCTTAAACAAAGCACCTCATGTAGGGATTGGTATACCCCCTGAAAATTTTCTGCCGTTTCCGGGATTCGAACCAGGACCCTCCGAGTGTGTAGCCAGTACGTTAGCCACCGCACCATTCCAATCCCCCATAATGTAACATGATATGGGGATCCGCGTCCATGATAGTATCCGTATTTAAATGTTTTAATTTTCATTCGTTGATTAAAGTTTGCATGCTTGATATTTAAACTGAAGACTAACACGCAAGTTACCTGCGTGGCCAAATATTAACCGTTGTTATTTGCTGTCCTTAAAAAACAAGCGCCGAAAAACACAAAGCGTCTACAAATCGGATACATAATGGCTAAGCCAACAGTTTCAGGCTTAACTTTGTGGAATTCCTTCGTGGTGAGGGTAAAAAATAATAAAGCAAACTTAACACGTCCAATACAATACGTCCATGCTGCGCAGCATGGAACCAACCATGGTCGTATTCTATTAAAAGTGTGTGGAAGTATAGAGCTTGCCTTATTTTTTACTCTTACATAATGGCACGTAAGCATTAGTTGCTCAGTCAGCCAAGGGGTTGCAAGCATTGCTGAGTGAATTGAAGGTTCAGTGCGATAAATATGGGATGACAATCAATATTAATAAAACAAAGGTTATGCGATTTTCCAGAAAGAAAAAGGCTAAGTTAAATATTAAAATAGGCGGGGAACAAATACAGCAGGTAGAGCAGTTTACATATCTCGGAAGTGTTTTGGACCAATACGGTCAAAGTGGTAGGGACGTAAGGAGAAGAATTGCGCTAGGCAAGGAGGCTTTCTCAAGGAGGAGGGAGTTGATGACGGGGACGTTGAGTAGGGATGTTAAGACAAGACTCGTAAAAACTCTGATATGGAGCGTAGCTATGTACGGCGCGGAAACGTGGTCGCTGAAGCAGGAGGATAGACGTAGATTGGAGGCTTTTGAAATGTGGGTGTGGAGAAGAATGGAGAAGGTGAAATGGACCGAAAGGAAAACAAATGAGGAAGTACTAAAAATGGTGGGGGAGGAGAGGGGTTTGTTGAGAGAAATCCTATGGAGGCAGGAAAAATGGATGAAAGGCGTATTGAGCGGTAGTGGAATGTTGAAGAGGGTAATAGAGGGGAGAATGTTGGGCGAGCGAGGAAAGCGTAGGAACAGGATAGGGATGTTGGATGGGATGAAGGGAGGAAAGAAGTACACAGAGATGAAGAGGGACCTGATGTAGTTTAGGTTGCTGGATTGGGTTTTGTTTGGAGTTACAAAATATGTATTTGATAGTTGTGTCCATCCAAAAACCTACCTTAACCGGTAGATTACCTAATAATAATAATGGCACGTAATTTCCTGAAGTAGGGGCAAACTTTTAGAAAGTGGTGGAGACAAATAATTCATTGCTACCCGGAATTGGCATTGTTTGACAAGAAAATTGCAAATTAAATTAATTAAAGTTAATTAAAATATTTTACTTAAGACGGAAGTTTTTACTGATTTTCTTTGTGTTTCACAAAGTGAACCTTTAGGTGTAATCACAACGTGAAAAATTAATACAATTTATTAATACATTAATATTAATTTACGTTTTACCCATACTATTAGTTCAAACTTTGTACTTCATACGAACTAATGCAAGAGTGATGTAAAATATAGCTCCCGCTTCCTCGTTGTCAGAAACTCCGTCAAAGGTACGTTTATATGACCGAGGCCCTCTCTCCTCACCAATTGGAGTTATGCCATACGGCGGTCATGCTATCCATGGGGCTGTTCTCACCTGAAAAGAGAGATGACCCAGGAAATGGAGCGGCGAAATCCCGCGGAAAGAAGCGAGAGCCTTTTGGTTTTGGGGGTTGGGAGGGGCGTCGGGCAGCCACCAGGGCGCTCTCGATGCGTTTCCTTTATCCGCAGTCGGAGCGTGACGCAAACCCGCGCCCGCCGTGTTTGTGCTACAAGCTATTTCGGCGCCTTTTGCCGTCGGCGGGGATCCGTTTTCTAGGGAGTGGGGCTGGGCGCTCCTCTTTTGTCTTGCCTAGCCTCGTCAGCCACGTCACTGAACACTAGCAAGTAGTCCTCTTTGGCCTTGTTAACCCACTGCGGCATCTAACAGATCACCTTGATTTCCTTTCTTTTCCGGGGAGGAAAATAAGTCCCCACAAATCGGGAGAGCTCAATCGGACAGAGTGAATCAGTCACACATGCGGACCTCACAAGGCGAACAACACCCGTCTTCGCTCTTCACAGCGAGTTTGCCTTTCCGCCGAGGACGAGCCAAAGGCCCAGAGATTTCGCGAAAAAAAAGTAATGTCGTATTATAGATATATAATACGACATCCCTCCGGTCAGTAGCCCAATGCTCTACCCACTAGACCACTACGACCCGCTATATATATATATATATATATATATATATATATATATATATATATATATATATATATATATATATATATAACCATAAACACAGTAATCAACCCGAAGGTCGGTTTAGTAGGTGATGGTAGAGCTCACCCATGTACCAAGCCCGACGGCGTGTGAATATTCACACATCAGGGTAGGGGGGCCAGTTCCTTTCCCTGTGGCGGTTATGGTTTCCCAGGAAGACCTGGTACCCGAAAAATCAACTAGCTTGGGTGGAGCTGCAGGTGCCCAAAGTGCCTTGCCCGGGAATCGAACCCGGGACCCTCCGGTCAGCAGTCCAACGCTCTACCCGCTAGACCACCGCGACCCGCATATATATATATATTATTTCTTCGAAGTAACACGGAAGTGTTGAATAAAAACTTAGACAGTAACACACAGCACGAGAACACATAAAAAGAACACTCACAATAATATCTTGATAATTTCGACGGACTCGAACTCCGTCTTCCTCGGAAGATAAGATATGACTGAGGAAAAGGGTACGTGGTGGTAAGGGTAAGTGATATATATATATATATATATATATATATATATATATATATATACATGTTCCTCCTTATGTATATATCGTTTCATCCCTTCTTTTCCTTGAGAAGGGTGACTTGGACCACCGACATACATTATGTTTGTATAAATATATATGTAACATAAGTCATATATATAAAACATAAGTCATGGGAAACCACACACTCCACAGAGAACCTCTGATTTTCCCCGATTCTAATGTTCAGCCGAAGATGAAAAATTTCGCCAGGTGGAAATTCAGAAATGTCGCTCAAAGGCTGCCCTATTCTCTGTCGAGGGATATGTTTATCCCTTCGAAAAGCCTGAAGCAACTAATAGATGTGTTTAATGTCTTCAGCTGACCCTGCCGAAGAATTGACATTCCGTCTACAGCCATAGGTTGTGGGACTGTAGGATGCTTATCCCATTTCTTCTGAACCATGGCCTCTGCTTTGATTTTCTCGTAAATCAATGTGTGCATTTTAAAGTTTTATTTGTTCTAACTTTGTCAAAGTTTGGTCAAAGCTTATTGCAGTCATTTTAGATCTTCCCCTTTGTTGTTCAACAATTAACAGGTTATAAGAGCTATTTAAGATTTAATTTCAACGTAAAAAGGTCATAAGTAATATCCACAAGATCAGCTTTCTTATTGATTATCATTTACCATTGTGTTGTGCGTGAGAAATTACTATTTGTGCGTAATATCTTGAGGCTATTATTCCCAACCTCATTATGTCCATAAATATATTTTTTGAATGAACGTATTTAATTCATTGCAAACTGCTGTGAACTAATCAACCAGTGAGTTTATTTCCTTTTTCCGCCGAGGCACACATCAGGCAGCAAAATTTCCCAATCCAAAACGGGGGAGTTGGCCCACAGAGAAAGCGTATTTTTGGACCTTCTTTGTGGTCGAGATCCATTTCTTTGCCTTTGAGGTAATGCTCTGAAAGGTTTGAGAGCCACCCTGAGGTAGAAATTTGAGTACTGAGAACGCACTGGCCTTGCGCAGCCCAAAATAAACCCTTTTACTCCTTTCCATGCCCAAATCGCACTGCCATCTGTTACCCTCTCCAAGCGCGGGTAGCAATAGCTTACGGGAATACTAGTATGTGAATTGAGAAAGAAGGAAGAGGAGAGTGCGGATACTTCTCCAAACATATGATTGGTTTTTTAAACTCGCCGAAATTTATTTGAAGAATCGACTGGACAAATATTCGAGAAAAAGTTATCGCTAATCCACGTTGGATTTCCCCTCCCGCCAAGAACCACTTGCTCTCCGGAGCTGGGGAAGGTTCCTGTGTGCATAATCGAAATATACTTCGATAGTTATATATAGACAGATATCGTTTGCTAGTACTAGCACATACAATGTGTTAGTACTAGCGAACAAAAACACTCAAAAAAAAGGGCTAGATGGAAGGGGGAGGTGGGGAATGGTTTGCGAGGGGAAGAATTAAGAGGGGAAATTTCGATTGAAAATTACGAATAGATCAATGCAGTGAATTGATATTTTGTTTCGGGCTCATTCGCAAAGATCCAAGATTCATCACATGTTTATATGTCATACACAGCTTATGATACACCGCGATGTTATTTGTTGAGCATTTCTTTGCACTAATTGACACGAGCATATTTTTGAGCTTTTGTCAAATTATGCGGAATCCAACGTGAACAAATTTTTTTCACAGCTAAATGCTCATGCAATATATTATTGATGCTCGTCATACTGATCCACAAGGATGCCTCAATCTCACGAAAAGTCACATGACTATCTTTCTTTAATAGTTTTTGCACAGCATTAATGTTTTCTGGCACAACAACAGATTTTGGACGACCTTCACGACTTTCGTCGCTGAGCGAAAGGCGGCCATGATGGAATTCGTTGTACCAGCATTTCGCGGTGGCAAAAGATGGGGATTCATCACCAAAAGTGAAAGTAAGTTGATCGATGCATTCCTATCTTCATAATCCACGTCGAAAGTCGTAAATTTTCATCGCACGAAAGTGTTTACGAGTTAACTCCATTTTTTCGCTGAGGCAAAATGTTCGAGTCACTATAAGCAAGTTATGATGAAATGACAAAATATACTGAAGAAAGTTAGCGTTGTCGTTAAAAGGGTCAAACTTTCGGATGGAAACGTCAGATGGCATCTAAAGTACATGCTGTTGTCAGGCTCAACATATACAACAAGCAACCCTCGTATCAGGCTATTTTTAGCTTTAAAACTGAAATGGAAAGTGGTGAAACGAATTTACACGTATCGTGACATTTTGCAACTCCATAAATTCTTGACGAGATAACCTCTTCATTTAAAAGCGGACAAGAGTTGTGGGAATTTGACGGGAGAAAGTGTGATTGGGATTTAGAGCTTAGTACAGTACTGATAAAGAAATAAATTACCCTTTAAATGTATGCCTTAGCAAATAAATCTTAAGCGAGCGATCGGAGGGGGGGTGCGTCGCGAGGGAAGCTCTGCAGCCACAGCCGGGATGCACCAAGATCTCCCCTTCGAAATACGGCCAACGCATCGGGAAGAAGAGTGTTGGGACATCGACGAGATGGCAACTCCCCTGCCGCCGGGTAGCATAGGGGTGGGGTGCGGGTGTTTCACACCCGCACCCCACCCCTATGCTGGAAAACCCTGCACCAAACAACGATTCAATCCCCGGGAGACGCTCGGATAGGGTCACTCTTCCATTCCCTGACGATTAAGAGAGGACGAGGGTGGTCCGCCTCCCCCCTTCATCCCCGAGAAAGAGGGAGCTCTTAGGGAGCGCTCTCCCTCTACAATGGAAACGCGAGGGTGGGTGTTGGGGATGGAGGACGCTAGTGAATCAGACCCTCCCCTCCGCACCCCCTCACCATTGTCCCTCGCGTTCCCAAGGAGACCGCTTCGGGCCCCTCACCCTGTCACATACGAGCCGGAGGACCGTTTGGGGCAAAGGGGGCATAGGGGTAACCAACATTGTACCACCCTCCCCCTTTGGTCCAACGGTAGGAGAATATCAAGTGCCGAAAGGCGAGGATGGTCTCGGCAAATAGGGGCAGGAAGAAGTGGTTGGTGCGGTTGTTTCTCTTTTGGGCTCTCAACGTTGCAGGGGAAGTTGTGGTCCGCTCTTTATTTCTCTGGCTTCCACAAATGGACGTCGGAATACATTCTAAATTGTGTCTTGGATTGCTTAAGTGAGGTTGCAAAGAAAATAGGACTGAGGGGTTGTACTTCCACAGCTAAAATTTCACAATTTTTAAGGATAATTAGAAAAAGAGTCGCTCAATGAGGATAAATGGCCAAAATATATCAATTGGATATTTTATATCCGCATAGTACATGGCAATCCACCGCAACGCCGCGGCGTGTGGCAGGTGGTGTTAGATCACCACCCGTAAAACAGAGTAAAACCATATGCAAAATTCACAAATCCATGCCAATCTTCACATACAAAATCGTATATATAGTATTTATGCAAAAACCGTAACAACTCACACACATGCAGATACATATACTATTAACTAGCACACATGCACCTAACGTCTGTGCAATGTTTAATTTCGTTCCGATTTGTAAATTAAATATCTTTAATATTTCCATGGTTACTTCGGTTTCCTACTATTGTGACTCCCGATTGTTCGGGGAAAGAATGAGTACTTGTATCTGGAATTACTCCGTACTGGAATTATCTTCCTTGTCTTATCTTTGTGATATGATCTGCCTAAGTAGTGTGGAGCCATAATAACTCCTACAAAGTCATTGTTAACTCGTTTGTTCTGAATCTTTCTAAAAGTCTAAGTCTCGCTTGTTCTCTTCGTATTTCAAGGGGCTCCCAGCCTAAATACCCTAAAAGACCTGTTGCACTCGTTTTCTTGTATAACAATTTTTAACTAATCTGGAGGATTTTACCTGGGCTCTATTTTACTGTTTTTGCCAAAATTTCTCCCAAGGATCCCAAATACTTGCGGCATATTCCAAATGAGACCCAACTATCGCAAAATAACATCTCTATTTTTTTGCAACAATTTCAGAGTGTAAAAATCATTCGCCTTGACCGGGATTTGAACGCAGTCAAGGGGAATGATTTTTACGCTCTGAAATTGTTGCATTGAAATGCATGTTAGTGGATGACTCCTTTAAAAGTTACTGTTGCGGCACATCCCGCAGTTTCTTGAAACCTCAATTTGACTTCCTCATTACATTTCCCCACCACCGCCGAGTTTAATTTTTTGTTAAAGTTTAAATTTTGTTTAATAAAGCCGAGTTTATTTAAAGCGGATTCGCACATTGTCCTGATAGAATGTGCTTCTGCTGCTGGACAGAAAGACTCAATGTTAACGGTAAGTTGAGGGACACCGAGACGGAATCTCAAGAGCAAGAAAGTTTATGACGTCATACTAAGCTAGGATAAGAATGTTAGAATAAGGAAGAATATCAGCCGAAAAATAATGGCAAGAATTCATCTGCCCACCCTTTACTTGAAAGTAATGGAGACGTTATTCTTCTTGAAACTGATAGCTGCCCCAAGTAAAACAATGGTTGGGAGCAAAAACAATAAATATATACAAATGAGATGTAATTGAAGTTCAACAGATTCAGGCTTGAGGTCGTGGAAGTTCATCATAATGAAATAAGGACAATTTGCACTTTTCCACAGTTTATTTGACCTACGACGCGTTTCAACTCACAGAGTCATCATCAGGTACAAGACAAAATAAATAGTAAGGAGACCTTAGATAAGGTCTCCTTACTATTTATTTTGTCTTGTACCTGATGATGACTCTGTGAGTTGAAACGCGTCGTACGTCAAATAAACTGTGGAAAAGTGCAAATTGTCCTTATTTCATTGTAATTGAAGTCTTTTATCTGACCCGAATTTTTCGTCTCAAATCTGATATTTAACTTATCCCTATTATTTCTGAAGAAGCAGATTTGCTTCATATTCCCATAAATGATGGTCAATCCTTTCAGAACCACCTATTGAAATGGCTTTTTCAATGCGCCCAGTAATGCTTCATTTTTATATCAACGCCTTGGATTTTGAAACTTGAGCATCGCGAGAATCAAACAATTTCAATCATTTCCTCCACCATCTATGATTATCACCTTCTGCTCATCCAATCTCTCAATAATCACCACCTCTGCGTTTACAGCCGACAAGAAACTTTCTGTTTTGGTCCCTTGTCCTCTGAATAGTAATTGCATCCCTCCGCTCAGCAAGAGCTAATGTGAGTGATTCTCGCGCCGCAAGCGGCCAATGCGGACGGCTTCGTGCGATGGGATGTCGACCGTCTGAAATCCCATTCAACGCATGCCATCCTAGGAGTCTTGTTTTGCGGGGATGGTCTCTGTGGTTGAACCAAAATCCAATAGAATCCGCCACCGTTGGCGCAGACACTACACTTGAAAATATCCAATCAGATTCCTCATTCGATGCCCTAAAACTGCGTATTCTGCTCGTATCATGAACAGAAAATAATTTTAGAGAGGTCAGCCTGAGAAAATGACCAATCCAATTCAAATCTGAGCTAAAATCATCTCTCATTTATTCTGTTTCTGCCATTTAAGATAGATCGACGATCATAAAAAAATAACTGTGAGCCACTCTTCAGATAGGACACTCCTTAGGAGAAATATAAAAGACCAAATAATGTACTCAACAAACTAAAATAATAGGAAAAGTAAAATAAAACGATCCTGGACTGGACTACCAGCAAGTAAAAGGATAAAAACAAACAGACACAGGGCATAAGCCCAAAGCGACGGCCTCTGATATAAGAAGGCGGCAAGGTATGCCACACACAGTGGAGTGACAAGTGGAAGATGAGATTTTACATGGCGCGTGATTTTTACACGGTTATGTTACACCAATTGGAGAAAGTTTCACGAAAGAGATAACCAATCTTTATTTTTTATCTTCTAGAAAAGAGAACGTTTGTGTTTTGTTTGGTCTGATAATCAAAGGCACAACGCAGAGTGCCGAACGTTCCACATGCGTGATTTTTGGGTTGCGTGCGGCTTCTTTCATTTGACGACACTGCAATCGTGCATTCAAAGGATCTCAACTTCGTGCAGAGATTGATATTGGAGAGAGGGGAGAGGTATTTCGTGAGCAAGTCGGGCAAAGATCGTCGCATTAACCACACGCACGAGGGTCAAAACCGTTGCCGTTTCCACACGAACGATACCGGGATATGGGAATTTCGACTCTCTCAGCGATAAGACGAACACATGAAGTAGATTTCCGTTCTATTCCCGACTCCAACTCTACTGCCAAACATAGTTTGAATCTTATCTATCGCTAGGACCAATTATTTTAAGGCTATTATTGCAAAATTACGAGTACTAGTTTATGAGTTTACTCAAAGAATGACTTTACATGATGAAAGAATTAAATAATAGTATCCTTAAATAAAACAATACTATTTTTCATTATGGTGAAAATATGAGTGAATTTCGACTGAATTGCGGTTCCTGAAGGACCACGAGGAGTGTGATTGGTAAAAATAGGAGAGAGAAAGGTTAAGGAAATATTGAATACGGACTGTGTATTTGATGCATCGGTTATCCACGAAAAGGAAGAGAAAATTTTCTTCGCTGGTTTTATCATGTTAAGGCGTGACTTAAGATGCCGTTATATATGAAACTGTTCTTATATTCCGCATACATTATGCCTCTCGTCATTTCGTTCAACATTCTTTTCTTTCCCCTAACACGCCCGCCTCTCCTCTATCGGTTCTTAATATTCCATCCCTAAGTAAAATGCTTCGCGTCCTCCTTAATGCCTCCTTTTGCTCTATCCTAGCAGCAGCCTTTCTTACCTCGTTGTGCCAGTCCATCGTAGCTTGTTTTCTATTGTTTTAATTTCATCTTTCCTATCTTTCACACCCACATCTCAAATAGCTACAGTCAACGCTGACATCGGTATTGTTCCCGAGCTGTTCAAACCACGCTCCGCATCAAGTTTTACACTATCTAAGAATCTTGAGCTTTTTATCATTAAAATCCTTTATGTTCGTCCCCATCCTCACTTCCCTCATCATTTTAAAGGATTCTCCTGACGAAGTGCTTCTTATTTCCTCACAAATTCGACCATCTTGGCCCAAGCAATTGCCAAGATAGGTAGCCAGTCCCACCAGATCAAGTTTTCCTCTCCTATTTCAACTTTTAGCTTATCATTTCTCTCTCTTGGATACTGCACATCCTATATTTTGTTAACATTGGTTCTCATCCTATACCTATGACACTGATTTTCTGATGCACTCAGATCGTAGCTAATGATCAGAAATGGCTGTAGGCTGACTGACTTTATTATGACTGAGAGCTTTATTATCCGCATCCGTAATTGATTTTGTAAATTTCCTGCCGACTCTCATGCCGATCTCCAGCTTTTGCCTTGGTTCTGAAGCCATTTCATCTACAAGAAAAAGGGCGATAAAAACACTCATCTCTTTCACCCTCTTCATCCTTTGACTGAGGATCCTAAATAGCACTTTAATTTCGTGTAAAGAAAAACTTATTGTTATATACTCGTCACATATTGATGATATTACACTATTCGGTATTTAAACGCACTGCCCTAATGTTAACTTCCGGTCAATGATCCCGCAGCAATGACCATCCCGAATCTCCATCCTCCACGAGCACCTCAGGATTTTGAGACGTACGGTTGGTAGTTCCCCCGCCACACGCCCTCGCGGCGGATTGCGGGGTATTGAGTAGATGTAGATAAGTCATCTATTGTATTCATCAATTCCTATTTCCTGCAATACATTCCTTAATGCTACTCGATTCTTGCTATCAAACGCCTTCTTGAAATCTACAAAATGATAAAATACCGTTAGTTCATGTGCCTTTCACTTAGTTAGCCCTTTATCTACTATAACATAGCGTGTCCCTCTCCTTTTCTGATGATTGTCCACAAAGTAATCATTAGACCTCATCTCTATTCTCTTATTGACGATCTTAAGCAGCACCTTACCTACGAGTGAAATCAAAAGCGTCCACGGATTTTTCTCCTGACTGTCCTCTTGGTTTCACTTTCTCCGAAACGCAATTATTTCCTCTGCAGCCAGAGGGTATTCCTTTCATTTCGCCTAGGTCTATGCATTCCATTTCCTCTGTTTTAACCTCTTTAATAAGGCGTTACACATCATTAGAGCAAAAACAAGGATTGGGTGCTCACCCAATCCCGGGAAAATACGCTTTAAACACGCTCCTCCCATGTCAGTGTGTCAATATATTATAGCATAATTGACTTACTTCTGAATCCCTAGGCATTCTACACATATACTTAAGGCTGTTGCAATGTTCAAATTGTATAATTCCAAGAAACTGCGGAAAATGCCTCAGCAGTAACTTTTAACGGAGTCATCCGCTAATATGCATTTAAATGCCACAATTTCAGAATGCAAAAATCATTCGTCTTGACCGGGATTCGAACCCCCGGTTAAGACGAATGATTTTAACACTCTGAGATTGTTGCATTTAAATTTAGCGTTCCTTATGATCAAATTCTCTATCCTTCAAATCTCTCTAGTTAAACAAGTAGCGGTTTAATCTTCAGGCCCTCTCTCTCTTTTGTGCAAAATAGCAACATGGGACGGCCTGTCATTGCCTTACAAGATTCGTACGGTCGCATCCCACTTCTACAGTCATGTGCAAACATATAGGATTGCTTCGGCATCTCCTTCCCAAAGAGAAAAGTCTCGTCACAATTGAAAACATGTTGTGATATGTAACCCTCTGAATCTACGAGCTAACTGAAATCGCCGATGAAGTTCTCTGTTGCCTTTCCTGCTTCAACACGCCTCACAGCACCGTAGATGACTCGGGTGGTTCTTTTCGGCAATTTCTGGTACCACGCATGGCTCTCCTTATATACTTGTTCGGCCGTTAATGATCCGGACATCTTATTAATGAGGTCAGCGAAAATCATTTTCCCCTTCTCGCATATCTTACTCTCATCAATGGTGTCGTTTTGCAATATCTTTTCGTTTATGCATACGAGTATATGCATACCTTTCAACATCATCGAGAATACGTAACCGTTGCGTAAGCACTCTTGTCACTCTAAATGAATCATCTATCTCCTCATCCCTGTCCGTGTTCTTGAAGAAAAGGCCAATCGTTGATGCCGTCCGATTGTTGATGTGCGCACTAGATCACCCAGGCTCACACCTTGTTCCTTATTTTACATGATTTTCCTTTCATTTCCCGTTATTTTTTATTTTTATTCTCTAATGCTTTCCTCCTTACGAATTTTGTATGCACTTGATCACTTTGAGTGGGTCCCACCGGACGTACGTCGGATGGGACATAAGATTAGAGTAGGCTAATGCCGACGCCGGGTTTCCCTCCATTCGAACCCGGGCCCTCTAGGTGGGAAGCCAGTATGATAACCACCGCACCAGCTTGATCCTTTATTTTCTCGACCAGAATCCAAAGAATATTGCCTCCCTCGTATCCCTTCATCCTTTCCTGCCCATCCCTAATGGCGCAAATGACCTTAGTTGTCGGTCGCCTCCTCTGCTTCGAGAAAGTGATACATTAATAAGAGCAATTATTCGAAAACGCCGACTAGAATAAGTTGGAAAAAACGTGAATTGGATAGCAAAAACAAAAGAACTCTGCTGTCCGCTCCAAAAGAGTCGACTCTAGAAAAACCAAGTCGCCACAATGCAAAAGAGACGGAAGAAAAATGGTTACTCAAATAAATGAAGAGGTTTGAGATAAATTTGTAATTTTCGTCTCGTTTTTCGTTTGCATTATTCCCAAACTTTTGTGTTGTCTATTTTATTGCGTTTAATTCTATCCCCCCCTTTCTAACACTCTCCGTTATCTGGTCTAAATCTCTAGAGAATGTCACGGTATCTATTGGTGTCCTAATTTCTCTCGTAAATCACTATGTCGTTTGCAAATCTAAAGTCACCGCAAACGTGGGGAACATAGATCGCTGACGTATATACAGAAAAGTAGGACCCCTATCACACTTCATTAGCCCCTTGGCACTCCTTCGGTTACATCTGCCCCTAATGAACTCATCGACGGATGATTTGGTTCACTGTTGGCTAGAAAGCCCCAAATCCAGTTGTAAACTTTCACAAAATACAATGGTGTATTAGCTGGTGTATTTATTCTCGGGAGACTCATTTCCAAAGTAATTCTAGAAATCTAAAACTGCAGCATCCACTTGATACTTACTTCCCCCGATGCCAGCGTTAACCCACGACCAAAAATCGCAGTAATGTGTGGGCCTCGAGAACTTTCTGTGAAATCGCAAGTGGTGCAGAAAAACGTAACTGGTCCAAATTTGTTAGGTTTCCTCACGTCTTTAATGCGAGGTGGTCTCCACCACCACCTGTCCAAACAGTCGCCATTATGACTTACGTGTGGTAGTGGGTTATTGTGTTAATCTCTGTGTTCCCATCCTATGAGTGAGCATTCTCATATTGAAGCACTTAAGAGATATAGTGACTTGAGATTTCGTCCCTTAAAATCGACAGGCATTTACCATGGTAATACGTGATCGCGGGCGCGGATTATAGCCTATTAGCGGCGCTAGTAGCCTGAGACCGAATGAGTCGTCTGTGTTTGGCGTATCGTCGAGCTGTGTGTACGAATGGTGCCAGCTATGTTAGTTTCTGTTGTCCTTGTTTTAACTGTTTTTCGAAAATGAAAATTGACGAAATCACGGAGCAACGAAACAACATCAAGTGTTTTTGGTGAAGTGCGGGAAAATTTATCAATAAATTACTGACAGCTGTTTACGGTGATAATGCTCTGAAGAAAATATCCGTTTTCAAGTGGATTAAGCACTTTAAAGATGGCCGACAAGATGCTAGGATGGCCGACGGATGATGCAAGACGGGGACGACCTTCGACCACCTGTGTCGACGACATAATTGATCGTGCGCGGTCCCTTGTCCTTACCGATATTTTTTTTGTTTCAGGTTCCCCCCACCTATTTGAAAACCCCCTCATCCCTTACCCTTTCCTCCTGGTGCTACACCCCCTGCCACGAACCTTTTTGGTGGCTCGCAGGGTATTTATGTAGATGTACCGATCGTCAAAAAACTGTCCGAACGATAGCTGATGAACTGAATTTAGGAAAATCAGCAGTGCACGCTATTTTAACCGAACATTTGGGTTTTAAAATGTGTGCAAAAATCATGCTCAAGCTGCTGACGCCAGATCAAAAGTTTGCCAGTTTCTGGTAAAAAATTCGATCGCCATCCTTGATCATATTCCTTATTCGCCAGATCTCGCCCCCTTCGATTTTTTCCTATTCTTAAAATGCAGAAATGTGATGATGGGACATCACTGGGAAGATGTGGACACAATAAAGCAAGAAATGATGAGAAAACTAAAAAGGCCAACTGCCGAAGACTACCAAATGGTGTTTCAAACAGTGAAAAAGACGATGGAATAAGTGCATAGCAAAGAATGCAGAGAATTTTGAAGGGAAAAAAATCGATGTGTACTAAATGTTGCAAAATAAAGTTTTTATGGCCTCAGTTCGCGTATTTATTGGACAGGATAGTATGCACTGAGGACAAAATAACGGCGAACATTATGTCATTAGTAGTGCAAAGAAATCCGTCATATTTTTCTCGTAGCAGAGGTGGAACCGACTGCACCAGTGGCATCCAGGACAATTATTTTAGATCAAGAGCTCGTGCATAGTTGGACATTCCTGGAAAATTTTTGAGAAAGCTTCGACCTACCACAACTCATCTTCCAAATCAACCTGAAATAATGTGAGAGGTTATCTCCGAATAAAGTCCTTCGAAAACCAGGATCTATCAGGAGAATCTCTCCGCATATGTTGTTCTGTATCCCGTCGATATTATTTGATCGAAATTTTGTTCTCGATGTAAAGCTGTTGATTGATGCAAAGTCCCAGAATCGAGTTTTCGCAGCCATTTCCATGGAAACGCGTAATTCCCGAGATCAAGGTTTTTCCCGAGGGCAGCAACTCCCGTCATGTGCCAGTCATCATCCCAAAATGCTCCATTTTCATCCCCCTAATTCATTCATCACTCCCCCACTCCCCTTCCCTTCCCGATACTCCCAAATGTCCATTGATTCCGCCGCATGGGGTGCGACGCCGGAGGTTTGGAAATGATTGATGGGGGCGGCTAGATGGTATTGGGGGCGGTGCTGGAGGCAAGAGGGGGTGGGTGTGAGTGGGGTGTGGCGTGGCGAGGCACGCGATTAGGGACGAGGGATCGGTGGTGGAAGAATACGCGGGGCTCGCTCATGGGAAGAGGCTCAGCTGCCATCTGTACCCGGGGAGAGGCACGCGTATCCCCACTCCCTCCTGCCCCCGCCCCTTCGATGCCCCTCTCGGGGGGCTCTGAAAGGCAGCTGCCGTGTGTCCAGATGTCCAGGAAGGAAGGTAAAGGAGCGGGACACGCACCAGAGGTCAGCGAGGGCGTGGGGATCCAAACCGCAGAGGAACCGAAACGTAAACTCAATTAATTCGTGCAGGCATTAAAAAAAATGCGAAACTTTTCCATCGTCAGTGTAGGTTTTTCAGAAAGAAGGGTAGAAAGAAATCAAGAGCTCTACGGCCTCAGGTTAAAATAATAAGGGGGAAAAACTCCAATGGCCGTAATAAACAGCAATAACACATCAATTAGTCTTACGAGAGTTGCGACTGTTTATTACGGCCAATGGAGTTTTTCCCCCCTTTATTATTTTAGAAAGAGGGGTGTTTGTTTAGATATTAAAGAAGTTGGGCTTCAATTCGAGTATTTTGAGCACTTCGCCATTCTATGAAATGTTTCACACATAGTAGAGTTAAGTGGTGGTGGTGACATGAAAATGAGAATACTGTAAAGGTATGAGGCATGAAAAAGAATGGAGAGTAAACGAAACCTCAAGTGACGATTCAGAAGATAAATGCAAATGCGATATGAGAATAAGTATGAAGTATGGCTTTGAAACTTAGATCGTCGATATAAGGGTGGTCTGAAAAGTTTCCGACCTAACAAAGGTGATATTTTTTCTGAAATTTTCTGAGTGGGAAACTTTTCAGGCCACCCACATACAATAGGTCCGGCGTAGAATTGAGATTTTAGGAATGTGCGGAAAAGAATAGAAAAAATGGACCGAATGTGAGACAAACGTACCTGTAACGCATAGTAACACTTTTCTAGTCGTAGCTGAGATTGAGAGAATGTTGTGGGAGTGATATACGGAGAAAAATTACGAAAATTCTCCAAGAGGGGACGTATAAGAAACTAAAGACCGACCCGACTGCAAAAATAAAGCGAAACACCAGAACTCTAATAAATCCCTCATTCCGATGAAAGAACAACGTGGACTATTTTCTTCGGCTCCCAAACCACCCAGATTATACGGACTGCCGAAAATACATAAGGAGGGGATACCACTCCGACCTATAGTCAGGCAGATCGATGCTCCAACATACAGACTGGCAGAATACCTGGCCCAATCACTACAATTATGCGTCGGAAAGACACCGTCATTCGTGAAAAACTCCTGACTTTCATCGACATCCTGAAAAAGATCACAATTGACAGCAATGAATTAATGGTGAGCTTCAATGTTGTTTCACTGTTCACTAAAATCCCGATAAGAAATCGGTGGAGATCATCAGACGCCTTACCTCCAACGGCAGCCCGAAAGACTTCCCCACACTGGTGGAGCATTGCCTCAAGAATGCTTACTTTTTGTGGAACGGAGAATTCTACGAGCAGCCAGAGGGAACAACCATGGGTTCGCCGCTGTCTCCGATAGTAGCTAACCTGTTCATGGAGCACTTTGAAGAGAAGACCCTTAATCAGTACGAGAACAAAACCTAGGATGTGGTTAAGATATGTGGATGATACTCTCTTCATCTGGAAGCACGGCGCAGCAGAACATCAGAAATTCCTTGAGTTCCTCAACTCACAACATCATTCCATCGAATTTACGATGAAAGTAGCCGTCGCAAGGGTGTGTGGCGGGGGGTGTTAGGTCACCACCCAAAATAAGGAAAAAAGAAAAACCGCATTCAAAACTAACACATTCATGGAAACCCAAATCCACAGTAGTGCATACATTCATGGAAACATCCTATCATTTTACACGCATGCAAATACACATCTACCTGCCTTCACTCCACAAGCACGCAAGTCCATATGCTTAATTATAACAAACAATTGTATCTTAGGACACAGCAAGAAATCTATCCAAGAACGTGAAAGGCAGATTCAAGTAAGTAGCAATGCGAAATATCACCACCACAAGAACATGCAACATAAAACGCTCTCATACCCAAGGGAAGAATTGTAGCCCAACGGTGTAGGTAGGAGGAGGGCTTCCCCACGGAGAGGGACAAGGGATGGAAGGGGAAATTTAGGGTACCAAAAGCAGAGCAAGCAATACTGTAAACAGCACTACAATACTTAATGGCATTCCAATGCGGGCATGCGGGAAGGGTTTTGACACAACACACTTGAGGTTAGTGAAAGTGCATGCAATTGAGTATAACTAATTGTTACCTAGACGCCGAGGGTGGCAAGTGCCACTTTTGTTATCTACGAGTGTAACCCTACAGTTGTTATCCCGTATTGTCCGTGGGAAGGAGTCCTTGAGTCTGCTAGTTCTGGCATCTATTTTCCGAAGTTTGTACACATGATCCAAGCGACCAATGTATGTTGGAGTGCGAATAATTTTCGAGACCTCGGTGCTGAAACATGCGGATCTGAATTTATTTAGTAAGGTTAACCTAGCATTGAGTCGTCTTTCTTCCAATGATTCCCATCCCAACTCCATAAGCATTTCAGTGACGCTTTCGTTTTATCGTAACAGTTTTCCACGTAACAATGAGGACAACCAACTACCTTTCCTGAACGTATTAGTCAAAAAGAAGAGTGTTGGGAAGCTGGGACATGCTGTATAGAGGAATAAGACGCACACCGACCGTTATCTAAACGCAGCCTCTTGCCACCATCCGCTCCAGAAGACACCTTTGGCGGACACTAGTTCACCGAGCCTACGAAATCTCTGACGCCGATTCTTGACCAACGGAAAAGAAACATCTCCTGAAAGCATTACAACAAAACGGCTTTCGGAATGATATGGTCCTTAAAAGGATCGCCAGGGAAGAAAGGCAAAGACGGGATTGGGACAAGTTCATCAAGCAGACGGAACTGGACCCAAAGGCATAGGCTACTATCGCCTTCGTTTCTCTAACATCCGAGAAGATAGCCAGAGTCCTATAAAAGCACGACGTGGTGACAAGATTCAACTGCACCGAGAAAATGGCGGACGCTCTCACCGGACCGAAGGACAAAATCCCGAAAGACCTGTACGAAGGGGTTTGTCAAGTACCCTGTTCATTTGGGAAAGCCTATATCAGGGAAACATGCCGACCAATGAAAGTTCGGATGAAAAAACCCCTCCGGGCAACAACAAATAAGCGGTTTCACCTGTGGGTCATCTCCGAACACAAATGGAGTGAACCCGGTCACGACATTTTATTCCAAGATACAAACATCATAGCTAAGGAGAGCACGAATAATTATCGAATATACGAAGTATTATCCACGAATAATTAAAGAAGCAATTGAGATCGCCAAAAACCCGGAGAATTTCATCAGAGATGAAGGCTACCATCTCCACAACGCGTGGAAGAGAGTTCTTCGGAAAAGGACCAATCAGCGAGCAGCCACTGGACGGGACCACCCATATAAGGGCGACCAAAATCCGAAATCTGAGTCCCTAATCGTCGACCTGAAGACGCCGAATGGAACTTCAGCGAAACTGTTGTCAGCTTTAAACAGCAACGGGGTGAAACCCGAAATGCAGAGGCCTTCTACAACGATTCCCCAACCCCCTTACTGTCCTGGCTTGGCTTCAGCAGACTACATCCTGTTTCCAAAGGCAAATCCTCCCTCAAATGGCAACAGAATGCTATTCTAAGTACCGTCAAGAAGGTTGCCCGCGTACAATTAAGGACCTTCCGGAATTCCCCTCCGAGTCGTGGAAAAGGCACTGGCATCTACATCTACTCAATACCCCGCATGCCGCCGCAAGGGCGTGTGGCGGGGGGTGTTAGGGCACCACCCGTAAATTAGGGAAAAAAACCGCATGCAGAAGCCACAAATTTAGAGCCCACAAACCAAACATGGTAAACATTCATGCAAGAACCCTTTCGCCCCAACCCTTTCACTCAAATGCAAACCCACAAACTACCAACAAGCATACACAATCTTTGAATTTTTAATTTTGTTCCGACTTGTAACGTCAATGTTTATAATATTTCTAAATGGACTTTGGATTCTTACTAATATGATTTCTGATTGTACTGGGGAAGATTGAGTTTTTGAATCTATCTGTATTGGAATCTATCTGCCTTATTTTATCTTTGTGGTCTGATCTACCTAATTAGTATGGGGCCATTATTATTCCTTTTGTGTCATTGTAAAACTAGTTGGTTCTGAATCTTTCTAAAAGTCTAAGTCTCGCTTGTTCTATTCGTATTTCAAGGGGCTCCCAGCCTAAATCCCCTAAGAGACCTGTTACACTTGTGTTCTTGCCATATATATTTTTCACGAATCTGGCGGATTTTCTCTGGACTTTATCTAGTTCTTTTTGCCATATTTTCTCCCAAGGATCCCGAATACTTGCGGCATATTCCAAATGTGGTCTAACTAGAGCAAAATAACACCTCTCTTTAACTTTCTCATTACATTTCCTCAAAACAGATCGGAAGGTAGTAAACCTATTAAACGCCCCTTAGAATTTACGATCCATTTTGAGGCAGGGTTGGTACACGTAAGGAGGTAATTTAATAGGGTTTGATACATAAAATAAGGTAGGAAGTGTTTTTTATTCAAAGTAAATTTATTCTTAGAATAGGACTTTTAAGGTTGTATTACAGTTGTGGAGTAGATTTATACGGAAGCAAAAGGTTAGGGTTTTTTGGGCTCTGTTTGGGTTTTGGATATTAGTTTGGGTAATGTTTGTTCAGGTAGGATCAGGTGGTATTAGGTGAGGGAGTTTGGGAGAGTTAGAACCTTGATTTTTCTTTTTTTTGTTGTGCTAAGGTGGTTGAGGATTATGTAGGGGGAAATCGCGTAACGGTTGATTCAGGGTTAGATGAAGGGTAATATTTTGGGGGTATTTAGTTCTTCTTTTCTTCTTAGGGATGCAAGGTAAATATTTAGTTAATTGTTTCGGGTAGGGGTATTTGCCGTTGGTAGGGATGAGGAACATAGATTCAGGATGAGAGGATTTTTTGCCAGGTTGAGTGACTTCCTGTATCTTACCAGTGTCTTGGATACGGCCTCCTTGATGGTGGTAAGATTAATATTTCTGAAAATATTTCTGTTAGAAATTAACCATCGAAATACGGCTGAGAGGAGAGAAACTTTTATATTGTAATGCACAAGGTCCTTCGCCTTCATTGAGGAGGAATTCCACAGTCAAGCCAAGTATTGTGTTCTACCTAACCACTTGTTTGACGGTCGGCCAGTATTTCAAATTCTAATTACCAAGTCGTTCATTGCGTACTGAGTTAATGATAGACTGGAAACGTGAATTGTGTGGCCTGGTGAACTTTTGCTGTCAACTGAAGCCCAAGATGAAGCCGATCCTATCGGGCGATTCTATTTCGTGCGTGCAGCCGTGTTGAATATAGGTGGTTGAAGATGCAGTTTTTGTCGACACCAGTAATATGTACTGGGCTCCACCCCTGGATTATGGGCACCAATCAAAACGGGAGGCGTTACCCCGACGCGTGGGGACCACGTGGCGAATTTCGGGGAATCCCCTCGATCCCTCTGTTGCCCATTTACCCAATTTATAGATGGGACTACCCCTAACCCCCCCCCCATTTGCCCTCCTGGCCGCCTTTCGTGGGAACCCTCAAAAATCCCCCTTCTGTCGACACATGGCCTGGAGTGAGAGAGGGGCTAGGGAGGGTTGGGGTTTGATTTTTGGGGAGAACACGCCGGGATTGGAATTGGGAATGTAGGGATCCAACTGAAGGGGGAGAGGCCATGTCGAGGCAGGGGGTCCCTCTCACGTCACATTGGAGAGAACGCGGGGGGGGGGGGCAGAGAATCGGGGTTAGGCACGTGGAAGACTCCGAGATTCAAGCGAATGCTAAGGTTTCCACGAATTCAACCATCTTTTCTTTTCTTCATTTCGTCACCCAAAGTAATCAACCATCGTCAGGTTTATTTGAGAGGTTTTTCTTTTGCTCAAATATAACTTGCTGCTACACTTCTATGTGAGATTAAGTAATGATTATGATGAAATATATTTCAATTAATGCGTAGTTTTTAGTGGGAGCATACACTGTTGCTCAACAGAACATTTCGCTTCCGTATTCCGTTCCATTCTCAAACCAGTGGTCCTTCTGAGCCGCCCCACTTTCGATGTGAGGTCTAGTCAAAGGGAATCACCTCACGACTTCCCATTTGCATGCCAATAGAGCGTTTCACGAAGACCACCGACGACATCGCACTGTGTGCTCCCACGAAGTTGTCCAGAACTTTGGTGGTTGGTCATGGCGCGCGTGGCTGTGGTCGTTCCGTGACCGGCTGCATGCCACGTGACTCCTTGGCAAATTATCCGCGTTGATTTTGTGACCCATCATGGCCCTCGAGCTCTCCGATAAACATTGTTTTTGATTTTTCAACATCTCTTCGTGCTCAGGAATCGCCCCCTACTTCACAGTGCAGTGAGAACTGGAAGTGCACTTGTGTTTTGGGGGAAACCCGGCGGAAGATTTCAACGCTTTAAGTTTTATTACTACGATCCTGGAATCGACCAATTACTTGAACCAGGCTTTTTGTTTCCAGAATTTCATTTTGTATGGGAGACAAAACTAACGGCCTAAAATCTTTCGACTGGAGAGGATTTTCACCCAACATCTATTATACACACACAATTAAACTAAAACTCTTGTGATGACTTTTGGGGTATTGAGTATATGTACATACACAGATTTAAACCCATGGAAAAACAGGAAGAACTTAACTGTGAAATACGAGAACGAGAAATAGTTACGCAAAAAGAAAGTGACACGACAAATACCCATAAGGAGAGCTCGGAAACCGAAAGACCAAATGGACAGATCCCTGAAATATCAGATCTCATTAAAACAATGACAGAATTCGGAAAAATAATGCAGTTACAGATGCAAACGCTGCAAGACATGATGTCAAAAATAAGCAACATTATTCAACCAAACGCCAACCAACATGGGAAATGGGCGACCCAAGAATACAGTGGCCATTTTCCTGTGGAATGCGGATGGAGGGCTGGAGTATAAAACACCAGAACTCCTTCATTTCCTCGGAAGAAACAAAGTTGGCATATGTGTGCTATCGGAGGCGCACTTAAAAGCTGACGTTGGTTGGGAACTCCCTGGCTAAAAAATGAGAAGGAAGGACAGAGGTCTTACAAATGGGCAAAATCCTGCAGGAGGTGTAGCAATCCTAGCAAGAAAAGAACTAATGACTGCAGAGCTGCCCATCTTAAATTATGACAACCTAGAGAGTATAGGGCTACAAATTTCAATTGGCCGAGGAAAGATTAACTTCTACTCTTGCTACCTTCCACCCGAAAGAAAGATGGAAAAAGCAGAATTTGACAAATCAATAAACTTCAGACGAACCAACAATCATAGGCGGCGACTTTAATGCAAAACATTACGACTGGGAATGTCCGACACACAACTCCAACGGAAAACTTATGAGGGAATGGATAAACGAAAACAAAGCAAAAATAATAGCCCCTCATGAATTAACGAGAGTATATGGCAGAAATATAACTGACTTCGCAATATATAAAAACGCTAGGAGCCCAGCGAAAGCCATTACTCACAACAATCTGGCCAGGGATCACTACCCGGTGTGAATAACCATTGAGATTAAAACCAAACAACAGCTGAATAGACTAAAATGACCTTCCTACGGGCTAGCCAATAGGTGACACTTCCGAAAAGTCATTGTTGACAGGCTAGGAGGGCTACCAAGGGAAACTGAATTATACGCTACCAAAAATGGCACTAAAAGAGGTGACTGAGGCAGCAATAAGACTTCGAAATAAGAAATCCCCGGGAGAGGACTACATCGCAATTAAAGTTCTAAAACGACCTCCAGAAGCGGAAGGCGAATACTTAGTTAAAGTATTTAACGCATTTATCTCCCTAGGATATTATGTAAAAAAATGAAGGACGCAATGATCAAATGTGTCCCCAAAAAAGGGGGTGAAACATTAAAAGAAGAAAATGTACGACCCATATTCCTCCTTTCTAGTCTAGTAAGCTTCTAGAAAGAATAGTAGCACCGCATATGAGGCGACACGCGGAAGACATCGCACTAACTACGGCCAAACAAGTAAAATATTTGGGGGTAGTTCTAACACCACGCCTTTCATGGGGAGCACACATCAGGACAATTTGCGGATCCGCTTTAAAGAAACTGGGCTTTATTAAACGGGTGGTGGGGAAATGTAATGAGAAAGTTAAAGAGAGGTGTTATTTTGCTCTAGTTAGACCACATTTGGAATATGCCACAAGTGTTTGGGATCCTTGGGAAAAAATCTGGCAAAAAGTATTAAATAAAGTCCAGAGAAAATCCGCCAGATTCGTGAAAAATATATATGGCAAGAACACAAGTGTAACAGGTCTCTTAGGGGATGTAGGCTGGGAACCCCTTGAAATACGAAGAGAACAAGCGAGACTAAAACTTTTAGATAGATTCAGAACCAGCGAGTTTAACGATGACACAAAAGGAATAATAATGGCCCCACACTACTTAGGTAGATCAGACCACAAAGATAAAATAAGGGAGATAGATTCCAATACAGACAGATTGAAATACTCAATCTTCCCCAGAGCAATCAGAGATCTTAATAGCAAGAATCTGAAGTCCATTTGGAAATATTAGAAACATTTAAGTTACACGTCGGAACAAAATAAAAAATTCAAAGATTGTGCGGGTGTTCAAAGATGCGGGCGGGTTTGTTGGTAGTTTGTGGGTTTGCATGTATGTGGGGGAAAGGGTTCGTGCCTAAATGTTTACCATGTTTGGCTTGTGCACTATAAATTTGTGGCTTCTACGTGCGGCTTTTTTAGCTGCGTCAATTAGATAAGGTCTGCTCGTGAGATAGCGATTCAGCCGGATCTTAACGTAGGGAAAACACTTCAATTGGGTGGCGATAAAATTCTCTTAATTTAATTTTTAAATGCCTCGACGTCTGAGGTCAGGAAAGATTAGTTGTGTTTCGTTTTTGTTAAATAAACAAAAACATAGTAATGTAATTTATGGGTTAATCCGTTGAGCAGCCTAGCTAATATTATTAGCCATTATAATCACAAAATAAAAACCAGAGGTTGTGAGAAAGCGATAGGTCATGGTCTTGACTTTGGGGACTCATTGAAGGTGGATATTACAATTGGCTTGTGGAATAGTGACACGTTTTGGTTCTGTTGATTAAAATTTGTGATTAAAATTTGGTTCTGTTGATAAAATTTGTGTGGAAGAACTAAGTATTTTCTTTTTCCGTTATGAATCGCTTCCACAAAGTGACGCCTCAAACCATTCTTTTTATCTGTTGATTAAGTTCACAAATAAAAGGTTGAATGTCTTTTTTTAATTAATGATAACTGATTGTAAGATTTGTGGGCCATGTCCATAAAATAATAACATTATTCTTCCAAATTGTTCACTCTAATAAAGAACAAGATAAAACATTTATTTTTCTAACTTGTTTTGATTTATTTATCTGGATAATTTTGACTTATAAGATCTTTGTTTAGGCCTCACTTTAGCGTTCAAAGAGCGGTCTGTCTTCCAGGTCGGCACCAAATATAATAGAATGCGGTGACACGTTGGCGGCGGGATCACTCTCGAGCCCTCTTCCACCCCCACCGCGACTCCCTCTCAACCCTGGGCCTGGGGGAGAAGGGGGCACTTTGGTAGAGGGGGCGCCCGGAGCAGTGCCCATCTGACCCCATTCCCCTTTTCATCGCCGGCCACCCCATCTCTCATGGGAGGGCAGATTAATGGCGCGGGAAAGCGGAAGGACGGGGAGAGCCTGGCCGTCTAATAGATGTCCCCAGGCGACGGCCGATCGGGGGAAATTTACGAATCAGTTTTCTTTAGGGATGACTTTCCAGGGGTCTGAGACGGAGGGGTTCTTGATTGGCGCGGACAAAGATGCCGAACCCTCTCTCTGAACGAGGCCTGGCCACGCTTGAAGACGACTTTCGCCGGCCATCCCCGCCCCGCTTTGCGGAATACTGAGTAACTTGCAGAGTTACGGAAACTGCCCGCCAGGTCCGGTAAGGGACGCCAAGAGACCGTTCGTGCCATTCGCGAACGGTTTCGAAATTCCCTCTCCAACCTTAGCTCTAATCCAAACGTCGGGAGTGAGGTATTCGATAGAACATAAAAGGTTCGCGCCCGAGAACATGGTGGGATCATCTGAAGAATGACATTTTGGAAACCATGGTTAATCAAATAATTAGAGGTGAAATATTCGGATGAGAAGTTTAAGGTAATTGTCAATACGTGGAAGTTAAGCCTCATCTTGAGCACGCGTCAACTGAATTGTGACCTTTGCAGTAGGAGTTATTTACATAGTGCGGGTAAAGCGACTGATTTTACAGAAAAAAAAGGTGATCGAAAAGAATCATTACCAAAGAACAAAAAGCGTCTCTTGATACATTTACATCTACTCAATACCCCGCAGGCCGCCGCAAGGACGTGTGGCGGGGGATGATAGGGCATCACCCGTAATTTAGAAAGAAAAAACCGCATGCACATCATTCTTGCAAAGACCCTTTCACCCCACACACATGCAAACCCACAAACTACCAAAAAACAAACACACCTACGTTTACATCTAATATCTTTGAATTTTTAATTTGGTTCCGACGTGTAACTTAAATGTTTTTAATATTTCTAAATGGACTTCGGAGTCTTACTACAATGATTTCTGATTGTTCTGGGGAAGAATGAGTATTTGAATTTATCTCCGTTATTTTATCTTCGTGGTCTGATCTATCTAAGTAGTGTGGCACCATTATTATTCCTTTTGTGCCGTCGTTAAACTCGTTCGTTCTGAATCTTTCTAAAAGTCTTAGTCTCGCTTGTTCTATTCGTATTTCAAGGGGCTCCCAGCCTAAATCCCCTAAGAGACCTGTTACACTTGTGTTCTTGCCATATATATTTTTCACGAATCTGGCGGATTTTCTCTGGAGTTGTTCTAATCTTTTATCTCTCAAGGATCCCAAATACTTGCGGCATATTCCAAATGATGTCTAACTAGAGCAAAATAGCACCTCTCTTTAACTTTCTCATTACTTTTCCCCACCACCCGTTTAATGAAGCCCAGTTTCTTTAAAGCGGATCCGCATATTGTCTTGATATGTGTTCCTCATGAAAGGCATGGTGTTAGAACTACCCCCAAATATTTTACTTGTTTGGCCGTAGTTAGTACTGAACCCTCTCTTTCGTAGTTTATGTCCTGTTCGCCACTTCCTTTGTTCCATGATTTCAAAACTACGTATTTGTCTATATTAAGCATTAATCCCCATTTCTTGCACCAATCCGAGATTGTGTCTAAGTCTCTAGAGCTCGCGATCTAGTTGGCTCCTTATTTCCCTGTATACCACCGTGTCATCAGCAAATAACCTGAGATTACTACTAACGTGAGCGCTTAAGTCATCAATGTATATTAAGAATAGAAGAGGGCCTATTACACGCCCGGACGCCCGACGCCCACGCCCGGTGGACGCCCGAAGTTACATCTCTATCCGTTGAGCAGAACCCATCGATGACTACTTTTTGTTTGCGATTTCACAAGAAGTTTTTAATCCAATAAATACTTTTATCATTGATTCCATAGCATTTAAGTTTCTGTAACAATTTGATGTGTGTGACTTTATCGAAGGCTCTTTTGAAATCTAGGAATACTGCGTCGACTTGTGTGTTGTTTTCACCTGTTCTAAGTATATCGTGAATAAAAAGGCCTAAGTGTGTTTCGCAAGATCTGCTCTTCCTAAATCCGTGCTGATTGTGGCTTAGTATCTTCCTACTATCAAGAAACCTAACTATGTTACTGACAATAGTGTGTTCTAATATTTTACAAGAGATCGATGTCGCAGAAATGGGTCGGTAATTGGTTGGTTTATCCCTATCCCCTCCTTCATAAATGCGAGTTATATGGGCTAGCTTCCAGTCGCGAGGAACTGAGCCATGTTCAATCGATTTAAGGAAAACTATTTCTAAAAATGGGGCAATGTCTTCGGCTAATTCCTTTAATATTCTAGCATGTATTTCTTCCGGCCCAGGTGATTTGTTTTGTTTGTTGCTACGTAGTAGATGTTCTATTCCCTTCTTGGTCCGTGTTATATCGCTCATGTGTTCCCCGGGTGGGCAACCTTCTAAATGAATGGGCTCAATCACACTGCGATGCTCTCTTTTCTCCATACTGCGAGGTACCTCAATCTACGGCTTTCCGAGACAAAAGAAATCAATATTTTTAGCTGTAATTTATGGCATTGTGGAAGTAAATATCAATTAATATGGAGTATATACTTTATCCGGATATCTCGGTTAGTTCTTACTAATAATGACTTAAAAATCAATACTCCACCTATCTTTCAGTAAATTTCAATAATAAAGTCATTGACCCAGCAGACTAACACTAATCAAAAAACCATTTTGACGAGTTACTTTTAAGGCAGTATGCAGTTCGTCAAAATGCAAGCACCATCCAATTATGGCCGAAGACCGGTTCTATGGGAGCTCGCTCCCTTGAGGGAAGGGGGTGGGGACGAACCATCACGCCATTGAACCCCTTATTGGCAAACCCCCCCCCCCACACTCCATAAAAATCACTGAACGGTTAAAAAACGCGATGGGTAGGATTCTCCCTCCAACGGAATTCCCGGCGATCCTACGCAAAAAGAGTGAGAAAGCGGTTGAAATTTCCAAAGAAACAACCTGAAACGAAAAGACGACGGCCTTAATGATTACACGTAGATTTGAGAATGTCATTGCAAGCTTCTTTTGAATTACGACCCTGGGATAAATTACTCATCTTTTATAATATTTTTGCATAAAATGGTAATAAGGTGCCTAAACATTAGTAAATTGCCTGCTCTCTTATTAAGTCTACACACCTATGAATTGGAGCGGATCTTAGTGGGCAGGTGCCGAGTTCCACTCCCGGGGAATTTTGACCACCTCAACTCCAGTCAAGATCTATGTTTTCGGGTTTCAGATCTTCTTGGAGAATAACAGACCGCACGCGGGTAAAGGGACTAATTCCTCTAATAATATTACTAAAGTGTGGATTCGCTACATTCGGCGGTGTTTGTATTAGGTGAATTCTGCCATAATCTATCCAACCAATTCATTGGTTGGCCACTATTTGTTTGATTCTCACAGCTACGATAGAAACCCAGAACTCTCGTTAATCTATTTTTTATCGCTTCATCATGCTAAAGGTGGAGAAAGCTAATTTTTTCCTAAAATAATAAGGGGGGAAAACTCCAATGGCCGTAATAAACAGTCGCAACTCTCGTCAGACAAAATTGCTGTGTTGGTTTTCGCGGGAACCACGTACGGGACCAACCACAACCTCTCGACCAAGAATACCCTCTGTGGTGGTTTACGGGAAAGTAATCCACGCCAGGGACCACACACAGCCACAAACACACTATCCTGTCTGGAACCCTTCAAGAGGCTGTGAGACCCCGTTAAAGATTCTAGGTGGAAATGTAATCCTTCACGAGGCTGTAGGGAAGACCCCGTTAAAGGTACCAGGATGTTCTACAAATACACACTCTATGCCTATCCACGAAGGACGAGCACAGACCATTCACACACACTAGCACTCAATAGACGTACACACACACACACTCAAAAGGCTAAACTTCTGGGAGAATCTGAAAACAAGTAGAGGGCAGACGAGGATATGCGTCGAACACGCGTGTTTCGGCCACAGAGTGGCCCTCTTCAGCGAACTGAAGGGAAAAGAAGCACCTCCAAGACAAGGTTGAAAGTAAACCACCGAAGACAGACGCCAAATATATATATATATATATATATATAAATTCACTGATAAGTCATAACAAACACAGAAACCAAAACACAAAAGAGGAAAAACTCGAGAACCAGTGAGTTTTTCCTCTTTTGTGTTTTGGTTTCTGTGTTTGTTATGACTTATCAGTGAATTTACATTACACGTTTGTGGGTTTTCCAAAAAAGTATATATATATATATATATATTCATTCAAACATAGAAATAGGTATAAGGAAAGGGGATAGGAAAACACATAAAAGGTGAACACAGGACATGTGGGGAAGGCGGTTTTTGAGCGGATCACGAAAGTAAAAATATTTCCTTATCCGGGATTTGAACCACGGGCCTTCCACTTGCCGGGCGGGATAAGGATAAGGAAACCATGGGTAACGGATGAGATGATTGCAAAGATGGATGAGAGAAGAAAATGGAAAAATGTAAACACAGAGTTAGGCAAAATGAAGTACAAAGAGTTAAACAATAAATTGAGAAGGGCCACAAATAAAGCAAAAGAAGTATGGTGGAAAACGCAATGCGACGATATGGAAAGTTTACAGAAGAAGGGTGAAATTGGTGCTCTATACAGCAAGGTTAAGTTATTATCGGGAAGTAAGAAGGCAAGATCTGTGCTAACAGTTAAAGATAAGTGGGGTAAGATAATAGTTGAACCAGGAAAAATCCAAGAGAGATGGAAGGAGTATATAGAAACACTGTATGGTAAAGAACTTAGGCCGACAAGGTTAGACATAGAAAAGGAACATGACGTAGAAGAAGATAGCTTAGGTCCAGGCATACTCGACGATGAAATAGAAAGGGCATTAAAGGAGATGAAAGCAAATAAGGCTGTGGGGGTGGACAATATTCCTGTAGAACTGTTGAAATGGTTAGGGAAAGGTGGGAAGAAGGCCATATATGGACTGATTCGTAGTATCTATGAGGAAGGAATCTGGCCGGAAGATTTTGTGAGATCGGTGTTAGTTCCTATTCCAAAAAAGGCAAAGTCTACGTCATGTGAGGATTACAGAAAAATAAGTTTGATATCCCACGCAGCTAAAGTTATTCTCAGGATCATCAATGAAAGGATAGAGAGTAAGGCAAATGATTACTTAGGGGATGATCAGTTTGGGTTTAGGAAAGGAAGAGGTACGCGTGATGCCATTGCAGTAATGAGATCACTAATCGAGAGGAATATAGAATACAATCAGGACGTTTTTGCCTGTTTTGTAGATTTCGAAAAAGCGTTTGATAGAGTGAATTGGGAAAAATTAATGCGTGTACAGTATTGCAGAAAATAGGGATAGATTGGAAGGACAGGAGACTGATCCGCAACCTGTACATGTCTCAGACTGCTCAGGTGCGAGTGGGGAATGGAGAGTCCGGATGGGCAGTGTTAGGAAGAGGTGTACGTCAGGGTTGCCCATTGTCACCGGTGCTGTTCAACGTATATGTAGAGGAAATGATTAAAGAGGCATGGGAAGAACTGGAGGTAGGAATGAAAGTCGGAGGGGAATTCGTAAAATCGGTTAGGTTTGCTGATGACCAAGCATTAGTTGCTCAGTCAGCCAAGGGGTGGCAAGCATTGCTGAGTGAATTGGAGGTTCAGTGCGATAAATATGGGATGAGAGTCAATATTAATAAAACAAAGGTTATGCGATTTTCCAGAAAGGAAAAGGCTAAGCTAAATATTAAAATAGGCGGGGAACAAATACAGCAGCTAGAGCAGTTTACATATCTCGGAAGTGTTTTGGACCAATACGGTCAAAGTGGTAGGGACGTAAGGAGAAGAATTGCGCTAGGCAAGGAGGCTTTCTCAAGGAGGAGGGAGTTGATGACGGGGACGTTGAGTAGGGCTGTTAAGGCAAGACTCGTAAAAACTCTGATATGGAGCGTAGCTATGTTCCGCGTGGAAACGTAGTCGCTGAAGCAGGTGGATAGACGTAGATTGGAGGCTTTTGAAATGTGGGTGTGGAGAAGAATGGAGCAGGTGAAATGGACCGAAAGGAAAACAAATGAGGAAGTACTGGAAATGGTGGGTGAGGAGAGGGGTTTGTTGAGAGAAATCCTATGGAGGCAGGAAAAATGGATGAAAGGCGTATTGAGTGGCAGTTGAATGTTGAAGAAGGCAATAGAGGGGAGAACGTTAGGCAAACGAGGAAAGGGCAGGAACAGGATAGGGATGTTTGACGGGATGAAAGGAGGAAGGAAATACACAGAGATGAGGAAGGACCTGATGTGGAGTGTGTTACTCGATTGTGTTTTGTTAGGAGTCACAAAATATTTATTTGATAGTTGTGTCCATCCAAAAAAACCTACCCTAACCGGTAGATTACCTAATAATAATAAATATATATATATATATATATAGTTATACTTTTCAGCCACTATAATATATATTTGGCGTCTGTCTTCGGTGGTTTTTGAATTGGTCAGGTGAATTTAAAATGAATGTACCAATGGTGAAACAATGGAAGTGATTGGAAAATATTAAATATGCATTGTTATTTGGACATAAATAAATTGGGTAGGAAGAGGACGAGAGAGTCGCCCATGATAATACCAAACTTTTGGTTATAGAAATAGTTGTTGAAGGTTAAGAAATTTTGATTCATGATTATGTTCGTAAAAAAATGTATTCCTTTAGCGTTTCTTTCGAGATGTGGTTAGATGAAAGCCAATCTTCAAGGGGCTCTAATGTTTCGGGAATGGGAACACAAGAGAAGTGTGAATCTACGTCGAAGGGAACCAGTATGTGCGAGTCTTTCAAATTGATATACTGCATTTTATTTATGAAGCCCGTAGTGATTCTGGTGTTGGAGTCATTTTGAAAACCGAGGTCCGAAAATTCTTAGGTTATCCATTTTGATAAGTGGTATGTGGGGTAGTTAATAGCTGAGACAATGGGTCACATAGGGAAGTCGTTCTTTTGGATTTTTGGAAGGTCATGCAGTCCGGGAAGGCTGAAGTTGGAAACGTGGAGTTTGGATCGAAGAGCTTTGTCGATTAGACGTGAGCAACCAGCTACCGTTAATTTTGTGTCCTCAATAATGAGATTTAGAGGGTTTTTCGAGACTTCAGTTCAAGGGCCACTTTCAAATAGTTGGGTCATTTTCTGATAGTAGGTATCCTTTTCCAGAATTACACAGCAATGCTCTTTGTCGTATTTTAGGTAGAAGCAATTTTTAGATTCGATGATGGGAAAGAATTGGTTGTGGCCACTGAGATTGTATTGAGGATGGGAAATGCGTTTCTTTACGTTAGATTCGCAACTTTTGCGAATGTGATTCTTCGTGTCAGCATCAAGTGACTTAATAGAGAATTCGATGGAGGCGATGAAGTCGTGAAGGGGGAGTTTCTTGTGATCGGCGCTAAAATTTAGTCCACGAGTCAGTAGGGGAAATTCTTCGGGTGAAAAATGTTTGTCAGATAGGTTTTTTACAGAAGGGTAGGGATTAACCAGTGTCGAGAGGTTGCAGTTTTATCAGAAATCAAATATGTCAATATTTTGGAGAGGACAAAAATTTCATGTGTTGTTTGTGATGAATGACTTGGTGAACTTTTCTTTCAAATTGCATCCAGAGGTTACATTCACTTTCATCGAATCATTTCGTCAGTTTCACGTGTAGATAGTGCGTCGATTCTTAGCTAAAATTGATTTATCAGATAATTTTTTAAAAGTTCGAATGGTGATCTATGCTGCCGTTCAACAGGTAATTTAACTGAAATATGGATATCCATCTATCCGACAGTTGATTTTGCTCAAATTGTATTGGTGAAAATGTATAATCATATCTATCGTAAGGCATACATCAATGCATAATTATCTGGCCCCCCTAAAACCTCCCGTTACATGCACGCGCTTGTAGTGGTATGAGAAATATCGTGTAGATATTGGTAGATATTAAAACCCCTCGTTGTGCTCTTTCGCCCACCACGCAAAGTGGCACCAATGCTATCCCACCCCCCCGTTGTGGTAGGCGTTACGCTCGTTCGGTTTGGCATTCGCCGGGTGTCCCACCTGGTGCTCGCAAGCCACGCGCGATGCTGAGAGGCGAATGCTCGCCTCCACAGTGCGTGACGTAATTTATGGCCGTCGCCCTCTCCCCCTTCCCACGGGGGGGGAGGGCCCCGCCTCACTCCGCGGTCTGTTCACCCTGTGTGTGTGCTTCCTCCCCATCTGCAGGTGTTCCGGGGTCAACCACTGCAGCTTCATCCTGTCGAAGGATTTCGAGGAGGCAGGCCGGCTGTGGGGGCCGGGAGCCGTCAGGATCCGCTACGCCTGCATGCGCCATGGTAAGTGGGCGACATCCTGCACTCAAAAACACGAAGGTCCTGCATGCGGGTCCATGTCAATCGAAACCATGTTCTTTATATCGACCATATCGATATGTATAATATCGATCTGCTAGATGTGATTTTTATATTATATATAAATATATATATATATATATATGTATAATTATATATAAATATATATATATATATATATATATATATATTCATTCAAACATATAAATAGGTATAAGGAAAGGGGATAGGAAAACATATAAAAGGCGAACACAGGACATGTGGGGAAGGCGGTTTTTGAGCAGATCACGAAAGTAAAAATATTTCCTTATCCGGAATTTGAAAAACGGGCCTTCCACTTGCCGGGCGGATGCTCTACCACCTAAGCTAATAAGGAAACCTGATTTACCTTGAGATCTGCGATCTTATAAAGCGCCAAAGTTCCCCGATACATATTGCCCGAGAGATGGCGTTATGGAGCTGTTTCACCCACCAAAGGAGAAATAGACGGGACACAAGAAGGGGAAAGGATAGTAGAAAAGCATTCATACGATCTTATAAAGGATAGGAACGGTGCGTTTCATGGCACGTATAGCCAGAAGAAGAGACGAGCCACATTGGCCAAACACATTTCGCCTTTTATGTGTTTTCCTATCCCCTTTCCTTATACCTATTTATATGTTTGAATGAATATTTGTGCGCCGTATGGCGGGATTTTCAAGTTTGAATATATATATATATATATATATATATATATATATATATATATATATATATATATATTATTATGTAATCTACCGGTCAAGGTAGGTTTTTGGATGGACACAACTATCAAATAAATATTTTGTGACTCCCTACCTAGCAAACTAATCTATATCAGGTCCCTCTTCATCTCGGTGTACTTCTTTCCTCCCTTCATCCCGTCCAACATCCCTAACCTGTTCCTACCCTTACCTCGCTTGCCCAACATTCTCCCCTCTATTACCCTCTTCAACATTCCACTACCGCTCAATACGCCTTTCATCCATTTTTCCTGCCTCCATAGGATTTCTCTCAACAAACCCCTCTCCTCCCCCACCATTTCTAGTACTTCCTCATTTGTTTTCCTTTCGGTCCATTTCACCTTCCCGCCATACGGCGCACAAATATTCATTCAAACAAAGAAATAGGTATAAGGAAAGGGGATAGGAAAACACATGAAAGGCGAACACAGGACATGTGGGGAAGGCGGTTTTTGAGCAGATCACGAAAGTAAAAATGTTTCCTTGACCGGGATTTAAACACCGGATCTTCCACTTGCCGGGCGGACGTGCTACCGTTACACCACCGAGGAAACTTAATTTACCTTGATATCTGCGATGTTTTTAAGACGCCCAAGTGCTCCAAATCATTTGCCAAAGGAAGGCTTTAGGGAGCTGTTCCACCCACCAAAGGAGAAATAGACAATACACACAAGAAGAAGGGACAGTTGGTTAGAAAGCATATAGTATCATATAGAATAGGAACAGTACGTTTCGTGGCACGCATAGCCAGAAGAAGAGATGAGCCAGATTGGCCAGATACACATTCAAATACGAAGTCCCGCCATACGGCGCAGAAATATTCATTCAAACATAGAAATGGGTATAAGGAAAGGGGATAGGAAAACACATAAAAGGCGAACACAGGACATGTGGGGAAGGCGGTTTTTGAGCAGATCACGAAAGTAAAAATGTTTCCTTGACCGGGATTTGAACACCGGATCTTCCACTTGCCGGGCGGAAGTGCTACCGTTACACCACCGAGGAAACTTAATACTTGAAAAAAATGACTGAGTCATATCTTATCTTCCGAAGAAGACGGAGCTCGAGTCCGTCGAAATTATCAAGATATTATTGTGAGTGTTCTTTTTATGTGTTCTCGTGCTGTGTGTTATTGTCTAAGTTATATATATATATATATATATATATATATATATATATATATATATATATGTGTGTGTGTGTGTGTGTGTTTTATACAGAGGTGGTATTTATGGTTAGTATTGAGGAAAGAAAACGCCGAGGGACGACAAATATTGTCGATATAATGATTTCGCCTATAGATATTCACAGTCGATTTGGCTAAATTGTTATTGCCTATTTTCCGCATATGGTCGATATTACTCAGCAAAACCTATATGGCATACTACCTTGATCAAAAAGTTCCCGGAATTTATTCAGAAAATTAAAAATACAAGTTTATTCATCTAAATCTATATTGCCCCCTTCAAAGTAATCCCCATCGACTGCAACACACTTATGTCAGCGCTTGATCCAATCCTGGAAACATTTTTTGTATTCGGTTTTCGGTATGTCCATCAGTGCTTCCTGCGATTTTTCCATTACTTCCTCTCGGCTGCTAAAACAAGTTCCCCGTAATGGTTTTTTAACTCGATTGAACAGAAAGAAGTCACAGGGAGCCAAATCAGGTGAATTCGGTGGCTGTTGGATGGTATTTGTTGCATTTTTCGTCAAAAAATTACGAATAATGATAGCACTGTGCGACGGTCTCGACGCACTGTGCGACGATTTCTGGTCTCTTTCGGCAAATTGCTTCACGCAAACGTCTCATAACGCCCAAATAATACTCTTTGTTTACTGTCTGGCCTTCTGGCAAAAATTCATGATGCACTACACCGTTGTAATCCATGAAAACCGTCAGCATTGCCTTCTTTTTTGACTGAAAACGACGTGGTTTTTTTGGTCTCGGCTCATTTGGTGAACGCCATTCACTTGCCTGATGTCTGGATTGCGTGTCGTACTCATAAACCCACGTCTCGTCTCCAGTAATGATCCTTTTGATGAATGTGGGATCGGATTCAGCCTCGCAAATCATGTCTTTTGCGACGTCAACACGGTCTCTTTTTTGCATGAAATTGAGGTCTTTTGGCACCAACTTTGCTGCTACACGACGGAAACCCAAATCATTAGCCACAATGTCTTGGGCGGATCCATAGGCAATGTTCAAGTCCTCCGCTATTTCTCTGATGGTTAATTTGCGGTTATTGACCGACATTTCTTTTACTTTATCAGTTTTTTCACCGACTTTCGATGTCGATGGTCTGCCACTGCGTTCATCATCTTCGATTGACTCACGACCACTTCTGAACCACTCGTGCCACTGGTAAACGACCGTTTTTTTTAGAGAATCGTTGCCGAAACACTTTTCCAACATTTCCAACGTCCGTGCGCCACTAAATCCGTTTTTTACGCAAAATTTAATACAAGTTCGTTGTTGCAAATTTAAATCCATTTCTGCAATTGTAAAAAATCGCCAACACACACAGAGATAGATGTACTCTTGGCTACGTAACTTTTGCAAATGTCAAGTTATGACACTAAGATTTAAAGGGAATATCAACAACAGATGTACCAATTTAACAAAAAAAACAGAACTCAAATCGGAACGATGGGAGCGCCACACGGTGGTTATTCCGGGAACTTTTTGTTCAAGGTAGTATGTCTACTGTACCATATAATAACGTTGACACCACTCCATGTGCCCGAAAACTTTCATCATGACGATGTACTACGACGTCACTGATTTGATGTTCATCATTACAAACTTCACGTGTGACGGATGTGTTGCTAATCTTTTATTCTGTTCAAATTTTGCCGGTGCTCCTTTGACCACAAATGCACGAGAGCAGTGAATTTAAAACTGGTGATTTTACCCCGTAAAATCCCCCAAACAAAATGCGCTCCGTCCCCCATGTTAAACGCCCGTAATCACACATTTTTAGCGACCAAATGGAGAATCTGATTGGCTGGGCGATCTTATTCGATAATCGCGTGCATGCTCGTGTAGGGGACCTTGGGCGACACGATTGGGTTGGATGCGGTCGAACTCCTCCTCATGCATAGATTTCGAGTTTCTGGATGGGCGACGATTAAAAGAGGGTGATAAAGTGACACTTGTTGACGTACCGCAACCTGTGCGCAGGTGTAGACATTTCCTAGAACAAGATCAATTATCGAAAGGTGACCAAAATATCAATGTCCTAATTCATACATTGGGTTCATTTGGGAAGGGAAAATCTTCGTAAGGAGGAGGTGAAACATATTACAAACACTTATGAAAATTCATTACTGCAAAGAACATGTTATTTAAAATATATTTTTAATAATAAAATTTATTAGACTTCAGTTTATTGTATGTTTGAGAGGCGAACATGAATAATAGAATGCAAAAAATCATAATTGTTTCCAATAAAGGAAATGGTCTTCCTCGAAATAATGGTAAATCTCAGAATGTCACCTACATATCTCTACCGAATGTTCCTATGGGAGTAACTCCATTTTAAGTCTTTCACATATCACAAGGAAACATCTATTGTAATGAAAGAAATGGTTCCTGGCGTATACAATTGCAGCGTTTGTACGCAGAGTTTTGTTACTTATCCCCGCTAATGAGGTTCTTTAGAAGATCTAATGGATGATAGATGCTCTTAGCAGATATTTTCGATCCTCATGAAGACCGCATTTCATTTTGCTGAGTCAACGTCGGAGATACCTTTCGAAATTACACCAGAGCTAGAATACGTACGGATTAAGTGTAGGACATCACCTTCCTCCCTGATCATTGTATGCAACGATTTTGAAGTTCACCTATCTATGGCGATAAAGAATAAGAAAAGAAGGTTGATTTAGAAATTTGTCTCGTCAAAGAAGTTTAGTTTTTGGCTTTTAACTTTGCGGCATTACTTCATTTATTTTACAAACATTAATATTTTACATTAATTGAGTAATCATTACCCCTGATTTTCCCTCGGGTTGCCCCTTGCATAACCTGCATTCAAGTTACCAAGAGAGCGCCATGATGGTTCAGTAGGTTGCCCGATGGTCTGGCGCAGATGTCATGGGAACATTCCAAAGATCACCTTGGATTAAGTTTAATTATCCATTCATTATTATTCCAAAACGCTTCACCATTCCAATTGACCATATCAAAGAGAAAGGTCAAATCGTGTCAAAATAACCTTGTAAACGGGCTAAGGGTTGAGATAAGAGAGTTGAATCCATCGTCTTAGGATGATGAAAAGAGATCAGGCTTGTCTAGAGTTTTTAATAATTGACAGACATCTACATCTACTCAATATCACGCAAGCCACCACAAGGGCGTGTGGCGGGGGATGTTAGGACACCACCCGTAAATTAGAAAAAAAACCGCATGCAGAAGCCCCAAATTTATAGCCCACAAACCAAATATGGTAAACATTCATGCACGAACCCTTTCGCCCCAACCCTTTCACTCAAATGCAAACCCACAAACTACCAACAAGCATACGCAATCTTTGAATTTTTAATTTTATATATTTTATCGTTTGGTGGGTTTGTGTCTATATTGTAGATGCGCTGGAAAAACTCGTTTTAAAATATTAGCTTTTTTCACGCTGTCTGTAATAATTTCTCTGTTTTCCGTCTTCAAAGAATGTACAATTGGACGTTTACCCTGTATTTCCCTAATATTGGACCAGAATGACTTTGGAATGTCCTCCAGATATCCATTTACATCTATATGATACCCCGCAAGCTGCCGCAAGGGTGTGTGGCGGGGGGTGTTAGGTCACCACCCAAAAAAAGAAAAAAAGAAAAACCGCATTCAAAACTAACACATTCATGGAAACCCAAATCCACAGTAGTGCATACATTCATGGAAACATCCTATCATTCTAAACGCATGCAAACACACATCCACCTCCCTTCACTCCACAAGCATGCAAGTCCATATGCTTAATTATAACAAACAATTGTATCTTAGGATGCAGCAAGAAATTTATCCAAGAACGTGCACGGTAGATTTTGGTAAGTAGAAAGGGGAAATTCCACCACCACAGGAACGTGCAAAATAAAACGCTCTCCTACCCAAGGAAAGAAATGTGGCCCAACGGTGTAGGTAGGAGGAGGGCTTCCCCACGGAGAGGGACAAGGGATGGAAGGGGAAATTTTGGGTACCAAAGCAGAGCAAACAATACTGTAAACAGCACTACATTACTTGATGTCATTTCAATGCGGTCATGCGGGAAGGGTTTTGACACAACACACTTGAGGTTAGTGAAAGTGCATGCAATTGAGTATAACTAATTGTTACCTATACGCCGAGGGTGGCAAGTGCCACTTTTGTTATCTACGAGTGTAACCCTACAGTTGTTATCCCGTATTGTCCGTGGGAAGAAGGAGTCCTTGAGTCTGCTAGTTCTGGCATCTATTTTCCGAAGTTTGTACCCATGATCCAAGCGACCAATGTATGTTGGAGTGCAAATACGAGTAATTTTCGAGACCTCGGTGCTGAAACAAGTGGATCTGAATTTATTTAGTAAGGTTAACCTAGCATTGAGTCGTCTTTCTTCCAATGATTCCCATCCCAACTCCATAAGCATTTCAGTGACGCTTTTCGTTTTATCGAAACAGTTTTCCACGAAACGAGCTGCCCGGCGTTGGACCTTCTCAATTTCGCGAATGAGGCCTTTTTCACACGGATCCCATACGCCACATGCTTATTCTAAATGGGGCTTACAAGAGCGTGATAACAACGTTCCTTGACCTTGGAGTCACTTCTGCCGACAATGCGTCTGATAAATCCTAATTTTTTATATGCTGCCCGCAGACTTTACGTATATCGGTCCCCCAAGTAAAGTCTTTAGTGAATGTAACATCTAGGTATTGCACCGTATCAATTACTTCATGGTCAACTCCAGCTAATTTGTAAACGAATCCCGTGGATCTTTTAAAGAAATTTACCACCGAACATTTATTAAGATTTAAAGGCAATCCCCATTTTGAACACCATTCATTAATGCAATCTAAATCACGTGCTAGAATTAAACGATCCTCATCCCCAGATGTCTCCCGATAAATCACTGTGTCATCCGCGAAAATCCTTATCTTACTTTTCACTTCGCGGTTCAAATCGTTAACAAAAATCAAGAATAGTAACGGTCCGATAACACTTCCCTGAGGAACCCCCGGGGTGACTCGTACGGTGGTAGAACTAGCGCCGTCAAGGACTACCCTCTGTTCCCGCTCTGAAAGGAAGTCTTCAACCCAATATTAATTTATGCTCTTTCTATCCACCTTCAGACTCAGATTTTCAAGCACTCCATACCCTGAATGAACAAACAAATAAATTTACACGCAAAAATAATAAATGCAATATTTACCCTAGAGTGGTACATTCTCTGCTTTGGAAGGGCTTTTTTAACGCCTTTGTTGTACCACCTGGGGTCACGATTTGCTTTAACGTATTTTACAAGGATGAAATCTGTGATTCCTTTTTGCATAATTTTGACAAACTGTGTCCAAGTTTCTTCCGCGGTGACAAGACTTAAGTGCGTTTTGAAATCGTGTAGTGAAGAGTTTAAATGGCTGGCAAAAGTATTAAAATCTGCTATAAAACCATAAACACAGTAATCAACCCGAAGGTCGGTTTAGTAGGTGATGGTAGAGCTCACCCATGTACCAAGCCCGACGGCGTGTGAATATTCACACATCAGGGTAGGGGGGCCAGTTCCTTTCCCTGTGCCGGTTATGGTTTCCCAGGAAGATCTGGTACCCGAAAAATCAACTAGCTTGGGTGGAGCTGCAGGTGCCCAAAGTGCCTTGCCCGGGAATCGAACCCGGGACCCTCTGGTCAGCAGTCCAACACTCTACCCACTAGACCACCGCGACCCGCAAAAATCTGCTATATGATAATTATAAATTTTTCTTTTTGGCTTAACATTCTTTTTTTATTTCTACGTTCAAGTTGATAATAACTGATTTATGGTCACTCATACCCTCGTCGGTTGATACACTATTAATGCGTTCCGGTGTGTTCGTAAGAAATAAGTCCAATATGTTCTTTCCATGGGTGGGAGTGCGTACTGCTTGATGGAGCGAGTTTCTTTGAGCCAAGTTTAATAAGAAATTGCAAGATTCGCGATCACGGGTCCGAGATTGAACGCTATTGCTGTCCCAATCGATACCAGGGAGGTTAAAGTCACCACCAATTATGTTGATGCATTTATTATTTTTGCGTGTAAATTTATTTATTTGTTCATTGAGGGTATTAAGTGTTTGAAAATCTGAGTCTGGGGGTCTGTAGAAAGAGCATAAATTAATGTTGGGTTGATTGGATCGCAGTATGGTGCACCAAACCCTTTCTATGTTATTATTTTCAAATGCAAGTTGTCTGCTTTCAAGATTACTTTTCACAGCCACGAAAACTCCTCCTCAGGGTCTTGTACCTCTGTCGTGTCGGTAAATTGTAAACTTTATTGGGAAGATTTCTTGGTCATTGATGTCATTATACAGCCAACTCTCAGTGCCTAATAGTATATCAGCCGAATGGCATTGGATTATGTGATCGAGATCTGCGATTTTATTTTTTAGGCTTCTGCAATTTAATACAAGTATATTCAGATTATTTTTCTCTTGAAGAACGCCCTTATTTGTGTCTCACGGTAGTTTAGGCCGCTTTTGTGGGAAAGTGCATGTCAAATGTCTTTCTACGTCAGTGCTAGGGTTGTCGGTTACTTTTACATGTTTAATAATTATATTATCTTTGCTAGCCCTTGAAGTTACCGACCCACTTACTGACCTACCCTCTATCCTAAAAATGGCATGCAGTGGTCGAGTATCCTATCTGCTACCTTACTCGCCGACTCCGCCGTGTAATGGACCCCAGATAAGTTCAGGGGAGTCCTGCACGGTTGGCCTTAGGTCAACGAAGGAGGCTCCTATGTCCGAGCAGAAACGCCAAAGACTCTGGTTTATGCCTTCCACTCGGCTCCAAACCAGAGACCCGCGATCCTCCCTCGAAACAATACTGCAGATCGTCAAACCCATCCGCACACCGTCGACGCCCTGAACTCGCTTTACCTCGGAGCTCAGTTCCTTAAGGGAACGGAAGACCTCCTCGGATCCACGATCCGTGACGTCGTTGGTGCCCACATGGGCCGCGACCTGCAACCGAGAGCACTTCGTGCCCTTGACCGCCGCCTCGATCGCCTTCGTCACCTGAGGAACTCCTCCACCTGGTATACACCAGGGGGTCAACCGTTGATCAACGCCTATACGGCGCGCCCTTTCCCTAAATGGAATCATCATTATACGGCGGATATTCGAGCTACCTATCACTAACATTCCCTCCCTTTCCGCCCGTTGACGTCTTACCGTAGGCGGCACTCTCGGTGCAGGGGTTGGGGCTGCAGATACGGTAGTACTCTCTTCCGAATGCACCTGGTACCTATTGGAGATGGGGATTGGAACTGCCGCTGCAGTGTCCAAGTCCCGCCGCAAAGTTACCTTCCCTTTACTCCGAGAGACAACCCTCCAATCATCAGATCTACGAAGGGGATAAACTCCTTCATTGGGAGGTGGGGCACATGGTAAGTCCTTGATCGTCAGCCACTTTTAGCAATCGGACGAATCTGTGCCGCCCTATTGGCGTGGCGGACTTTCGGCTTCCTACCTAGAGCACCATCCCCCTCGAGAGAGATCACCCGGTCGTCAATATTTGATTGGAGCTCCCGCACCATATTCTCCAACGTGGCGATACGAGCCCTTAGAGCCGCGCATTCACCAGCGTTTTTTAGCATAGCAACAGGAGACCTAGTTGACGCCAACCTAGTTCGATTAATGAGTTCCCCCAAAAAAATAAAAATAAAAGCTAACCTAAACCTGCTATGATAAAGATATGTTTTTTATATAGGGCCGTGCTATAAATGAAAAAGTATGAAACTGTTAACTTAATGTAATGGACTCTGTACTTAAAGTGACTACTCAGTGGAAAATAAGAAAAGGAGAGAGAGAGTACTCACGAATAACTATTCAGAGGAGCGGGAAGCAAATAACTACAAGCCACTAAGAATACCTACTAAAATTACCACCACACTATTCAAAACTAATAACAAAAAGCACTAAGACTAAATAAACTAAACTATTTCACGAAATTAAAGCTAACATCACACTACACTTCACTAGGGAAGAATATGCACAGAGGCACACAAGTAACAGCAGGTACGCAGGTAAACTCGGGTACGGTCTAACCGGTTCCAGCGAGCGAGGTCAGGCACGTCTGTTCTCGGCAGAAGCCAGGTAGAGACTGAGTTCTAAGGAGTGCTTTGTGAATATATGAAGGAGTTTTTGGCATGAATCTCTGCTTTTGGCGGATTTTCCTACGAAGTACTTGTTCCAGTCAATTGACGGTAGATTTCTGTCACCACTGATTATAATAATACTGTTGCTATGCTTGTTACTAAGAGAGGATATTTGGTCGTCGAGCTTGTGTTGAATATCTGTACTAGAATCTGGGGTCTATAAAATGAGCACACGAATAGGCTTCTGTCGTTGTAGTCCTTTATGTTACACGGAACGCTTTCGATGCTATTTTCGTCGCATTCGTATCTTTGGCTACTAAGATGTGACTTTACAGCTATGAATACTCCCCCACCCAATCTATTAGGTCTGTCCCTTCTGTAAATTGTGAAACCGCTCGGAAAAACTTCGTTGTTTGGCTATATCTCCCGTGAGCCAACTCTCCGTTCCAACTACTATGTCTGCCTTTGTACTTACTAAGATGTGATCAATACCCGATATTTTGTTTCTAATACTGCGGCAATTTAATGTTATAATTTTTATTTCGCCAATCACTTTTCCTTTTACGGTTTTATGTATGCTCAGAAAACTGTTTCGCGACGATTCGTAGTTAACAGAGATGGAAGTATTATATTTGGACGGATTACTTTATGTTATTATTTCGAGGCACCAATTTTATTAACTTTACGTGGGTTGTATGTCGCATTAAAGCAAGTTTTTGTTTGTTCTGTTATTTTTGAGATCTGTGAGGCGTAACCTGATCTCAAGTGATAAAAAGCGCTGGATTCTACTTTATTTATCCTAAAATATGACCTGCGCTCATGCCTTCCAAACATGCTAAACCCTAGAAACGTGTTCGTGTAACCTACACGCTACACATTGTGATGCCGACGCGAGGCTATGCATATATATGTGTATATATATGCATATATTTGTATGTATGTGTATATGTATTTATATTTTTTTCTTACAGGTTCCCCCCACCTTTCCTCACCAATTTGATAACCCCCAACGCCCTCATCCCTTACCCTTCCCTCATGGAGCTACACCCCCTGCCCCACACCGTTTTTGTTGGCTCGCAGGGTATTTATGTAGATATTGATGCTACGGCAGTATGATAGACCCCGGAGCGATTTAGGAGTACCCGACACGATGAGAGGACAGGCCTCAGTTCAACAAAGTTCGCTCCGTTTTCCCAACAAAATCCCAACAATCTCTCGTTTAAACTCTCCATTCGGCCCCAAACGAGCCTTCCGCGGTCAGTGCATGGGACAATACTACAAATACTTAATTTAACTGGGACCTTCAACTCCGCCTCCACCTGTTTCACAACCGAGTGCATCTCATTAAAGGAGCGCAGGGTCTCTTCAGATCCACGTTCTACATCTACATCTACTCAGTACCCCGCATGCCGCCACAAGGGCGTGTAGCGGGGGGTGTTAGGGCACCACCCGTAAATTAGGAAAAAAACCGCATGCAGAAGCCACAAATTTAGAGCCCGCAAACCAAATATGGTAAACATTCATGCAAGAGCCCTTTCGCCCCAACCCTTTCACACACATGCAAACCCACAAACTACCAACAAACATGCACATGCACAATCTTTGAATTTTTAATTTTGTTCCGACTTGTAACTTAAATGTTTTTAATATTTCTAAATGGACTTCGGTTTCTTGCTATTATGATTTCTGATTGTTCTGGGGAAGATTGAGTTTTTGAATCTATCTGTATTGGAATCTATCTCCCTAATTTTATCTTTGTGGTCTGATCTATCTAAGTAGTGTGGGGCCATTATTATTCCTCTAGTGTCATCGTTAAACTCGCTGGTTCTGAATCTCGCTAAAAGTCTCGCTTGTTCTCTTCGTATTTCAAGGGGCTCCCAGCCTAAATCCCCTAAGAGACCTATTACACTTGTGTTCTTGCCATATATATTTTTCACGAATCTGGCGGATATTCTCTGGACTTTATCTAATTCTTTTTGCCAGATTTTCTCTCAAGGATCCCAAATACTTGCGGCATATTCCAAATGTGTTTTAACTAGGGCAAAATAACACCTCTCTTTAAATTCCTCATCACATTTCCCCACCACCCGTTTAATGAAGCCCAGTTTCTTTAAAGCGGATCCGCAAATTGTCCTGATGTGTGCTCCACAGGAAAGGCGTGGTGTTACAACTACCCCCAAATATTTTACTTGTTTGGCCTTAGCTAGTACTGAAACCTCTTTTTTGTAGTTTTTGTCCTGTTCGCCATTTCCTTTGTTCCAAAATTTCAAAACTGCGCATTTGTCTATATTAATCATAAATCCCCATTTCTTGCACCAATCCGAGATTGTTTCTAAGTCTCTAGAGAGCAGCTCGCGATCTAGTTGGCTCCTTATTTTAAGCGATCCTTTGGCTCCGTTCTGAGGCGTCGTTTGTTTCCACATGAGCCACAATGCGTAGCTTTGAGGAACCCGTATTACTGACGGCCGCCTTCACCGCCTGCGTCGCCTGGGGTACCCCACCGCCTGGTATACACCAGGACGACAAGAATACAACACCTTCATCCTGTGGGACTCTGCGGCGCAGCGGATTCATTATACGCCGGGCGTTAGAACTGCCTAATATAACGATTCCCTACCTTTCCGAGCCCTGATGTCTTACTCTAGGCAGTGCCCTCGGAGTAGGGGTAGGAGCTGCAGGTACAGTGGTACTGTCATCCGTCAGGACCTGGTACCTGTTGGAGACAGGGATGGTGTCTGCCTCCGCAGAGTCCAATCCTCGCCGTAGCGTTACCTTCCCCTTGCCCCGAGATACAACCCTCCAATCTAACGACCTACGGACATGAGATACTCCCTCGTTGAAAGATGGGACACGAGGCAGGTCTCTAATCGCCCAGCCACGTGTAGCATTCGGACGAATCCGTGCATCCCTATGGGCTTGGGGGGTTTTCGTATTCACACCCCGAGTACCATCTCTCCCGAGGGGAGCCCTCCCGCCGGCCATCTCCGAACGAAGCTCCCGCACCATCCTCTCCAACATGACGATACGAGCCCTTACAGCTGCGCATTCGCCAGTGCCTTCGAGCATGGCAACAGGGGACCTAGGTGAAGCCATCATAGTTATTAACCAAGTCCCAACAAAAGCTAACCCGTGCACACGATGCTAAGATTTCTAAGAGGTGTTAGCTAAATTTAACTCACTCAGAAAAAACTAGTTTTGTATGAAAAGTTCTCATACAAATTGAAACCAAATGAACCAGACAGTCGATCTTTTTTCGATGTTTACACTTAATTTGTCGCTGATTCGTCTCACACTATTAATGAAATTGATTTTGACAGATAATGACACTCTTTGGAGATGACGTAGCCCAATGTAAAACTTTTTAATGAAGACAAGACACGAGACATACTCGATAAGGCCGAATGATCATAAAAAATATATTCGGTAGGAAACTATTTTTTATTTTGGATTTAAATTTCCACAAAGCCTACTTCACTTTTCTACAAAATTACAGTTCACTTCTAAGCACTTTTTGTAACTCTACACCATCTGCTTACTCTTACTCTCTCATTTTTGTAGTTCCATAAACTAGGCACAACTTCGGATGCTTTGGCAACTCCGGATGTACATCTGGCGGGAGCAAGGATTTTCGCGGACATTGATACTCGTATCTGTGTTCTCCGACAGGCAAACGACTACTACTGAATCAAAATAATAACCTCAGTGACTGCGGAAGCAATCAATAGATGACGCTGTATGCGTGCACTCGTCGATATTGAAATGTAAGAAAACGGCCCTTACTTTTCGAATTAATTCAACACTCAGCCCCACCTTCATCGAGCGAGGCTCGGTCTTCCCGGCACTTCTATCAGTCCGTTTTTGACATGCGCCCTTCTTCCATTCGCCCCTTTCCCGAATGCACAGTGCAGTCAGTCAGTCAGGGGTCGAGCGGAAGTTCACTCGGGCATTGGGGTCGGTGGGAAGGATGACTTCGGAGGGGGAGCGAGATTAGCGGAGGGGGGACGGAGAGATAGACCCAAGCGAAGGGGAGCAAATGGGGGACGACGCAGATCTATAATGCAAGGACAGGGTGCCCAACCATGTTATCGGCGCAGGGCCACGCACACCGAGCTCCCCCTTGCACGCCGTGCCTACCACGCCAACTCTCCACCATCTTTGGGAGGGAATCGATGGCAATCAGTTTAACAAAGTGTACGCAAACTTAGCGGAGACAGTCGTGAAATATTTGAATCCTACGACTGGGTGAGCGCGGAAAGCATGGAAACATACACTTAAAAGTCAACGTGGTGGGCAGTGAGGTGATTAACATTCGGAGGTCCACCCGAAAGCACATTGCGTGGGGAAGGGTATGGTGCGTGGTGTGTGCGTGGGTGGGTGCACGCCAACTAAGGGTAAACCGGGGCATAAAACTGTTTTCATCCGATGTACGTGTACTACTGGGGTGCTCTCTTTCCTAACTAATGCCCAAATCACACGAGTGCATATTCTGTAGCGGTAGAGAGGGCTTAAAATTTGCAGGGAATTATTCCATGATTAATGACTCACGCAGAAGAAGAATATTTCACAGAATTGGGAACTGAAACCCAGAAACTGAAAATGGCGGAATACACCTATTTCGTCTTTCGCGACCAATTGCAATAAAAATGAACACTTGTAAATGCATGCGTATATTCCTGCATCCCTGTGCGTTAGTTTCATTATGAATTAACGTTAAATATGTTGCAACTGGTACAGGATCAGTATAGGCCACCATGCTGACTGGTTTGATTAAAATTTCTGAAAGAAAATTTAATAATTATACTTATAGTTATCAACGAATATAGAGGGTAATACGAGGCGTATCCATAAAGTAAGAGCCAATTGCCAATACTTAAATATTGACGCAGTTTTACTCCTGCAGCCCCATCTGCTGATTCATTGAGAAGCTATAGCAGCATTTGTTTTGTTTCAGAAGTCGTTTGCTTATCCGTGCATGCAAACAACAATGTCCGCGACAATCGTTGATCCCGCCAGCTGGGAAGTGCGTTCTGTCATACGATTCTTGCATGCAAAAGGATTGTCGGCTGCTGAAATTCATCGGGAGTTATGCCTAGTTTATAAACCTACAGTTATGAGTGAAGGAAAGGTTAGACAATGGTGCCATGATTTTAAAATGGACGAACAAATGTCCACGACGAAGAGCGAAGTGGTAGGCCCAGTATTCTGACCGATGAAATTGTTTCGCAAGTGGAACAAAAACTGCGATGTGTTTGTCAATTGACGATTAATGGCCTGGCTGAACAATTTTCTCAACTTGGACGCACTACTGTACACAATATTGTCACGGAAAACCTCGGATACCACACATTGCGTGCAAGGTGGGTACCGAAACACTGCTGCCAAAACCAATAAGAAAATTCAAGATTTCCGTTGGGAACTCTTTGGCTACCCACCATCGAATCCTGATCTTGCACCAAGCGACTACTTCCTCTTCTTGCCCTTGAAACAGTGGCTCGGTGGACAACGTTTCGAAACCGAAGAGGAACTCAAGAACGGCGTTGTCAATTGGTTCAACCCTCAGGCGGCGAGTTTCTATGCAGAGGGGTTAAAGAAGCTGGTATAGCGGTACGACAAAATGCTTAGAAGTGAACCGCGATTATGCAGAGAAGTGAAAGTAAGTTTTTAGCTAACTGAGAGTGCCAATAAAATGTGTTTCATTTGAGTATATTTTTTCCTGTGACCAAACGGCCCTTACTTTATGAACACGCCTCGTATAAACGAGTGTGTAAACGTAAAATGACGGGAAAGCTCTAATAGTGTACCTGGTGTACTCCAAAATGATTCTGTAACTTATATAGTCGTCTCAGCACAGATCGCTTGTCTTTGGGACTAATTTCAGATACACATTCAATGGTTTTATTTGTGCCTATTCATATTGATAAATTCGCGTCAAGACCTGAAAAATATCAAAAAGTCCCTAAGAAATTCTAAAAATACCCATTGCTGACAACTAAGCTAAGAGAGAGAGAGATTCCCTATATTTCTGTCACTTCTGTGGGGATCAAGAGATCATTCTCCGTTTTAAAATATGCATTAAATTACCTGACTATTGGTGAAAGACTGAGATTTCTGTTTGGAATGTTAAAATCATACTGTATCTTGCAACTTATCCTCCGTTATTTTAATTTTGAAACCGTGAAAGCAATGTTTCTGTGCTACTTTTATTCTTTACTATACTTTTCAACAATTTAAAAATTTGTAATAACCTCAGTAAAATAAATACCAAATTATATTTTCTATCTCATTAATTACATTACCTTAATTATTACAATCAGAAATCATAATAGTAAGAAACCGAAGTTCATTTAGAAATATTAAAAACATTTTAGTTACAAGTCGGAACAAAATAAAAAATTCAAAGATTGTGCACGTGTATATTTGTTGGTAGTTTGTGGGTTTGCATTTGTGTGAAAGGATTGGGGCGAAAGGGTTCTTGCATGAATGTTTACCATATTTGGTTTGTGGGCTATAAATTTGTGGCTTCTGCATTCGGTTTTTTTTCTAAATTACGGGTGGTTCCCTAACACCCTCCGCTACACGCCCTTGCGGCGAGTTGCGGGGTATTGAGCATATGTAGATCTCTTTATTTTATTTTGCTTTTTTGCCTGCCTATTTAAAATTTTATGGTGGACCAACTTCCAGGATCTACTCAGAAGTGAGTGAGACGTTCGAACGGGAAAAAAAGAAAGCATGGATTGTGCAAAAGGCAGTCCGTACTTTGGGCAAAAATAGACTCTTTCCGTGAAATGAGAGTTAGCACTTTTGCAGCGTAACACTGTGGCCACTGCACTCATGAGAATGTTTCTTGATTTTACCGCTGGATTATTTATCACGGACATACGTACGAAAAGTAACCAGAGGATTGGTATGATAGTTTCTCACCTAATTAATCACGTAGTTGTTCACCACGGTTGATGCCATAAGAACTCACTTAGGTTCCGAAATTAATATAATTATTTTTTAAAAGTAATTTATTGAACAGATTTGTACAAACACTTAAAATTATTCAAATTACTGTCCTTAGGCCTGTTCACATTTTTTCCAGCGACTCTGCCATGACGGGTCCGCACCGTGGAAGGCGTTTTCAGAGACCTCTCGCAAGGTCTTCGTCACAGCTGATAGGATCTCTTCTGTGGACAAAAAACGGGTTTCCTTTCAGGGCTGCCTTAATCCGAGGGAACAAAAAGAAGTCTAATGGGACGGCTTCAGGACTATAGGGGGGTTTGGGCAGCGTTGGCACCTGGTGTTTGGCCAGGAACTCGCGGACTAGTAGCGCGTTTTGGCAAACACCTTGGGCACGAGCCTAGCGCACACTTTCCTCGTCGCTAAATTTTCAGTAGCAATTCCAAACACAACAGTAAACGACAAGTTCAGTTCATTGGCAACCATCTTGATACTCAATCGACGGTTGGTGTCCAACGATTGTCGAACACGAGCCACATTGTTGTCGGTTTTGCTGGTTGATGGCCGCCCAGAGCGTTGTTCGTCGTGAATCTCTTTCCGGCCCTCCTTAAAGGTCTTTAACCACCTCGAAACTTGTAAGTAGGACGGTGCAGAGTCCCCGTTACCTTCATGAATCATTTTTTTAGTCTTCTTAAGAGAATTTTTTCAGTTTACCACAAAACTTATTAATCGCGAAATGTTGCTCGATCGTCGATTCCATTTTTTCGTGACGCGGTCGGCGCGCAGAGGTTTGCAATGACTGACGTTCAGCCAGTTGGAGAGCACTGAGACTGGTTCGAGGCAAAGCTAATCTCCCTCCACCTACTCCAAGTGGCTTGATCCCACTCCGACCAATAGGTGCAGCGCGGGAAATTTAACAGCATTACTTTCGGAACGCACCCTGAATATACACTTTTGGGAACCTGCATATTTCCGACGTGTCAAAACTCGTTCTAGTCAATTGGTAGGCGATGCATCATTCCATATGGAGTGATCTCGATAAAGTGAAAACTTCCGGAAGTAAGAAAACCTATTTTGGAATTGAGGTCACCTTGTTTCGCACTTCAGCACAATGCGTGGACCGATAAGACAGTGAACGGACGATATCTCTGGTTCGTAATGTCTTTTTTAAGCTTTACGTTAAAGAGAAGGAGAGAGAAGTTTCCCTTTAGGATTTATTTTTAAACCAACAAAGTAATCGTTGAAATGATTTCTAGTTGATTAAAGGCTGTGTTTGTTTCTACCTTCTGTTCTGTTTATACCCGCATTGCTGCTACGCCCAATGTGAAACCGATTTTGGTCCCTTTCCGAATATCGTCATTGAGTTAGTAGGGAAGAAAGAAGGATGACAGTCGTTGGGTTAGGGATACGATGCAGAGAGGGTTTACGAGGGCGTAGCGGGTACGAGGGTGTGGGGATGGGGCTAAAAAAAAGAGTTAAGGGGTGCATTGACGCAGCGGAGTGCACTCGCACACGAGCAAGTGCACGTCCGAGGGGTTGTGGGGTTAAAGGGTACTCGAGAGCAAGATATAGGGAAGGGTGCGAATGGCGAGAAATGAGCCGCGCCGACCAAACAAAAGCCCGTCTGCTACTCCGTCACCCATCCACACCCCCTCCCCTCCATGCTCGCCTTTTCCCGGAAGAGGTAGGCTGTGGGGAGAGGGAATGAGGAGGAGGCGAGAAAACCTTTCTTCACTCCTCACAACGCGTCAGACTCCACAGAAAACTAATCACGGTCTCCCACATTCCATTCACGCCCTCCAACACTTCCGTCCCCCCAACTAGGAGTCCGGGCGATTGGGTGACGGCTGCGTAAGAGCGGACGGCGAGTTGTAGTCGGCAATCGATCGTCCATTCACCGGCACCCTCACTGCGGTTGCTGCCTTCACTTTATCACCCTGGCAACGGTCTCCATTAGCAGCTGCCACTGCCGTCGGCCTGGCAGCTCCTCCTCGGTAGGGCGGTCATTGACGGGCGCTCACGCCGTCACGAGAGGGCACCGAATACTAGCCGGGAATGGAGTTTCGTGAGCCGTAACAGTGTCGGTATGCATACAGTCGCCTCACTTTCATTCCGTTTGAAGGAATGACCCACCCCTGAGTGTGAGCACTAATGGAGCACGGAAGGGAAGGTGTTGCACCACTTGAATGGCGGCGCGGTAGACGGGAGAGATGGATTGGAGACCACGCCAAGCACAACGCTCTCGATTGTTCGACTTCTTGACGTACCGCTACGCTGCCAAACCCGCGCCATAACCGTGTCCGGGAATCACTTTTAATATATTACGGCCATCCAACCATAAAAATTCCGGTTAACTTCCGGGACCTTCAACTCCACCTCGACCCGTTTCACCTCCAAGTGCATCTCCTCAAAGGAGCGCAGGATCTCTTCAGATCCACGTTCTACATCTACATCTACTCAATACCCCGCAAGCCTCAACAAGTGCGTGTGGCGGGGGATGTTAGGGCACCACCCGAAAATTAGGGAAAAAACCGCATGCAGAAGCCACAAACTTAGAGCCCGCAAACCAAATATGTTAAACATTCATGAACGAACCCTTTCGACCCAATCCTTTCACACACATGCAAACCCACAAACTACCAACAAACATGCACATGCACAATCTTTGAATTTTTAATTTTCTTCCGACTCGCAACTTAAAAATTGTTAATATTTCTAAATGGACTTCGGTTTCTTGCTATTATGATTTCTGATTTTTCTAGGAAAAAATGAGTTTTTGAATCTATCTGTATTGGAATCTATCTCCCTTATTTTATCTTTGTGGTCTGATCTACCTGAGTAGTATGGGGTCATTATTATTCCTTTTGTGTCATCGTTAAACTCGCTGTTTCTGAATCTCTCTAAAAGTCTCTCTTGTTCTCTTCTATTTCAAGGGGCTCCCAGCCTAAATCCCCTAAGAGACCTGTTGCACTTGTGTTCTTATTTTAAATATTTTTAACGAATCTGGCGGATTTTCTCTGGACTGGACTCTAGTTCTTTTTGCCAGATTTTTCCCAAGGATCCCAAATACTTGCGGCATATTCCAAATGTGGTCTAACTAGAGCAAAATAACACCTCTCTTAAACTTTCTCATTACATTTCCCCACCGCCCGTTTAATAAAGCCCAGTTTCTTTAAAGCGGATCCGTAAATTGTCCTGATATGTGCTCCCTATGAATGGCGTGGTGTTACAACTACCCCCAAATATTTAACTTGTTTGGCCGAAGTTAGTACTGAACCCTCTTTTTTGTTGTTTTTGTCCTGTTCGCCACTTCCTTTGTTCCAAAATTTCAAAACTGCGCATTTGTCTATATGAAGCATTATCCCCTTTTCTTGCACCAATCCGAGATTGTGTCTAAGCCTCCCGTTTTATCAACCTCTCTGATTAATACAGACGAAGCTGTAATACAACTGCCTCGTCCTCTATCAAAAGATAGTCTTTTCGCTGGCTCTATTTTTTCGGTAACATGCCAAGTTGTGCTTTAAGTCATTCCTTTCCAAAAGCATACGGGACATCCGACATGTGCTAATCTTTTCCTGGGCAAACTCGAATACATGACTTAATAAATTGACATGCGACGCCCACCATCACCAACCGCAAACTTTTAATAATAATCCGAATCAGAAGTTTGGTGGTCAAACGAGACATTATAAAAATAAAATTGATAACACTGACGACTAATCATGTTTATTTCGAATTCAATTGATAGTTCACTCCGATAATTCATCCCACGACATGGCATGTGTGGGAGAAAATATAGGATCAAAATCATTGCTTCGTCTTGGGCAAGTAAATGTAGCTCACTATTAACCACGGATTCACACTAATATCCGTTTACTGCAAACCAAGCATGCACATTCGAAAAAGTTTGCAGCGATATTCGAGGGGCTAAAGACTATCTTTCGTAAAAACCTAGTCTCGTTATGCCCTTTGCATGGAGCTTAATTGACTCGCTCTCTATTTGTCTCCATTTCCTGCATACAGACACGCTCGCACATATACACTCATGATGTGATTAAAATAAAAGTGTGTTACGGTGAAAAATCACCATGACTGTCGAATGAAATTGTCTTTAAAATAGTTTGATGAGTATGTATTCCGTGAAATGTAGTCCGCGAAAATATGGGCAGCAGATAGAGTTGTAACGTGACCGGTTTCTAGACTCTGTTTGAGACACATTTTGGATTTTTGAGGAGCAAAATGAAATTTAAAATGTTCGCAGCCATGGATTGACCATGTACGGATGATAGAGATCGTTATATCGACCACCTGAGCTCATATAATCGTCTAAGAAGTAAAATGAGGGCGATGTTTGCTCCGAAATGACGATAAAACAACAATGGCAGTCTCGCAATAACGTGAAGGATAGAAATACAAAAGCTCTCAAAACATAAGTTCCCCGAGCAGCGAAGACGGCTCCTTGCTGCCTCGGATGACCTTCATTCCCGATTAAGCTGTCATCTGCGAAAAGTAAACAAAACGATATATTTGGGAAGGGAGCCTTCCAGAATATTTGAGGCCCTGGTGACGTCGGCTGACCCCAGACGGAGATTTTTTTGGCATGATTGACTAGCGATTGGGTGGTTTAAGGAATTCCTTGCTCACAATATGAAAATATGCATGCTAAACCAGAAATAGACACAAATTATAATAAAATTTACTAGTAAGAAATTTAGTGACAAATTATTGTTTTTGAGCAAGTTGAATTTCCGTAATACGTAAGGTGATGGATTAGAGAAGTGTTCTAAATAATGTTTAATTAAAAAATGTCTTTAATAATGTTAGAATAATTAACCCAGTCAAGTGAAATAATAAGTCAATAAAAAATGTACGTTAAAATTGAAATAAATATTTTTTCCAGCATTGTGCGCAGGACATTTCATGAGGTCGATCCGAAATTCACAGTAGCACTAAAAACATAATTTATTTTCATTTTAAATTAAAAGTATTATTTCAAAGTAATCGGTCAAGTCCTTTCCATCGGAATGGCCATCGGCTTCCTCGTCGCTTCCTCTTTTATCTCGTCAACACCAGGAAGTTGCGGTTGTAGAGGAACTGCTCCGAGCCGCAACCCCCGAACCACAACCCAGCTTTTCTAATCTCTATCTACATCTACTCAATATCCCGCAAGCCGCCGCAAAGGGCATGTGGCGGGGGGAACCACTCGTAATTTAGAAAAAAACCGCATGCAGAAGCCATAAATTTATAGCCCACAAACCAAATATGGTCAACATTCATGCAAGAGCCCTTTCGCCCCAACCCTTTCACACACATGCAAACCCACAAACTACCAACAAACATGCACATGCACAATCTTTGAATTTTTAATTTTGTTCCGACTTGTAACTTAAATGTTTTTAATATTTCTAAATGGACTTCGGATTCTTACTATTAGGATTTCTGATTGTTCTGGGGAAGAGTAAGTATTTGAATTTATCTGTATTGGAATCTATCTCCCTTATTTTATCTTTGTGGTCTGATCTATCTAAGTAGTGTGGGTCCATTATAATTCCTTTAGTGTCATCGTTAAACTCGCTGGCTCTGTATCTATCTAAGAGTCTAAGTCTCGCTTGTTCTCTTCGTACTTCAAGGGGCTCCAAGCCTACATCCCCTCAATCATACCCCACTTATCTTTATCTGATAACACAGATCTTGCCTTCTTACTTCCCGATAATAACATAATCATGCTGCATACCCTCTGTAAATTTTCTATATCCTCGCATTGCGTTTTCCACTATTCTTCTTTTGCTTTATTCGTTGCCCGTCTCAATTTATTGTTTCACTCTCTGTACTTCATTTTGCCTAACTCTGTGTTTAAATTCTTCCATCTTCTTCTCTCGTTCATCTTGAAATAATCTCGTCCGTTTTGCATGGTTTTCTTATCCTTTTCCCGTTTACGGGTCCTAAAGTGTCTTTTGCGGCTTTCGATATCACTTTCTTGATACATTCCCATCTATCTTCGATGGAACTCAGTTCTTTACCGTCATCCATTATTTTTCCTACATCCTGCTGATACTCCTTACTTTTCATATTATTCAATGCATCACATTCCATTTTCTAACCCGCCCACACTTCCATTCCATTTTCTAACCTGCCTTATCTTTTTGAAACGGATGTTACATTCCATAACAACTAAATTATGATCACAGTCCGCATCTGCTCCCGGGAAACTGTGCGAATGTATCACACTGTTCCTAAACATGTGCCCAACCAGAATATAATCTATCTGATACCTTTCTGAGTCACCTGAAATTTCCTATATATATACCTACGCCTTTTTTGGTGTTAAACCATGTGCTGATGATGACTAACCACTGTCTCCTGCAGAACTCAAATCCTTTCTCACCGCGTTCGTCCCTCGTGCCTAACCCATTGTCCCCCACCGCATCACCAACTCTTCCTTCACCTACCTTCGCATTCCGATCCCCCATCACTATCAAATGTTACCCTGCAGGAACACACGCGACTATATCTTCAAGCTCATCGTACTTCCTATCGACTTCTTCCTCCTTGTGGTTGCTCGGTGGCATGCATACCTGAACAATGACCTGGTACGTCGGTTCTGCTTTAATCTCTACGAGTAAAATTCTATCTGTCGCTTGCTCTATGTTGACTGAGCTTCTTCCTACCACTTCATTTAATATTACGGCAATCCCTCGTTGGCTCTCGTCCCCGCCGCTGCATATCACTCTATAATTTTCACTCCAGTAATCCCCGCTATCCTTCCATCTCACCTCGTATAGACCTAAAACATCTATATTACCTCTTTCCATCTCTCGCTTAATATTCTCTAATTTGCATGTCCTCAACATTGTCCTGACGTTCCATGTTCCTATTCTTACTACTTTCGTCTTCTTCTGAGTCTTCTGTCCTGCTGCTGTCATTTCTTCCCTGCAAGGGTTTCGTGGGATGACGACCGCGGAAGCCTCCCCCGCTGCCGGGCACGACACACGGCCCCTTTGGCCGAGCCCCGCAGTTGCCAGGACTCAATTTCTGTTTTGCGTCCATCATTGTTTTCTTGGGAATGATAATTGAGGTGGTTTCCCGTTGCCTTCCTCAATAGTGTTTTTAGCGTGATACCATCCCTCTATGGCCGCCCCGCTGGGGTCAGACGCCTTTGCAGCCGCCTCACTTGAGGAACAGATGCTGCGTGCACTACCTTTCGTCTAGCTCCTAACCTTCGTCCTATCTGGCATGCGTGACCCTACCAGGAGCAATTATTATTACTCCCGCCAGCACAGCTCTAGGGGTCATCGGAACGCACAAGTCCTTCCACCACGTCAAGGTTGTAGTCCATGGGCGAGATAGAAATATTAAAAACCTTTCACGTACAAGTCTGGAAAAAATTGAAAAAGGTATTAGGTTTAAATATAGGTGCATGTGTTTGTTTGTTGGTAATGTTGTTTTTGCATGTGTGTGGGGAGAAAGGGTACTTGTCTAAATGTATACCATGTTTGGTTTGTGGACTAAAAATTTTGTGGCTTCTGCATGAGGTTTTCTTCTTTCTACATTACGGGTGGTGCCCAAACACCCCCCACCACACGCCTATGCGGCGACTTGCGGGGTATTTCGTAGATGTAGATGTAAACAGAAAAATTGTTAGCGATGGCATTGTTTAAGGAAAATGCTTGTGGACTTAATTTCTTCCCAGAATTTATGTCGCGAAAAAACACGGAAATTACATGCCTGTTGGCATAGCAAGGAAAAACGTTAAACCTCTGGTTGTTCAAGGTTTGAAAGAAGCGACCATATCAGGAACAAATAGTATTTATTTGAGTGTTCCATGTTTATGCTGGTGAAATATTATTTCAATTGGTAATGATACCGTTATTTTTGGTATTGCCGGGCAAAGTAGTGGCCGATTTGTTTGCGATTTGACAAGAAGTCTCTAATCCATTTAATAATTTTCTCATTGATTCCATAGCATTTAAGCTTGTGTAACAATTTGATCTGTGGGACTTTATCAAAGGCTTTTTTGAAATCTAGGAATACTGCCTCGACGTGTGTGTTGTTTTCTTCCGATCTAAGTATATCGAGAGTTGAAAGAGCTAATTGTGTTTCGCAAGAACTGCTCTTCCTAATATCGTGCTGGTTGTGGCTTTCATTAACTTTATTTTAATAACTCTATTAAGTTAATTTTATTAACTTTACGTGGGCTATATGTTGTATTAAAGCAAGTTCTTGGTTGTTCTATACTTTTTGGGATCTGTGAGGCGTACGTGATCTGAAGTGACAAAAAGCGATCTTCGGTTACAATTGGAAAAACCCTTGAGTTTTTGTTATTGGATTCAAGTCTAGTTTCATGACCGTCGCAAACCTTTAGTTTCTGATTTTCCAACGATATGCTACTTCCATATCGCACCATAAAATCCAATCCGAGTACGCCATCATAGTTAGGGAAATTCCCATCTATTACCAACACGTCATGGGTGTATAACTTATCATCAATTACAAATGGCACTTGGCATTGACCGATAATTTTCAGCGGGTGTCCGGAGGCACTTCTTACAGGTGTGTCATATCGCAAAATTTTTAGGTGGTCAAAGGGGAACCATTTTCGATGTACAATTGTTACTGCAGCACCGGTATCGACAAGAAATTTATGCCGTACCCCTAATATCCCAAAGGAAACTGTCATTCCTGCTTCTGGCGTTACGGCCAGCACTAACTCATTCCCGACCGGTGGGTCGGGTTCTACACGTTTCCCGAATTCGTATTCAAGAGACGATTACGGCAATTAATAGGAAGATGTCCTGTCTGATTACACACACCGCATCGTATCAAGGGGCAGTCCCTGGAGGGGTGAGTTTCGTCACCACAATTAAAACATTTCCGTGCTTTGGCGCGGCAGTTTCCCGCGATGCGTCCAACCTTTTTACAGTAATGGCACATGCGGGCTTCAATAGGGGGCCGTGGATCGGGCGTATTCCGACGCTGCTGTCTAGGCGCCTGGAATGTGTTTGGCTGCATGGCATAGATGTTATTAGGATAACCGCCATCTAGGTGGGTGACTTGGGGTGGGAGACCATAACTTGCGGGGTAGGGGTACATTCCAAAATTTTGAGGGGGAGGAACCTGAGATTGATGTACCCGGTAATCACGTGAACTCGGGTTTGTCGCGGAGTAGTTTAAATGCTCTGGGTTGTAATGGGAAAAGAAATTTGATTGTGGATGCGGGATTGGTCTCATGTTATGCAGACTGGAAGGAGGAGCCTCCCTTACAGGATGGGATAGCAAATTCACGTCCTTATTCATGGATGAATAATTCCTTGCGTTAGCCTCTTCTAAACGAGCGAATTCTTCGGCTTCTAATATATTTCTGGGATTTCGCACGGATACAAAGCGGCCAATTTCCGCTCTAAGACCTGCCAGAAATTGGGTCAGAAGTCTCTCATCAATCATTCCCTTTATTGCCTCCGAGTCGGGTTCATTAAATGACGAACGGAGTTTCCTTGAAATCCCCCTTAACCGTGTTGAATAATCGCAAACAGATTCTAAGGGCATTTGCACACAACTAGTGAACAATTTTTCCAGTGAAATTTTGGAAATTTTAGAGGTAAATCGTTCCTTCATATATCTGGAAAAATTTTCAAATGATTCAACGACATGGCGATTATAGTTAGCAAATTCAGCGGCGGTTCCACTTAGACGTAGGCGGGCCGCACCTAGTGTTTGGGACTCGTTCCAATAGCTGAAATGACTCACGATTCGAATTCGTTCCAAGAAGGTATCTATTGTGGTTTCGTCTTCCCCACTAAAACAGGGGATCAATGAAATTTGGGAGCCGAATATATTTGATGGGGGAATCGGGGTGGGGGCGGCTGATTCTGATCCCAAAGGGCCGTCAATACAATTCACAGAAGGTATAAAATCCATTACATTTACGGGAGGCGGGGGAGTCAGTTCCCATCGAAGGGGAAAAGAGCGGGACGTAGTACCAATCGACAACTCCATGGCTACAAATATATTACCAATGCTTCATACAATACCAGACCCACCGCGGTACGTGGTCAATGCCAGGGAAAACCGTTCTAGAGGAAGCCCATTTTTGAGGAAGTGGAGAAACAGTCCTCGGATTACTGAAAGAATGACTCTTCATTTTTATATACCATATTCCAAATTATTAATTTCACTCTGGTGCTCCCGGGCATTGACAGTCACACCCCACACCTGACACCAATATGTCGCGGCGGACATAGGTGGGGAGGTCGGGTCGATAATGTATGAAGGCAACCTTCTTACTTTAAATACATTTATTGTCTAAAGACATATATCGAAAACACAATAACAATCAAGCCATGGAGAACAATTTATACTAATTCATGGCGAACAACTTACAACTAAACCTGGTGGGCACTCGCGGGATAAGTCGGGAGCGAGCCCATCTGTACCCCGTGGTCCCGTGCTCGGTCGTGATGGTCGCCGGCTGGTCGCACTGGGAACAAGTCCGACCCAATGCTCCTATCCGACGCAAGGCGCCGAACCCGGCTCCGTACTCGGTCGTGATGGTCACCGGCGGGTCGCACTGGGAGCACGTCCGAACCAACGACCCTTATGTCGCCAAGCACAAGACTCTCTATCACGCAAAGCACAAGACTCCCCGGACCCTTGGGCATGAGACCCATATATACCGTCTTGTCCAGTAGGGGACGTCGTTAATCTTCCTCAAGGAATGACGTCTCCGCGAGCCACGCCTGGACCCTTGCCCTGCGGGGGTTACCGAGGGTCAGGCACACGTGGCCCGCACTGGCAGGGTCACATCCGGTTCATGTCCTGTGCAGCATTTGGACACCCTCAGTGCAGGACGGTTGGTCACTCGGGGAACTCTTTGTAACTAATCTCTGTAACTAATAGCTTGCAGCCGCGCGGAACTAAAGGCTTGCAGCCACGCGGCCATGTCCTTGCGACACCCCTACCCTAATGTGTGAATATTCACACGCCGTCGGGCTTAGTACTGGGTGAACTCTACCATCACCTACTAAACCGACCTTCGGGTTGATTACTGTGTTTATGATTTTATTCAAATTAATGTTTTATATGATAAGAACATTGTCTGCAATAGATAGCGTCAACCATAAATCAATATTTTAAAGGATTGAAGCATTGGAGGTGGAAAGCGAAGGCAGTTACGCCGGAATGGCGTAAAACTTCCTTGAACAAGTTTTGGGGAAATATTCCTAAAATACGAGAAAATACTCGTATAGACGGTTTTTCTACTTAGAGCCGAATTACGTGAAAATGTATTTGAAAATTGTAGCCGTTTCACCGCAGAATAATATTCAAGCTTTGAATTTGAAGTGGAATATTCTGGTTGAAGTTGATTCCGTTTGTATCATTAGAGTACTTTGTGAGCTCCGAACATCTCTCTCTAAGTATTACAGGAATGATGGATAGATAATTCAAATCCCTGACTTCAACTCCACCGCATTACACATCTTGCGGCTCCATACATCTTCGTCTCTTTATGATGTTGTATAAAATTAATGTCTCTGTATCACCACACATTTTGAATGCAAGTGAGACGTTGCGAATTATTTTCGTAGCTTCGCCTCACAGCCTAGGGTATAAACCTACACTCGCTCCTACGGGATAAACCTTGGGCTCCAGAGCTTTCTGTCTCCTGATCGATATTATAAGTGTGCAAACTTTCCAAATAATCAGGAGACTTCTGGAGGAGGCATGACGGTATTTATACTCTGGTAAACGACTCCATGTGCAGATATTACCGTATTTGTATATTTATTGAGCACGGGACTCCCGTTTATATCAAGACCGCGGCGTGGTGGTGAAGTATCGTGGAAGCATTTCTTTCGAGATATTATCCAATCTGAAAGCAGCATTCCCCGTGGCGTCCATTCAAGTGATGCGACGACGAAGTGAGAGGTCTTACTGCTTTAGTTTCCATTTTTACTGCTCCAACGGCAGGCATATTATTCATCCTCTGTAGAAGAAACACGGTGCTCCATCCGAGGTTGACCTTTGATATAACCTCAAGTCGTCCTGGGCCCTGTACGGCGTGTGTGTAAGTACACGCCACAAGGAGATAATAAGTGGGTCCCTTATTCCCTTAAGCCCTGTGTGCCGCCTGCGATCTCCCAGGAAAATCGGGGAGGACCGAAATACGCTCGTATCACAGAGCTTGGGCGAGCCTATGGGCGCCCGTAGGCGTCATCTAGAATCAATCCCAGACCATCCAGTCAGTAGCCCAGCGCTCCTTCCTTGGGATTACCACGCGGTAGACCAGTGGTATTGAGTGCAGTGGCAACGTCAATCTCGTGGCTACAAATTTTGCAGCAATAAAGCATTATTTTAAGTTACCAAGGGAAGCTTTCAACAGGAAGTCATGGCGGTCGGAATGTCCTCTCCTGGCCGGTACGCCATCACTGTATCCCTGCAAGTGAGCTGAACTAAAGAATGGCGTGACAAGTCTCAGCTTGGTTTATCAGTATGTAGATAATATTCCATCATCTACGGCTTGCAATTGCCCTTCTATTGACATCATTTCAGCGGTATGGCCACCATATTTATACACCCTCTCTACGGGGCGATGCCACCTTCCCGTTCGGTGGCCCGGCCCGCGTATTTGCGTTGATCGAGCGAGGTGGCGGAGGAGGGGAAGAGGGGATGGAGGGCGTGCCCGAGTGGCCGATCGCAAGTGGTTGACGTCGGCATATTTCTGGCATCAGGAGGAAGGGGGAGAATTGTAAGGAGGCGCCCCCCTTAATCTCAATCTCTTAGGGGAGACTGCTCCCACGATTGGTTAACTCGCTCTCTAAAGTGACACCAATTAAAAGGCTAACTGGAGTAGTCAAACAGGAGGTATTTGTTTCATTGGTGAGGGTGTAGCTCACGCAATACTTGACGAATGTTGGTTTATTCAGAATTTAATTTGTGGAAAAAATTGCTGGATGCCGCGACACATGCCGCGACCTGAGAAATTCTTGCGTTAGAACGAATTATTTTAACAGGACAGTTCTTTTTAACACTGTGTACTACAACGTGTGGTTCCCAGGAAGTGGTGGTACCGTCGTTGAGTCACACGGCTTGTGCGAAGCTGACTCTGCTTCCAGCGCCACGCGGAATTGAACCCGGGCCCTGCGATCGTCAGAGAAGAACAATGTCCACTACGCTAATACACAACTATTGTCGCTTCCGTTTATTTTTTTAGGAATCTTTTTAGAGGTGTGACCATAATAGATTGAATATTATATACCTTCCTAATGGTTTTCATAAAAGGATCTCCCTTTTTCGAGAAGTTTGAATTTGGAATCAAATATTGAAACAAGAAATTTTCAATAATTGCTTTCGATTGGTAATCATTTTCGAACGAAGACCGCATTTGAGCGAAACCAAATTATTATTTTCTCGAGACAATGTTTTTCGCATGAAACTTTCAATATTTTTCCTTGAAATTAATTAGCTCATGACTTTTGCCTAGTCATCATCATCAGCATTTCAATCCTAGGATTGGTTTATTGCCGCCTTCCGTTCGCCTCTATTTAATGTCAATTCCCTCAATCCCTGATACCTTTTCTGTTTTACGTCATTCTTAATTTGTCCTATGCACATGTCTCTTGGTCTTCCTCGTGGAATATTCCATTCTATTTTTCCTTCTATTATATTCCTAATCAATCCATTGTGCCTCAATGTGTGTCCAATCCATCTATTTCTTCTTTGCCGTAGAGTTCTCCATATGGTTCTATCCTCTTCTGCTCTTCTACGATATACTTCCTCGTTCCTCACTTTGTCTGTCCATTTAATCTTCAGCATTCTCCTTCAGCCCCATGTTTCAAAAGCTTCTATTCTTCGCTGGTCCACTTTTCCAATGTTCCAAGTCTCGGAACCATAGAGCGCCATGCTTTACACGAAAGTCTTGACAAATTGTTTCATTGTTTCCAGCCTTAGGTTCTTTGTACATAGTAATTGCCTCTTCTTCATGAATGCGTTCTCAGCTTGGGCTATTCTTCGATTGATTTCGGTCGAACTTCTTCCATCCCATGCTATGCTGCTGCCCAGGTATGTTAAGGATTCCACTTGCTCTAGTTTCACCCCTCGAATTGTGATATCTGCATTCAGTTTCTCTCTTCCACACACAAGGATTTTAGTTTTCTTCTTGTTGATGTTCAGATTATATTCCCCCAGCACTTGATCCATAGCACTTAGAGTTACTTGCAGGTCCTCTCTCGTTTCCGCCACTACTGCAATGTCATCTGCAAATCGGAGCATGTTGATTTCTTCTCCATTTACCTCGACTCCTTTGATACCCAATTCTTGTGTTTCTTTTATTGCCTCTTCCAGGTATGTGTTGAAAATTTCGGGCGAGAGGATGTAGTAGTATTATGTATAGTCTTACTCCTTTGATTATTTTGGCTTCCATTTTTCTTCCATTTTCCCTGTGCATTTTTGTAACCTGATTCTTGTATGGATAATTCTTGTGTCGTTGTAATCCAGTCCAAGAGCTTCTCGTATCTTGAACATCTTGTTCCATTCGACGTTGTCGAAGGCCTTCAATAAGTCCACGAGTGTCACGTATAATAATTTATTTATTTGTCTCATTTTTTCCGCCAGAACTCTCAGGCTGAGCATTGCCTCTCTTGATCCTCGGTTTTTCCTGAATTGGTTTTCTGAGAGGTTTCCTTGTATCCATCCTTCTATTCTTCGGCTAATTATCCGAGTAAGGATTTTTTATGCTTGAGTCACCAGGCTCAATGTTCTGTGTTCTTCGCGTTTATCCGTTTTCAGTTTCTTTGGTACTGCATTAATCATTATACTTTTCTCAAAGTCTTCTGGATCTTTCCGCTGTCGTAGCTATCTTTGATTACATGGCTGTCCTGTATTCCAAAGAGGGCATCCTTCGCTTTGACCCCGAGTGCCTTGATTATTTCTCCATCTATTTTGTCAACTCCTGGTGCCTTGTTGTTTCTTAGTTCTGCCACGGCTCCCTCGAATTTTCTTAGTATCTGAGGACCCCGATCGTCTTTACTTATCACGCTTTCATTTTTATTTAAGCCATCTTCTAGTGATTTGAGAGTTTGATAGAGCACTTCAATATTTTCTTTCCATCTATTCCCAATTGTCGTCATCATCTATTAGTATTTTTCCATTGGCGGCTCGGATGTTGTGCGACTTTGTTTTCCTTTCTCCAAATTGCCTCTTCACTAGTTTATAAGCCATCTCGCTATTTCTCTTTTTCATGTTGTCATTAATTTCTTCGCAGCAACTTTCTATCCATTCTTCCTTTGCCTTCTTGCACTCTCGTATTACCTCGTTTCGCAACTGTTTATGGAGGCCTTCACTCTCATTTCTTGGATTCTTGTATTTTCTTCTTTCGTCTATGAGATCTCTTATTTGAGCTGTTATCCATGGATTATTACATATTTCCGCCTTACTCACAAGGAGCTCATCAGCAGCTTTGGTAATTATGAAATACTTAACTTTTTAAGTATGTTAAGTATTTCATTTCAATATGTCATGCAAATTCCATAAAGTTGTGCCTGAAGCAACAAATTTTATTTGGTAATTATATTCTTCATTTCTTTCCATCGATAGTCTCTGCTGGTATTTCCATTATATTCTTCTATTTTTCTTTAGATGGCCGCGGTGAACTTCTCCCTTGCTCTCTTTTCTTCCAGTATTTTTGTGTTCCAGCTGGGTTGTCGTGTGTTTTTCTTCATCTTCTTGTATCGCAGTCTGCTGTCCATGATCACCAAGTTGTGATCGCTATTTATATCTGCGCCGGAATAACTCTTGCACTTCTTAACATGGTTCTTGTATCTCCTCCTGACAAGGATGTAGTCAATTTGGTATCGTCCTTTGCTCCAGGACTCTTCCATGTGTATCTTATTTTCGGATGTTGATCGAAGATGGTGTTTACCGCTACTATAGTTTTCTCGTTGAAGAATCAGTCTCTCTCCCGCGGCGTTTCGTTTTCCCAATCCGAAGTATCCCACGCTACTTCCCCCTCGCCGACCACAGCGTTCCAATCACCCATTATGATGAGGTTTTCCTTCCCTTTTACTGCTCCTAGAACCTCTTCCAGTTGTTCGTATACATTTTCTATTTCCTCTTCTGAATGGCTGGATGTTGGCATACACAACTGGACTATCACTGAGTCTGTAGGCTCTCCCTCTAACATTATCAGTAGAATCCTCTCACTGTATTTCCAGCACGATTTGGCTCTTCTTCCCCACTCCTTCTTGAATATGATGCCCAATCCTCCAATGCTCCGATCGTCTCCTGAATATGTCACCCTGTATCCGTCGCTCCAGTAGTCGTCGGTCCCGGCCCATTTAACCTCGCTCACTCCTAGGATGTCGATCTGTCCATCTCCTTCTTGGCATTTTCCAACTTCCCCCACACTCTCAATGATCTCACGTTCGATGTCCCTATCCTTTTGTTTCATATCTTGCTTTTGTCCACCTTGACTGATGTTCCCCTCCCAGTAGTCCCCACCCGGAGATACGATTGGGGGAATATTCTACCTCCGGAATATTTTATCGGGAGGAAAAAAAGGAAAGCCATCACGTCACATTTTGAAAGCAAGGCTGCATATTCTAGGGAGAATGTGGTGTGGTGATTGCCTTCCGCATCGCAGTACTGCAGCCGATACCGTGCACTTCACTCTCGCCAGCAGATGTGGCAGCTGATACCGGGCCGACCCACTTGGTCTGCGCCATCAGTTGTCGAATGGTGCCTTTCGGTCAGGGGGCCATTTTTTCGTTGCCCCGTTCCGAAAAACCAATTAACCTGAACTTTTCTAAACCTGTGCAATTTCTAAACTGAAAAATTTTCGTCGGCCCCGGCATTCGAACCAACGCTACCTCTGGGCTAACCCCGCCCCACTTTTGCCTAGTAAGTGCATAAAAATAAAATGAATTTGAAAATGAATACGAGATTAATTTTAAATTACAACTTTCAACATATCCATGGCTTAGAATTGTTCTTGAACTACCATTAGCAAATTAAAAAAGGAACAGATTATATTCTACATTACTTAAAGAATGAACCGGATAAAGTTGTTATTAGGTACATTAGTGTATTAAATGAAAATAATGGACTCAGTAATCGATCTAGAAGGAGAGTTGGCTCTTATTAGCATCTTGTATTACAAAAATATGCCACGGTATATGAACACTAATTGGACACAATAAAATCTCATTCTTTTATTAATAACATTCTAGGAAGATAAAGCGGGTTTGTTTTCTTATGTTAACCTATTTTAAAAGTTGAAGATTAATTTTTTATTTCATGGATAATCAATCAATGCATGACAACTGAAACTTCTTCTGCGTAAACTAAGTCGTTTGGTATTTTCACTCCATTTTTTTAGATTTGTAAGGTAACTGAAGGATTTGAAAATCACTAACTTTTGAACAAAGTCCGTAATAAACACGTTTGTAATAAAATAGATAACGTTTTTACTAGGTCAACCCAGTGTCTGCGTAATAATCTTCAATTAAAAAATATGCTTAACAAAGTCGTAACGTTCCGACTATATATTCTTTATCGTAAAAACCCACTGAAAATTTAATTTCTACCAGTGCAAACATTGCCTTTTAAAGAAACCTAATCTGCAATTGCAATGAAAAATAAGTAATACATGTTTATCCTGTTAATTTGATGTAAAAATCTTCAATAAATAGCCTTATTTAGTCGTAAAAATTACTGTAATCACCAAATAAACAGTAAATTATGCATTTTAAAGCATACTGTTACTAAAAATTTGCATTTAGTTACGTTGAATTAGGTGAAAAATAACTTTAAAATACCAGCATCAAAGAGGGATCAGCAATGACATCTGTCTGCCACGTGTAAGGGTCGGAGGTGGCATTCCTCTATACGGTATTCCAAAGCTCTTCCACAACTTCAACGTTTTAGTCTGTGGGAATAAATTTCAAATCATTATTTCCATATAGTTTATATAATTCGTTTCATTTAAAGTAATTAAAATTAAGGTATGCTGCAAAAGTGAAAGATGGATGCAAAATGCCCAAAGAGTACCGATACCTTGTGCCACATTTCCTGATGACGGTTGTGCCACTCGCTATCGATAAGTTTTGGCACATCTTCGTCCACATGACACGAGCAAAACCAAAGCCTCGTGGTACCCTAGTCTCGCATTCACTGCCCGGAGCAAGTTAATATGTACGTCCTCTGAAACGACTGCCTACATAATATACCGTAACACGCTCCCAACACTATTAAGTCAATAGAGAAGAGTGCCTTGATATCAGGTCGTCATATAGTGAGTGATAACGGGTCAATATTAGAAGAAAGTGAACGACTTTTATATCTTGGCATAATGTTTGTGAAAGATTGCATGAGAAATGAAAATATCAAAGCTCAAGTGACTTCCCCTAGCAAGTTGGTTGGTTGTGAATGGGTTATCTCAAAAACTAAAGGTTTTACCTTTGGCAGCAGATAGGCGGTGTATTCCCCCGCACACGCTGTTCATACCACGATAAATATGAATTCCCTCTCAATGCGGTGGGTGGGGTTCTTGAGGAGTGTTCGCGTTAAAGAAAAGGAGAGAGACAGGGCGATGGATGAGAAACTGTGGTTTGGACGCTCCGAAGAAGGGCAGTGACGAACGAAATGCGTCTCGCTGGTTTGGTCACGTTGTAGGGAAATGGATGAGAGTCGATTCCTCCTTCCCTTGAAGGCGTACGATAAATTACACGATACACAGAGACTCTCAGGAGACCCGATTGGTGTCAGGAGTCCCAAATGAACAGAAGAGCGTGAATGAAACAGAGTGAACGGGTGCGCGCAAACATTTCCGATTTTTACATATTGTAAATAGGGAGTCTGGGACCGGTGCCGTCTTTTGAGTTCCTGAGAAACACCCAGGATTCTTGACCTAGCTTCCAACAACAGTAAAACGGTCCTTGGATGATTTTCCTAGGCACTAGCACCGATGTAGTGGTGCCTATTTTTCTTGCATTCTAGCCATGCAAGGTCTGTCTAATAAATACGCGAAATGAAGCAACAAAATCTATTTTGCAAAATTTAGACTACATCGATTTTGTCTCCTTCTTCAAAGTGCTCTCCATTCGTTACTATAAACGTATTCCATCTTCTTTTCCACTGTTAAAACAGCACCCTTGTGGGAAGTCCTCTTGGGAGTTAGGGTTTTTAGTTTTCTCGTCGTTTCTTGCTTCATTGTGTTTTCCACATCTCTTCCCAGTGATATGTCCCCTCATCACATATTTGCATTTTGAGAATAGGAAAAAGTCGCAGGGGGCCAGATCTGGCGAATAAGGAGGATGATCGAGGATGGGGATTGATTTTTTTGCCAGAAACTGGCGAACAATCAATGCAGAATGTGCAGGTGCATCGTCATGGTGAAGAATCCATCCATCATGTTCGGTTAAAATAGAAGTGTGCACTGTTGATTTTCCTAAATTCAGTTCATCAGGCATCAATCGGAGAGTTTTTCGACGATCGGTACGGACAAGGGACCGCACACGATCAATGTTCTCGTTAACAAAGGTAATTGAAGGTCGTCCCGGCCTTGCATCATCCGTGGCGTCTTGTCGGCCATCTTTAAAATGTTTACCCCACTTGAAAACGGATGTTTTTTTCAGAGAATTATCACCGTATACAGCTGTCAGTAATTTCTTCATAACTTTTGCCGCACTTCACCAAAAAACGTGATGTTGATTCGTTGCTCCGTGATTTCGTCCATTTCCATTTTCGACGAACAGTGAAAACAAGGACAACAGAAACTAACATAACTGGCACCATTCGTACAGCTCGACGATCCGCCAAGCACAGACGGCTCATTGGGTCTCAGGCAACTTGCACCGCTAGTGGGCGGGGCTATACAGGCTATACTACACCTGTAGTTCACGTCATGGCCGCCATAATGCACCAGTTTGCGTATTTATTGGACAGACCTCGTACTACATGCACAATTTTGACAGCGTTGCACTTAACTCAGAGATAACGTGAAGAGCTGTACACATGCGCATCAAGGAGGATTCGCGCGAAGGAATCCCGAGGGAGTTGAGGGTCCTCTTCTTACTCCGTCACTCTTCTTTCGCAGGAGGTGAAGGGGCGCTTTCATTGTTACGTGCCCTCCCCTGGATCGCACCCCTCCTCCTATTGTGTGCGCGATATGCGCCCTGGAGGGATTCAATAATTCTCAATTAGTGACGGGGAGCTCTTAGGGCGAGCGTGGAGGGGGTGGACGTTACGACAGGGTGGTGGCGTCACCCCCTTACACTTAACTACCAGCGCCCGTTGAGGAAGGAAGGGCCGCGGGAAGACTCCCTCGATTGCGTCCTTGGTGAGGGCAGGAGGGAAGGCAGTATTCAACGGCGACAGGAGATTGACCGACGCCCCCCCATTTAAGGCCTCGAACCTCTTTCCCACGGGAAACGAATGACTCCCCTCTCCTCCTTTCGCCTCCTCGTGTTTCGACGTCACGATCGCATCACGGTGCCTTCGATTGTTGCCGGCATATCCTCCTTCCAATGTCTTCACATACAAACTGAGAGTTCGTCCCTGGCAGCAGAATCCTCCAGGGGCGAGGGTTCAAGGAATTAAATAAATCTAAAACTTTTGAATGTAACGCTGAAACACTTTAAGAAGGTTTAACCATACATAACCCCAAATTCATAGCAGAGAAAACAAGATAGCCAAGACCGTAAACTTGTAGCAGAGAATGGAACGAAAATGAGAACGAAATTAACTGCCAAATGGAGCGATGCACAAGAAATTCATTTGGCTTCCCGAATGTTGTGACCGCAACAGTAAAATAGTGGCATGATAAAATGATCGCCAATTTCCGTGAACGTGCATCTGTCTACTCTTCGAACGTTAACTTTTTCAATATCTCGTTTTGGTCTCTTTCACCACTGCAATACAAGATTATCATTATTCCCTCTCTAATAGCATTTGAATCAAGTGTTTCATATTTATCCACTATTTCATGTCGTTGCCGCATATTCCCTATATAGTTCCTGCATTCACCGAATGGGTATGCATTGGAGTCCGCAAATTTCTGGGGCACATCCTCGCACGGCCAGACCACGGATCCGGCAGTGCGCCGTACAGTTGACCGTTCATTGGTCCTCCAATGCAAAGCTATTTCACTGTGGCCACTCCCATTCATTTAACCTTCTCCCAATGCTGATTGTCTACTCATTCTCCACCCTGAGAGCTTTTCCGTCATTTATTCGCTGATTACCTCTTCCTTGAATTTCCTCGGAAGACATTTCAAGCATTGTCCACTTAGTAAAACCACTACGTCCAATTCTCCTGTTTCTTCTTACCCTTAAGGAACTCCGCGTTGCTTTTACCCTTCTGAAATTCTTCCTGGTCCCTTCTAGTTATGGTAAATTTGCGAAAAACTTCATCTACATCTACTCAATACCCCGCAAGCCGCCGCAGGAGCGTGTGGCGGGGGGTATTAGGGCACCACCCGTAATTTAGAAAGAATAAAAAACCTCATGCAGTAGCCACAAATTTATGGTTCATACAAGAACCCTTTCACCACACATTCATGCCAACTCACAAACTACCAACAAATATACACATGCACGATCTTTGAATTTTTAATTTGGTTCCGACGTGTAACTTAAATGTTTTTAATATTTCTAAATGGACTTCGGATTCTTACTATTAGGATTTCTGATTGTTCTGGGGAAGATTGAGTATTTCAATCTATCTGCATTGGAATCTATCTCTCTTATTTTATCTTTATGATATTATCTACCTGAATAGTGTGGGGCCATTATAATTCCTTTAGTTTCATCGTTAAACTCGCTTGTTATGAATCTTTCTAAAAGTCTAAGTCTCGCTTGCTCTCTTCATATTTCGAATGGCTCCCAGCCTAAATCCCCTGAGAGACCTGTTACACTTATGTTTTTATTACAAATATTTTTAACGCATCCGGCTGATTTTCTCTGGATTTTATCTAGTTCTTTCTGCCAGGTTTTCTCCCAAGGATCCCAAATACTTGCGGCATATTCCTTTTTCATTACATTTCTCCACCGCCCGTTTAATGAGTTAGTGACTAGTGTTTACTTATCACATTCTTAAAACCAGTTAGTACTGACACATACCAGAGGAAGCAATGTACTTAATCTAGTAGCCTCACATTTATTCAAAGTCGTCCCAAATACAGCAAAACTTTAGTGACAAAGAATTTAGTGACAACAGAATAGTTCTAGTTAAAATTAACTTGATGACCATGAAAAATCAGAAATCCAAAAGAAAGATTTACTTGCTTGACTGGGCCGATTACGACGGATTAGGGTGTGAGTTGCGGCAGGCATATGGTTCATTTGAGGAAAGTAGTAGGAACAGAGACAGAGAGAGTTTGTGGAGTGCTTGTCTCTACGTCAAGTTTCTGTGTGTGATCTTATATCAGCGGTGTATCATCCAAAATGGATTCAACGTGACCCATTAGCTACATTAATACGCAAGTAAAAATGAGAATGCTAACGGGATAACACCTCTTTAATCCTTCCCATGTAAAGTATGGATGGAAAAAAAGATATAATGAATCCTGGAAACTATCAGACTCGGCTCACTGGGCATTGTGTCTTCATCTACCTCTACATAATGTCCCGCAAGCCGACGAAAGGGCGTACGATGGGGATTGTTAGGTGACCAGCTGTGCATGAACAATCCCAAAATATCGGCATTGACATAAATACCCTGAGATCCACCAAAAAGGTGTGTGGCGGAGTATGAAAGCACCAGGTGGTAAGGGTAAGTGCTAAGGGAGGATATGGGAGGGGAAGGTGAAAGGGTAAAATATTTAGTAAAAATCTTTGAAATAACGTGAAATTTTCCAGACATGCTGGAGGAACACTCAATTTAGAACAGGCTTAATTCACTTAATAAATAATTGTTTGTTGTAGAGAAAAGGGAATAAAAATAAGCGGCAAGCATTTTATACGACCGAACTCCACCATAAAAAGACAGATCATACATAATTGAAAGTTAAGAGGGGAATATTTTAACTATCTACATACTTTATTATACTCTTTATCTAATTATTTTTGCCAGATTTTCTCCCAAGGATCCCAAATACTTACAGCATATTCCAAATGTGGTATAACTAGGACAAAATAACACCTCTCTTCTCGCTCTCGCTCGCGATCTAGTTGGCTCCTTATTTCCCTGTATACCACCGTGTCATCAGCAAATAACCTGAGATTACTACTAACGTGAGCGCTTAAGTCATTAATGTATATTAAGAATAGAAGAGGGCCTATTACACTTCCCTGGTGGACGCCCGAAGTTACATCTCTATCCGTCGAGCAGAACCCATGGATGACTACTCTTTGTTTGCGATTTCACAAGAAGTCTTTAATCCAATTAATAATTTTCTCATTGATTCCATAGCACTTAAGTTTGTGTAACAATGTATTGTTTGGGACTTTATCGAAGGATTTCTTGAAATGTATGAATACTGCGTCGACTTGTGTATTGTTTTCTCCCGATCTAAGTCTATCGTGAATAAAAAACCTAATTGTGTTTCACAAGATCTGCTCTTCCTAAATCCGTGCTGGTTTTGGCTTAGTATTTTCCTACTATCAAGAAACCTCATTATGTTACTGACAATAATGTGTTCTAATATTTTAAAATAGAGTGATGTGAAAGGAATAGGTCGGTAATAAACACACCGCATAACACCGATAACCGATAACATCCGCGACTATATACTCTAACTAATCGTTTACCCTGCCGACATCTTCCTCCTTATGATACTTGGTAGAATATGAACCTATTAAACCACAATCAAGGACATCACAAACGGCAAAAACACATTTATATTATTATGGAAACCGGCACAGGGAAAGGAACTGGCCACCCTACCCTCATGTGTGAATTTCACACGCCGTTAAGCTTATTACCGGTTGAACTCTACCATCACCTACCAAACCGACCTTCTGGTTGATTATTGTGTTTATGGCTACTATTATGGAGGTTGGGGAAAGGTGTTAAGTATGCACAAGGACTAAGGCATGGTTATCGGGGATGGTAGTAAAGTTGCGTATTCCAAGCTGAAGAAATACTTCCTTGACTTGAACTTGACTCTTGGACCTTCGACCCTCTGGGTCAATGGTCTAAGCCAATGAGGCTATCTATAGTTGACCTTAAGAAAACTGCGTGGCTGTATGCAACCTGGTTCTTTAGCCAACAGATGGCCCCCGGGAGTTGTTGCACCCACCGCCGGAGAGAAATGGACGAACAAACTGCTGTAGTGTGTGTGTCGTGGTACCTGGGATATTTCAAAGAGGATTCTTAAATGGCTGACTGGCCGAGTGAGTTCAGGGGGAACTCAAGAATTCCGACGGGGCGTGCTCGGGGGGCTTTGAATAAGAGGCGGGTGATGAGGGTTGATGGACTTCACCACCACCGTTGACCTGCGGCGGCGGTGTCGGAGGGCGTGCCCTTAGGCGAGCAGGCGGACTTGTTGGTGGTCGGGAGGGTGGGTGGATAAGGCACGTGTTCCACGGGGCGTCCAGCTGCTGGACAGCTGGGGAATGCGGCGGGAGAGGACGGGAGGTTCGGTGAATACGCCAGAGTCGTGGCGCATTCGCGATTTGTTACATGCGTAGGCAGAAGATGTTGCAAATACGCCTGACGCCTGTTTTCCGAAGTGAGGCTTCTATGTTCGAAAATATTTCGTGTCCGTCTACTGTCGAAATTCAAATGTCTCATATCTGGGCGACGTGAGGACGTAGTTGGGCGACTGAAGATCTACACTAATCATTTGGCGATGCGGATTGATGAATATCTACGTTTGCTACGAATTAGGCAACTTAGAACAGATCTATTGGATGTTAGTTGGATGATATGCCAACATCAATCGTCTGATGGGGGTTACACGAAACCAGAAGTCTTTATGGGCTAGCCTTAATTAAGGTAGGTTTAATTACACCGGTCGTTGAAAAACTTTTTAAAGATGAACAGGGTCTAGCTATGGGTTCCTCCTTCTTATCCTAACTCTTCCTTAATTCATTAGAGGAAAATAATTTCAATACTAGCAAAACAACACGTGAAAAATGTGGTGTATATGATCTGTTATGCTGGTGACATTCTTTGTCTGTGGACAGGGACTAACCGCCAGTGTGACTCCTACCTCGAGTACCTCATCATACTCCATCCGAATGTTTCCTGCTCCATGGAATAACTCGTCAACTGCCTTCCTTGATTTGCCAGTTACAGTTTACAGAAAATCCACTTTTACAGATCTCTTAATTTTCAATGATTTTGCCCGCAAATTTTTCTCGCAAACGTGCAACCCTACTCTCGATAATTCATAGCCTCCTGCACACCCTTCTTCCCCCAAAAATATCAATACATTATTTTGGACAATTATTGAAATAACCACCAACAAGGAATACAACCCTAATCAATCTGAAAAAATACTTCGAAAAGGGCTCAAATCAATGGCCATAAATAGAATTTCCTCAACACAGTTCTCCGAATAGAAAGACTTCAAGTGGTATTCGACCCCATTCCTGAGAGATTTCTCTTGTCAGATCCGCAATTACCTTCCTACCTTTCTCAAAGTAGCCTTTTACCCACGCTTTACTCTCTCAAAAGTCATAGCTTATGGAAAAGGCCAACGGAAATTACTTCTCAAATCAGGCATCGTAAACTAAAAAACGAATTAACCTAAACGAAACATAAACTATAATCATTAAAGGGAAAATTGCATGAGTTTTCGTCTCTGTTATTATGAAATGCGATAGATGCAACAGCTCTTCCATTGGTCGGTCAGGGAGAAATTTTCAAGACGCGTGCCAAAGAGCGCGTTCGATGTCACAAAAATCAAAATTACAGCTTCCTCTCTCCAAAAAACCTCATAGAATACAGCCAAAATCCCAATTTTCCCATGAAATACTGCATTAAATGATTAAAATTGGACGCTCTCGAGCAAATCGACATGAGGCGGCACTTGGCAAACCCCAACACGACCCTTTTTAATGAGCAATCGTATTCGCAATCCTCCCCGAGGTACCAACCTTGAGAAGCAAAAACAAAAACCAACCCACGAGCGCACCTGACCGCCTCCTTCTCACCCAATCAACCCCCATCACCACTTTCAGCGTTTCACCCTTCCTCACCCTCCAACCATGGCCACACCTCGACTCCCCTCTGCCCTGAGCATATATATTCCAGTGCTGTATCCAAATGAAATGTTTGACTGATGATAAAAAATGGATGATGGAGTCGGTGAAATGCGTTGTACTTTAAAATAAATTATGTGAAAAAGTACAATATTTTAAGTAGATTCGCCACTTGCTTATTAATATTAAATTGAATACTCACTCGCAACTACGATGCAGAACCTCAGGACATTAATTTATTAGGCAAAAGCTTTTGTGTCCGAGCGTACTGGTAAATACAGCGTTTGAGCTATCATCATTCGCGTGTTCACGCGCCCTCCGGCCTCCGCACCTCTGACGTCATCGCGGAAAAACAAGTCGCTCATTTCTAGGCAGGTGCATATGGCGTACAATTAAATCAAACCTCCTCTCAGAGAAGAAAAAATATGAAATACAAAATAATAATGAAAAACTTTAATAAAGTAAGAGGATGCCTCGGTAGCTAACTTGGCTAAATCACTCGGCTGGATATCGAAGGAATTCGGGTTCGAATCCCGCTCAAGGTGAATGGGTTTTACACTTCAAAATTGTATTGTTTTAATTCGCATTAGCGGACGACACCGTTATTGTCGTGGATTCTCCTGCATTTCTTTGAATTTATGAAAGACAAATTGAGAAACTGTTTCTTTATTATGCCATTTCAGCTGCATATAGATATGCAAGAGTAATTACCAATAATTATAGCAGATATATAACCGATAGCTGGACAAGATTTGTGTTCATTTTCTCATTTCACTAACATTTGTCATTTAAAATGGAATTTAAATGGGTTTTAGAGATAAGATAATAAGTTGATGATATAGATGATGAAACCAAGGCCTCCCGTCCGCCCTCCCCTAGGGAGGGCCCATTCCGAGGGATTTTGCTTTAGCGAAGCACAAAGCGAGGTCCCCGCGCGAATAAACAGATGGGTGGATGGAAGGAGGGAAGCGAGGCGCCGGGACAGATAAACAGCGCTCTGGAGGGTGGGGCCGGGGGTGGGAGAGTGGAGTGGGGTGGGAGGAATATGGGGGAGGGGAATTGCAGCTGGAAGAGAGAAAATGACCGGGAAAGAAAAAAGTAAAACTCCTGCTGCGGAGAAAGGTTCGGAAAAGTATGGAATCCTCACAACACGCTAATTTACTGTGATCCTTCGAAAGAAACGTACCCAACTTCTGGCCATTCTGGATATCGGTTCGCGATGAAATTTTAGAAAGACTGATAATGCACAAGATTTAATTACCATTCTTTTTAATTCTCGTACATGATTTACCTTTTTTTTCCAAGAAAGGGAACGGCGGCCTTATAAGGACTGCGGAGCAATAAGTTTGATTTCGTGTGTAGCGAAGGTTGTTCCCAGGATCACCAATAAGAGGATGGAGAGCAGAGCAAATTATGGCCTATGAGATGATCAGCTTGTGTTCAGGAAGGGAAGAGACACCCGTGATACCATGGCAGTCATAAGGCAACCAATAAGGAGAAACATTGAATAAAATCAGGATGTATTTGCCAATTGCACAGGTTTCAAAAAGGTGTGTTGTAAAGGGAAACGGGCATAATTAATGAATGTATTGAGGAAAATGGGAATACGAGATAGGAGACCTTGTCGCAATCTGTACATGCCTCAGATTGCTCAGGTGCGAGTGACCGGTGGAGAGTTCGGATGGGAAGTATAATGAAAATGGGTAAGAAAGAGGTCTCTATTATCACGGGTACTTTTCAGCGGTTGCTTGGAGGAAATGGTTAAACAGGCATGGGAAGGAAAGAACTGGAGACAGAAATAAAATTCGGTGGTAAATTCATAAAATCAATTAAGTTCGCCGATGATCAAGCTTTAATTTGTGTCAGTTTCAGTTGCAAGCATTGCTGAGCGAATTGGAAAAACAATGGGATAGATATGGAATGAGAATATGTGTTAGCAAAGCAAAATTTAAGCAGTTTTATAGAAAGAGAAAGGCTAAGGTTAATATTAACATAGGTGCTCATAAACTAGAACAGGCTGAACAGTTTACCCCTGTTGGAAGTGTTTTTAACCAAAATCGTGAAAGAAGTAGGGACATCAGAAGAAAAATTGCGTTTGGCAAAGGAGCTTTTACAAGGACGAAGAAATTGATATCAGGGACGTTGAGTGAGAATGAAACTAGAGATTAAAATTTTCATATGGGACCTGGTTTTTTACCGCGCTGAAACATGGTCGTTGAGGCAAGATGATAGGCGTCTAGATGTTCAGATGGCCCAGACCCCAAATGCACGGCGGGTTCACGTTCGCCCGATTGAGGTCTGATAAGTCCGGATAACCATCGAGGATGGCAGGACCATCTGATGCACGTTTTTAAATACCTACCGCCGACACAAAAAATATCTAGTTGGCCCGATATATCGACTTGGTGATATATGTCATATATATCATGAAATATAGATAGTAATTCATGAACATTAGTCGACTGGTCAAGCTAGGTTTTTACGGACCCAGGATGCAAGCGTCGCTATGTTGCTGACTATGATTTTACGCTCCGCTCAGTAATCCATCAAGCGTGCTTAATCTTCAAACCCCCTTCTCGCACGCTTACCTATTATTCTCCCCACTAAATTACAGTCTCCAGCATTACGTTGCTCTCTCGATATGTTCTGCATTTTAACTTAGGTAAATGCCGCTACAGGAACTTAGACTGAGTCATCCACTTCTGTCCACTGAAATTGCCGGAATTTCACAGTGTAAAATCATTCCCCTTGATCGGGATGATTCATGCCAAGTGAAATTCTTGCATTTTGATGCTACAAAACGATTTAATGCTTTCTTATAATTGCTTCCAACATCCATCTCTCTTCCCCTACCAGAACGTATTCCTATGTTTTTCTTTCATTCATTTTGTCCATCCTTTCCTCGCACAATTCTTAAAAAGCTTCACCATTGGGAATATCGAGTGACATCTTCCAGAGATTTTAATATACAACGCAGAATCATTTATAACAACATAACAAGCATCTTTAATATCATTAGTGAGCTACTCATATCTTCTAAATCTTCGCAATTGATTATATTTATCGAAGTTATCGACTCATGATTGATTATCCGTGAAATTATTGACATGATGTATCTGAAAAAATAGCACCATGATGACGACATCGACATAAATACCCCAAGGTCCACCAAAGGTGTGTGGCAGGGGGTGCAAGTAACAGGTTAGAACCGTGGATGGCAAGGGAGGATGTGGGAGAAGAAGGGAAAAGGGAAAAATATCAATTTTTTCGTCACATTGTACGTCTCCGTAATTCTGCCTGCCCTTCCATGGATCTTGACCTCTTGTGCTCGGTGTCCTCCCTGATGTACCCCCCCCCTATCTCACCCCACCCCTCCACCCTGACCCGCCCCTACGTCGAAGTCCGCTTGGCTCCCAGCGATTGTCCTGTTCCTCAATGGTCGATCTTTCCCCTCCCATCTCCCACCACTGCGAGTAACTGGTTGAGACAGGAGTTTCATTTCATTTCCGTCCGGATCCGCCGCGCAGTAATGGAGTAAATGATCGCCTTCCACCTTCGCGCGACCGATCCTACCATCTGCGAAATCGACTCATCGCTCGCTCCGCCTTCCCTCCGCTTTTCGCTTCCCACGCTCTTCATTTCGGGCGCTGTGGTTTCGGCGAACAGTCGCCAGAGATCACACAAGGTGCTGGACCACTGCAAAATGTTGTGGCTGCGGTGGCGCAAACTCCAGATAACGGTCGCGAATTATTCTTCATGATGCAAATGAATGTACTCTTCACTAAAAATATTCCGTTGGTTAAGCAAACCCCTTCCTGCTGCGAGCAGATTCGGTTTAACGGACTTGGAGGAAAGAGCAAGATCAAGATGAATCGTACCTTTTCACGAATTACACTGGAAGTTAAAAATTATATAAATCAATTTACCCCGCCAATTTATGAAAATGTTTACTTAATTTTATTTGGGACGAGACCGATGGCCAAGGTCATTTGCGCCATTAGGGATGGGTGGGAAAGGAAGGGTAGAGAGAAACCCGGCGTCGGGAATAGCATACTCTTAACGAAAGGCTCCAAGGGGTCCGCCCAAGGGGTTTAACGTCCCATCCGACGGCCATCGTACTCACTCAAAGTGTTCTCCACAGAGCTCCTCAAGTAGGGATCGGGATGTCTACAGGATTTGAACCCTGGGTCTTCGCGGTGGGAAGCCTGTGCGTTATCCTCCGCACCATCCCGAACCTCAAACGACACGTTTTATTTCTGGGCATTGGTTGTATCAAAATAAAATTTAAACGTATCCATAATTATACTATCATATAACGCATGATTATCAATTTCAGCTCTCTACTCCAACGGAAAAACGAAGACAAAAGTACTTTGCACACAAACTGGAATGAATAATTTATATGAAGCCAGTAAATTTAAGTTTCTTGAGAGATGAGGTGCTCTATAAACTCCATGGGATTCGAACAGATTTTAATGCTGACACACCTTATTTGGGAAGCCAACACGAGGGCGTGTGGCAGGAACATTAGTTCACCAAAGGTTAGAGTATTGATTATTCCCAGTAATTTTGTTTGCTTAAATCCAATCATCGTACGTCATTTTGCTACTGTTGTGACCAAAAGATGTGCGAGGAAACGGATTCCTTCTATCCACTCTAACGAGATGGGCAAGTAAAACAATGAGACTGGAAGCGTGGTCTTCGACTTGGTCATGCTGTCGACTTACCCGTAGGAAGGGCCAAAATACCGCCTGAGTTCCAAGTCCCGAGCGTTAAGTAGTGGTACATATTGACTTGTTTCGTAAATCTGTTTTTTTCTCGTGTGTACTGACAATGAGTGGCAACAGTCTCAAGCAACGCTGCTCCATCCTTTTATTTTATTCATTTACCAGTGGGATCAGTGTTCAGCAGCGATATCCGATAATACTGCAAATTCGATGCTTATAGGGTTCGTCCGGAAGATGAGTGCACTGAGCTCAGGAAAAGAAATTTATTACACTTTTACATATCTTAAGCTAATATTCCTCAAAATAGGACCCTTGTGAGTCGATACACTTGTTCCAGCGGCGTTCCCATTCCTGGAACGCTCCCGCGAAGGCATCATCGGGAACCTCTCGAAGACATGTCGTCACGGCCTCTTTGACGGCGTCCGAAGTCCCGTATCGCGTTCTTTTCAAACTCCTCTTTATCTTCAAACAGAAACAACGTTATCTAAAAAATGTGGATCATTTTTCTAGTGATCCGCAAGTTGTGTCGCGATTTCCAAACGATTGAGTCTTTGATCATCACTGAGCACTTTCGGCACCAACTTTGCACAAATTTTTCGCATCTGTTATTGGTCCCTAATAATCTCGTGCACTATTGTTTTTGGCACATTACACTGCTCTGCTATCATCCGAACACTAAGACGAGTTCAGTACATCGCGAACTTTTCGCACATTTTCGTCGGTGAGTGTCATTGATGGGCGTCCAGGCCGTGGTTCGTCGTCGACCTCTTCTCTGCCCTCCACGAACATCTTGTGCCACCGAAAGATCATGTTTCTGGACATGGCTGACTCCCCGTAAGCCTGGTTAATCATACCGACAGTTTCGGTAGACGATTTCCCAAGCTTTACCGCAAATTTGATGGAATAACGCTGCTCCAAAAACTTCGGCATCGCGTTCCGTGACGTGGGTCGAGCGTGGAGGTTCGCGTGAACAGAGCTCCTCACTACACCACAGCTCAGAGCCGACTGCCTTTTTCAGCGTCGCTTGCCAACATACCCCCCTCCAATCGCAGCCCGTCAGAGCGGTGCTGGGCGCGCCTGGAGCGGCGGGAAAAAATCAGTACACTTATTTTCCGGACGAACCCTGTATATGTAGCTCAATGGTCAATGATTTTACCGTCGATAGATTTTTTTTACTTTCGATGGTCGCCTTTAAATTAAAGCTTTGTTGTGATGTTCTAGTGAGTGGAGCACTTGACTAACTAAACCGGGTGAAACCTCCGGCCAATCTTACCTTATCAAACTTATTTCGAACCGACTAAGCACCCTGGGAACTGAATGGACGAAAGGAAGCTAACAGCCTCCCATGTTCGAGTCAAGCCATCACCGAATACTAGAGCGATTTCCACTAACAATGGCGCCATTGATAAGAGAGCTTCGATTTATTTTTTCAGTGTCAACTATCAATGGTTTTTTATGCTCGTCCAAAATTAGCAGTAAAACATTGAACGCAATTCCCGTTCGTCCCTATCGAATTAAACTTTACGTAACTATTCGCCGATGACTCCAGCTCCTCTCTGGCATCGGGTCGTTGACCAAGACACTTCACAGCGGCCCTCCCTCCCCACCCTACCTCGATCTCCCCTCCCATCGACCACCCACAGATGAAGAAGGAACGCACGTGACACATTGATGGGAGTAAGAAGTGGAATTAAGGTGGAGGGAGGGTTGGCTAAGAGAAAATAGAAGAAGAAATGATAAAGGACCACTCTGCACGCCCTCCACAATTCCGACAGCCGTTAAGCGAAATGAGATAAATTAATTAGAGCCATTCGAACAGGGTGAATACTGGTCGTGCGGAGGGGAAGGACTAAGGGAGGGACATTGACAAGTTAGGCAGTAATTGTGGATGATGGGCGTGGAAGGGTTAAGGGGGGTCGGGCAATACGCGCGGCAGATGGAGGGGCTTATTCTCCAGGGGGTGCGGCGACGACAAGGAGTGGCTGCTGATGGCGAGGAGGGGAGGGGGCGGAGGTTAGGGCGGTGGTGATGGCTAGGGCGAACAGTTTTAAGTATTTCTCGAAATATGCCAGAAAAAACTTGTAGAATCCTTACAGTTCTCTTCACTTTTGCCTCACATGGCGCTGGTTCCAACGTGAGCATTTCACCGAAGTGTAGATTCCCTTTCTCCCCCCCATCATGGACCCCTCCCCACCTTGTCGCGGTGGAAGGGCTTGCGCGTTCCTTTGATCCCCTAGACCTTTACTAGTGGGGGAGATATTATATTGCTCCCGATAGGGTCACCCATGCTAGTTAAATAAAGGGGTAGAAATAAAACAGTTTCTGGCGAAACTATATAGAGAATTGACTAGCTCTCTCCATTGTGCTGAATGGATCACTTTGGATGATAGGGTTCGCCAGAGAGCAAGTGAGATCAACTTCAAGCAAAAGAAGGTTATCTCCAGAAAGCTAGTTGCCCTGACCCAAGACAAACAACCTTCGATGACGACGAGAACTCCATATGTGTTCAAAGACAGAGTGTTTAATTTTTCCAAACATTCTTTCAACCCTGATGAACTTAGTTTACTGAACAAAGGGCTGAAATATTGCCCAAATATACCCATTTCGATTCGTGATTTGAAAAATCTAGCCGTCGATTCAGATGTAGCCCTTCGGAAAGATGTCTCAGGTGCGAACGAACGCATAGCCTCACAGATTCAATCCTTTGTTTCCAACATGCCATCATTTAACAAAATTCTAAAAAATTCAACAAAGCAATAGTTTTAACTAAGGTCCCCACACCTGAATATCAGGAAGTGTGTAAAGCTTCCATCAACTCATGTGAAGTGATAATAAGCCCCAGGGAGAAACGCAACCTAATACAAATGAATCCATCAGTGCCCAGATTTTTTGGTTTGCCAAAAATCCACAAAATCAGTGAAAGCAATATGTATAGTAGTGTTCCCATTCGTCCTGTGATTTCCAATGTTTTGGCCCCTAACCACTTATGGCCTAGTAAGTTAAACGTCTTATTCAAATATTTTTCCAAATTTTCCCCGAAATACGGAATGAAAAATTCACAAGAACTTATGAAAGTGTTGGCTAAAGAAATAGTAGCCCCCAAGTGCATAATGGTATCATTTGATGTCACAAATTTATTCCCCAGTGTTCCAAGATCAGAAGCTCTGAATCTTGCGGAAGTTACCCTTTTTTAAGCAAGGGTTCCAACCCCATTGATATTTGAATTGTGTTCCTCCTTAAAAGTGTGTGTAGAACAAAACAGTTTCGTGTTTAACGGCAAAATATACCAACAACAAGACGGCTTAGCAATAGGCTCTCCGCTTTCCCCGCTACTAGCAGACATTTTCTTGGACAATTTTGAGCAACTAATGTTTTCTTCAGAGAATCCCCTCATCAAAAATATCCTCTGTTGATATTGATATGTTGATGACTTTTTCTGCGTCCGGACGGGTTCTGACAGACAGTAGGACATTTTTTGAATTCCCTCAATTCCAGATATAAACATATAAATTTTACCAAGGAATTAGAAGCGGAGGGATCCCTCAACTTTCTAGACTTGAATATTACCATTAAAAACAATGGATTTGATTTTTCTATTTTCAGAAAACAGAGTTGTACAGACCATGTCATTCACCATAATTCTAGGCACTATCTCGCTCAAAAATTATTGACCTTTCACGCCATGATACACAGAGTATGTTCTATCCCCTTGTCCAAAGAAAACACTCTTAAAGAACTAAAGATCATTAAACAAATTGCAGTGAACAATGGATATAGAGAAGATTTAATTGATAAACTTTACCGTAAGAAACTATCCCGTTTAGCAAAGTTATCCATATATAGTTCACCCACATATACAGAAAACCAGCCAAAGTGGCGGAGATTCCCTTTTCTTGGTCACTTATCATTAAAAGTACAAAGAATTCTTCCAAAGGAAAAAGTGAGACCGGCCTTTTACAATAAAACTAATTTAAGCAACATGTTATGCCACACGAAAGACCACGTTGAACCACTACACAAAAGTGGAGTATACAAACTCCGCTGCAAAGACTGCAACCGGATGTACATAGGCCAGACGGGGAGGAGATTTGGAACCAGAATAAAGGAACACCGAGCTTGTTTTAAAAATAACATCTCCGCATCACTATTCGCCAAGTACTTGAGAGATTGTGGCCACACCAGCGATTTCACCCCCGAATTTCTACACTTTGAGAAGAAAGGCCACCGTCTCGATGCGCTGGAGCAATTAGAAATCCTTCAACACACGAATTACGGGGAAGATGTTTTGACCAACCATTTTCTTTACCCTTCACATTCCCCGTTATTGTTTTTTCCCTCACCCCCTGCCAACTATCCTGAAACCAAGTAAAAAAACTTTTTCAACAATGTAGCGACTCCTCCCAGCCCGCTACTGAGTCACCTAACTAATTACTAAGTGCCGTTCTCCCAGTTCACAATAATCATTCCCCTAATCCTCTGCCAACTAATCCGATGTCAGGTGGGCTCTTTGCAACATTGTATTGACCCCATCCTTCCAGCCTGCCAAGTATCTAATTGGTTTTTATCTAATATAATCATCCAATTATTGCAAATTTGTAAATATTACCAATCCTCCTTCTCCGCCTCAAACCATAGATTTTAGCCCCCCTCTTCCTAGCTCAACCAATCCTTTCTTTCTTTCCTACCTCCTCTTCCCCTCTGCCCAGAGATATACTGTGCTTGACGTGTATTTTTACCTGATAATGTTATGCTATAACAAAACCTGGGTCGTGAGAATAAAAAGTTTATGTGGAAAAGCAAAGTGGTTTGATTTATAAAAACGTCAATATAAAGGGGTAGAAGCTAAAATAAAGATAGTCCGCGTCTCTATCTCAGTGAGGCGGCTGCTAAGGTGTCTGACGCGGCGACCATTTAATTGATGGTGTCACGTTGTAAACACAACTGAGGACGGTTACGAGAAACCTCATCAATTTATTTTCCCAGATAAACGCTAAGGGAAACAAAGATGCAGTGAATTCTGGCAAATACATGGTAGGCTCGGCCCGCGGGGACTGTGCCAGGGAAGGCAAGGCCTCCTCGGTCGTCATCGAACGAAATCCTTGCGCAAAGGGGTTGAACGCAGAGGAAAAGAGACCCAGAAGAGAACTGTATCGGCTAGGATAAGGTGGTTAAATTATGGGACGATTCTGAGGTCAAGGAACATAGAAAACTTTGAAGGAGATATGGATAAAGGGAGTATATACGGTAGATTTGTAAGAGGTGAGATGGAGAGAGAGCGGGGATTACTGGAGTGATAGTTAGAGAGTATAATGGAGGAGAAGAGACAATTAACGTGGAGTGGCCGTTGTACCCATTATGGAACTGGTGGGGAGGGTAGTGAATAGGGCAAATGGGAGATTGTTCGGAAGAGATAAAAATAGACTAGATCAACATAGTGTTAATTAATGCAAGCATGCCGATGAGTATGCTTCGGGAAGAAAAAGTAGTATGTACAAGAAATTATAAGAAATATTTGAAACAGTGCAAGGAGTAAGTACTTAGTTGGAAATAGGATTGGAACGTAGCGGTAGTAAAAGTTGGCACGGGAGAGAGAGGTGGGAGAGTGCGGTTAAGGAATGAGAAATGAGCACAAAGAGAAAGTCCTGGAAGAGAATGGTTTGTTAATGATTAACACCTAGCCCAAACATCATCACAGGCGCAGTTATGATGCATGGAAGATGCCGGGAGAAATAGGTTGATAAATCAAATACGTAATTGCACGACAGTTCTTTCTAAATTACGGGTGGTGCCCTAACACCCCCCGCCACACGTCCTTGCGGCGGCTTGCGGGGTTTTGAGTGGATGTATTTAGAAACGGCGTCATCAACCGAGTGCAGATGCAGATTGGGGTCATCATTTAGTTTTCAAGAAATGCAACTTAAAATTCCAAAGGATTAGGAAGGGTAGGACTAAGCGTACGCTAAGTGGACACTTAACCATGTTGAACGACGGGAGATAGTATTAGACGTGATTTGCCTCAATTTAAGTTTTTTCATATTTTTTCTTTCCTTCCGACGACTCTCTTCCATAAGGCAAGCGCCTCACATTTATCCAGGCAAACTGTGGCTATCTCATTATCATTCAGTGTGTTCCTCAACTCCTTCCGTCCTTAGTACTCTTTTGAGTTAAATCCTTTGTAAAAATCACAGTTGGTTCTAAGCGTCTCCGCGGTAAACCTAACCGATCGAGTTGATTTCCCTGTTCTCTGCTTTCGTGAAATAATATGCAAGTAATCGTACTTGTATTACGCTTAGGTAAAGATTTAAGAACAGCGTGATTAAGAAGCTCAGGGTCCCGGGAGAGGATGCGGACTCAGACCATGATTTAGTAATAATGAAGTGTAGCATCCAATTCAAAATGATAACATGGAAGAAGGTTTAGTAAATTGGGCATTAACTGGAACTGTAGAAACATTAACTGGAACGACAAGGAAGGAGGATCAGCAGGTTGTCGAGAAAGTTATTGAAACGTTTGATTAAAGACGAGGTTTTTAAAAAGATAAGGGAGAGAAGGAAATGGTTGAATGTAAATGCGGAGCTAGATAGAAGAAATTTCCAAGTGTGTAATAATAAACGAAGGCGGTGACTTAATAGAACGAAAGAAGGGCAAAACAGTGCACTGTACGCGTAGGGCGTCTCAGCAGTGTTAGGAGGCCCGGGTAACTATGGGATAAGAGCGTCTTTCTGTTGGAGGGATGCTTGCCTTGATTTGGCCAATGAAATGGCCAAAGAAGATAACGTTAATATCCCCAGGCAAGGGCGAGGGAATGAAGGTCTGGTAGGTGGCGGATTCAGTGAGCCCATTCATCATTCATCGGCCCTCGGCGTGGATTTTCCTGCAGATGTATGAATTAAACGCTTGGTATGCCGAGAGTTCGGCTTGTTGCCTGTTGTCATTTACCTGAATTCATCATCCCCCTTCGAATCCTTGGATGAACGCGTTTATTGAAATCACTACATTAATGATTCAAATTATATTTCAGCATATTCTACCAATCAAACAAGGATGAATCAGTCTCTATTTTAGAAACATGTCTACTCAACTTCGTGTAGGGAAGTTAATCCAAATAAAGATGCGATCCCTTAAATTCAATATTTTCTTCCGTAAAATTCTGGAATTCGTGTTTAACCACGGCCATGGTTAACTGAGGTAGCCGCAAACATTTAACTCTGGGACTTCATAAGTTTGAAGCAGCTAATGCCGAGGTCCTTTGAGGAATGGGTATGGCTCTAATTCCAAGGGCCTCTGGTTCAACTCTTGATACCGGGATCGTGTCCCATACGATAACATCGAGAATGGGGAACCCCCAAATTTACACCAAATTAAGAAGATTATGTCGTGGCGTGGCAAACATGTATCAAGGGGAAACACATTTCTCTAAGTATTAATTCGTAGTGATGTCATTTCTTTGTTATAGTTTTAAAGTATTATTGTCGAATACTTGATTTTCTTCAATGGAATCATTTGTGAAAATTGTATTCATATTAATCATTAGTGATGTAATAACGATATGTCTTGATTACTCTTTTTTTTCTTTACTTTTTTTATTACAAATTACATTTATGCATATGCCGTGTGCATAAGACACGTGTGTAACGGGAAAAAATTAAAAAAACATACTAATGGATTTAATCGAACCCGAAGCGATCAGGGGTTGATTATCTCGTATCCCTCCGTTTGCACCGTTGCATTATTATGCCCTTCTGGATGTCGACCACTCCCGGGTGTGACGCCGGCAGCGTGTGAAGTTAATTTCAGGCAAAAGACAATGGATGCGGAGGGCGTGTCCTTCAATTATGATTGCGTGCATTGGATGGAAGAAGGTATGGCGGGGGCTTAACCTCCCCCTCACCGCCGCATCGCGTATGCATTCACTAACCTCCTCTCATCTTCCGGAGGCGGGGAGGATGATTTATCCATTGTAGGGTGACAGGGGGGAAGGACTCTGCAGCTGCGCTTCCCTTTACTCTATTTTCTCCTCCTTGAAGAGGGCCGAATTGCTGAAGGATTTCGTGGGGCTGTGGCTCCGCTACCCCGCACCCAAAACCTCCTCGGATTCAGCGCCCCGGGCGCCTCGAACTCCGCCCCTAACCCCTTCCCCCACACGCGGGTGCTGCGGCGGGGGAGAGCACTACCCTCCGCTCTACCACCCTCACCACAAGAAATTCTACAATACTTATGCCTCCGCATTCGGTCTCCTGTTTTCGATTAAAATTCGAATCATTATCATGAGGAACAGGAATACTGCTGAAGGTGGTTCATTGTGAACTCCAGGATTGAAAACGGCTGCTGATTTCGGAATAGCTAATACATACTTGAAAACTGTTTAGCAAAGTATTGACTGCGAAGCGATCTTAACCACATGTGAGCGGAATGATGCGGTGGTTTGTTCGAATGTGGTTCGAATTGGAATGGGGCCGGTGCAATTCAGGTCCGTTGGACACTCGGATTCTCGCAATCGTTGCAAGGCGATCACGCCGAATCACTTCACTTCCCAAATAACTTTTATCCAAGTCTGCGTGCATGGTTGGTGCCCTAACACCACCTCGCACGCGTCCTCGTGTGCCACTGCGTAGACGTACATTAATCCACGTGAAAGTTGCGAAAATATCGACACGCTGTCGTGTCGATCCCTTGCATGCGGTTATTTTTAACCGATGTGCCGTGCGCCAAAAATTAACGGCCATGTCACGGAGTAACCGATGTGGGTGATATTACCGAATTGACTGTGAGGACAATATTATCAATTTTATGATACCGACGGTGAGTTAATACACGACATGGAGGATACTGACAATAAGAACAGCGAAAACGATATGAGGGATATGATGGGCGCACATGTGTAGAGAAGAGAGAACATGGGAGCATTCCAAGGGAAAACTATAGAGATTCGATCCCTATAGTTCCATCGTCGATATTGTAGGAGTGCTACTACTCGACACGCTCGAAAACCTTCCCTTTTTGATGTATCTTCGCCTCATTGACATTTTGTTTGTCAAATGTCGACAGCGTAAAATGAATATCGTGTTGTTCCACGCCGACATCTCCCCGACAACGATGTTCATCTCAATCCTTTCGATAATATTAAGGCCGTCGCTCGTCTCACGCCTCCGAGGGCCCTCTGGAAATCCAACCTGCCCCTTGCTCGTATTCCCACAGTATGCCCCCTCTTCCCTCCCTCCCTCTTTATATCCCCCAGAATCGGCCTTTCACACGCCCAGCCCTCCACCCTGCAGGGTCCGCATGGGAACCCGAGGCGAATGGTCCCTTGGTTCTGAACTGTCGAGGAGCCCCCGGTCCCTCCTCCTCCCTAGCGGCGGCTCTGGATCATCACGTCTCATGAGCGAAGAAATAGGGCCGCGCAGGGCGCCAATCCTTCTCATCCCCCAGGTTTCACCCCCCACCCTCACCCCCGTCTACAAGGCGTTGGTGCCAGCAGACTAGAGTGCCTCCCCTTAAAACACGAAGCCCCTTGGCCCAGCCAGCGCATTGGGATGGAGGGAGGGCGCACTCAAAGCAGCGAACATCGAGCGTGATCTCGAGGAAATCTATGCGGCGAATGTTTTTAAATATCCCATCTAATTTCAAGTGTGTATATGGAGGATAACACGCGATGTATGTTGTCTAAGGTAGTCACCAGACACATTTGTTTATGTAACACACGACAAATACTTTTTCCAAGATTGCGGACCGAATTCGAAAATTTGTGACGAGTATATAGAAAATAACTTCATTAATCTGATCTATTTTCTTATATTAGCAGGTACATAAGTAAATGCAAAATGTATTTATAGACAAATTCAGGAAAATATTTTTTTATTAGTTAAATATAATTACAACGTTAAATTTTAATTTTCATCTGTCTTTTAATGATTCAACATCAGCAACCGCGGGAAGTACACGACTTGTTGAAGGGAGAAAAATCGACATTGTACGTATTCAGGGTGTCTCAAAAATGTGCAATTGAATTTTCCGCGCCGCTCCTATTGGTTGGAGTGGGATCGAAAATGACCCTGATTATTTGGACAACGTCGTCACTGGTGATGACACCTGGGTTTTTTAATACGACTCAGAAACTAAACGCCAAAGTCATTAGTGGTACACCGATCAGTCCCCCAAGCCCAAAGAAGCAAGAATGAGCAAATCAAAAGTGGAAACAATGCTCATTTTATTTTTTGGCAGTAAAGGAGTTGTCCATAAAGAGTTTGTTCCCCAAGGACAGACCATCAACGCTCCCTACTACGTGGCTGTGCTGTAAAGACTCCGAAAAAGGCTCATCCGAACGAGAAAAGACATCCGCTACCTGGAAACTCCATCACGACAACGTGCCACGAGTCCGCGAGTTCCTGGCCAAACACCAGGTGCAAAAGCAACCCCACCCACCCTATAGTCCTGATGTCGCCCCAGCAAACTTCTTTTTGATCCCTCGGGTGAAGGCAGCCCTGAAAGGAACCCGTTTTTCGTCCATTTCAAGAGATCCAATCAGCCGTGACGAAGACCTTGCCAGAGGTCCCCGAAGACGCCTTCCAGGACGCGTACCGGTCATGGTCAGAGTCGCTGGAAAAATGTGTAGAGGCCCAAGGACAGTATTTTGAAGAATTTTAGATGTTTGTGCAAATCTGTTCAATTAAATACTTTTTAAAAATAAAACCATTACTTTTGGAACGCATCCTGTATAAGTGAACTCTTTGAGTTCAATTTTTCATTATTATTTCCAGCGGTAACTTTTCCTTCATTTGACGCCATCTGTTTTACGAACAAGGACAGTCGATTCCTATTTGGGTTAACTCCGGGTTAACTTAAATGGGTACTTACATTGATATCGCAGAAATTTTCGATGAATCCAAAGAAAAATGAAACCAAGTTTTCTGATATCTGAAGAAATTATTCCGAAATTATTATCAATAAACCATTCACGAATGAATCATAAATGAGAAAATAAGTTATGTACCTATTGGACCTTGAAAATGAGCGGCATTTTCTTCGCTAAGGGTCTTTAGAAAATTAAAAACCCATTTAAAATTTTCAGATGTTTCCTTGCAATCTTCCCCGTAATAAATTAGAATTCCAAGGAAACTTGTGGCCCTTATTTTCCTTGATTCATATTTAACTCCATTTAAAATGTTGGGAAGACTGTTAAGATAGAGAAACCCCAGTGTATGACATGGGAAAATGAATATTTTTTCCCATTTAGCTAGCATATTTTTCATCTCGGTATTTCAAACGGTTACATGAGTCACAGCATTCTAGAAAATACTCTCATTCTTAAATCATGAACTTTATGTTGGTGGAACTCATGGGAACAATTTAATCTTTGTGTACGCTGTCATTAAAGTCAATTTCTCTTTCTTGAGGAAATAAATGCGTGATTTTAGGAGCATTTCGGAAAGCAAGCACTCGAAACATTTTCACCTATGTAACTGCCGTAATTTCATTGCGAACTGTATTCAAACGTAGTAGATATTTTTTCGGGAATGATGTGACATCAATCGATTACTTTTTTTTGAACAATTTCATTACTACATTTATTTATTTTTTATCTGCAGTTAAAATTATAGCAATCTGTAAACATTACATAAAGCACATGTTTTGGATTCCAATTGGACGCTTCCTACAATATATGCAATGTTTTGTCACTGTTAGTCGTGAATTCTTGTTACCTCTTTTGTCCCAATGACCGAACCTCTAGAATCCTGGTATTCGAGTGTAAATATGATTACACCGTTGCATTATAATTTGATTTTTGAATGGCGAGGAAATTATTATAAATCATTAGAAGTTATTAATTTTAAGGCTAAATATTCAAAAGGGGCAATCGTATAAGAGGTAAATCCACATAGAAAAACGATGACGCTCGTTGGCGGGAGAAAAAGGGTTTTAAATCATTGAAAACCATTGAGAATAACTTGAAAAAACATCAGAATAATTAAGAATAAACAGCGAAAGTTAGGCGAACGATCACGTTTATTTTATCTGAATTCAAGTAAAAACCTTTGAGACAAAATTTAATCTTTCTTTAGAATGAAATACACATCAACTAACGAGGTTAACTAAACTTTTCATTATTTTTATAATCAACAAAAACCTAATCAAAATGTTTTTCGGTGAATTATATCATCCCGCGCAAATATGACTATTAGCTCCTCATGGGTATTCATCCCAACCTCCTCGATATAAGAAAGTCTCTCAAATACCAACAAGAGCACAGTAGGTGTACTCTCTATTGCGATAATTGGGGATGATTACACTTTTATTTGTGTTGTCCAAACAAAATAAAGAATAATTTTTCCGCCTTCGTGGACGGCTGGAGTTGTGGCGGGACAGGTGACGGGTGATAGGTCTTGGGAAAGCAACGTGACCCGCCTCAGTTGTCTGTGGGCCGTTACAGTGCGCTGTTCACTAAAAAACCGAACCCCCATTCGAGGGTCGCGTCACGAATTCACGATTCCACGTTCTATGGAGCAAATAAAAGAATGTTGTGTTCAGTTCCGCATGATTCGGGATATACAGCAATGTCCCGAGGAATGGTTTTCCGCTGGCATAAGATGTCCCGGGAGGGTAGAGGGGAGAAATGCCCTGGACACCCATCAAGTACACAGTGTGATGAAAATGTGCAAAAACTTAGGCACACACTCCATTCTGATTGACCCCCAAGTGTGTCAGGCTGTTAACAAAAGAGTGCAATGTTCAGAAAATCACAGTGCATTGCATTCTTAGAGAAGGTTCAGCCATGAGAAAGGTGTGCCAAGATGGTCCTCGAGGTGCTGTCGGAAGACTGCTTGCGTGACAATGTTGCCTTGGGCCTCTTGGACCACTGTGAAAGTGACCCGCCTTTTGTAGAGTAGGTGGCTACTAATGACGAGACACTGGATCTTTGAGAACGGCCCAAGTACAACCTCTGTGAGTACCATTTTGAACCACTCGAGCATGTCGAAGAGGCCAAGACAAAGTGCCCGAACGAGAGTCCTGTTGATGCCTTGCCGGGAAGCAAACCGCATCTGGTAGAGGCACTGAAATTGGTGTGTACCATGCATAAGGGTGCCGGTATGAAGAACTTTAGCAATTTGTACTACGATCTGCGATAAATGTTTTTCACCTGATTTCCTTCATTTAAGATCGTCGGTTATATCTTAAGGCTCAAGATTGGCCCAATCAGTTTATCTCTCCTTCTTCTTAGTGTCCTCCATAGGTATTCATCAACGTTTATTTTCATCATTCTACGGTAGTATCACATTTTTAATACTAACTAATTCGGTCTTCCCCTTCTGCTATCTTAGATGAAGGAAACATGGAGGGTAAGAAATACAGGATAGGGCTAAAAATGAAGTAGGAAAAATAGTTAATTTGCGTGAGAACTTGAGAAGGGAATGAAGAGAGATTTGTGGATTGAGTTCAGATAGTGTGAACAGGAGGAAGTGAGTGGGCGCAGGGAAATGATAAAAAAATGTGTAACGTAGTGTATCTTGGCAGTAGTGTACGTTCGCGAAAGATATATGGGAGGATGTATGGAAGGATATATATGGGGATGGAAAGGTATGTGAATGCCGTCAGAAAGATTGTCGGTCATAATGCGTGGATTGCATGAAAAATGATTGCTGGTCTTAGGCAAAAAATGTGGCAATGAATATAAGGTCTCTCCCAAAAATAAGTAGAATAAATCCGGTGAAAAACATTTATCGCAGGTCAAAGTACAAATTGCTAAAATTCTTCATACGAGCACCCTTATGCATCTTCACACCAATGCCAGTGCCTACGCCAGTTGCGGTTTGCTTCCCGGCAAGGCATCAACAGGACCCTCGTTCGGGCACTTCGTCATGGCCTTTTTGACAGAATCCAGTGGTCCTAATTGGTACTCACAGGGGTTGTACTTGGGCCGTTCTCAAAGACCCATGTCTCCTCGTTTCAAAATATACAATTTTTCTAGCTATGAATAAAGGAACGCGATTCCGATTCCTCTCCACAGGTCGCCACTTGGTTCGCTACTGCAACGAGGAGATCCTGGCCGGCGCAGCGCCGTCGACTCGGGGCGGCCAAAAGGGCAGCAACGAACGGACGGAGGCGGAAAATGCCGCGAAGATGGGGGGGGAAAGGGGCGGGGAGGGAGCTGCTGAGGGGGAGGAGGACGGGCCGGGAGGCTGGGAGGAGGGGGAGGGCTTCGTCGCGAGTCCCGGTTACCCCAAGTACTACGTGGCGGGGGCAGGGGCGGCCAGGGCCGGTGGAGGTTGCGAGTGGGTCATTCGACCGAGGCAGCAAGGACAGAGGGTCCAGGTTACCCTGCTGGACGTCTCCCTAAGGGGTGAGCGCGACACGACGATGCAAGCGTTGACCCACCACAGTAAAAACAGCCCAATGGCGGACGCTCTTCCAATCATAGAAAAATGTCCGCTTTCACGAGGTGTCCCATGGGCCTTGATCTGGTGGGAGGCCTTCTGAGATCTGATGACCTCTAGAGCTCTTCTTATGGGAGTAATGATAATTGCTCCTCGTAAGGTCACCCGTTGGTTCGATGGCAATGGGGCAATTGTGGGAATTGGGGCGATGTGTAAGAGAAATACTTTTCTCAGCGAGACCTTTTGAATGATGATACTAAGTTAAAAGCACTATCTATTGACGATGGAAACTGAAAACCACCTGAATTAAATGTGCCACGAATTCATGTTGGAGGCAGCAATGAAAATCAGTCCGGGCAACCGCGCTAATCGGTCCTCAGGGTGTTTCAGCGGGAGAGGCGCCGTTATATTACGCCAACCACTTGCAAAGTGGAATCCACAGCAGCATTAGAGAAGAAGACGACCAGTGAGAATAAGGGCTTGAAATTAGGTCGGTTTTGAGGACAGATGAATTATAAAATACGATAAAGAGAAAGATGGAGAGAGTACAGAAAGAGGTTTTAGGGCTATCCGAGGTGAGATGGAAGGATAATAGGGATCAAGGAATTAGATAAACTTAGTGGATAGTGCAAAATTTATCTTGTTCTCTAATGGACTGTGGCGCGTCGCGCACGACTACGAATGCCTGTGACATTGCATGTACGGTATTTCGTCACAACACCTTGTTCCTTTAAAAGCCCAAACATTTCAGTGTGTAAGTGCCCGTCTCGATAGCTTAACTGGCTAAAGCACTCCTGGCCGGATATCGAGGGACCCGGGTTCGAATCCCGGTCAAGGTGAATGATTTATACACTCTTAAATTGTTGAAATGGAATGCATGTTAGCGGATGACTCCGTTAAAAGTTACTGTTGCGCCATCTCGCGCAGTTTCTTGAAATTTGTTCTCTAATATAAATGTTACCAAGCATTAGTTGCTCAGTTAGCCAAGGGATTGCAAGCATTGCTGAGTGAATGGGAGGTTCAGTGCGATAAATATGGGATGAGAATCAATATTAATAAAACAAAGGTTATACGATTTTCCAGAAAGAAAAAGGCTAAACTAAATATTAAAATAGGCGGGGGAAAAATAGAGCAGGTAGAACAGTTTACATATCTCGGAAGTATTTGGACCAATAAGGTCAAAGTGGTAGGGACGTAAGGAGAAGAATTGTGCTAGGCAAGGAGGCTTTCTCAAGGAGGAGGGAGTTGATTACGGGGACGTTGAGTAGGGCTGTTAAGGCAAGACTCGTAAAAACTCTGATATGGAGCGTAGCTATGTTCCGCGGAGCACGAGACCGTTGAAATAGTAGAGTTTACTCGAACGATAGTAAATGCAGCGGAGGGAAAGAGAGTCAGCGAGGGGTGCCCATATTAGAGGTGCGGTAGAGGTAGTGTTGAAGAAAAATTAAGAAACAAACGTGATGCACATTCAAGAGTAGGTTTGTGATAGAATATTATCAGTAGAAGGAAAAGCTGAACCAGCAAACTTGGGTACTATGTAGGTCTACATGTCAGCAAGTAATCATAGGGAGGTACGTAGAAATAGAGGATATCAGTTACCAATCCATTGTGCTTCAATATGTGTCCAAATTCATCCACTTCTTATTTACCTTGGTGATCTTCATATTTTCTTTTCCTCTTCTTCTATACTAAATATACTTCCTCATGCCTAACTTTGTCTGTCTAGTTAATTTTCAGCATTCTCCTCTTCAGCATCATGTTTCAAAGACTTCTATTCTTCGCTGCCCCAGTTTTCCATTGTTTCATGTCTACAATCCCTAGAATGCCATTTCCCGTCGCTCACAGGTCTTCCACCGTTTCCAATACCACGGCGATGTCATTTGAAAACCAGAGCAAGTTAATTAGTTCGCCATTCACCTTGACTCCTTTTATGTTCAATTCTTTTGCTTCTTTTATTGCCTCTTCTAAATATACGTAAAATCGCGCTGGCGAGATTTTACATCATTTTCTGTATCCTTTTCATAATTATGGCATCTATTTTCCTTCCGTTTGCCTTGTAATTAACCCATTCTTGTGGGGGTTATGGATTATTCTTCTTTCGCCGTAGCCCATTCCAAGCTTCTATTCCTTTGAACATCTTAGAGCAGCTAGGCTGGGAATAATTCGCGTAGTGAATGTTAAATTACAGATTGAACCTCTTGCATAAATTGGAAGGATGTATCTTTAGCAGTGATGATGAAAATGTATTATTACCCCCTTCGTTGTGCGGTAGGAGAGATCATGTCAGTTAAATTAGAGAGTTTAAGTGAATAACAGATAGATTTAAGATGTCATTTTTTCCACGTACGATAAGGGATCACAATGACATTATCCAACCATGGTAGGAGTCATATTCGGGTCAAAATTAGTCTGGTGAGTATTTACCACCTCTCACACACCCTAGCGGTGGAGCGGTGGTTGCAGGGTACTAAAATATCAAATATCTATTTGATGTTGTGAAAGGCCAAGTCCATGAATGCTTAACACGAGGGCTTGATTTCTTTCATCACTTTCCGCTCAGTACCCTTAGTGTTCCCACTCTTGCTCCTTCCCTGAATCAGAAATCGTTTTTCATTTAGCTTGCTTTATCTTTTCTTCTATTATATGGCTAATTAAACGTAATAGATTAAGTATTTTAGATGCGCGAGGCATGAGGCTTCATGCTCCGTGTTCTTCACATTCATCCGTTCTTGGTTTCTTCGGTATTTCAATATTCATACTCTTCTCGAAGTCCTATGGCAGCTTTTCGCTTTCGTAATCACCTTTGATTATTCTAAAGAGTCTATCTTTCGCTTCAACCCCCGGTGCCTTGTTGTTCCCCTGTAGATTTAGAGATCAGAGTAAAATTGTCCGACCCCTGTAGGGGTAAATATATTGTGGTCAAAATTAGTCCGGTGTGTATTTACACCCCCTGCCGCACACCCTAGCGGTGGCTTGCACGGTACATAGATAAATAAAGCAGAAGAAATTAGATATAAAGTTGAGACGACGAAATACAAAACTTAGGCGGTTCGATTCTCGAACCTGGTTGTTTCTTTTACAGTCCTCTCCTCTTTTCTATGGCATCAAAGATTTCTCTTTATCCCCGTACGGTGTGAGTATTCACCCCCTACCACACACCCTTGTGGTGGCTTGCAGGGTACATAAATAAATAAAAAAATGAATCATGGCTATGATGGCTATGACCAGATGATGCAACAGTGTAGCAATACTAGTAGACAATGATAAATTATTCCCTGTGGAAACTATGGAAGTCTTTGATTCTTTCTTCGTGTTTTACAAATTGATTTCCTTAATCAGCTCTCAAATAGAGAATGATTAATCTCGAGGCCAGCCTTTTATTTTGACTTGCAAAAATGCATGTACAAGCCTATAATACGCTGAGCAATGAAAAAAGTGTCATATTAATGCTCTTTGAGTCTCGTCTATCTGTCTTCATAGAGAGAAAAACCCTCTGGGAAATTAATGTGCTGGACCCTAATAACCACGTTTTTAGAACTGTTTCCGGGTAGTCACGATGCCACGTTGTAATTAATTTTATGTTGAACTTTGAATGTTTTATGCCCGACACAACGTGGTTGCAAATGTTTGGTTTTAATTTCCGCTGCAATTCTTTTAATTCCTCCCCCTGCTTCACCCCTCCCCTCCGAAGGCGTTGGCCCCTATGAGCAAGAGTGTTCCGATTGGCTGGAGGTCACAGCCGGCAGTTCGCTGTCCGCCGGTGCCCCAGAGGGCGACTCGGAGGACGAGAGAGTGCTGCTAGCCGGGTGTGGCGAGGCGCCAGAGGCCGTGAGGATCGAGTCCCCGGAGGAGGCCCCTGGACTCCGGGTGGCCCTGAGGTCTGCCTCCGGCTCTCTCTTCCCCAAAAGGGGTCTTCTCTTCCACTACAAGGGTGAGATTCTTCCGTCTGATCATTATTTTGCGGCGGATGTTGCGCATCCATCTTATGAGTGAGTAAACTTTGTATATATTCACAATGAAATTCTGATGATACTACGGGTATGGACGCGTTGACGACATCATGACTCTCAAAATGTCACCACATGGCCGGTAAACGTAAATTTCCAATTTTATGGAGGTGGGTTAGATTGGGGGTAGTGAGAGGGAAGAGGGAGGGGGGTGTTAATGGAATGGATAGGCATAGGCGGTTACGAATTCACTCTAGTCAAGATCTAGGGTACTTCCGCAAGGAACGAGTATCCATCCAAAATATTTTATTTTATCAAATGTCCATTATTTCACTCTTTTTATCTCTAGTTGTTCCTCCATCTCCATTTTTCGTCGTTTTTCTCGAGAAAAAGAGTGTCCGGAATAGAGTAATTAAGTGTGGTCCATCTCCCACGGGTATCTGGGTAACATTTCCATTTCGGATATTTCGCATGTGTTCGTCGGCGAGTAGTTTGATCGATATCACCGTTTGGCCCAAATAGACTGAGCTGCAGTAAGCACATTTCAGTTAGTAAATGCCACTTTTTCCATGTTTTCCACTTGGTCCTCAATGTTATTCACAAAAGTTCGGAGGTCGTTTTTGTCGTTACATTCAGCCTTAAATTTGTTCCTTAAAAATAGTTTAGTTACAGTTTGAAAGATTTCTCTGAAACAGCGAAGTATACATCGACTAAAAATTTTCTTCGTCATTTTCCTGGGATGAATTAGGCTGCCTCCTCATTTTCATGGTGTGATTTAATCATTTCTTCAATTAAATTCTTAATAGTGCCCGTTGCTAACGGCTATCATTTTGTTTACATTTAGTTTATAGGTAAAATTATGCATGTGAAGTGAAATATTCTGCGATCTGTATATGATGAAATGAAATGCAAATAGCTTTTGAGAAAAATGATGTAGGGAATAGAATGGAATGGCATGGTCTGTGTGATGCCTTCCGGTAAACTGAGAATTTGTTAAGGAAATTTTTGGATTCTTTCACGTCGCAATTGCATTGGAAACTCGTGAATTCCCTAAAGAGATACTTCAAATGGGGTGGACGCCTTCTGGTTTCGATGATGAAGAGGATGGGAAGCCCTCTGGTTTCACTGAAAACCGCGGGTTTGACGGTTGCATTTGTTTCATGACTTTTTGGAAGGCCAAGGAGAGTTCATAACGGCCATATTGTTGACTTCATTTTGCAAAAAAGTCGGGATCAGAAATGAGAGCTTCTTTCCTTTCCTTTGGAAAGTATTGCACTTGGGTGTCTCACACTACTAGGGAACTTTTTGTGAAGTTGTGGGTTTTTCAATATATTGAACATTGTTCATCATAAAATCCAGTTGCCCTTCTCAGCTTTTTCTAATGTTAGGTTGTTGTAGTTCACGATATTTCGACTGATTCGCGATCCTCCTTCGCAGCCCTGGGGTGCAGGTGGCCACCACCTCGAGCGCCTAAGGACGGGTACCTGGTGTCCCAGAACGCGTCCGCTGTGCAGTACATGTGCTGCGTGGGCTTCAAGTTCCCCGACAGCGGCCGTCGAGAGAGAGAAATTCGGTGCGACGAGCAGCGCGGCCTGTGGCGGGTCCTTGAACCAAGTGAGCTGAGCGAGCTGCTACCTGATTGTGTCGGTGAGTGGTCATTGGGACGTGGGCATCGAAAGGGCCTAGGCAGAAGATGAAAGTTACAGAGCACAGTCGACGCCACCTTGTTTTAAACGCCTTACATCATCTCCTAGTTCCAAAATGTTCAATTGTAAAGTTCTGCTATCGTAGTACCAAATTTCACGAAGAGAGTGCGCTAAGGTGTAATAACGGGATTTTCGTATTTTATATTAATATACTTTAGATACTAAACATTGGGCTATTAAGAAAAAAATGGTAATTATTCTGAGACAATGCAGTGGTAATAAAAACTATAGCTAGGACGCAAATGAAAATATATACATTCTGAATATTAATTTTCGTACCATGAATAGGTAAGGAAATGGGTATTTTTTATGTTGATCATAGAGCATTGCTTTGAATGACACTGACTTTAGACAACCTTGAGCTACATAATTAACCGCATTTGCTAAGGTTTATGGCTAACATCAACTATCATGAGCATCATTAACACTGATAATTCTTGATTCAAGTATCAATTTCACAACTTTCTTTAAAATACTCCAAATACAGACCTTTCTGGCATCAGTCTGAGTACGAATCTTAGAGCATTGGCATGGTGGAATGGCTTGTGCATCCCAATGCTCCCAGTGGGTATGCTGCTCCTGGTAGGGTCACCCATGCCAGATAGGTCATAGGATTGAATCAAATGAAAGGTAGCCCTCATAGTACCTTTTTCTCAGTGAAGTGGCTGTAATTGTGTTTTCCAAATGTGTTTTAGCATCTTCACTCTAATTGGTTGCTTTAATAATATTACTAATTAAATTTTCGGGTCTAGTTCCTCCATTTGTGAGGTAAAGTACCTCCAATGCCTTCCTTCCTTCTACTTATTCATTACAGTCAACCATCTGATATCTTCATCCCTTTTAAACATAGGCATCACACTAAGATGATTTCATCCTCAATATCACCCATTTCAATTTTGACCTTATCTGGTACTGAATCAATTTCATCACTATTACTTTCAGAGACTTCACATGCATCTTCTTCAATTTCTTGATGAACAACTCTATATAAATGTACCAGGAACGTAGCTACAGTCGTGAATCAATGCAAACAAAAAAGGCTGAGGCTTGATTTGCACTAAATGATAAGAAGAAGAAAGACATTTATTATTATTATTCCATTTATTTATTTTTATTTATTATTATTATTATTTTTTATTATTATTTGGTGCCATTCAAGTTTACGGTCCCAGTATTTTTTGTTTTCAAGAAAAAGAAGGTTTAAAAAAACAGGTTACAAGTTAGGGGAGAAATAGGGGAAACACACACTAGGTTAGTCACTTGGGTGTGTTTGGGAAACAGTGACCCACGCATACCTCAATCACACACAAAAGGCAAAATAAATAATAAAAATAATAAAGCAAACAAACAACCACTCGATCGCTAGGGTGTGTTAAGAAATAACAGTCACTCTCATGATTCACATTCACACACACACACTCAGAGTTTGCAAGGATCCCTCATATGTCAGTGACCCATCAACCAGACAAATAAATGCAAAATTATAAAAGGATGCAATGAAGCAGAAAGGACTTACGTGAATACACAGTCACTCGGGTGTGTTAGACCTTTGTGAATTTCACACACTCACTCAGTCAGGGTTTACAAGGATCCCTCCTATGCCATTGACCCGTCAATCACACAGATGAATATAAAATTATAACACGGATGTATGCACGCTCTCGCTCATTCACTCAATCACTCAGGTGTGCTTCACAACACGGACCTTTGCGACTCACAAGTACTCACACGTTCAGGGTTTACCAGGATTCCTCCAATGCCATATCCTATTCTTAACACACCCAAGTGACCTAGTGTGTGTGTTCCCTATTTCCTCCCCTTACTTGTAATTCTTTTTTAACCTTCTTCTTCTTTTTTTCTTCTCCTTTTTTTTCTTATCACTTCGTGCTAATCAAGTTTTGGCCTTTTTTTGTTTGCGACAACTCTATGAAAAGTTCATTTTCACTTATAAGCATGCTTTCTCCCATTTCAGAATAACTGTGATCACAAAGAGTAAAAAGTAATATTCCAATAATATCAGAGGGGAGAAGAACAATGTGAGCGGCAGAGACACTATGAGAAAACCAAAAATTGAGACCTCTAGACTTTGAAGGCAATTACAATGTCATTCTCAGTGAGCTAAATTTTTTTGGACTTAGAGCTGCCCAAGTTCAAAAATAACGAAAGTTACATGACATATAATGCAGAGCTGGGCCCCAAAAGACCCTCAGAGCTCAATAACCTGGGAATTCTTGTAATTTAAGTGAATACACTCTTGCTGTAGATTTTCACCTCCATATATGATTCTCTAGGAATATGTGAATCATCAATTACCTCAGAAACAATTTAATTTCCAAAATGTATGTCACGAGTCACCAGAGACCTGAGATCTGTACTCCAAGTGTTAAAAAATCACATTTTTTATCAGCATTTGCTGAGAGAAATTAGCTTCACAATGTATGGGAACTTCCAGCAGATATCATGCATGAGCTCAAATATAAGAACTGATGGAATCATAGCACTTCTACATAACTGTGATTGATGAAATGCTTAGCAACTGAGTGATTGATAAAAAATTCTGAAAATGAATGTTTAAATTTAAAAAGATGTGAAAAAACCAATTTCTCTTTTTACAGAATTACAACAGATTTACAGAATTGACAATAAAATACAAGCACATGTTCGTGCTATGAGTGATTACATTTCCTAAATGGCACAGAAGCAGAGAGGAATGTGGATCACTGCCAACTGAAAAAATAATAAGAACTTAATATACAGGAAGAGGATCTACAAAAAGTTATATGTGGTAAAGACAGCCTGCGACATGGAATTGCAAGATGGCAAGATCTCAAAAAAAAAAGAACACTTAGATACTACATCACAAAGATCGGCATTTTCACTTTCCACAAAACTGATTAATCAACAAGCAAGAGTGAATGCTACAAACAGAGGCATCATAGGTGCTACAGGATTAACACCATGGTGTCCAAAATTTATGAAGAGAGACGACCTATATATGAAGATGAAAACTAAGATAACACAAAAGATGCCAACAGAATATAATACTACATTTGGGAGAGGCAACCGACAGCTGAGGTCATTTCCGCCATTAGGGATGGAAGGGAATGAAGGAAGGGTAGAGAGATATGCAGTATTAGCATTTACCTACTCTTAACGAAAGGCACCAATTGGTTTAACGTCCCATTCAACGGGCAGAGTACTCACTTAAAGTGCTCTCCACATAGGTCTTCAAGTATGGGTTAGGGTACTACTGGAAAAATTTGTGGTCTCCAGGATTTGAACCTGGGCCCTCTGGGTTCAATGTGCTGTCAAGCAAATTGTAGATACTAGAGATTCAAAAAGTGTAACTGTAAGAAATTTTAGACTTGACAACATACATATCATGGTGGTGTCATCTTGCTGCGCTGATAGAAGATAGTACGAAGAACTGAAGTAGGAAATAATACGAGCACAGGGTACTGAGCTGGGCTGGACTGAAAAATATATTGCTCTTGTATAATTAAAATATAATAAAATGACATTAATTTCCCCGAACAATTTTTGTCGATGTGCCCTTCTTTTCCTCTTTATTGTATCATATTAGGAAACTATTTCAGAATGTAAAAATCATTTGTTTGACCTCGGATACTTCGATGCCTGGCCGAGTGCTTTAGCTAGTCAAGCTATCGATGCATCACATAGTTACACATTTGAAAGAAACACAAAATATACATATGCACGATATTTTAAAAATTCTTTTGTAAGAGACATTGAAGGAACGATGATGTACTTTCGTCGAGGGAATAATTAAATTCATCCTTTACCCTTGTTATGGTTTAGATCCAAAACTCGGAATAACTCTACATCCAACTGAGCGCTTAGCCAATTTAGCTACCGAGGCACCCTTTGGATATCAAGGGATCCGGGGTCGAAACCCGGTCAAGGCGATTGATTCGTACACTTTAATATTATTCCATTACAATGCTCGGTCCCTCCCATGGACTACAACCTTGTCGTGGTGGAAGGGCTTGTGTGTTCCGATGACCCCTAGAGCTGTGCTGGCGGGAGTAAGGATAATTACTCCTGGAAGGGTCACCCATGCCAGATAGGTCGAAGGTTAGGAGCCAGACGAAAGGTAGTCCACGCAGCGTCTGTTCCTCAGTGAGGCAGCTGCAATGGCGTCTGACCCCAGGGGGCGGCCATTAAGTGATGGTGCCACGTTAAAAACACTATTGAGGAAGGCAACGGGAAACCACCTCAATTATGATTCCCAAGAATATTATGATGGGCACTATAGATAATATGAGTCCTGGCAACTACGAGACACGGCCCAAGAGGCCGTGTGTCGTGCCCGGCAGCGGGAGAGGCAAGGCTTCCGCGGTCGTCATCCCACGAAACCCTTGCGGGGAAGGAATAACTTCAGCAGGACAGAAGACTCAGAAGAAGGCGAAAGTAGTTAGAATAGGAACCTGGAACGTCAGGACAATGTTGAGGAGAGGCAAATTAGAAAATATTAAGCGAGAGATGGAAAGAGGTAACATAGATGTTTTAGGCCTCTGCGAGGTGAGATGGAAGGATAGCGGGGATTACTGGAGTGACAATTATAGAGTAATATACAGCGGCGGGGATGAGAGCCAACGAGGGGTTGCCGTAATTTTAAATAAAGGGGTAGGAAGAAGCGTAGTCAACACAGAGCAAGCGACAGATAGAATTTTACTCGTAGAGATTAAAGCAGAACCGACGTACCAGGTCATTGTTCAGGTGTGCATGCCACCGAGCAACCACAAGGAGGAAGAAGTCGATAGGAAGTACGATGAGCTTGAAGATATAGTCGCGTGTGTTCCTGCAGGGTAACATTTGATAGTGATTGGGGATTGGAATGCGACGGTAGGCGAAGGAAGAGATGGTGGTGAGGTGGGGGACTATGGGTTAGGCACGAGGAATGAACGCGGGGAGAAAGCAATTGAATTCTGCAGGAGACAGGGGTTAGTCATCACTAACACATGGTTTAGACACCACAAAAGGCGTAGGTATACATGGAAAATGCCAGGTGACTCAGAAAGGTATCAGTTAGATTATATTATGGTTAGGCACAGGTTTAGGAACAGTGTGATAAATTCGCACAGTTTCCCAGGAGCGGATGCGGACTCTGACCACAATTTAGTTGTTATGAAATGTAATGTTCGTTTCAAGAAGATAAGGCAAGGGCGGCGGGTTAAAAAATGGAATTTAGAAGCAGTAAATGAATTAACGAGGAAGGAGTATCAGGAGGCTGTAGAGAAAATGATGGATGACGGTAAAGAACTGAGTGCTATCGAAGAAAAATGGGAATGTATCAAGAAAGGGATATTGGAAGCCGCTAAAGACACTATAGGAATCGTTAACGGGAAAAGGATAAGGAAACCATGGGTAACAGATGAGATGATTGCGAAGATGGATGAGAGAAGAAGATGGAAAAATATAAACACAGAGTTAGGCAAAATGAAGTACAAAGAGTTAAACAATAAATTGAGAAGGGCCACAAATAAAGCAAAAGAAGAATGGTGGAAAACGCAATGCGAGGATATGGAAAGTTTACAGAAGAAGGGTGAAATTGGTGCTCTATACAGCAAGGTTAAGTTATTATCGGGAAGTAAGAAGGCAAGAGCTGTGCTAATAGTTAAAGATAAATGGGGTAAGATAATAGTTGAACCAGGAAAAATCCAAGAGAGATGGAAGGAATATATAGAAACACTGTATGGTAAAGAACTTAGGCCGACAAGGTTAGACATAGAAAAGGAACATGACGTAGAAGAAGATAGCTTAGGTCCAGGCATACTCGACGATGAAATAGAAAGGGCATTAAAGGAGATGAAAGCAAATAAGGCAGTGGGGGTGGACAATATTCCTGTAGAAATGTTGAAATGGTTAGGGAAAGGTGGGAAAAAGGCCATATATGGACTGATTCGTAGTATCTATAAGGAAGGAATCTGGCCGGAAGATTTTGTGAGATCGGTGTTAGTTCCTATTCCAAAAAAGGCAAAGGCTTCGTCATGTGAGGATTACAGAACAATAAGTTTGATATCCCACGCAGCTAAAGTTATTCTCAGGATCATCAACAAAAGGATAGAGAGTAAGGCAAATGATTACTTAGGGGTGATCAGTTTGGGTTCAGGAAAGGAAGAGGTACGCGTGATGCCATTGCAGTAATGAGATCACTAGTCGAGAGGAATATAGAATACAATCAGGACGTTTTTGCCTGTTTTGTAGATTTCGAAAAAGCGTTTGATAGAGTGAATTGGGAAAAATTAATGCGTATATTGCAGAAAATAGGAATGGATTGGAGGGACAGGAGACTGATCCGCAACCTGTACATGTCTCAGACTGCTCAGGTGCGAGTGGGGAACGGAGAGTCTGGATGGGCAGTGTTAGGAAGAGGTGTAAGGCAGGGTTGCCCATTGTCACCGGTACTGTTCAACGTATATGTAGAGGAAATGATTAAAGAGGCATGGGAAGAACTGGAGGTAGGAATGAAAGTCGGAGGGGAATTCGTAAAATCGGTTAGGTTTGCTGATGACCAAGCATTAGTTGCTCAGTCAGCCAAGGGGTTTCAAGCATTGTTGAGTGAATTGGAGGTTCAGTGCGATAAATATGGGATGAGAATCAATATTAATAAAACAAAGGTTATGCGATTTTCCAGAAAGAAAAAGGCTAAGCTAAATATTAAAATAGGCGGGGAAAGAATAGAGCAGGTAGAGCAGTTTACATATCTCGGAAGTGTTTTGGACCAATACGGTCAAAGTGGTAGGGACGTAAGGAGAAGAATTGCGCTAGGCAAGGAGGCTTTCTCAAGGAGGAGGGAGTTGATGATGGGGACGTTGAGTAGGGATGTTAAGACAAGACTCGTAAAAACTCTGATATGGAGCGTAGCTATGTACGGCGCGGAAACGTGGTCGCTGAAGCAGGAGGATAGACGTAGATTGGAGGCTTTTGAAATGTGGGTGTGGAGAAGAATGGAGAAGGTGAAACGGACCGAAAGGAAAACAAATGAGGAAGTACTGGAAATGGTGGGTGAGGAGAGGGGTTTGTTGAGAGAAATCCTATGGAGGCAGGAAAAATGGATGAAAGGCGTATTGAGCGGTAGTGGAATGTTGAAGAGGGTAATAGAGGGGAGAATGTTGGGCAAGCGAGGTAAGGGGAGGAACAGGATAGGGATGTTGGACGGGATGAAGGGAGGAAAGAAGTACACCGAGATGAAGAGGGACCTGATATAGATTAATTTGCTAGGTGGGGAGTCACAAAATGTTTATTTGATAGTTGTGTCCATCCAAAAACCTACCTTAACCGGTAGATTACCTAATAATAATACAATGCTCGGTAGCGGATGATTCCGTTGAAAGTTACTGTCGCGGCATCTCCGACAGTTTCTTTGAATTCGTAATAACGCAAATATGAGCGTACCTCATATTTTTATGAAAGCAATCAACCATCCCTTCGCGTAAAAGTGATAAAATTATTAATAAATACAGAGTGTTAATAGTTTTCAAAGTAATCCTTGTAAAATGAATTTTTTGGTTGACTTTCGCTTTTTTAATTTGACTTTTCGGTCCACTTTCACAATTGGAAAAATGACCGAAAAGTCATCTTTAATGTCCAATGGGTTGAGTTTGGCCGAAATCCCTCGATCGAAAAATCGCACTAGTGTGTTGACTTAAAAGGAGACCATATTGAAAAAGATAAATAAATGTGAAGAAAAAATGTCACGTTTATTTGTTAGATCGGAAACTTTTCAGGCTACGTTCGCAGCTCAAAAGATGGCACTAGCTTCGGTGACATTGGCGCCCGGAGAATCGTTAGTTATTTCACTAAACTAATTGGTGAATTTCATTTCCCGTGCACATTAATTTCGTGCAATACTACATACAAATTTCAATACACATCACTAGATATCTTTACATTTCACGCGTAGAAAGAGCGCTTCGTTGCGATCCGCATAATACGACCAAATAATAATGCAATCCGCAAGCAATGTCCTAAATGACGCGATATTCGTGCGATACGATGGATCCTTTGACTGTGTGTCGTCACGCGGCAGTAGTTATTTAATAACTTACATAAGCGAAAGAACTGTGCACATCTTTTAGGTGGCTCGCAGGGTATTTACGTAGATGTATTATCACCGGTGCTGTTCAACGTATATGTGGAGGAAATGATTAAAGAGGCATGGGAAGAACTGGAGGTAGGAATGAAAGTCGGAGGGGAATTCGTAAAATCGGTTAGGTTTGCTGATGACCAAGCATTAGTTGCTCAGTCAGCCAAGGGGTTGCAAGCATTGTTGAGTGAATTGGAGGTTCAGTGCGATAAATATGGAATGAAAAGCAATATTAATAAGACAAAGGTTATGCGATTTTCCAGAAAGAAAAAGACTAAGCTAAATATTAAAATAGGAGGGGAAAAATAGAGCAGGTAGGACAGTTTACATATCTCGGAAGTGTTTTGGACCAATACGGTTAAAGTGGTAGGGACGTAAGGAGAAGAATTGCGCTAGGCAAGGAGGCTTTCTCAAGGAGGAGGGAGTTGATGACGGGGACGTTGAGTAGGGCTGTTAAGGCAAGACTCGTAAAAACTCTGATATGGAGCGTAGCTATGTTCCGCGTGGAAACGTAGTCGCTGAAGCAGGTGGATAGACGTAGATTGGAGGCTTTTGAAATGTGGGTGTGGAGAAGAATGGAGCAGGTGAAATGGACCGAAAGGAAAACAAATGAGGAAGTACTGGAAATGGTGGGTGAGGAGAGGGGTTTGTTGAGAGAAATCCTATGGAGGCAGGAAAAATGGATGAAAGGCGTATTGAGTGGCAGTTGAATGTTGAAGAAGGCAATAGAGGGGAGAACGTTAGGCAAACGAGGAAAGGGCAGGAACAGGATAGGGATGTTTGACGGGATGAAAGGAGGAAGGAAATACACAGAGATGAAGAAGGACCTGATGTGGAGTGTGTTACTCGATTGTGTTTTGTTAGGAGTCACAAAATATTTATTTGGCAGTTGTGCCCATACAAAAACTTACCCTAACCGGTAAATTACCTTATAATGATAATCTTATAACTCTTTTTTACAAGATGAATAATTTGTCAACACCCGTAGCAGAGTCCCATAATTATAATATAAAATATAGAAAAAATAATAATTGTCAAGTCGACAGCTTTGACAACTTCTTTCCGTCTTAATGCAAATGTTTACTCAATCAAATCAACAACCCCACCAAATCCATCCCTCGTCGTGTCCAATCGCGAAATGGAAGCCGGTGGCTCGTTTTCCCGACCAACATTCCTGCTCAGAGAGTGAAGTGATGAATGTTGCAATCGACGAACCCACAAGTGCGACTTCCGACGGCGAAATGCATCCATATAATTCTTCCTTGCTTTGGCGGAATGTGTGCCCATTCGCATCAACTCCGTGCTGGGTCAGGGGGGAGGTGGGGGGGATATTTGAGGGGATCCGTACGTATATACGTGCATGCGATTGCGAGGTGAGGGGGATGATTATCCCTCTCCTAGTTCTTTTTGAAACATTGCGCGAAGCGATAACTGAGCCAAATTCTTCGTAAGTGCCTCGAAGCTGCCGGTGAAGGTGTTAACGTCAGCGATAATAACACTTGCCTAGCTCATTAGACTCATTAGAGATTAAACTCAGTATTCATCATTGATAGGGGACATCAAACCTACTATCAAATGATGTCATGTAGAAAATATTCACATACGTACATTCATTCCCATGGAACCATTCACTTTTGGGAATGACACCGTAGATTAGCCTGGTTTAAAAAATCGGAAGGAAACAAACCCTCCCTTAAACCATTCGCTCTCCTCTCAGGGCGATTCGACTTCCCTTCGTTCTCGTCGCGTCCTGACCACCGCCACCGGCCACGTTGACTGAAAATGGTAAGGGACAAGATGATCGTCTTGCAAATATTCCCATTACACGGCAATCCAATCATCATTCTTTCAGGACCTATCCGATCCTCTCTCCCCCAGTAATATCACAAACACTCACCCCTCATGAAGCCCATGCCCGCACGGCATTCGGTTGGATTGTTCGAGATGCCTTTGGAGGAACGCGCGGTGTGAGGCAATTGAGCGAGTGCGTGATTTTGCTTATCCTGGCAGTGTTTGCAAAAAGAGGGTGGATAACGAGGTCAAAATTCGAGCAAGAACTGACAGGAAGGCTATCGTTCGTAATTTATACGTTGGGTGTATGAGAATAAGAATTTTTGTGTCGAATAAATAACAAATATGGCGGTGTGCACCTCCCCACAAATCGCAAATAAAATAAATAGACAACACCCACCACTAACAGTTGTAACAGCCCCTAATTGAACAATAGATGAAATGATAGGCTCTCACCCCAACTCTTTACTTACTGTAATGGAAAACAAATGTTAATTCTTATTTCAAATTTTATCCCTAAATTTCTAAACCTACGAATGAAGTAGGTTTAGAAAGTAAGAATTTGTGTGGCATAAAGAACTAAGCTAAAATTAATATGAAAACGAATAAATAAAGCAATGAAAGGCTTTGTTAGCTAAAACGAAATGGCAACTAATTTTAGCGACACCAAAAAGTTTATTAATCGATTAACTAAGGCACTAAAAGAGTATAACAAATGAAGCCAGCTAATCAATACAAAGTACGGTACCGAACGATGTTTACGGAATGCCATCGCGCTCTTGCAATCGCCATCGACTCATATAACGCTCCTATCCTGCTTCCAAAATATTCCGTTTGTTGGTGTCTCCCTCGTTTGGAATCACGAATTGTATGGGAGCGAATCTTGAGAGGAATTCGCAAATGTCGAATGCAAATGTCGAATGTAGTGGTGGATACGGGATGGGAGTGTCTGTGTCGAAAATTGAGAAGGGGCATGGTGAGTAGGAATGAGTGGATGTGCGTGAAGGAATGCGGATGTGTTGGTGATTGCGAACACATGTGCAAAGAGTGTGTGTGACTGATTTAGTCATATCGAAGGAGTCGAATGGCCATTGAATCGATGTGGGTGAATAGTTGGAGAGAGGAGTGAGTTGAGAGAGGGGGGTAGAAGAGTGTGTCGAGACGCGACGATAACTTAAAGTCTAAGGAGTAGAATATCATTTGATTATGCAACAGCGTACGTAAGAGGCGGAAGAAGTATGCAGGGAGAAGAAGGTAGTAAGGAGAAAACTATTCAGAGGGAGCAAGTTTCGTGGTATAACTGAAAGTCAGGTTTGTTGTTGGTCTTCTTTTGGACGATCTCGACTTCTTCGACTGCCGAGAAACATTGCCTTAGTTTGTACCTTGTTAATCTTGAGGTTCTACTTTTCCCAACACACAAAATTACATTAAACCTGTCGTCGACTCAATGACTTTTCTCCTACTCCCTTCATTCCGTCTGTCATGGCTAATGCTTTTCTCTCTTACCCAAGGGATCGGGATGGTACGGTGGCTGACGTACAGGCTCCCCTAACTCTGCGGACCCCTTGGCGCCTTTAGTTAAGAATGGGCTAATGTCGACGCTGGGTTTCTTTCCGCCCTTCCTTTCCCACCCATCCCTAACGGCGCAAATGAACTTGGCTGTCGGTCACTTCCCTTAAAACTCCTACTACTACAATTAACACCAACCTCCTAACATCACGGTCTCTTTTGCATCACTCAAATGACCTGTACGCACTTTTGCTGCAACTTTCAACTACGTGCAAACAAAACTTCTCGCCCTCCCATATTCTATCGTCTACTGTCTTAATAAGATCACAGCATCATAGAGTAAAGCAGAACATAAGCGAATCTATTAAATCATAGTCATTTCTCCCATTGCGAATCAATGTTTAGATGGGCGACCATGTAGGGAAATGGTCTCGACACGGGATTTTTTTCCTGGCTCCGCAGCAGGGGTTCGTATTAGGTGATTTATACCCTCGACTATCAAACTAAACTCCATTGAGTTGATAACTAAGGTGATAATCCTTAAAATATCTCGGCATGAAGCCTTCAGTGTGCACTTGGCAAGCAGCGAGCCTTCTCCATCGGATTTCCACTTTCTCCCGTCACGGTCGCTGTGTTTGCTCGAAGTGGGGGAGAGGAGGTCGGCAACCGGACAAACAAACATCTCGGCAGCCTCTCACTCCGAAGGAAACAAAGGGGAAAAATCGATGACCCTTTTCTCGCCGAACCCTCGGGTTCGGAGCGCATCAAGGTGATCAAAGACCTTGCGGAAGAGGGCGGGGAGGAGAAGGGATTGATTTATTCCGCAGACATAGAGAAACATTCCGCCTGTTCCCGCGGGGCGGCGGATGGGGTCGTCGCAAATGGAAAAGGGGCCTCTTTAGCGGCGGGTCTATCATAATAACAACGGCATCGGGCGATATCCTTCCCTTGTTTAAACCCCAGCGTCTAAATGGGTCCTCTTGTCGGGTGAGTTAGGAGGAGGGGTGCGGGGAGAAGAATGGGGAGTGGGAGGGTCCAGGGCTAAGGCGCGATAAACGGATGCCGAAGAGGGGTACACAAACAAAAACTCATTGGCAGAAGAAAATGGACGAATCTTGACAGATATCACCAGATTAAAACAATAGGAAGAAGTAAAACCATAATAAAATCGTAGGCGAGCATGAATACTATAATGTCGCGGAGCGGCAAGGGCGACAACGGCAAGGGGTTGTCGTTGCCTGGATTGGAGGAATCCGTGACGAGGAGGCCCCGCTTTGACGGCGGACAAACGACGGGAAAAGAAACTAAAAAATTCTCCTCGAGTTTTGGTTTTTTTTATTAAAAAATTTGGGTCTGACTGCTACTTTCCGAGTTTCATCGTTTTCAGTTAACAATTTAAATTATATTTTGGGGAATTTATTTATCTTCTTGGGTTGCCGTGGAAAGAATAGTATTAACAAAGACTCCTCGGGCCCCTCCCACCTCTCCATCGTGTAAGTGCATGCGAGAAAAAGTGTGGCCGTTAAGAAGAGAAAGATTGTAGCTGTTATTACTACAACTGTAGTCTACCGATCAAAGGTAGCCTTTTGTTAATATCATGGACACCTATAATGACAAAGAAATTCCGTACACACCTTGTTTCTGAGAACCATTTTTCAGCTCCTTCTCTGCCTATCTCGTCATTCCAGTCAGCTTTCACATTCTTTCCCTCTGCCCTCTCAACCCGCTTGCCCTCTTCATCTAGTAGTCAGTTCCGAATACCCGGACAGTTAGAACCTCAACGTTGAGTGTTGAATTTTTACTCAATGACTTTTTACATGCTTGCAATTAAAATTATTTTGATGAACTAACTCTTTTTTAGGTTTGGAAACTTTTGAGAGGTGACCTTTTTTAACGCGAAGATGAGGTTAAGGTTGTTCTCAATAGATTATTATTAGTAAATCCGTGCACGTTGCATAGTATATGCTATGCTACTACAAAGCTATATTTAAATAAATAAAAAATAAATTCGATAAAGTTGACATTAAGATGAAGATTAAAATATCTATCCAATTTAGGAAATTTTAATGCATTTCGAGAGCTTTCCGAAAAAACTTGTGCCACTCAAAAACACCCGATATAGCCACGCTGTTATCCCCATAAACTGACTTGAGTATGTCAGAAGTCTCTTTCCCGGTTTTACCCAGCTTCTCGCAAATTTTGATGACGTACCACTGTTCCAATAGCCGGTTCAGGACGGAGCGTAACGAGATCACGTTATAGAGGTTTCGCAAACGAACGATCCGGACTCCGTAAAGACTGAAAGCCAACTGCTACCGTCCTCCAGCCTTTCCTGAGACTCCCCTCTCTCGAACCCAGCCAGAGAAATCGCCGCCAGTCCGTCCGTTTAACCGTGAAAAAATACAAGGTCTCTTCCAGAAAAGAGTGGAATAAAGATGGGGAAAAATTATCGCAGGTCAAAGTACAAATAGATAAAATTCTTCACAAGAGCACCCTAATGTATCGACACACCAATGCCAATGCCTCCGCCCGTTGTGGTATGCTTCCTGTATTGCAACAACAGGACCTCGTTCAGGCAACTCGTCATTGCATCTTTGGCATAATCCAGTGGTTCAAAATGGTACTCAAGGGACAAAAGGTACAAGGGTTAAACTTGGATTGTACTCAAAGACCAATGTCTCGTCACCAGTAACAACCTACTCTAAAAAATTCGGGTCTCTTTCACCGTAATCCAAGGGATCCAAGGTAAGAGGCAGTCATCAGACAGCACCTTGAGGACCATTTTGGCACGCCTTCCTCGTGGCTAAATCTCCTGTAAGAATGAAGTACCTAGTGTATTGCACTCTTCTGCCAGCTAACATCCTGAAACTTGGGAGTCAGTCAGAATTAGCCATGTGTCTTTTTTTGCACATGATCCTCTCACGGTGTTGCTGATGGATGTCCAGGGCATCCTCATCGTCAACCTCCTCGTTGCCCTCCCCGAACATCCTGTGCAACCAGGAAACCATCACTTGGGGTATGTCTTCATCTCCACAAGCATCCCTAACCATGGTCATGGTCTCCGAACCCAATTTTGCAAGCTTAACGCGCAATTTTATCGCATATAATTTCTCCATGGAAAGTGGCATCGTGAATTCGTGACGTGACCGTCAAACAGAGGTCCAGTCTAGCAGCGATGCCCACACTGTAAATGCCCACAGTTAACTGACGTGGGTCGTTTCCCCAAGACAAATCATTCAATCATCAAATGGAAAAAAATCATGCTAATTACTTTTGGTACAAACCCTGTAAGTACTATGACTTTTGGACGGATGTTGTATGTATTCAAATGACTGTACACTCTAATGGCCGAGCATTTATGAATGTTGCCCTACCACCCCCTGCCACACAGCCTCAGGGAAGCGTTGGGGGTATAATCCAGATGTGGATGAAGGCTGTAATTTGTGTCATAACATTGTCCGTAATTGCTGCAAGTGATTCTGCTAATCATCTGATTTCTAATATTATTTCAATTTAATTTTTTTACCTCGCTGTATTCCTAGAATAATTTTTTCTTTGTTTAAGTAATAGTAATAGACATAGGTATGAAATAAGTTACTCACTTTGGTTAAATCATGTTGAATGGATGGATAAGGTTCGAACCACCTATACTTCCACTCCAACACATGTACAAAATATAAGAGTAGGAATGTGCGATATGACGACCAATTGGCACCTTCTCGAATATTTTATAACGGTAACGCCTGACGATGGAATATATGAGGAATATTTTGGTCACTATATTAATATTATCGCCATCTGGGATGGTCGATATTATTCAACTTAGCCGAAAATCACCGCCATTTCAAAGCAACTTCGTCACTTCGATTTTTGTCTCCAGTGGAAATAATGATGTGAACGAATTAGATCATACGGCATTATGGAAGATAATATTATATTGACAATTTCGAATTAGTCGAATTCACTCCATTAATCATCATGTCAATGCATCGACTCTTCCTTATCTTACTTATATCTACGGTCGATACTGGAAAATGAATATCACCCGGCCCTGAATCACTCACTTCACCCTGAAGACGCGACGGCCGAGGGTGGAACGGGGAAGAAGGGGCCGCTTCCCCGCCGTCGCGACACCCGGCGTCGACTTCGTGGCGTTGCAAGAGGTGAAGTGACGACTCTACTCACCAAACATGGAGGAGGGTTCATTATGGTCGAGTTCGGTGGTTGATGTAGGACAGTCTTCAGTTTCTTATGTCGGAAGGAAATGCAAATCAGGGGATACGTTTATTTATAATGGCTGGGGCATCATGTTAAGGTTTGAAAATTCTTCTGTTTTTACAGAATTGCCATTTCGGTCGATTGATTCTTGTAGGTGCTGGGCCAGTTTTTGTGTGTGTCATACCAGCTCGCCACCATGTCGTTGAAGGAGGAGCGTTGGATCTCGTTGAAATGAAACACTTTCAAAGCGTAAAAATCACTCGCCCTGGCCGGGATTTGAGTGGGGGACCTCCTTTCTTGAAATTATAAAATTTTAGAGTTTTAGAAGAGGCCTCGGTATCTAAACTGGCTGAATCACTCGGGCGGACATCGACGGATCTGGGTTTGAATATCGGTCGTCAAGGCGAATGATTTTTACACTTTTGAATTACTGCAATGTAATTCGAATTAGCACAGGGTGCGGCAACATAACTTCTTCTTTTGAAGGGGTTTTGCTTTACAAAAAAGGAAGTTATGTGGCCGCACCCTGTTCATGACTCCGGTAAAAGTTACTATAGCGGCATCTCCCGCAGTTCCTTTGAAGTTGGACCACATCTTTAACCACGATAGCGCCGTTTGCTACGGGTGACGAATTCTGAGTTCAATGAGATCACTTCACGCCTGAGACCAAACAGGAATCACGTGAGTGGTGGCATTCCTCTTCTCCCAAGCCGTGAAAAGTCAAACGAACGCAGTCTGCAGGAAAAATCGTCATCAAAATCAAAACGGGGTAGTGTGGGCTGACGTCATGGATCCCAGGACGACAATAAACGCTGACAGATATTATGATACGCTAAAATAACACAAAAAGGCGATTCAGATTCGGAGAAGATGATATTTTAGAAAATATTTTAATACCCTGCAAACCTCGGCTGGGGTCCATGGCAGGGGGTGAATATACAACGGACTAATTTTGACCTAAATATTTTTACCCCTAAAGTGGTCTGGCAATTTTACTCTGATCCCTTATCGTTCGTGGAAAAACTACATCTTAAACCTATCTATTCTACACTAAATCTCTCTAATTTCATTGACATGATATCTCCTGCCGTAGTACGATGGGGGTAATAATGCATCTTCAACATCACTGATAAAGAGGCGTCCTTCCAATTTGTGCAAAATATTTAATCTGTAATATAGCCTTTGCTCCGTGAGTGATTACCAATATAAATGCCTTAATAGTTTTGATGCGCTACTAAGTTTATGATAGCACCGTTTTACAAATCTAGCTCCTCAACGCTGCATGCGATCCAATTCGCCAATCAACCCACTTCGTGAGGATACCACACATGTACTTGCAGCATATTATAAATGAGGCCTAACCAGCGAAAGAAAACATTTCTCTTTGACCTTTTCATCACATTCACCAAGTACTCCTATTTAACCCTGATTTTTTGTTAGCTCGTCCACATATTCCCGTGTATGTTTTACCTGGGTGAGGTAACGCCTACGTATTTTATCGAGTCTACACATTCCATTTTGGTGTTCCCCAACGCAGAAGGCGTTCGGGTGGGAATTGCTCTTTTTCCAAGTATTCGTCACTACGCACTTTTTTAAGTTTTGTTCTAATTGCCAAGTGTCGCACCAGGGTTGTATGTGTAGCATTAAGGTCATCTGATAAAACTGCTGTGTCCTCAGGATCACGGACATCACGATAAACCAATTCAACATCGGCAAATAAACGTATCTTACTAGTGACTACGGAGTCCATGTTGATAACGTAAATGAGGAATAAAAGAGGTCCGATATCACCTCCCTGTGGAACACCTGAAGCAACTCCTACTGCATTTGAGCTATTTTCATCTATTCGTATGACTACTCTTTGTACCCGACCATTCAAAAAGTCTATAATCCAACCCCGCATATATGTATCTATGCTATTTGCGTCTAGCTTTTTCTATTAAAGATAAGGAATGACGAATGTTGAGCAATGGCGTCGTAATCGTTCTCCAAGGTAGCGCCCACCCCCGCGTTGCCCGTCAGCGAGTCGCGCCCTTCCAACAAAAGGGGCACCATCAGCCACCCACCCATCCATCACCTCATAGTCCGGATTTAGCACCCAATGACTACCACTCTTTGTTTTCTGAGTTGAAAGAACATTTGGTCGGAAGACACTTCAGTGACGATGACGAGATGACATACGAGTTCCAAGGCTTCCTCAAAGACATAACTTGGACCAACAATATCTGTCCAAGCAAATTAAAATGCATCGGCCGAAATAGTGATTAAATAAATAGTAGAAGAATTTACAAGCTTTAATATGGTGTATCAATAATTGAAGATAAACATTTCTCTCTGTTTCTAAAAAAGTGATGGCTTCGATTTTTGGAAATGCCCACTAGGATGTGTGGCAAGGGACACACACCAGACTACAACAGAATTTTTGACTACTTTTTCTCCTTGTGCTATCGAATAGCGCTAGTCTGATCCCTTATCGTTCACGGGAAAAATTGCATCATCTGTTCTGCGCTTAATCTCTCTAATTTTACACCTCTCTTAAACTTAATCCCTCTCTCCCTCCGACTTCTGCAAATGACAGTTGAAAGAGTTCACGATACCTTATCATAAATAAATAAATATGTACCCCATGATATGTCCATATTTTAGATAAGGCTCACTCTTAGTGTTCGAACAGTTCTCCCACCTACGTGGCCAGTAACTGCGGCAGGGGCTCGGGAGAATTTCAGCTGTTGTTAAGAAGCAGAATTCGGATGGCAAACATTCGACAGAGATAGTGAGCACCAAGCTGGTGATTGTAGGAAATGTAGTCTACGAAATTGTCTCCATTGCTTAAATACCGCCTTATTACTATGCATATGGAATCGATAGGTAAATGGCATGAGCCATAAGCCAACCTTTTCGGTGGTCAATTCAGCCAAGAATTTTGTGTGTGTGTGGAATTAGTGCAATTATAGACAAATAATATATCTTAAATAAGCACTAACAGATTACTAGCGAAGGAAAATTATTATTCACATGTGGTAACATTGAGACCAAATTTCTAAAGAATTGGCTATCAGTACAGTCCATTGCTGTAAACTACAAATCAATTTACAAGTCCTTTTAGAAGCAATGGAGTAATAGCATAGGATCCATTATAAAAAAGTAATTACCCTTATTTACCGTAAAAGTATACATTAAATAATTGGGAGAAATTAATCATCTTTAAAGGGATGGAAATGAGAGAACTACGTACGACAGATTACTACAATGCGTAGACTAGGGCGCGGGCTCGTAATTCCGAGGCCCTGGCCTGCTTCCTACCATCCCGCTTTCGAGTCTAAACCGAAATATTTCCAAGTGATGCTTGATCACCTTTGGATCTTGTCCAGGGACGAAGACGTACATCGGCAGATTCATTAAATCTTCAGATAAAAACGCAACTATGAATAATTACGATGATAACAAACTTCAAAAGCTAACAGGATAACTATAATCGCGCGTGAGGCATTGAAACGGATGGACGGCACCCAATCCCACGTATCAGATAAATGGTGGCAAATTGTTTTGAATGCACATTGCCTCAATCGTATCTCCAAAGCACATCAATCAATAATATATGTGCCAATCTCTCGCACCCATATCAGGTCATTCCTTCCAATCTGTCATTTCGACTCCGGGATATCTCGGCAGATAAATTATGCTGATAAAAACCGATATGGATTCGGGATGGGTAGAGGTTCCAAGGTCAGATTTGTGTAGACCTCATTTTTGTTCATTCGGTATGTTTTAGTGCCCGGTGAAATTGTTGCCCAAGTCGATGAGAATTTTTTTGTTAAAAAAGCTTCCGAAAGTGTTTCATAGCAAGTTACTCGCAAAGTTGTGTTTGTGATACAATGAGGTATTACATAGTTCATTATGAATTTATAGGTTGCCATAGGAAATAGGGATATCTAATGGAGTGACTCAAATCCAAATCGGATTTTCTTCAAGGAACTGCCAGCGGCCTCCCTATGTCTCCTGTGTAAAAAGAGTAAAATTTATCACGCCTGAAATATTTAATTTTTTATTATTTCCCGTATTAAACCCTTATTCGAGATGTTTCTTTGGATGAAGCATAGATAACAAATCTCCGGAATAGCCGCTAGACATCTACGATCTATTAAGAAGGCACCGGGGTTACGCGACAAAAAAATTAAAAGTGTGTTATTATTTTTTCATTAATTATTCGGAAAACTCTCGAACTGATAACTGAAATACAAATTCATCTCTTACGATCATTTAAGGCAAATCCTATTGCATTAGTGGTGAAAACGGTTTAAAACCCCTTTATAAAACTTTTAGGCTGATCATAAATTTGTGCTCAACGTTCAATGATGAACACTTAATGAATATTTTATTTGTCATACGGTGAGAGGCCAAAATAACTATTCACGGATTTATAAATTAGAGGGGATCCATATCTATCATTTTTCAAGTAGAATTTAACAGCTCATCTGATATTTAAATGAAATATTAATTAATTGTAAATATGTAACGCTAACGCAGCCATTTGTAGTCCATTGATACTTTTATTTATGGGATGGCATAAAGTATTTATGGGTTGCTAACCTTCACATTTATATTACACCAATTTTTGAAAGCTGGTGTGGCGTCATTCAATGCTGTAAGCCCTAGGAGTGGTTAGATATTTTATTTCAGATGTTTTAATACCCTTCAAGCCGCCACTAGGGTGTGCTGCAGGGGGTGAATGACCCGACTATGATCCCTACCGCGGTCGGTCGGGCAATGTTATTCTGATCCCTTATCTTTCGTGGAAAAAATTACATCTTAAATCTATCTGTACTCCCTTAATCTCTCTAATTTTATTTGAATGATCTCTCCTACCGAAGTACGGTGTGGGTTATATCACATTTTCAGCATAATTGTAAAGGAGGTATCCTTCTGGTTTATACAAGAGATTTAATCTGTAATTTAACCTTCGCTCTGTGTAGCCATGGAGATGCAGGTGGATGAGAATTGAATGAAGAGGCATAGAAACAGACGGGGTTGAAGAATAATTTGGAATACATTTCAACAGGTTAAAATGAATATAAGCAATAGAAGCTATGAGAATTAGGATAGGAAATCTAAAATTGGAATAACCGAAAGAAATTTAGGAAGTAAATATGTGCGGAGATGCTTTGGTCTGCGATGATATTAGGGCGGCGCGTGAAGGTGAGAGAGAATAGAAGGGAAAAGGCGATGCAAGTGAGAATACTTGATATCCAGGAATTTTCAATGCTTGGAAGGAGGCGTATGTAACACCAACTAGATTATAATTGTTGATTACCTTGGGATTGTCGTAGAGTGAGATTTGGCTGTTGAGTCGCCAACGTGGCTTCTCATGCGAAAAACAACTTTCGGGCTTCTGCCAAAAAATATTCGATTCTATCGATGCCGGAACAAAGTGGATCCAATACTGGTCGACCCGTCATAATCATTAAACCAAATTGACCGTGATCGCCTTATGCTCAAGATGGGGAAATCACTTTTTTACACGGGTGAAAGAATAATGTCATCGGTCAAAATTTAATGAAGGGACGGACGCAAAGGGTCAAATTAGGAGGACTCCGATTAAACGAGGGTAACGTCGGGAGTCAAACAAGAATGCGTCCTCGTAATCTGATTGAGCGATTTTCGCGAATAATCCCTTGTCTCTGCCGCACATACATAATTGGCATCACCGAAGTCGTCCCATTCTATATTTATCTTTGGTTTTTTTCCGCTGGCCGCAGGCGCGATGGCCTACGCCGAAATTTAATTGTTCTCTTTCTCAAAACTGAAAGCATCGTCCCTCTTACTGGCAGTTCGTCATGATCCCGAATTAGTCTAAATATTCGACCCATCTCCCAAGGTGTTAAGGGAAACGAACAGTGCTGACCTTCTCCCACCCGGACGACCACCGCCTTCTATACCGCAGGAGAGCAGCCCACCATCAGCTGAGATCTCTTCGCTGCGCAGTCGGGAAATAGTTCAGTTCATTAAGTGAGAATTTGTGGCGCTGATGTGTCCCGGGAAGTGGACTGCCGTATCACCCTTCCTGGTACGACCCGGATGTCATATCTGCCCCCTTTTGGGCGCATGCCATCTGCGACTGCTCACGATAAAGCGGATGTGAGATAACAAGATTCTAATTCAGTTAAACATTTTTGCCAAAGGTAGTTTCCTTGAAATATACTTTGAAAGGTGCCTAACACCACTAATGTATTTCGTTTCCATGGATGTCCACTTGTTTGTCATTTATTTTATCCTGCGTTAAGTCTCCGTACCTCCTATTGGCCTCATGCCATCCAAAAAGTCAAGTACCTTCCCTTACCCAGCTTGTCCTTCCATGTCGACTTCAAAAGCTCAGCATACCTCTCCCCTATCCTCAGTGTACCCCTTCTGCCCTCGAGATTCAACCATCTACTTTCCTCTCCTACCATATTTACAACTTCTTCGTTAGCATTCCTCTTAACAATAAACCTATTTTCTCCGTCCTTCCTCATTTCCCACAAATAAAAAGGCCCTAATTCCTTGCCCATCTTGTTGCCTAATACACCATGGCAATGTATCCATGAAACTTTTGTCCCCTTATTAAAATATTGCAAATCCTTCCTTAATGTCTTCAGTCAGTGCAATTTCCATTTATTGCCTTTTTATTCCGAATTATTCTTTCCTTAATGCAGATTTTCTCCTGATATCGCTGCTTGTGCGCCCATTTCCAACTGACACCGCCTAAATAAGTCCATCCTCCACCTACCCTTGTGTATTTCTTCCTTCTTTAATACTCAAATTAGTCATCCCAATTGCAGAGAATCCATTAATTCCGATATTATTACATTTAATTTTGAGGTCAAAGTTTAACTGCCTTGGAGAGCTTTCTTGCAGTAACAAAAAACAGCATTCTTATGGCAGACCTTTCCCTTTCGCCCACTTTGAAAATACCAAACCCTCTTTGTTTTCTCTTTTGTTTGCTCTACAGTAAATTTTGTGCTACCGGCCGGTTTTTGGCATTTTTCCCAGAGAATGAGTACTTCATCTTTTATTTCAATATTTTCTGCGTCATTTTTGTCACTTTTACCATGCTGTTGCATGTTTTAATTTGGATGTATATTGTTAAATATTTTATTTGGTAGTGGTGTCCATCCAAAAAACCTGCCTTAACCGGTAGATTACTTAATAATAATAGTAATTGTTAAATATACCTTTGGTTCGTCTCTTTTCATTTAGCTCCTTTCGGTTTTTATTGAATTTCAATCGCTTTTTTGACATCGTTTCTTTGATTTTTTTGGTAGTTCTAAAAAGCTCCTCATTATTTCTCTTGATTCAAACATTTTATGTATTTTTCCATGGTCTTGAGATTTTCCACTATATTTTCTTTTCTTTTCTCTCCAGTGCCTGCAGTTCTCCTTTCCCCTTCATCGTTAGCTGTGGTTAGGTTATATGTAGCTTCGGGTTTAGTCACTTCGTTGTAATGCCTGATTTTGGCTTAGAGGGATATTGTTCTTTTATATATGTTATTTTGAGTAATTCTGTAAGTCAGTTGCAGATTTCTTATTCTTTTTGGTGTTATATCAATCCGTTTGGTTGAATATATTCTCCTAGATATTTAAATTTATATACCCTCTTGATTTTTCCAATTTGGTTTTCATCGATCTCTCCGTCTTTTGTCTGAATTTTTTATATTCTGTCTTTTCATTTGAAATCCTTTAGCGGTTTTCTCTGCTCCATCATGTAATGCTATCAGCAGAACGTCTGTTTTGTGTTATTAAGGCTACAGACTCGTTGGCAAAATCTAAGCACTTCAACTTCAAATATTCTATTCCCTTATTCTATGTTAATAATTTCACTCTTCTCTCGTTAAGTATTTTCCATTTTATTTATTTTTAAAAGTTATTTTGCCATATTTATATCAGATTACGCGAAATGAATGGGAGTTAGTCGACATTTTCCTGTGAATAATCAACCGCATGACTATCTTTAAAATTATTATTTTTTATTTGCTGTTGTTTTATGCAAAGGTAACTCAGGACAAATGAATTTCTTATCGTTCATGTGTAAACTTTTAAGTTTCACGTTACTCATTGGCGTTTGCGGAATTGTATCACAACATTTTGAAAATTATGGGTTGAAATTAATGTTTTACATTAGGCATAAGGTTTTTTTTAATTGGAGATTTTTATTAGGCTCTCCGAGAGAGATTTTGAAGGCTCGATTTGTGACAATTTTGAAAAATTCCAATCCTTACACGGTCGTAAAATTCAAAGAAAATGTTTTTCAGCCTCAAAATTTTCTACAAAAATTTTGGTCTCTACCTCTCTCGTACACATGAAAAAGATTGCATTTGCATTCCCTTTGATTAGACACCCTTCAATTTTAGCCGTTTAATTCAAATGAAATTCACATTAAATTTTCTCCTAAGAGTCTACAAATCAGTAAAATAATTCACAGTGGCATTGTCGCAGGAAAAATATGAAAACTAAAATGCGTTTTTTCAAGTATCTAAGACGCATCAAATCAAGCCTGACTAATAGGTCGCCAACTCCCCGGAGGAGGTGTCGTCCTTCACACGAGAGAAGGTGGAGAGCACAGCGGACGGTACAGCGACGTTCATTCAACTCGGAATACAACAGTTTGGAGAGATTCCACAAATCAATCTTCTTATCGATTGACTCACGATGAAGAGGGCGAATCAACTTTTATACATTTTTTAAATTTTTTGCGTAAACGCTAAACGGGTCGCGTAGGAAATAATTGGCCACCACTTCTGAACGGCAATTGATTTAAAGTAAAATTGTGGATATTCTTAGAACTATCTAATCATAAGGCCAGCAAAACGTAAAAAATATAATCAAGAAATCATTGTTGGACATCTCGAAAAAAAATGACTCCTATGAAAAATTTCACTCTGGGCATTTGTTGGACAAATGACTGAGGGTCTTTAACTTTTAATCTGTACAAATAAAAGGGTGGGTAAAGGTTTTGAGCATATGCCCGAGAACGCTGTACAGAGACAGACCTCTCTTCTTGTAGGCGGTTCCCTTTGTGTGGTACGTAGTGGTTGTTCAGACTGGTCGGCGCCGACTCACAACAGCATCGTCTACTTAGTTAGCACTCCACACTGTGACTCCCAGGTATTTTACTTGGTTCGAACGGCGGCTTATTTCGTTGGTCCACTCGTATACTCCAAAAAAGACTCGGACCCTCAGATAACAGAAAAGCTTGGGTGCAGTATCCAGGGGAATCACTTGATTTGAACTAAGTACAATGCGGTCAGTAGTCAAACGCTTCATCCGCTCTTAGAAGTCGTCAATCAAGGCTACATAATACCTCACTATCACATACTACATCCGGATTGCATAAATGAGGTGTGTATCTTCGGGAAGGAACACGAACCGCCGCAAGGAGTGCTGTCGCTGTATTTGGATTCGTCTTTAATTGTATTCTTTTATTGCACATGCAATCAATTGTATAATTTTCTGTAAATGGGAAATGCTGGAAAAATTCATATTCCTTGTAGGTTATATAATCCCATGCTATCCAAATGCAACCCACTATACGATAGTATTCCCTACTTGGTGAGGATGAAATAATCTTTCTTTTACTCTTTCGGTTAATTTCTCCGCAAACCGTCTTTAAGAAGTAAAGTTTCTTTAGCTGGACGTTAAGCTTCTTCTACAGTGTGTTGATATTGGTATCATGATATTTTATAACCTGAAAGTCACCGCTTGAATGTGTGTCAGGGGGTGAATGCACATTAGATACATTTTGACCCCCATATGTTTAACCCTACTGCAGCCAGACAATATTTTTCTGACCCCTCATCGTTGTGAGTTACTCCCATCCTAGCTGCTGTAACATTTTGGATACGCTACTAAGTTTATCATAACAACGTTTTACAAATCTAGCTCCTCTACGCTGCACGCGACCTAATTCGAAAATCAATCCAACTTCGTGAGGATCCCATTTTCTGGCAGCATATTCTAAATGAGATCTAGTCTGCGAAAGATAACATTTCTCTTTGACTTTTTCATCACGTTTACCTGGTACTGTTCTAATAAATCCTAATTATTTCTTAGCTTGTCCACATATTCCCCCTGGTATGCATTTAACCGAGGAGAGATCGTGAGTGATGGTAACGCCTAGGTATTCAATTATTATTATTAAAATGTACATGCAAATGTACATTTTAATGTACCTGCGAATGCAAATAGACAAATGTCAGGTGGCACACAAGTCCCGAGTATTACAATAAACTTGCCTTGGAAAAATAACATGATTTCTGAAATCTAATCAGTATCACGAAAGATAATAAATAAAATCAGTCAGAAAAAAGATACACTTTAAGGAAATTTCCAAACACCAATCACTAACACAAAAATAAAGAAAATTCCCATCTCATCTAATCTCATCTCTCATAATTGAGTCTCCACATTTCATTTCGGTGTTCATGACGCAGTGAGGTTTCGGGAGGGAATCGCTCTTTTTTCAAAAACATTATCACTACGCACCATTTTAAGTTTGATTGTAATTGCCAAGTGTCGCACCAGTGTCGCACCAGTATTAAGGTCATCTGACAAAGTTGCTGTGTCCTCAGGATCACGGATAACACGGCAAACCACTGCATTGTTTCGTCGGCAAATAACGTATCTTACTAGTAAGTACGGAATCAATGTCGTTAATGAAAAGAAGGAATAAAAGAGGTCCGATGACAATTCCCTGGGGAACACCTGAAGTGGCTTCTACTTAATTATAATTAACAATATATATGATATCGATAATGGATAATCCATAATATCGATAATGATCTATCTCTTTTTGTCCGACCATTCGAAAAGTCTTTTGTCTAAGCCACGATATCGACGATGTCGTGAGTGAGGGTAACGCCGAAGTATTTAATCGAGTCTACACATTCCACTTCAGTGTTCCCGATGCAGTGGGCGTTCGGGAGTGAATTGCTCCTTTTCCAAAAAATCATCACTACGCCATTATTTCTTTTGTTCTCAAAGTATGTTACATGTAAAGAGTTACTAAATTGTATCCAACTATGATATTAACGCATCACCTTGAATACATGTCGATCATTCTGGGTCCTTTGCAGAAAGATCTAATAGTGTAGATTCACAGGATACAGAGGAAAGCTGACCCATTCGTGAAAAATCGTCGTGAAAACCTGAAAGCGTCGGCACTATTCTTGAAGAGCCTGAGTGAGGGACCACGTGTGCATGGACCACGTAGGCATGTGGCCTACGAGCACCCTCCATCACAGACCAGAGGCGGTCAGCAGTGGCCATTGGAGGTGGAATTATTTAAGGGCCACTTTACATTGCTAGACTAGAGAGTGCATCAAGGAAATGACAACAATCGACTACTTTAACAGTCATTGATCCATAAATAAGAAGTCACTCCTTTCCTTTGCACCCAATTCGTGGCCACAGAAATAAGAAACATCAAGTCCCACTGGTTTGACTGCCCGAGATTGAAATGATACCGTATGTCGCTGAGGACCAATTGCAGCAATGAGTGGGAATGAAAGACCCCACCACACACTCTCGTGGCGACTTACAGCGTTAGACGTGGTTTCTCATTTAATTTCCCACTTTGTTTCTTTAACCCGCAAGAAAATATTTCGCCCAAAGCATCGTCGCATCCAGTGATGGGGGTTGTCACGCATCTTTCTATTCCATTCTCCCACTCAAGTCAGGAGAGCGCATGTGCCGCGCGATGACATCCGCTTATCTGAGGGATTCATTCGCTATTCATCATCTGAGACATCGACGTGTGAATGCCTCGGACCCGTCTCCTGCTCTTCCTTGAATCGCTGCCTCACTTCGAAGTCGTGCGCGCCCATTGTATTGCCCGGAGTGGACGCAGTGAAGCGATGGGAAGAAGGCTGCTGTCCAGCGCCTGTGACATCACTGGGGCTGAGCGAGCCTAGACAGCCTGCGAGTCCCACGCCTATTAGGAAGGAGCCTTCAGACTCGAAGAAATCCCGACTATTTGGTGACCTAAACATTCCGCAGTGACAAATAAATAATTATCATCATCGATATTCGAATACATTTGGAACGACTAAAACCGCTGAACTCAGACGTCTTTCATGTGGTAAAATTTTCGTTTGGATACTTAGAAGATTTTCACCTCGATGTCCGGAGGTCAAATTTTCGGAGTGTAACGCCTCGATAACTTAACTGGCTAAAGCACTCGTCGGGACATCGAGGGATTTGGGTTCGAATTCCGGTCAAGGCGAATGATTTTTACACTCTGAAATTATTGGTTTGTAATGCTTATTATCGGATGACTCCGTCAAAAAGTTACTATTGGGGAACACAGCCAGCGCGAAAAGGAAATAATATCGAGCAAAATGGTAGGAAGAAACGTAGTAATCATAAAGTAAGCGGCTGATAGAATATAACTTATAGAAATATGAACTAAACAAACGAACTTGGTCATTGGCCTGGTATAACTGTCACCAAGAAACAATAGAGAGAAAAAAGTCGAAAAGTGTACAATCAGTTAAAAGACTAAATGCTCGTGTTCCTGTAATGAAGCATTTTATGGTAATGGGAGGATTTGAAACGCGACATTAGGGGAAAGGAGAGATGTGTGAGGTAGGGGACGATGGTTTAGGAGCGAGAATGACTTCGGAAAGAAAGCAATAGAGTTATGCAGGAGACAGGGGTTAATCATGACGAACTCTTGGTTAACAGAACAAAATAGGCGTAGGTATACATGGACAACGCACGAAAATTCTAAATTATATCAGTAAGACTACACTGTGGTTAGAAATATATGTGTGAACAACGTGATCAATTCGTGCAATTTCTCAGGAGCGAATGTAGATTCAGATAATAATTTAGTAGAAATAAGGTGTAATTTCAAATTCGTGAGGATAAAACACGGTGGACAGTTGAGGAAATGGAATAAGGACTCCTTAAAGGGCACTTTATCGTAAAGTAATGTATTGCCAGGAAGTAGCAGAAAAAAATGGAATCATAACAAAAGAGGGATCTCTAAAACCGCAAAGGAAACTGTGGGAAGTGTAAATAGGACAAGGAAAAGGGAACCATGGATTACAGACAGGATGATAGGAAAGGGAGAAGAGATAACGAAATGGAAGAGTGTAAATAGAGATTTAGGTGAAAGGATTTTCAAAGAGTTGAATGATAAACTGAGGCGGGTAACAAGTAGGACGAAAAATGCGTGGTGGATGCGAAGATAGAAGAATTATGGAAAGTTGACAAAAGAATGGTGAAATTGGTGCTCCATACAGGAAGGCGGACGGACTATCGGGAAGTAGGAAGGGAGCATCCATGCAAACAATCAAATATGAGGCACTAAACCCAATAATATGACCGCATACGAGATGAATAATATGGTAAAGAAATCACACCAGTAAGCTTAAGAATTGAAGAGAATAAGATGTAGATAGGGATAGCTCAGGTCCAGGCATTCTTGCTGGCGATACAGAAGGGGCATTAAGGGAATCGGAAGCAAATCAGGCCGTGGGGTTGATAACATTGTGGCGGAATCACTTAATTAATTAAGAAAAAAGTGGGAAAAAGTTCGTATGGGCTAATTTGTACCATTTATCAGTGAGGAATTGGCCCAGAACATGTAGCAGATCAATTTTAGTTCCCATGCAAAGAACGGGAAACGCAGCCATGTGTGAGGACTATTGAACATTAAGATTTGACTTTGCACGCAGCTAAAGTGGTTCCCGGGTTCAACAATAAGAGGATAGAGAGCAAAGCAAATGATTACCGGGAGAAAATTCAAAGAATCTGCAGGAGATGCCGCGACAGTAACTTTTAAGGGAGTCATCTGCTAAATTTGGATTAAAATGCAGCATTTTCAGAGTGTAAAAATCATTCACCTTAATCCTGGTCAAGCGAATGGTTTTTACACTCAGAAATTGTTGTATTGTAATTACTAGGGAATGATCAGTTGGTGTTCAGGGAGAGGAAAGGAGCGCGTGACACCATAGCAGCAATCAGGATACTTACAGAAAGGAAAATAGAATACAATCCGAATTAATGAATGTATTACAGAAAATAGGGGTAGGTTGGAAGGATAAGCGACTAATACGGTGCCTTCACTCACCTCAGACTTCACAGGTGCGGGCGGAGAAGGTCAAGTCATGATGGGCAGTTTTAGAAAGGCACGAAATACTGGGATATCAGGTCCTTTTCAACGTATGAGAGGAGACCATTGTTAAAGAGGATTGAAAGAACTGGAAATAAGAATGAAAGTCAGTAGGGTAATCATAAAAATCAAATAGGTTTGCTGATACTCAAGCTTTGGTTTTTCAGTCAGGCAAAGGCCTGCAAGTATTTCTGAGTACATATGGAAAGTCAGTGCGATAGGTAAGGAAGGAGAATAACTGTAAACAAAACGAAGGTTATAAGGTTTTTCAGGAAAGGAAAGAAAAAAATATTTATTTATTTATTTACCCTACAAGCCACCGCTATGATGTGTGGCAGGGGGTGAATACACATACACCAGAATAATTTTACCCAAACATGACGCTACCGCAGTCGAACAATGTTATTATGTTCCCTTATCGTTCGTGGAAAAAATGACATCTTAAATCTATGTTGTACACTTAGTCTCTCTAATTTTATTAACATGATCCTCAGGATCACGGATATCATGGTAAACCACCACTTCATCGGTGAAAAACGTGTCTTACTAGTGACTAAGTAGTCAATGTCGTTAACGTACGTGTAAATTAGTAATTTAAACGGTCCGATGACACTTCCTTGGGGAACACCTGAAATAACTTCTACTGTATTTGAACTAACTCCATCTGTCACTACTCTTTGTGCCAGACTATTCAAAAAGTTTTCAATGCAACCCCGGATATTTTCATCCATGCCATTTATTTCTAGCTTTGCGAGTAGTTCACTATGAGGTATTTTGTCGAAAGCTTTCCTAAAAACTAGAATAATCACGTACATTGAGATATCACTCTCTCCAAAAAGAATAGCAGTTCATAAAATTGAGCAGGTGTAACACATTAAGTATCATGGAAGTGTTCTGGACTAAAATGGCCAAAGTTATGTTGACATAAGACGTAGAATGGCATTTTTTGAAGCTTTCACAAAATATTTGGGTCAAGATGTCTTGTCCCAAGATGTCCCCTTGCCACACACCCTACCGGTGGCTTGCAAGGTCCCAAAAAATACAATAAGATGATAGGCGTAGTTAGTAGTCTTCTGAAATAAGGGTGTGGAGAAGGATGGAGAAAGTGAAGTGGACTGAAAGGAAAAACGAGGAGGTGCTAGGTATGGTGGGGGAGGAGAGGGGATTGTTGGGAGAAATCATAAGGAGGCAGGAAAAATGGGCGCCGAGAAATTTGATCAGTGACCGGATGTTGAAGGCTACAATGAAGGGGAGAACTTGGGATAGAAGAGGAAGGGATAGGATAAGGATAGGGATGTTGAATTGAATTAAGGGAGAAAGGAAATATGAAATGAAGAAGGGCTTAGTTGTAGAGCGGGATTTTGGGTTGTGTTTTGTTGGGGTTGACAAAGAAGTATCGTGTGTCGTTGTACACAGTAGTATTGTTGTTTTGCCCTGTAGTTTTTGTCCATAGAAAACCTACCGTACACCCCCTGCTTACCCTGACTGTGACTTGCAGGCCATAAATAAATAAAATAAATAAGTAAACCTACCTTAAACGGTAGAATCTTAGTAATAATAATAAATTATGTGGTTTAGTTTAGCTTGCAATAAAATTCGATAAATATTTTATTTTTTATTTATTTAGCCTGAGTCAGAAAACAGCACTTTTTGGCCTAAACATCAGACAATTAAAAATGATATCAATGATGGCAATCAATTGGTATATCAATTGGTATCAATGATACCAATCAATATGAAATGGTCACATTTTCAAACACCCAAGCCCTAGGTGGAGGAAAACCCACCCAGGCGGGAATCGAACCCACGACCCTTGGAATGGCAGACGGGGACATTACGGGACGGGGACCCCGCCGCCACCGGCGTCCGCTATGTTAAATCATCTTTAAATTTTAGTGAATACATAAAAAATCCTTTTGTGGGATAAAATATGTTCTGTTAGCCGTGAGATTTCATCTGCCTTGGGTCCTCCACAGAGATTTCACTGAGGGCGCTGCTGTGGAGACGTTCCGACCTATGAGGCGGCAGGAGCCGCCTTGGTCGTCCTTCTCTCCTTATGCCTCCTCTAAGATGGAGGGAAGGGGAGACAATGCGGAAGATAGGAGGCTGGAGAGGGGTGAAGGGACCGAAAGAAAGGGGTAGTCGGAAGCAGGAGGGGGGGAGAGGTCGGGGGGCTGCGGTGCGGGTTCGGCGGCAAACGAGGCTGGTGCCAAAAATGTAAGAGGGGGAAGGGGAGACGACGGCGAGCGAACAGCCGAAAGGGGGAGTTCATCGTACATATTGTTGTGGAGGAGGGGAGGTGCGGGTGCCTACTACGTCACGAGAAGTAGGGGAAGTACAAGGGGGGTTTTGAGGAGAGGGGAAGGAAAGGGACGACAAAAGAGTAAAGACGGGAGAGCAGGGGGAAAGGGAGAGGCGGCTGTTTATTAAGGGGGGGAGGGGAGGTCCCTCCTCCCCCCTCCCCGACTACACGTCGACGATAGCCCCCCCCCCGTCAACAGAATGAGGGTGGCGGGAAGGGAGGGAGGGGAGGTGCTAGACGCGAATATCGATAGCGGGCGAAGGCGGCGAGGAACGGTCGGATTTCGAACCAGGAAGAAGGCGAAGGAAGGAGCGAGAGGGTGCGGAAGCAAGAGCACCACCGACGGAGTTCGTTCACCAGTCGTCGTTCGACGACGGTTGGAGAGACCGGCGGTCTTGTACGCGTGTGGAACGTGCAGGAGTGCGTGCGTGATCGTCGCCCCGTGTGTGTCCCGACCCTCATTGCAGCGTGTTCCACGTGGAGCTCTCAAGCGAGGGGGAAGGTACGCCAATACCGGAGCGTAGTGACCCGATGTGAGTTCCCTATCTGGCCTGATCGCCTATAGAAGATTCGCTCTACCAAGGATACCGGAGCTGTGAGTTTCGTCCATCTTTATCTGTCGGCATTCATGTGTGATTTTTTGAGTACCAGATGTTTATGGGAAACCATAACCGGCACTGGGAAAGGAACTGGCCCCCCTACCCTGATGTGTGATTATTCACACGCCGTCGGGATTAGTACTAGTTGAACTCTACCGTCAACTACCAAACCACACACACACAAACACACACATACACATACATAAATGTATATATGACTCGGGTGTGTGTGTGTGTATATATATATATACATACATATATATATAACCATAAACACAGTAATCAACCCGAAGGTCGGTTTAGTAGGTGATGGTAGAGCTCACCCGTGTACCAAGCCCGACGGCGTGTGAATATTCACACATCAGGGTAGGGGGGCCAGTTCCTTTCCCTGTGCCGGTTATGGTTTCCCAGGAAGATCTGGTACCCGAAAAATCAACTAGCTTGGGTGGAGCTGCAGGTGCCCAAAGTGCCTTGCCCGGGAATCGAACCCGGGACCCTCCGGTCAGTAGTCCCATGCTCTACCCACTAGACCACCGCGACCCGCATATATATATATATATATATATATATAATATCAGGTCTTCTATATATATATATATCAGGTCTTCTATATATATATATATATATATATATATATCTCAGGTCTTCTATATATATATATATATCAGGTCTTCTATATATATATATATATATCTCAGGTCTTCTATATATATATATATATATATATGACCTTCTTCAGGTCAGACTCTGTCTGACCTGAAGAAGGCCTCCTGTCTGACCTCCTTAATCATTTCCTCCGCATATACGTTGAACAGCATCGGTGAAAATGGGCAAGCCTGCCTTACACCTCTTCCTAATACTGCCCATCTGGACTCTCCGGTCCCCACTCGCACCTGAGCAGTCTGAGACATGTACAGGTTGCGGATCAGTCTCCTGTCCTTCCAATCTATCCCTATTTTCTGCAATATACGCATTAATTTTTCCCAATTCACTCTTTCAAAACCTTTTTCGAAATCCACGAAACAGGTAAATACGTCCTGGTTGTATTCTATATCCCTCTATTAGTGATCTCATTACTGCAATGGCATCACGCGTACCTCTTCATTTCCTAAACCCAAACAGATCATCCCCTAAGTAATCATTTGCCTTACTCTCTTTCCTTTTGTTGATGATCCTGATAATAACTTTAGCTGCGTGGGATATCAAACTTATTGTTCTCTAATCCTCACATGATTTAGCCTTTACCTTTGTCGGAATAGGAACTAACACTGATCTCAAAAAATCTTCCGGCCAGATTCCTTCCCCATAGATACTACGAATCAGTCCATATAGTCTTCTTCCCACATTTTCCTAAACATTTAAACAGTTCCACAGGAATGCTGTCTACCCCCACGGCCTTATTTGCTTTCATCTCTTTTAATGCCCTTTCTATTTCATCGTCGAGAGTGCCTGGACCTAAGCTATCTTCTTCTACGTCAGGTTCCTTTTCTATGTCTAACCTTGTTGACTTAAGTTCTCTACCATACAGTGTTTCTATATATTCCTTCCATCTCTCTTGGATTTTTTCTGGTTCAACTATTATCTTACCCCACTTATCTTTTACTGTTGGCACAGATCTTGCCTTCTTACTTCCCGATAATAACTTAACCTTGCTGTATAGAGCACCAATTTCACCCTTTCTCTGTAAACTTTCCATATCCTCGCATTGCGTTTTCCACCATTCTTTTTTTGCTTTATTTGTGGTCCTTCTCAATTTATTGTTTAACTCTTTGTACTTCATTTTGCCTAACTCTGTGCTTACATTCTTCCATCTTCTTCTCTCGTCCATATTTGCAATCATCTCATCCGTTACCCATGGTTTCCTTATCCTTTTCCCATTAACGATTCCTATAGTGTCTTTTGCGGATTCCGATATCCCTTGCTTGATACATTCCCATATTTCTTTGATAGTACCCAGCTCTTTACCGTCATCCATGATTTTCTCTACAGTCTGCTGATACTCCTTCCTCGTTAATCCATTTAATGCTTCTAAATTCCATTTCCTAACCCACCGCCCGTGCCTTATCTTTTTGAAAAGGACCTTACATTTCATAACAACTGAATTTTGGTCTGAGTCCGCATCCGCTCGGGAAACTGTGCGAATTTATCACACTGTTCCTAAACCTATGCTTAACCTAAATGTAATCTAACTGATGCCTTTCTGAGTCACCTGGCATTTTCCATGTATACCTACGCCATTTGTGGTGTCTAAACCATGTGTTTCTGATGACTAACCCCCGTCTCCTGCAGAATTCAATTGCTTTCTCCCCGTAAAAATTCCTCTACAAACCTACCTAAACCGTAGTCCCCACCCATCACCCTCTCTTCCTTCGCCTACCGTCGCATTCCAATCCCCCATCACTATCAAATGTTTCCCTGCAAGAACACACGCGATTATATCCTCTAACTCATCGTACATCCTATCGACTTCTTCCTTGTGGTTGCTCAGTGGCATGTATACCTGAACAATGACCAAGTTCGTCGGCTCTGCTTTAATCTCTACGAGTAAGATTCTATCAGTTGCTTGCTCTATGTATTTATAGAAATATATTTTTATAAATATATATAACCCGTCCAAAATCCCCAAACACGCCTCCGAACACAACACTCTCTTTGACAAATGCTATAGTGTATCCTCACACCCTCAGGTCTTCCACTGAAACTTAAAACAATAGAGCAAGCTTTCATCTCGCTCCTGGATTCCTAAAATCACCCAGGAATTAATATTAGACATTAATTACCCCTTTCTACACATAATTTAGTCCCCCCTCCACCCCAACACCTTTCATATCATCCCCGCCCTTCCCAAATTCCCCTCCAAACTCTTCCCCTCGCATACCTTCCCCCACCCTCTCCTCCAATCCAGTACTTCCGAACCCTCCTTTGAATCAGTTCCTTTTCTTCCTTCTCTTGAGAAAGGTGGTTAGACAACCGAAAATTCGATTCCTGGTTAGTTTCAGATTTTTAAAACATGGAAACACAACGAAACGATACTCACATTAGTAGTGTAGTAGTAATGTAGTACTGTTGACCGTGATTCTGATGATGACGGTGGTGCCGTCGAGAGAAAAGAGTGTCCTTCCTTTTTGTTTCTATGTTTAAAAAAATTATCTGTGTTTATATATTCATATATACCAGTAAATGGGACATTTAGAGAAGGATGTAACACAGTAATGCTACCCTAAGGAGTGAGGAAACTATCAGCGATTGGAGAATAGTGGAGGCGTCAGTCAATACAACTAAATATTGAAATACCGATGATAATGGATGTGAGATGATGATGATCCTCAGAGCGGTGGGCCAAACACTCCACGCAAGGCGTATCATTCTCGCCTGTCATCTCGCGGCGGTGTCAGTCGTGGTCCCGCAGTAGTAAACATGCCACTCAGGGCTCTCACGTGCGGCACGCAGGCCTCACGTCACGCCTTCCCCCCTCAACGAGTCGAGAACCGCTTAGTTGCCGAGTAGTATCCTCTCTCTCTCTATTCGCGTTCGCGTCGCAGCGACGGAGAAGCCGTCGTCGGCTCGCCCGTGGACCCGCTCACACGAGATGCGAACGTCTCCTCGGGGTGCGGACTCCCGAGGGAAAGGAAGGGTGGAGTCCATCTTTCCGCGAGGGTAGTCGTGGGTGGGGGTGGGCGACATCCCTTCGTGCGCGATGCCGTTCGGGGTGACCGTGGACGCGTCTTTAAACACCACGGACAACAACTCTAAGGTGACCCACCACCTTCTCCTCCGTGATACGGTCCCTCGCCCAGCGAATCTATTAAAAGAGCCCCGCCATCGATTCCGTCCCCGTGGACTCCATTCCGCGTGGCATGGGCAAGCAAGTTCAACCCTTTGAGAAAGAGTGCAGAGTTTAGGAATTCAAGCAAAATCTAATGGTCGGTGCTTATTTTGGCATTTTGAGGGCATTCATTCTTGTGTCGAGCTGGGCTTAATGGTATGGGAAAAAAAGAACCGCATGGTCCATCAAGCACCTAACTCAATCGCTCGACTACTTACTCTTATTAATAAATGCTTTAGGGTGTTGCAGGGTGTTCAGTGTGGTGTTAGCGGTGTGATAGGATAGGATAGCGGTGCTGTTTATCATATAAACTCAAACTTTGGGAAATAATGAGTAGGGCTGAATAAGGAAGACTATTGATGAATTCGATGTATTCAGTCTAAACTTTGTGGAAATCCATTATCCCTGAAGTAAAAAAAACAAACAATGTATCTTTCCACCAAAATTTTTATTAGGGACCAAATAAAAAATTTGGTGGAAAGATGCATTCTACATCTACATCTACATAAATACCCTGCGAGCCACCAAAAAGGTGTGTGGCAGGGGGCGTAGCACCATGAGTGAAGGGTAAGGGTTGAGGGGGTTGGGGGTTAGGTGAGGAAAGGTGGGGGGAACCTGTAAGAAAAAAATATATACATATTTACATATTCACACACACACACACACACACACACACACATATATATATATATATATATATATATATATATATATATATATATATGCACACACATATACATATATAAAAATATACATATACATACACACATATCCTCGCGCAGTCCCTAACCTGTACGTTAATACTTATTTTAATGAACTATGTCCTGGGGAATTTCGATTACAATTATTCTGGTCCCTTATCGTTCTTGGAAAAAATGACATTTTAAACCTGTCAGTCTTGCAGTCTATTGCTCTAGTCTTATATTCGTGATCCCTTCGACCGTAATACGTTGGGGTTCGTATTATATCCTTGATGTCATCGGAAAAGAGCCCATCTTTAAATGTTTTGAATAAGTTTAATCTAAATTGTAAACGCCGCTGTGTAAGAGAATCCCAACCTAAATTGTCTAGCAAAGTGGATACGCTGCTGAGTTGGTCATAACAATGTTTGATAAATCTAGCCCCCCTCCGCATTGTTTTGTAGTTCTTGCGATTTTTGCGATACTTCAGCGATTTTTGATGAATTTTTAGACAAAGGGGAGGGGAGGAGGGGAAATGTCTGTTGGTCAAAACCGACGGTGGCAGCAAAAGTGGACGACGGTGAACATATTGAGAAACAGAGCGTGATGTTGATTCGGCCGCGATAGGAGGGAAAATGCAAATATAAGCAGGGGAAAGGAAAATAGAGACGGGATGAAAACTGGTAGGAGATCTTAAGATCTCACGGAGGAAATTATGTCTGGCAATCAACACTTCTAGATGGGGAATCGACAGCAATAGTAACAAGTTTTTCACTTGTGCAAGCATAGGCAATACCCTGAAAACCGCCGCAAGAGCGTGATGCGGCACCAGCTATATAGACACACACATATTTGAGTTCGCGCATGTATTCAATAATACATACGTTTTTTCTTGTGCACACAAAACTTGTACGCATACACACATCCGTACGTGTACACATGCGGCGACTTGGTTCGATTCAGTTAACTGTGCGTATCGTGAAGAATGAGTACTTGAACCATTCGGTGTCGGATTCTATCTCTCTTATTTTATCCTCGGGCCGATTCTACAAGTATCATTTGAGGCCATAAAAATTCCCTTGGTTTATCAAGACAGCTCTGTAGCTCTGTTCCTTTCTATGTCTTGGCTGATTTCATCTGGACTGAAGGGCCTCCTTAACTAAGCCCTCAAACGTGCCTGCTCTCTTCTCGCAAAGATTATTATCAAATCTTGCTGTTGTTTCAAGAATGCACTTAGTATTTCCGCATTAAATATTCATCAAAATTAGGTCTCAACCTAGGTAAACCTAGGTAAACACGCAGCTTGAATACGCTACGCGTTGAAGGAAAGGTCGTCCGAGTAAATATTTAACGTAGAAATACTGTCTTTTCTTGAATTCATTGTTCGCTCCCGCAAAGTAACTCTGGAAACTAAATCGTAGATCTATGTATCTGTATCTACACGTGCATATTGAGACTACCTATAATGGTTATTTTGGACATTAACTTTTAGTAGAAAGAACAATTAATTGAAGGAAACACTGACACAAAATTGTCATCACAAAAACACAAATTTTGTTATTTACCCCTACCCCACAATTGTAACGGGAAAAGATTTATGTGACTGGAGAGTTAATGTTACGAGCATTAAGCGAGGTCTGTTAAACAAGGAATGAGACTGATTTTTAAATTTTTTTTCATTCAAATAGAATTACAATTTTGTATTGTCACGCTCAAAATAACTTCCTTCTGAAGCCACACAGCGCTGGAGACAGTTCTTCCACTCCTAATAGCAGTGCTGGAACTCCGATACTGGAATGGCCTTCAGCTGGTCGGCTACAGCCGTTTGAATGTTTTCATTCAATTGATAATGCGGAGAAAATTCGTTCGTTTGGCAAAAACACGCCTTGAATGTACAAGAAGCGTCTCAGTCTTATTATTGGTAAGTCCCGGTTGAGAGCCATCGTGAAGCAGGAAGATTGAGCAGCAAGTGGAGTGAAATAGATTCTCTCGCACGGGCCGTTGCATTAGTAATCCTTCTCCCACGAATGATGCTGTGTGAGCATCACGTTCGACAATTTTTAGATGCCCTGGAAAATGATACGCAATACCATGAATCCCAAACCACATGTAATGGCGAGTGAACTAACGACCCCTATTACTCTTGGTGACCCGCAGGGGTGTATGTGGACAGACAGACGTAGATGCTATAACAAAGGCGACCTAGAATAGCTACCCAGACCAGCTAGATCCAGTGGGGTGTCCACTTTCAAATGTCCCCCTTGGCGGTGTCGTGGATCACTCTCCTTTGCAGCACGGTGTGTTTTTGCTCAGGTCATGAAAATGCGTATCATTTAAGAAGTGAATTTCTTGGCGAATCAACGTTGCGTGCCAGAATCTGACAGCGCACATACCTATAAGAGATTGACGACCTGCAAGCAAAAATAATGTCATTCCTCTTTTCACTCGTATACCACTTGACTGAAGCTGGATCATCGACCATAGCAGATACAATAAATTCAGATAACCTAGGCAGTTAATTGGTTGCTTAGGGTAACGCGAACTCCTATCGGAAACGCAGTTTATCGATCGGAAAAATGCTCAAACATTGCAGACTTGTGTCCAGTAATTGAAGCCCAAGATGTGAACGATTTTTTGAAAAGTTAGCATTATCAAGTGCACAGGTTCTCTGCACGGATTTCTTATGTTGATATTTGATATTTTAGTACCCTGCAATCCACTGCTAGGGTGTGTGGCAGGGGATGAATACACACCAGACTAATTTTGACCAGAATATGACTCCTACCGCGGCCGGACAATTTTATTCTGATTCCTTATCACTCGTGGGAAAAATGACATCTTAAATCTATCTGTTCCACATTTGATCTCTCTAATTTTATTGACATGATCTCTCCTACCGTAGTACAACGGGGGTAATAATGAATTTTCAACATCATTGCTAAAGAGACAGACATCCATCCAATTAATGCAAGAGATTTAATCTGTAATTAAACATTCGCTCCGTGAGTGATTTATAGCCTAGCTGCTCTAATATTTTCGATACACTTCTAGGTTTATCATAACAACGTTGTACAAGTCTTGCTCTTCTACGCGGCACCGCGATCCAGTTCGACAGTCAATCCAACTTTGTGAGGATCCCATATAATATTCGTGAATGAATTCCGGTTATCTCGGCGGTGTTCTCACCCACCGGTTCACCTCCGGCTGCAGTCCATCGCGGCGCACGGGGCACCAAATTTTCATCCCTCATTAATGCTAACACTACCTCGAAGCAGACCAAATTATTGCGGATAAAGTGCAGGTTTCGTCGAGGCTCAGGATGTCAAAAATGTCAGCAAAATGCCTCGCTGAAGAGTCTTGAAGGGAGCTTATATGGGTGTAAATAACCTCGGCCGCAGAGGCAAATCCATGTTACTACAGCTGTACAACTTTGGTACATACAAAAAGCTGTGGCCTGAATTCACGAAACACGTAATAAAACAGTTTCTAGCGTAACTTTGTGGAAAATATTCAAATTTACGTTTTTTAAAAATAAAACCAATTTGCTTTTCCACATAAAATTTTTATTCTCGCAAATGAAGGGGAAATACGTAATGTTTGCTCGTGCAGTGACAGGTGTTAGCGGGGGTCCACCGCCTAGATGGCCATCTAGCGAATGAATGTTCAATCCGAAAATAATAGCCAGGGATCTCGTGACCAAGCGTGGAAGAAGCCTCCTCCTCAGGGGAGGTCTCCCGCCACGTGCTCCCTATACACGCCCCCGTCCGCTCCCCCGCGTCGCGCTGCTGCGATGGAGAGGGGGAACGGAGGGGAGGAGGGTTGAGTCATCGCTTCGAGGGACCGACGGGAATTCCCAACCAATCGGCAGGACACTCACCAGACTCAGTGGCACCAGAGGTGTTTCCTAGGCCACGCCAAGAGGAGTTTGGGAACGAAATGTAAACGCGAATAGCCCATTTTGTCAGTTTATTCATTTGAACAGTAGTTTTTTTAACGAATTAAAGTGTTCTTTATGATATGTAGATTCGTGGCAATAAGAGGAATACATCAAAAGTCGATTCATTCAAAAGTAATAAAGGCGAAAGAGTAGCCAGCTGTTTGGAAAAGGCTAACTTATTAAATTCCTTCTTTGTAAGCGTTTTCACCAATGTTTCACCGATTGTCTCCAATAGCTTATTTAATCGTACCGGCCAACCGATGCCCATAATTAAAATCTCACATAATGGAACGTTTGCTGAAAAATGGTAAGCCTAATAATTTCTCCGGGCCGGATCAAATACCCGCTCGTATATGTAAGGAATTAGTCTGGTGTTTGTATTAATCCCCTGCCACACACCCTAGTGTTGGTTTGTAGGGTACACAAACAAAATAAATAAATAAAGGGACTGGTGTTGGAAATTGCACCGTATGTAAAAATCATATTTAAGAAGTCGCTAGTAGATCACAAGGTTCCCAGGGATAAGAAAATGTAACACAAATATTTGAAAACGGAGACAAAGAGGAACCGAGCAGTTACGGTTACTGTTTCCATTACATCCATGTCATGCAAGGTCATGAAGCATAAAGCTAGAAGCCTATAGCATGCGAAATAAAAATATCCTGCACTACATTGAAGACTTTTTGAACGGTCGCGTACAAAGTAAAGTCATAAAGGGTGCCAGATTTAATCCATAAAATTCAATTCATGTGTATCCTGTGGAATTGTCATCAGATCTCTTTTATTTCTTCTTTCCGTTAACGACATTGACTCCATAGTCACTCGTGAAATACCTTTATTTGCTGGCGATGCCGTGGTTCACAGTGATATCCGTGATCCTGAGGACACAGCAGTTTTATCAGATGACCTTAATGCTACACATACAACCCTGGTGCGACACTTGGCAATTAGAACAAAACTTAAAAAAGTGCGTAGTGACGAATACTTGGGAAAAGAGCAATTCCCACCCGAACGCCTTCTGCGTTGGGGAACACCAAAATGGAATGTGTAGACTCGATAAAATACGTAGGCGTTACCTCACCCAGGTAAAACATACACGGGAATATGTGGACGAGCTAACAAAAAATCAGGGTTAAATAGGAGTACTTGGTGAATGTGATGAAAAGGTCAAAGAGAAATGTTTTCTTTCGCTGGTTAGGCCTCATTTATAATATGCTGCAAGTACATGTGTGGTATCCTCACGAAGTGGGTTGATTGGCGAATTGGATCGCATGCAGCGTTGAGGAGCTAGATTTGTAAAACGGTGCTATCATAAACTTAGTAGCGCATCAAAACTATTAAGGCATTTATATTGGTAATCACTCACGGAGCAAAGGCTATATTACAGATTAAATATTTGCATACATTTGAAGGATGTCTCTTTAACAGTGATGTTGAAAATGTGTTATTAGCCCCATCGTACTACTGTAGGCGGCAGCATGCCAATTGAATTAGATAAAATAAGTGTAGAACAGATAGGTTTAAGATTCATTTTTTCCACGAACGATAAGGGATCAGAATAAAGTTGTCTTACTTTGGTAGGGGAAAAATATTTGGATCAAAATTAGTCTGTTGTGTATTCATCCCCTGCCACACACTCTTCTGGTGGCTTGCAGCGTACTAAAAATACTACTAATTACTAATATATCCCCTCAACTCCTAATCTTCCAGTCAGTTACTCCCACTCTAATGAAGGTTGCTGGGACCGCCAAAGTATTTTGGAGGGAGTTTTTGCTTCCTTGTTTTCTTATGTTTGTCTATGTTGGCGTATGAATTTTTATAAAGCTTTAGCATCGCAATAGTGCTATTTCTTCTTTTAATGAAAGAAAAAATATACTCTAGTTACAGCCAAACATCGAGGCTAAGGCATACTTTATAATTAATACAAAAATTAAACATAAAAGATAAACAAATCGATGTATTTTTTAGTCATGCAATACGTACGTATTGTAAGAAAAAATCTACATATGTAGGAGAAAAAGGTAACCAATGGAAATGTACTTTGGAAAACCGTTTTTACTAAGTCTTTTAAATTTAGGCAGAGCTGCGAAAACTGCCAATTACATTTGGAAAGGTTGCTGCTGTTGGGTTTTCCGCCCTGCATGGAGTGGTGGCTGGAAGAGGGTTCTATTGGATGCGTCACCTTTATGCAAATGTCTACGGAAGAGCGCGTCCGAATGAAAAACCAAAGGGGGAGAAGCCAGCGAGCCAACGCACTGCTGCTAATGCCCACAATCCACTCAATCCTGCACGACTAGCAGATTAACTGCTTCAGTAAAATATCGGTGGACAGGACATTGGTTCTAAAAAACCTTTCGCAAACTGGAGCTACTAGATAAAATCAAGTCATGCGAGTTTTCCATCGAGATGGAAGGCTTTAATTGAGCCCGAATTGCAACGCCACGAGCGAGACCACAACGAGATGCTATAAGGGAAACCGTAAGCTGAACAGACAACTAACATGTACAAACGTCGTTTAACTCTCGCAACGTTCGTGACTGAAACGGTTAGGGGAAAGATCACGTATGGACATGTAAATACCAGCCCAAAGGCTTTAAAATGCTACTAATTCAGGCAATATATGGGATTTGATTTCTGTAGATAATTGGTAATCGGTTCCTCGAACAGCATTATGACTGACAAATATACATTCAAATGATTAACTCCCAAATATGCGTATGTAGGTGAATTGGGAAGTGTCCCGAAACATCCCGAGGCCTCCCCTACCCGGGGCGGCGCGGGGGGGGGGGGAGATGCTGATGTTTCGGGGGGATGGAATGAGGAATTGGTTTGGGAGTGAGTGAAACGGACGAGGCCCACTCTAATCTCCCGCGGAGAAATACGTATACATACGAACGTGGAGCAAAGAGACGATGCGTAGGAAGAAGAAAGCAGAAAAAAGGGAATATAGAGTGGAAAAGACTGGGGATTATTATCTGATTGTACGTCGGTTTTAATTATTGCCATTTCGCATTTTTCGCTTGCGACAGCGGACGGCCCTCTCCTGCTCCCCCCTCCTCTCCCTCCGCGTCGTGATTCTTCGTACCAAGTTGAGGGACACGCCGTTTAGGATGGGGATGGTGATGAAGGAAAAAATTGACGCCAACGGAAGCAGACGTGATAAAAAAAGCTCTCGTTGCGGGCGGGAGGGGTTAGCGTCGGTTCGGGGAGGGGCGGAGCGAGTCCGTCGCCGAAGGCTCTCTCAATCGTCGAACACATGCTCGGATTGATGCCCCCCCCATACCGCACGAACGCGCGCCGGTCCCGGTCGCCTGCCGCCGCCCGAGGGAGGAGCTTTGCCGATTGTCGCCCAGCCGAAGACGGAACACTCGTCATGAGGGAGTCCGACGGCCTCCTGCAGTTCTGTAAGGAATATATATATAATAAATAAATATAATATATATGTCTCCATATCGCGGCCTCGTGGTTTGTTTTCGGAATAATCCCCATGAGGTGACAAAGTAGGGGCGACGTCAGGCCAACGTGTGAAAATGAAGAATTTTCGGGAGCGCGGGAATTTATCACCATTTGCAATCGTACCGCGCAACTCTGCGATGTTATTACGTAGCCAGACCAATGGGAAGGAATTTGTTCGATCGATTTCTAAGTGTTTGTTCCCCAATCTTCTCATCCCCGACCGCACTTTGCTCCCCTCCCCGAGGAGTCTACCCCTTCGAAGCCCGCCATCGCGGGCCAGCGGGGCGCGTGGGTTCAGGCGAACGATCCTGCCCTAACACACCATGGCGACGTGCCGCCTTTCCTTCTTTCACTCCTCCGGGAAGACGTCCGATCGGATTCCTTCTCCAGAGAGCGGCCACGCGCCCCAACCCCCGCCCTTTGCGTCTCCAAGTGTCTTCACCGCGCAGCGAGTGCTCCACCGGCCGATCCATCGTAGCCTCTGCGATCTCGTAGTCTCCGCTCCGATAGCATTTAGGCGGTAACATCGCCGAATCCCGGACAGGATCTTCCGTGGCCATTGCTTGAGCGCGACCCGCCGTTTGTGCTACCGAGGGAAATCGAAAAAGCGGTGTCGTAATGTCGAGTGCATCAGTGAATGCGCGTAGCGGTGGAGTTGGCCACGATTAAGCCTGGTGTGTGTATCGTACGATTTCTTCCTCCGGAGTGTGGGGCTGTACTGATTCGAAGACACGTGTTTTCAGAGGTTGGTTATTCCTTGCTTATCCAACCGTGAGCACTCAGGCGTGATACCATGGCTTCCCAAGCAGAGTTCCCACCTTCGATATCCGGGGTGAGTAGCATTTTGGAATGTTCACTGTGCGGAGGGGAATTATGAACGTGCTTATCGGCTGAACATTCTACGTACACGTTCCGACAGAGAAGGGGAGAGAGTGCGGGCAGGGTTACCAACTACCCAGAATTCTTGGGAAGGAACTCGAAATTTGAAATCAATCTTCTAATTCTTTGGTGTCCAGATTCGAAGTGTACCTCTCTCACCTTGTCTCAATAACACATTCTTCTTACGAGACGTATGACAACTAAGCGAAAATCCTTTATTTTTTCAATATTGTGAAACACTCTATCCTAAGGGCGGATTAGCAGTGAGGTTTCAGAGGAATCCTGTACTTGTACACGAGTATTTAGTTCTACCCTGTCAGAATCTTGGCCGCTCCGCTTGAACGAATTTTAAGTACCGTGATCCAAGTGCCCAGATTCTCACATTGTCATCATGTCGCTCGAAGGGGTTTTCCGATACGTCATCCGTCCTTGAGCCCGGAAGACAACGGCTGATACGCGCACGCTTCAACCAATAGAGGGTTCCATATCCATTATACGTATTCTTGGTAAAAGTTTAAATTTTTTAAGCAGGGAGGATATGAGGGACCCAGTCCCAGAAGGGGAGGGCGCATTCAAGTCTCTACCTTGCCCTGAAAGCTGTCACGAGGGCATGTGGCAGGGGGTGGCCGATCACCACCACCGTTATTGCTGGTTATCGGCGTTCCGTGTCTTTTGCTTTTGGAAAGCATTTGGCTATTACTTGGGATCCGTCGGAGTTAATTGTTTTTTAGGAAAACATTTAGATAAAGTTTAAATTACATAAACTAGAATAGTGGATATTTTGAAAGAAAAGAAATTTGGTGTGGTAGGGCTATTGGATAAAATAATGGGATTCCCTTCGAACATAAAGAGAATGAGCTAGACCAAGTGAGATAGATAGAGTTCAGTTTACTTATGATATCAAAGACAGAATTAATAGGGGACCTCTCCCTATATGCAAGGATAAGGTTGATAAACCGGTTGATACCAGTCACATCTCTTAGGACTCGGAAGGACCTCAGGGTATAACCCCAGTGTGCAATATAAACCTCCCTTAATCTAGTAGGCTACTGCTAATAACTCTTATTTAATAATTCAGGGCATTTTCACATTGTTGGACATTTAGTAGAGATGATTTCATTGATGCTCAAATTTAGGATAAATACCACTTTTTTTAGGATGCACGGCAAACCTGCCGTGACCCAAATTTGAGTAGTAGTAGTTTTTAGGGGAGGCGACCGACAGCTAAGGTCATTTGCACCATTAGGGATGGACAGGAAATGATGAAGGGTGGAGAGAAACCTGGCGTCGGCATCAGCCTATGCTTAGTTAGCCTTAGTGCCTTAGCTCAGCTGGGATTCGAACCCAGGCCGTCTTGGTGGGATATGGTAGCCACCACACCAACCTGATCCCCCCCAAATTTGAATGTTGGTGCCTTAATACCTCCTATACTATGTGCTTATGGAGGTTTCTAGGTAATAATGTAAGTACAGATCATTGTAACAATTTGGGTACTCACAGTAAAACTTCTCTTCTTCTCCATCAACACATGTTTATTGGCACACAATTCAAACACAAAAGATTGGGAATTGAATGGTGCCAACTCCAATTGTAGAATCTGTCAAGATATGAGCTTCATATGATGCCTCTGATATGCCGACTGCATTTCCAATTAATGCTCATAAGTTATGATCTGCTCAAAACTCGTAAGGTTAATTGACGATTCAGATTTTTTTTGAAGTAAAAATAAAAGATGCATTCATTGTCATTAGCTTTTGTTCTTAACTTTTGCAGCTGCAGTCTCATCCACTTTTTTTATCTTCGGTATATCCCATGCTAATTGCTTCATTTGCCCTTGCCTGAGTTGTGAGAAAGCACATTATGGGAGCAAGTTACCTTTCATTAGTAACTCTATTCCACCTCACCATTTAAACCAGTGTCAAACAGCAGTGGTTGAAATTAATCCTTTGATCAGTCTACAATGAAAAATTGAAGATTATGAAATCTCCACTTTCAAATCACATTCAACTGATGTATACAAATATTCAAATCTTTTAGTTTTTTCCACAGTGCCAAGGAAAATGAATAGGTAGATTAATTGTTATGCGGTACATCCCATTTTTGAGGATTTAATCCAGAAGCACTTAAATGGCTTTTTACTGATGTTTCAATTTATTCATAAGTCATCTTTAGCTTTGAAACCATTTGAATGACCACAAAACAGTATATAAGTGTAACTCACTTCATTTACAATAATTTCTTAACTTATTTTACCAATCAAATTGGAATTTTTGAACCCATGCTTTTGTTTGTGATGATGTTTCTAACCTAGCAAATCTATAATATTCATGTTATTTATATAAATATAGAAAATTCCTAGAATGTAATTAAATTACCTGAAATTTAAAAAAAATTGATTACAAAATAAATCACATGTACCTAAAATAAGTATGAATAGAAATATTCATGAATAAAATATGAAATAATTGCAGTTATCCTTCAGTTTCATCTAAGAAATTGAAATCTCTTCAGACTTTTGTTAATACGCTTTAATTTTCAAATTCTTATTTGAAAACAGAGTTCTGAGACTTATCTCTAGGGAATTGCTTATTTATTTGGTCTTTCTGGTTTAATTTTTGGAGAATTGTCTCCTGCATGATTAAAAGACAGGTGGTGCTCCCTCAAATGCAAATAAGATTTGAGGACAGAATAGGACTTTCAGAGTACAGAGTGCAGAGTTGGAGGAATTGGGCTTAATGTCATTCAAAATGTTTTTTTTCCAAAAATACAGTGGCTCCTCACTTTTAAGATGAGTTTGCAGAAAATACATTTACTCCACTGTATAATCAGTGACAAAGCTCATCACTTGTATTACCATTGCAGGTCCTTGAACATAATCTCAGGAATTTTATTGTTCAGTAATTGTTCCCTCAACCCCCTGCCATGAATTATTGAATTGCATGAAATTTCATGGGATTAAAGAATTAGAGCTTATATAAATATGTTACTAAGAGCTGGAATCTTATTTTTCTAAGCTGATATTGTTAAAAAATTGTGGGATTCCAGACTGCTTGTCTAATTAAATAAGGCACATTAAGATTAAGTGTAAATGAGACAGATACTGGTAGAAACTTTGGCAGCAGAAGTACTTATGATGTGTTCAACTGTAATTACTCTCTTTTATTTCAATTTGATATCCCATTTTTATATTGAACACTGACTGAGAACCACAAAATTTGTTTTTACCATCTACTTATATGTATAATTATGGTTGCAATTTCCACAATCCCCTTCCCATTTGAACTCTTGCTTGTGAGCTATTGCAGCATTTTGTTGACTTAAATGACAAAAACACAAGTGAGAAAACTTTGGTGGCCTTAGCATATTCCATTCCACAGTAATCAACCTGAAGGTTGGTTGTGATTTTTGAGGGCACAGCTCACTTCGTACAACCCTTGAGACTCTGATGTGTGAAATTAATGCATTCAGGGAAGTGAGGGGCTGGAGGGGGCAGTTTCTTTTCCTCTGCCACCTATCATCCCTCACTTAGCTCTGACAACCATATAATTTCAGCTCTCAAGTTTAGTTTTGCAAGGCTATGCAGAGTAACCACTCAAGATTTGTATCTGAGAAAGAGTTTTATAGGTCTTCATACAAATTTTTCGATTGCATAGCCATCTCCGCATTTCTAATTTTTTGTGGTTCCCAGCTGAACTTAGAAGGATTTGTGTAAACTTGGCAGGTGACGGATGGGGAAGGGATTAAGTGGACGAGTGGGGGACGTTTGAGGGTTAACTTAACACCATTAACCTTGCATATTGAGCCACCAAATTGGTTTCAAAAAATTCAATTGGGCTCATTGAGGGGCCATTCAGAGGAGAAAACACCTAACCTAATCAATTTTTAATCCCGGGCCGCCCTCCCTTCATGCCTAATTATATTAGCACTCCCACTCCTACCAGCTGTTTGCATATTGCCCTCATGTTATTTTTTTATTTTGCATTAGTCCAAAACAGTACTTCGACCTTTATGTCAGACTTTGAACAATTTGGCAATTACGCACACCCAAGCCCAAGGCGGAGGAAAAACCACTAAGGCGGGAATCAAACCTGCCACCTCTGGGTTGACAGATGAGGATATTACCCCACTGCCACCTGGAAAATGCCTTATGCAGCCTTGTTATCACGAATAAGTGCTACCCTCCTTATATTTTTAGATGGACTTGTCCCACCATGCCTGCCAGTTCATTGCAGATGGACTGTAGAAGTAACCGCATGCTCTTCTTTTGTGGAAAAACTTCCATTTTGAATCTTTTCAGTTGAAACTTTCATTTTTTCTGTTTTTGCAAATTGGGTTCACATTCTTTCACTCTCATTGTGTGAGGTTCCACTGTTCATGGTTACGCAGAAGCGTACAGAGGTTGTTGCCTACAGAGGATGCACAGTCATCTACCTATCCTGTGTAGCCATCTGTGAAGGACTGACATTAGAGGATAATCAGGTTCATATGTATTTTTAGAACCATAATTTTGTGATCATTATTCACTTAATGCATTTCTCAGTTCATATGATGCACTTTTTTTATTACAAAATGTGTTCTTAAACCTGCCCTGTATCGAATGGGACAGGGGTATTAAGTGTATAATTTCAACAAATAAGTGCAAGTGGATTTGCTGGAAAAATACTTATTAATAAGTACTTTTTCCCACTTCAGTCGTAAAAAATGGTTACCTGGATTACAAATTTTGATATCATCACTATTTTGAGTCAGTAGTTGGCAACAGAGTTTTAACATTGCATTCTAAGTCCTTTCTTAAAGGATTTCCAAATAAGTTATAAACATTGTTATATGTGTAGCTAACTGCACATGTAATTTTTAAATGTAAGAATTGGATTTTCTTTGTATTAAGTGTTAACATCAACAACATATTTTGACCTTTTCTGTTTGAAGTATTTCTGTTAATTCTGACCTGAAAAGTCATGGTGCATGTTATGGGCCAGAAAATATAGTAACTAGCACTGAAAATACTGTAGCTGTTAATATTGTAATAGATTGCACCACTTGTAATGGCACACATGAATGATAGGCCAGGAGTAATAGAGCATTCAAATTGCATAATTATATCAGCTGGAAAAAATCTGATATGTATAATGGTCACATGCCAGTTTTTTTTGCTGCAATCCTAAATATTTCTTATATTGTTAATTAATTGGTACCTATTAATGGCACAAACACCAAAGACATCCATTCCTACAGGAGATACAGGATTTTAAACTTTACAATTATGAAACTATTCAACCAACTTTATGTACTATTATTTAGTAAGTACCTACTAAATAATAATACTACCAATTTAGTAGGTATTCAGTAGGTACCTACCTTCTTACTTGCTCTCTTTAAAAATAATGGAATAACATAAATTATATGTGCCTTATTAGCCTTGAAATTTTAAGACAGTAATAATTGTTAGGGTAAAATTAGTTGATTTAAAATGGGTAATATGGATAAGCCAACCTACATCAAATCATTACTCAGTGCATGTCAATTACCTCTCTTTTCACTCACAAGAAGAACTTAAATGTGAACTATGAGTATGCAATTAATATTTAAGTTTGAATACTGCTTGACTTTTCTAATTACTCACCTATCAAATTCATTATTTCATTACTCTCATAAAACCAAGGGTTTTCTCCTCTACAACAAGCCTTTCAGACCAATTAAACTTTCAAGGGCCAAGTAATCCAAAAGAAATGAAACCCAGAGCTAATTATTAACTCAATTTTTTTTATTCCAGATGGTGATACTACCCTTCTGAAAGGGAACATCACACAAAAGGTTTTTTCTAATTTAAATGATAACTCAACTTCATCAGAAAAAGTTAACATGATGAAGGAGGCGGATCTTATGTTTGGTGAGAATAGTGATGATGAAAATTGAATCTCTGCTTTTATCAGCATGCAAATATATTTTTATAAATCTCATATTGCATCATGTTTTTCTTTTTAGATATCCTCATCCCCACAATCATCATTGGAATCCTTCTCATTGGGAATGGGGTTATATTGTTTATCATATTCCATTTCAAAAAAAGGTAAGAGCCCTTAAAGTGCAGAAATTCTCTTTTATTATTAAAAACAAACTCTTCCTACACCTACACCTAAAAGTCTGAATAAATATGACTGATTCAATGCAACTGATGAAGTGGATTGTCATGCCAATAATGGGATACTCAGACTTATTGCAAGTGACAAAGTAAAATTAGTTCAGGAAAGAATCACTGGTGATCTCAGACTTCACATTCAGAACCTTTAATTTAAAAGAGTATTCTTGGGCCTGGACAGACAAGTAACTTGGAAAGCCTAAAACATCCTCAACCCTTATCTCAACAATAATTTTCCAACTCCAATGTCATCTTGTGTTTGCGAGGTAGATGTGAGGTTTTGTATCCCCAAACAGCATAAATTCTTTGGAGCTATTTAATCCATCACTGATATTAAGACCAGGAATGCTATTAACCCTTTGCACTCGGGTGCCTTTTTCCTTGATTTCCTTAGTCTACTCGGGAATAAATTTTTTAAATACCCCATATTTACTAAGCGTGGCTCTAGAATGAAAAACTGGAGTTTTTTTTTCATAAAAACTAATTTAATTGGATCTTTTTACATAATTATTGATAAATTTATTGATAAACCATAATTTAAACATACCATGGAACATTATAATGTTCCATGGTATGATATTTATGGAAGGATTCAGCAACATGAAGACCTGGGTTACCTTCACATGTCTCACAGATATATATCGTCTCTCTTCTTCCACCTTTGATTTTTCCATTAGAGCAAACCGCAAAATCTTTATGATTTTTGTTAGGGCGAGGTGTGATTATATGGAGTTTCCCATCTAAATGTTGCTCTGTTTGTGGATGGTAGTCTAACCCTGGAAGTTTGTGACACATCTTGGAATTCTCCAATGAGATCGTGTACTAGTTTCGTAATAAATTTCACATGCGAGATCGGTTTTCCATTTTTTTTTTGTTGGCATTCTTTGTACAATAAATATGAATTTACACCCTCCTACTCAAGATTCCTGACTACTGTATGCAATTGATAGAAAAAAAGTTTGATGAGACAGCTGACACTAGGAAGAAAAGGAAATGAAAGTATCCAAACTAGAACGCAATGAACTACGGAACACCTGACTGAGGTAACTTTATTCTGGCGACCTTTTTTCAGAAACAGATCATCTTTCAAAGGCATTTAGCTGACTTCCAAGTAATGAAGGGCAAACAATGCAAATGAAAAAGAACTTACAACACACCAAAGAGATAACAACAAACATCTGCGTAGGTGGTCGTATCCTTTGGAAACGGCATTTATGTCGACGACGACATTATGGGTTAATACTATTCATTTATAAAACAAGCCATGCTATTAATTAATCCTTACTTTACTTGTCCTTTCATCCAAATGATTACAAGTAAAGTTATTGGGGAATATGGACAAAAATCCCAATTCCCCTCACGATGAAACTCCGTGTCGAATGTGGCATGACATAGGAGCTGCTGCCGCTGCTAACCGTGTCGAGTCACACTCGACATGCGAGTGCAAAAGGTTAATAGGAAATTCATAGTCACATTGGAAATCACAGAAAATCAGTTGCAGTCTATGTAAAAAAGTCACTGTGGTCAACCCAGAGGTTGGTTTAGCAGGTGAAGGCAGAGCTCACCCCATATTAAGCAATAGACATCATGTGAAATTCATTCACCAAGGAAGGGAGCTCGGTTCCTATCCCTGTGCTGTTTTTGGTTCCTCAGGACATTTTGGTACCAAAAATATGAGTAAGCTTGGGTGAAGCTGAGAGTGTTCACGGTTGCCACCTGGAATTAAACCCAGGTCCTCTGGCCAGTAGCCCAACACTAGCCACTGGACAACTACAACCCTCTTGCCCTTCATAAAAAAATAAAGTTGATAAATATTTGATCATAGCATTGATATAGTATAACAATAGTAAACAATGAAATTCAAACCTGTGAAAGGACTAGTAAACAAACTATAGAAACGGTAAATAGGAGCAAGATAAGAAAACCATTTACTACAGACTAAATGATTAGAAAACTAGATAAGAGAGGGAAGTGGAAGAATGTAAACACAGAATTGGGTAGAAGGAAGCACAAAGTGGTTAGTAATAAACTGAGTTGAGAAAGTAATACAGTGAAAGAAGCAGTGCAAGGATACAAAGCATTTACAGCATTACTGTCTAACCCATGGTCTATATGTTGCCCAGGGCAACCATGAATGATACCCAACAAGCCATTTTAAAATAACATTATTGAAGAATTAACTAATGTTATACTTCATGTTTTAATAACTATGTTCAAAGATGAACCACACCATTTGGTTTTAAGCACACCAAGTGTGGACTTAATACCAAAATATTTTATGAGCACTTATGTGTCAACCACTTCACTGAACAAGGTGTCAATGCTACAGTACCACTCTACAGGTAATAATTAATAATTAAGAAAATTAGTGAAATGGCTGTCCCCCTGTGGTCTGATGTGGAACCACCTCACAGAGGACCAGATGATGCATGGACTGCCTTTTGTCAGACTCCTACCCTGTGATCTATATAACATACCTATGCCAGATATGATGAAGGATTGAAGCCAAGTAACAAATGAAGAAGTAGGTACTAGATATGGTGGGGTAAGAATGGGAGAGTTGCAGAATTGTTGGGAGAAATCCAAAGGAGGCAGGAAGGATGGATGCAGATTGTTTTGAATGGTGATGGATGGAATTTTAAAGACAATGGTTGAATGTTAGGAGGGTGAGGTGGGGAAAGGAAAGAGGCATGTTGGACAGAATGAAAGGAGGTAGAAAGTATGTTGATTGAAGAAGGGTTTATTGTAGTGCAGTTAAGGTGTCAGGTTGTATCGTTTTAGACAAGGCTTAAAAGTATCTCAGTGGTTAGTCTGTGTCAATCCAAAACCTTCCCTGAATGGTAGATTGCTGAATAATAAAACAATTTATTTTACAAAAGATTTGGTTTTTTGCCTGGCATATTGTGTATATGAGTCTTCTCAGGTGGTCATCAGGTAATTCACCACTAAAAATTCAAAGGTTAACCCAGTCTTCATTGTGATCTAACCAAGTTTCACCACAGTTATTACCACTTGAAAAATCTCTACCATAATTGTCAGCATAACATTCATGTCCCACGAGACAAAGGCAATAGCAGGGGATCTTACCCTGCTGACAAAATGGATACATCCTATACCATATAAATTTCATTCAGTTAATTAAGATGTACCAATTGAATGAATGATATGATTGTTATATTGCATATGCACACAAAATGATTTTTTCTGGAAGGTTATTATATATCATTACTATTGTGAAAGTGTGGTATCAATTTCAACAGCAGCAATATATTTTGCTGCCTTTCCCTCTTAATTAGTTTTGTCCATCAATTCTTAAATTTTGAAAATTTATCATTTCCTATAAATTAGAAAATTGATTCATTTTCACTACATTTAAGTGTTGAATCAACTGAGTGAATCAGGCTCAATTATAACCGAGAATTATATTGCTGCCTTCGATATTCCGTAAAATTTTTATTGCAAAAATAATATAATAATTTCAATTCATTGAAGAATGAGTTAATTTAAAAACCAGATCAAAACCTTATAGGAGAAGAGAAAATGTATTGTTCTATACCTGTTTTAGTGTATCATATATGAATTATCAGTAATTATTCCTCTTTTAACACTTTCTCAAGACTGAAGTAAAAACACCATTTAGGTAAGCAGGTAGACAAACTTCTCCCATGATCTAAAAAATGGAGACCCATTAAACCTTGAAGGAACTATCTGGAGGTGAAGCTGCCCAAATAGTGCCCTATGACCATATTACATGAATATTGATCCCCAATGCTCTCTAATTGTAATTACGGCTACCAAAAGAGAAATATAAGAAAGGTGAGAATTGTAAATGTTCCTAACCAAATGAAATCTTGAATACAGGTAAGATATTCTTTCTCACTGAATTAAAAACAACAATGTATCATATTATTCTTCAGTTACTCATTAGCAATAAAGAGATAAAGAATACTATGAAGTATAGTTACTTCATAGTATTCTTTATCAGAGTTGAGTGTCTGATTATTTAGTCACTTTTTTACTGAAATTTTGGTGTGCTTGGCTATTATCTCAATTACATCTGCAAATAAACTCATATTACAATTAAATTAAAATGAACAAAAATATAAATTCAACCAGTTTACCACAATACTTGAAGACTATCTGATTCTTCCCTGGTGAATGTGGTGGACCACCACTGTTAACTTGAAGAGTAAAATTTATTCCCCATAAATTAATGTTAGCATCTCGTCAAAATTCAATATTTAAGACTTTGGTCATGATTCTATAATGTTTAAAATAGGTAATCTTTGTTTGGAAGTCAGGTAAATATATTTGGCAATCATTCATCAGATGCTAGTAAATGTTAGAATGATTTTGGACACAGCTAAAGTGAATCTCAGGATCACCAATAAGAAGATGGAGAGCAGGGCAAATGATAACTTAGGGGATGATAAGTTTTGGTTCAGGAAGGGTAGAGGCATGTGTAATGCCATTGTAGTAATGAGATCACTAATAAGAGAGGAGCTTAGAACACATTCAGGATGTATTTGTCTGTTTAGTAGATTTTGAAAAGGCATTTGATAGAGTATATTGGGAAAACTAATGAGTGTATTGCAGAAAATAGGAGTAGATTAGAGGTATAGGAGGCTAATCCACAACCTATACATGTCTCAGCCTGCTCAGGTGTGAGTGGGAAATGGAGAGTCAGGATGGGCAGTGTTAGGAAGAGGTGTAAGGCACGGTTGTCCACTGTCACTGGTGCTGTTCAACATGTATGTGGAGGAAATGATTAAAGAGGCATGGAAGAACTGGAGGCAAGAATGAAAGTTGGTGGGCAATTCGTAAAATCAATTAGGTTTGCTGATGACCAAACTTCAGTTTGTCAGTCAGTCAAGGGGTTGTTAGCATTGCTAAGTTAACTGGAAATTCTGTGCAATAGGTGTTGGATGAAATGCTAGGTATGTTGAGGGAGGGTAGGGTGATTGATGGGAGAAATCAAAAAGAGGCAGTAAAAATGGATGAAGGGATGTATGTATCGGCCGTGGGATATTGACAATTTGGATAGAGGGGAGAACGTTGGGAAAAGGAGGAAGGGGCAGGAATAGGAGAGGGATGTTTAACGAAATGAAGGGAATATACGAAGATGAAGACAAACTTTGTTGTAGAGTAGCATCTTGGGCTGTGTTTGGTTAGGAGGGACTAGAGGATTATTTGGAAGTTGTGTTCATCAGAAGGCTACCTTAATTGATTGATTACCTATAGTAATTAAATGTCAGGGGACATGTAAAAATATAGATAAAGGAATTAAATGGCAATACGAGGTCTGTTCAAAAAGTATTGCGAATTATGTGTGAGCATGGGGGTTGTGTTGGTGCAAAAGCCAATTTTTGTTCTTCCACAAATCCAGGTGTTTGTGGTGGATTGCTTCACACAATTGCGCATAACTTGCAGGTAATATTCCTTATTTACCGTCCTACCCTGTGACAAGAACCCATGATACACCATGCCCCTGGAATCGAAGAAAACTGTTCGCAAGCCTTTCATATTCGACCGAACGTGGCGAGATTCTTTCGGTCTTAGCTAGTGCTGCAGCTTCCATTGGGATGATTGAGCTTTAGTTTCCATGTCATAACCGTAAACCCATGATTCGTCACCAGTTATGACTCTCTGGAGCTAATTTGGATTGTCGCCGAGAGAGTCCAACACCTCATTAGCAATGTTAATGTGCTGCTGTTCTTGGTTGAAATTGAGCAAATTTGGTACGAATTTCGCGTCGACCCGTGTCATGCCCAAATCATTGGTAAAAATCAAATGACACAAGCCAATCGATATGTTTAGGTCCTCAGCAACTTCTCTAACTGTGATTCGACGATTGACCAATACTATTTTCTTCACTTCATCAATGTTTTTGTCTATTGTTGACGTGCTCGGGTGTGTGTGCCGCTCTTTGTCATTCACATCTTCTCAGCCTCCTGAGAACATTTTGTACCACTGATAAACATTGCTTTGGTCCAAGGTAGCTTCTCCATATGCCACAGTCAGGATTCGGAATGGGCCCACGAACTTAATTTCATTTTTCACACAAATTTTGATACAGAATTTTTGATCCATTTTTTGGAACTGGCAAAAATCGAAGACAAGCCAAAACACATCCAAGCAAAATAGCTGTCTTCAATTAATTGAACATTAAAAATGGCCGAACTTTTTGGCATAAATGAGAGACATAAGTACCAACATAACGTCACAAAAAAAATCAAAAATGAAATGTACGTAACACACGGAAATTCAAAAATTGGCGATACTTTTTGAACAGATCTTGCATAGACAGATTTTTCTTAAATATTACTTCATATTCAACATTGATTAAGGTTACACATGAATCTTAATTAACCATGAAATGTGAAAAATTTGATCAGTAACATTTTTCATAAATGTTTCTTTTAAGGAAAATGGCAACAGAAATACAGGAAGAGGAACTTAGAACAGCCCTAAATGGAACTGAAACCACCACAGGAAGGCCATCAGATGTGTAATAGAAGAATTAAGTGATGGGGTCATGCAAAGCAGCTGTTCTCTTCATTTTTTTTCTTTCAATGTATGGAACCTCACTTGAACAGATATTTTAAGTCCTGTAAAATGCATTAGACATTTTTGTGATGTCATTTGTACCTATTCCTAAGAGTTACACTGATGCATTGTGTGCTATTGTTAAAAGAACAGCACAACCATTAAGATGGTAATTTTAATGCTTGTGCATCGTTAAGATGCCTTTCATTGCATTGGACATTGTTTATGTTCTCTCAGGGAGACTGACTGTTATTTAGCAATCAACATGTTAGATTATTTAAATATGACAATATCTACAGGATTCTTGTCATTAATAGACACCTAAAAACCAATTTTGAAACCAAGCAAAACTTTTTGTTATAATTTGTGATAAGGAAACCCACATCTTCATACATGACGTCACCACTTGTTGTTCATGTAGCTTTAATGCTGTTTCTCCTCGAAATCCTTATGGTGCAAAATTAATCCTTATGAAGACAATGATCCTATTAGGATGAAGTTATAACAGCAATGAATTTGCTATTTGAAACAGCTAGAGCAGTAATATTCACCTTTGAAAGGAAATTAGCCAATAAGTTTTCCTTTAAAATATAAAATTTGAGATGAACAATATATCTGCAAGAAATTAGCTGATTATGATATTCTGGCATTGTTAGTACAGACTATTTATGTGACATAATAATTGAGTTTTAGTCCAAAGCATAGCATTTTGTAATTTTAAAAAATGTGAAGAAATGGTTCATTCACTACAAAGTTTGATAAGATGATATTAAAAAAATGGAAGCAATAAGAATTACCAATGCAAAAATTTCATATTCATTTGTTTAAATTTTTTATAAATGTACTAGTTCCAAGTGCTAAACTTTATTTATCACATTCCAAAGAATGTTTAAGGAATAAATTGCATTGAATAAATATTCTTTGATTAATCATTTGGTTTCATTATTTTCAGCATTGTGAAACTGGTCATTATAACCAGCTCCAAAAATGTTAATGTACATACATGGACATTCTGGTCCTTTGGTCCTGCTTTCAGCCATGAAGAATGAATATTAGAAACCAGGTAGAACTTGGCCCACAGAGCATTGTTTCCAGAGCTGGACTGGAGCAGAGGAGGCATGTGATCCCACTGGGCAATTTTGAGTGATAATGTCCAAGACAAATCTTATTGGGTAAGGCAATAGGAAAGAAATTAATGTTATTCAAATGATAGTATTATGGATAAGAAAAACATGGATCTCAAGCAACTAGTGGTCTTGTTGCCAGCAATGGAAGAGGCAAGACCTTAATGGTTGGCAAGAGCAATAGGAACAAGAAATGGCTGCAGCAAGAAAACAATGGAGTTTTACGGGACCAAGAGGCAGGCTGAAATTCATGCACTGAAAAACCTCATCAAATCATACATCTTCAAAATTAAAGCATTGCACTTCTGAAGTAACATGCATAGTATTGTAAATATTTGTTTACTCTCAAGTTTATAAATCAGATTTTAATAGATCCATCTACATCAAAGCTAGAGGGAGTCAGGACAGTGCATGGCAGTTGAAGCTACTGGTGGGCTACAAGTCTACAGACAGTAGCCTCACATGGGTATATTTGTTGTCTCAATGGGGACTAAGGAGATTGGCAGGCAGTATTGGAAGCATTCTAATGTGAAGAGGTGTGACATTAAACAAATCAGGTGAAATGAAACGCTTGAGCAATGGAAGGGTGTAAGTAAGAAAAAAGTTGGGAAGAATAAATGTTTATTTGTTGTTAATTGTATGAATGAATGTATAATATGAATATGAAAAAAAATTAATTGTATAATATTTCTTGAGCAGACCTGGAGGTGGCTAAAAATGTATGCACAAGCCAAGGCTTCCAGAATAAGTGCTGCAGCAAGGCCTACAGGACACAGGTCTGCAGAGGAGAGAAGCTTTGAGATGAAGTTGAAATGCCTGCTAGGTATCAACATGAAGGCTTGTCAACCATCTGAGTATTTTAACTGTGGTCCAGTAGGTATTGTTGTTCCCTGGAAGAGCATGCTATGTGATTATTCAAGTACAACTATACATGCATTGTTTGAGGATTGATGGAAACCAGTTTTCAATTAAAAATAATTACCACATTCTTGAGGTGGAAATTCCAGTGGACAACCTGTTTTGAATGGAGGCAGTGTCCAGTCCAGTAAGATAACATAGGCACTAGACACCTCTTTAATTATGCCTTGATATTGATGAAAAGTTTAACCAGATGTTGACAAGGGAGTTTATTGATTTGGGATATGAGATACCATTACATACCCCAAATACTATTAGAAGGTAAATACAAGGGTAATATCAGAAATACTCAACCCAACAAAGAAAACACAACAATTTTGGAAAAAAATTTATTTTTCGACATAATCTTCTTTCAGCTCTATGCACTTTTCCTTGTGTTTTTCAAAAAGTTCAATACCCTTTTTATAATAAGAACTGTCTTGCTCCTAAAAATAGCCATTAACTGCCGACATCATTTCTTCATGATTGGAAAATCCCTGAACAGCAAGCGTTTTTTTCAAGTTTGAGAACAGAAAATAATCCAAGGGGGTTTTTTCTGACAACAGTTTTGCCTGTGTTTCAATGAGTGTATTCAGGTCAAAGATGCTTGACCTATGTGGTTACATCCTGAGAATGGAGAGCCAATCATCTGAATGCCGCGAAAATCTACGATCCAATATTATGAGTTATTGTTTTCTTTTTGATTCCACATCCTGATAACATTAAATTTTCAGAATATAGCAGCATTCAAGTATCATGAAGTTTGCATAAAGCTTACGGAATTTGTCAATCAGGGGCAGGAGCACTCCGAAGCAGTATTGGAGAGGATTGCACTCTCTCTGGAAAGTAGGGAAAAAGTACCACATTGTTCCCTCTTGATTGTAAGTATGAATTAAATTCCAAAAGTTATATTTTTATGGATTTATTGGAGGATGACTGTAATGTAGTATACAAACTAATAATTTAAAATTCATTTTCCAGAACTTTCATCACAGATGCAGAAATAATTTAAGGGCTATGGGCCATGAATAATCAATTTTCACTTACAAACCCATTTTTGATCCCTTGGCCATCACAAAAACCTGTAAGAGAGAAATTCATTATTCTATGCTAATAAACACCTTTGTTAGTTTGTGAAAACAGAAATTAATTTCAAAGATCTTTCATAGAAAAATAGGGACAAAATGAGCTAACTTGTTTATGGTGGATGGCCATATTTACAAAATATAGAAAAAGTTTCCTTGTCTATTAAGCATTGGCGGAATCCTGAAATGGAGTGCATTATATACATTTTCCTTAAATTCTACATAAACATTAAAACAAAAAGAGGACAACTTCATCAAACTATCTTCAAATTATATCAGACAGGTTCCTCCAAGCAGGTTCTCTTGCTTCATTCCCTTCCTCAAGGTGGACAGTGTTAGCATTTGCTGGTGTCTTATAGACCTGAGGTATTAGGTTGGTTATTTGGTTTTTATAGATACAGATATATAGATATAGATATAAGGCTATAAAGGTCTCAGTTTGCCACATACTTCATCATGCCATGCACAATAAGCCAGCCACCTAATTGGGCAGTTAAATGTCTTATACAATGTAAGCACATTTAACATTTCTTTATTTATTGCTACAGCAGCATACATTCAAATGAAATGCAATTAAATTATGGATTTTGTTTCACAAAAAATATTTTTGGCACATTTTTCTTTTATTCAATCAATGCATGATAACAGGAACTGCTTTTTTCAAGCATCTTACATTAGGATGAATGTTTTCAATAGGCACTCCAAAATATTATAATAGAAGTCTTCTCATAGACTTCTCACATAATTTATTTCACAATTCCAGTCCTCAACTTCCTAACTCCCATAATTCATGATTTAATTTGCATACTTCGGGCTTTTTCTTTAAATGACTGTCCATATTTTTCTACTACCTACTCGCATATTTTTTACTGACAATAATTTTTAATGAATATTAAATATTCTCATTTCCTTTTTTAATACACTTCCATTTCATAGCCTTCACCTTAAAGTCATTTAGAGTATCTAAGAGGTCTGTCCAGCAGGTATCCAACCATGCAGTATTTTGAGAATAAAAGCCTGTCTAGAGTAATAAAGGTTTGAGTTGTCCCATTCAAAGTACTCCCCTTGGGACCTTATCCCAGCATCTCTTCCACTTTTTTGGAACGGTCAACAGCTGCCTTGTTGCATTCTCTTTTATCTCATCATAATCAAGAATTTCATACTGCAGTTACAAGTGACTTGCTCCAAGTCTGATGACCCAATTTTTATAAAAAAAGATCACACTTGGAGATGAGTCATGCATCTACTTCTATGACCCCAAAACAAAAGCGTAGTCATTGGCGAGATAAAGGAGAATGGGATGAGACAGCTGATGACAATTCCAATTAAAAGGACTTTGCCAACTGTTTTGAGAAGTGGAAGAGACACTGGAATATTGTGTGAGGTCCCAAGGAGAGTATTTCAAAGGGGATTATGGCCTTCTCATTGTTCTAGGTAGGCCATTTTTCTCCAAATATTGCATTACTTGATAGTTACCAGATGGACCTCGTCCTCAAGATTTTATCATTTACCCTTTACTGCAATCTTTGACTTCCTAGGACTCCTACTTATTTTATTCATTTAGATTGTTGGAGGTTTTTCAGAATCATTCTTAATGTTAAAATCGTTACTATCAATTCTCTGTTTCTCTGAATCTAAAATATTTCAGAATCATGTCATGCAAGAATGTCACTATTTAATAAACCTTTCCATGGGACTGTATGTTTCCTCAGTCAGTCTTTGTTTGTGCACAATACTTCTGTACTTCATCCAGGTTGATTCCATTCATGGAGTTTCATTTCAATGGAGGTCTTGACAAGAGCGCCAATGCTGAACTAAAATGTTGAGGATACCAGAGGCACTACTGCATTGTGTGGTACATTTTTCCATGATTAAATTTTTGTTTCTACAATAAATCACAGTTCAAGTAGGTATTCTAGTTTGAAAAATTACTGGGCATATCAAACCTTAATTGGCATGAACTACACATTTAATGATATTATTTTACGGCAAGCTTAATAGATATAATTTTAAAAGCATACGAAACAAGTTGTTGATGCTTATCAGTGGTATAGCCTGGTTGAGCAGGCTGGGTGGGAATAATCTGTTGTCACTCAAGGAACAGAACCTTCACAGATAGAACTAAATTCTAACATTTACCACAATCTTTATAAGAAGATTAAATGATCTCTGTTTTTACTGTGCAGTTACATAGCATAATTTTTACTTAGAGAAATATGTTTAGAAGACTATTGAACTCTTAAACTTTTTAAAATGTCTAAAAGACAATTTTATTAATTCTGAATAAATCTAAGTATTGGAGAGTAAGAGTACAAATTAAATGTAGAAGCATTTACCTGGAAGAAAATCAAGAGGTAGTAGAAAAATAATAGCTAGGACAGGAGGATGGATTTGAGAAAAGAAGCATAGTAATGTGTAAAAAAAAGATGTTGAAAGTCACAATTGAACATATAGGAACAGTGAATAGAACACTAAGGAAAATGTAGATTATTTGCAATTGCTATGAATTTGTGTACACCATTAAATATATTGAATTAAAATTTTTTACTCAGGGGATATCCAAAAGAGATGGAAAGTATATGTAGAAGATTGGTATGGTAACGGTATTAAGATATAAAGAAAATAAGGTAGATTGGATAGCTCAGGTCCAGGCATACTGATTGCAAGATAGAAAGACGATTGAGGGATATTAAATCAATTTAGTCTGTGGGCATAGATAACCACAAGCTGGTGTAGTAATGGAATTAAGCGGAAGTGAAAGGAATTACTTTTCTGCATAAATATGTAGCATTTATGAAGGAAGATTTTGGCTGAAAAATTTCTTCAATGTTGGTTCTCATTTCAAAGTAGAGATATGCATACACCATGAGTGGTAACTATATAAGGATAACTGGCACTTCACTCAAAGGTTTTACCTATGACAATCAACAAAAGGATGGAGAAAAGGGCATATTGCTATGTAGGGGATATTCAGTTTTGTTCAGAAGGAGGACAATTACATGTGATGTTGTAGCATTAATGAGGTTACTAATAGAAAGGAAATACAGAATAAAACCAGGATGCATCTATATGGATTTCATGAACGAGTTTGTTGGACTAAATTGCATAAAATGAATTTCATAAATGACTGCAATTGAAGAGGATGGGAGTGGGTCTAGAGAACAGATTTTCATTCAACCTGTACATGTCTCTGGGGATATTTTAGTTGAGTGCTTAGAGGGCTGCTGGGCAGGGAGCTTGGGCTAGGTTCAGAGTGATGCCTCTAGCCACCATCAGCTTCACCAAAGCTGTGAGTTTTGGGGCTCCAAATCTTCCTGGGAAACCACAGGCAGTCCAGCGAAAGGAACTGGCCCCAGTGCCCTAATGATAGGTGAGATTCATCCCCTGCTATCAAACCAACCTTGGGTTGGTTGCTGTGGTTTTTACTGCCCATGTCCCAAACTGCTCAGGTGGGTGCTGTTGATAGAAGGTCTGGATTTCCAGGTTCAGAAAGAGTATGATGGTTGTATCCATTATCACTCCTGTTTTTCAATATATACATTTGCATAAAGGAAATGGGGAGAGGCATGTGAAAAACTGGTGATATGGATGTTTCTGTTTGGAATCGATAAAGTGATAGATTTGTAGGTGATCAAGCTTAAGTTAGCCAATCAGCCAAGAGGTAACAATGATTGTGGGATGTATGAGAAAAATGTGGTAGGTATGTGATGAGAATGATAAGGCATAAGTTGAGTATTTTTAAGAAAGAGAACTGCTGTCATAAATGTTAAATAGAAGGGTAACAACTGGGTCAGGTGGAATAGTATATCTATCCTGACAGTATTTTTTACCAAGTTACTTGTAGTGAAAATAGTAAGAATGAAAAAATACATTAGGCAAAGAAGCTTTTTCAGGAATGAACTACTGACTAGGACAATGAGGATTTAAAAACCCATTAACACTTTGACATTGAGTATGGTTTTGTATGCTGCAGAAACCTGGTTGTTGAAACAAAATGAGAGGTATTGATTGGAGTCTTTTTAGATGCAGGTGGGATCAATGATAGAAAATGTACATGAAATACGCTACTATATAGTGGAGGGAAAGAAATGGCAATAACTTTTAATAAAAATTAGGAAGAAGAATAGCCAGTATGAAGTAGGCAACTGATTATTACTAGAAATAAAAGAAGATTCGACGAACTTGGTCATTGCTCAGGTATACAAGACACTGATTGTAGGGAGGAAGAAGTTGATGGGGAATATGATCAGTTTGCAGACATAATCGTAGGCCTTCCTAGAGGGACACATTTGCTAGTAATGGGGGATTGGTATAAGTGAGATTATATTCTGATTTGGTACAGATTTAGGAAGTATGATTTTAATTTTCACAGTTTACCAGGAGCAGAAGTGGACTTAGATCATAATTAATTAATAATGAGGCCCAGTATCCTGTTAAGAAGATATAACAGGGAAGACAGCTAAGGAAATGGAGCATAGAAGCACTATTTGAATCAACAAGGAAGGGATATTAGCAGACTGTCGGGAAAATCATGAGAGGGGAAAGAGAGCAGGTACTGTAGTGGAAAAGTGGGTACATTTCATTACATGGATTTTAAAAACTACAAGCAAATGAGAGGGAAAATATTGCAAACAATTGAAGATGAGTCAGGAAAACTACTAGTTCAACCAGAAAAGATTCAAGAGAGTTACGGTGAATATTTAGAGGAAGTGTATGGTAAAAGCATTAAGCCAGCAAGGTTAGGGTTTGGCATAGATGAGGATAGCTTAGGTCCAGGCTTACTCGATGGCAAGATAAGAAGGACATTAAAGGAATTGAAATAAAAAAAGGGGGTGGACAGAACTACTATTAAGGTTTAGAGAAATGTAGGAGGAAGGGTTTATGGACTGCTTTATAATATTTATGAGGAAGGGATTTTGCTGGAAGGCTTTACCAAATCAGTTTTAGTTCCAATCTCAAAGAGGGAAAGGCAACATTATGTGAGGACTAATTAACAATAAGTTTGATATCACACACAGCTAAATAGGTTTTCAGGATCATCAACAAAAGGATAGAGAGCAGGGCCAATGATTATTTAGGGGATGATCAGCTGGGGTTCAGGAAGGGGGAAGCACATGTGATGCTAATGCAGTAAGGAGGTCACTAATCGAGAGGAACATAGAATACAATTATGAAGTTTGGACTACTTTTTATAGATTTTTAAAAGGCATTTGATACATGTCATTTGGGAAAAAATGAATGTACTGCAGGAAAGGAGTAGATTGGAGTGACAGGGGACTAGTCCGCAACATGTCTTAGAGTGCTCAGGTGGGAGTGGATGATGGAGAGTCCAGATGGTCAGTGTTAGGAAGAGGGGTAAGGCAGGGTTGCCCATTGTCACCGGTGCATGGAGAAAGTGATTAAAGAAGCGTGGGAAGCACTGGGGATGGGAATGAATGTATGTGGACAATTCATGACATCAGTTGATGTGTACATGACAACCTTGTCATTCAGCTGAACATTGACAGGTAAGTGTGATAGGTATGGATTGAGAATAAATGTACATTGAACAAAGGTTATGTGGTTTTCATGAAAGAGAGAGGCTAAGTTATATGTAAGAATGGGAGGGTAAAAACTAGAGCAGGTAGAACAGTTAATGTGTCTCGGAAGTGTTTTCGACCGAAATGGTCACAGTAGTAGGGACATGAGGAGAAGAATTACATGGGTAAGGAAGCTTTCATAAGGAGGAAAGAATCGATTTAGGGAACATTGACAAACTCATTTAAACTCTGACATCGATCACGATTTTGGTGGTTTTGTAAGGCACAGGAACATGGGCATTGAAGCAAGATTATAGGGATGGTTTGGAGGTTTCTGATATGAGGATGTGGAGAAAAATGGAAAAGATTAACTGGAGAGAAAGGAAGACAGTAAGGAAGTGCTGGGAATGATGGTGGAGGAGAGGGGATTGCTGGGATAAATGATTAGGAAACAGGAGAGATAAATTAAGTGCTTTTTAATTGGCAATGGAATGTGGAAGAATGTGATAGAGGGGACAATGATAGGCAGGCAAGGAAAGAGCAGGAATAGGAAAGGGATGTCTCATGGCATGAAGGGGGAAGAGAAGTCTGTAGAATTTAGGAAAGACCTAATGTTGTGCCCGATTTCAGGTTACTGTACTATATACAATTCTATAGGGATGTATTTATACAAAACCTATTTTAACTGGTAGAATACCAAATACTAATTACATCTCAAATATATAACTACACAGCCCATACACTACCAAAATTAATAGCTGGTGTTATATATTTTTGCTGTGCACTCATGACATAGCACAATTTGGTTGCTATTAAAATCAACACAACTTTTTAGAGAATAGTAATGAGAGGGTAAGATCTGTTAAAGTTAGAGTAAATCTGATAAATAATGAAATACATTGTTGCCTTATTGGATCTGCACAAGTTGTTCCGGAGTACCAATCAGAAAATAGCTGGTTTACATGATTGAGGCTTGGCATCAGCCTCAAAGAACAGTTTTTGTACATAATCATGCATCTGCTCTTATGAAATGTATGTACATTGTGATGTATTTTGTACTGTATGCGTAGAATTTCCATTATGCCTGGTGCAATCCATGGATGCATTTGTGCAATCTATACTGTTGTCACAGGGAATGTTTGTATCATTCCAACCATTCCTGGTCTAAGCTATTACTCTTTTGTTGGTAATATCAACCAAGGATTAACTTTCATGCCTCAGGTCCTCATATAGTGATGGTTAGGAAGTTCTTTGCTGGAAATCAGTAGGGAATCTATGTCACTGTCCCAAGCATCCCTGCCTGAATAAAATCATGGAATTTAACACCTTTATATTTCGCTGAGGAATTGAAATTGTATGGATCATTGTTTCTCCTTTATTCTCATCTTTAATGAAGGAAACTTCTTTAAAATTATAAAATCTTTTCCCATGCATACTTTTATTTAAATAATACACAACCCTTTATGACATGACAATCAACATGCAGAGGGAATTATGCAAGAATGGGAGAAAGGGAAAGCTTACCTCAGCCTCATGGCAGTTGAGAGACATGAACTGGAAATAAAGGGATAAATTAGCTCGCTGAATCTCACTTCCAAGCCCCATCTCTCTTTTGAAATTCCACAGATAGAGCTGAGAGGTAAAGATGGAAGAGTTGAGTGGATAAGGGTGGGTCCTCAAAAGCAGTCAAAATTTACTGTTTGATGCATACACACTCCTAAGTTTATAGTTAAATATGGTATTATTTACAAAATTTACTTTGAATTATTCATTACTTGAAAAAGCCATTGCTTGAAAGCATATTTTTTGCATGATGTTGCTGGCATATTTCATAAGAAGCTTTGATATTTTACTCCAAATGCCAATATCAGATGCATTATTTTTTCCATCAAATTTTCAAACAAAGGATATTAAATGCTTGTAGGTTTGGCACTGGGTCAGGGATTCAGATACTGATGTTTCAGTGACTCCACCATTGTCCTCAGGGAATTGATATGGGGTCATAATTTTGACATCGTTTTATATCCTCCGTTTAGTCTCAGGTCACTTTTGATTGGCTACGCTGACGTGTCGTGTCATTGGTACGACTGACTATGAGAACATCCTCTATCTGGATTGGATCTTTTCCCTTCCAAATGAATTTCTGTTGCCTCCTGTGCCAGAGAGTCCCAGTAGCTGTTTGCTCTGCTAATCTTTTTAAGCATCATTGAAGATAGCAATTGAAGATTTTCAATTGTTTTTCCTAATTTTTTTTGTTACCCTTAATGTTGAACCTTTGCAACTCTGAATATTTGAAATCAATGAAATATTTTCCCTGTTTGAATCAGTGCACAATCCATTTGATGCCATGACTCCAATGAAAAATAATGGGCAGAAGTTCAAACAATGCTATTTTTGTATTTGTATGCATTCGAGCAGCTAAGGTAGGTCTTGGATGGCTACAGCCAATACAACTCTGCAACAGTAGATTTTTCTGCCTCCCCTAACAAAACACAAACCGATATCCGACGCTACAGTAAGTCTCTCTGCCATTCTGCATACTTCTTTCATCCCTTCATTCCATCCAACGTGCATCCTATTCCTATCTAGTTTGCTTAATATTCTCCATTCTTTCACAGTCTTCAGCATCCCACCACCAATCATATTACACTGAAACTTTCCTGCCTCAGGTGATTTTTGATTTTCCCCATAATTCCCTCTCCTCTCCGACCATACCTTGAACTTTCTTGATAATTTTCATTTCTCTCCATTTCACCTTCTCCATTCTTCTCCACATCCACATTTCAAAAGCCTCCAATCTACGCCTATCACCCTACTTCAATGATCATGTTTCGCCATGAGGGACGATGTTTGCCGTACTGATAGCCAACACCTAGAATGAAATATTTAATACAGTAGGTGATCTTGGTGAACCTGCAGAAAGGGGTGCTTACCAGGACTCAGACGAACAATTCCGGTCCGGTTCTCCTGGTGCCGGGAGGGGAAGGACGGATGGCAGTGGACTCAACGAAAATATTATCTTTGGCTGCGTTACCCTTACCACGGCAGAAAATGCCTTCCAGCCTCTTAAGGGATGCAATGCTATCTCGACAACTGATTTGGGCTCTGCGTACTATCGAATCCCGCCGACAGACAAATCTAAAGCTTGTGCTACCTTCGCGACACCGTTGGTTATCTTCCAATTGCAAAACTTCTTTTTGTCATCTCAGTAGGAGATCAAGTATTGCTAAGGTTACTGCGCTATATATACTATGATATGAAATTCCAGCATGCTTTCAACTATGTTGATTATGTGGTGTCTAGTGAGAGTCCAGAGGAACATATGAAACTCTTAGACCAGATGATTTACAGATTGATAACCAATTGTTTAACCGTCAATAGAAACTAGATTCGTCTGAATTTAAAAGTAATTTTCATCCTAGGTCATCTCGTAACGGGGAATTGGGTGAGAAATAACTCCGACAGGGTAAAGCCAATACTGGACTCCCAATTCCTAAGGATTTGAAGCTATTGAGGAGATTTCTTTCTGAATACGGCTTTTATGCGAGTTTGATCCCAATTTCTCGGAAAACAAGCCAGCCGTGAAGAACTCAAAAAGAAGGAGTGTTTATTTCCATTGAAGACTGGAATAAGTCGTTTATGCGACTGATATAATATTAAGGGATACCGTTAACTCTTCCTGCATTGGAGTTAGCTTAGTAAATTAGCTTCGAGATTGTCCCGCAAACTGACGCCTTGAACGAAGAAATCGGGGCCGCTATGGGTCAGAAAGTTATCGACCGTTGGCATGTTTATGAATGGCATGAGTTTTCGGATGTCAACACTTTCGGCAGTCTCTAGAGCACTATGAATTCTTGTTGAAAACGGACAATGAGGCGCCACCTGAGGCATCATGGAAGGGTGGTGGGTAGGATTCTAAGATCCTGAACTTCTCAATATTTTCATACTGAAAAAGTTTAGGGGCTCGAAATTACTGAGGTGTATTCAAGTGCACTATCCACTAGGATGTTATGGAGTAACAGATTTAAAGAGGGAGCTTGGACTAAAAATGTTTAAAAAATCCATCTTTCCTTTATAAAAATAAATTGGTTTCGTTTAATTACGAGAGCAAATATGCGTCTCACATGGTTCCGCACATGTGTCCCCAATATCTGCATTTTTGAAAATTAATGCAGAATAGAGATGGTTGAATGCACCTGATTTTCAATCTCCTAAAGGCCCTGTGACTAATTCTTCTGGATTAGTCCCATTTAATCCACTCATCATTAAGCATTAAACATCATTAAGATATTTGGAAAAGAACGTTTTTTGGATCGACTGCGCAAGAATAGTGTGTACTGTCTGCAGGGGTTTGATGCCACTGTTCACAATCCTCTCTCCGAGCCCCCCTGCTGCTTCATCAGGAGTGGGGGAAGCACAATGACCAAATGCCTTCGGTGTCTTTGTTACCCTGGCCCGGTGCTTATTTGCGCGGACGACGTCCCACTCCTTTCCGCGTACCCTTAATACAAGTAAGGAGAGTCGGAGGTTATCGTGTAAGTTAAACCCTCGAAAGGTTATGGAGTAGAAATGCGCACAAGTGCCCATGTTGAGTTTGATTTACAGAATTGGTAGCAATTAAAACACATGTAATATCTGATTTCCGTTTGTTGACATTTCGATCAAGTGTAGCGGTTCCAAGGTTATATGCCAATTTATGTCTTATACTCTTCAAAATAGATGTACTACAGACATCAAGCGAAAAATAGCTCAAGCTGAGAGAGCATTCACAATGAAAAGACAACTGCTGTGCTCAAAGAAGATAGAACTACAGACGAGGAAAAATTACGTGAAAGTATTCGTATGGAGCGTGGCACTCTATGGATCAGAAGCATGGACCATCGGAAAAGTGGAACAGAAAGAACTAGAAGCCTTCGAAACCTGGTGCTGGAGGAGGATAATTAAGATCAAATGGACGGTTAAATAAGAAATGAAGAAATATGCAGGATGGACGAAGAACGGACCTTATGGAACACCATAGAGAAAAGAAGAACCAGAGGGATTAGTCACACTCCAAGGCACAATGGATTCGTGAAGAATATAAAAGAAGAAAAAAATAGAGGGGAAAGCCGTAAGAGGAAGGCCAAGTGATAAATATATGGGACAAATAAAGAAGAAAGTGGATTGCAAAAAATACCAGGAAGTAAGCCAATCAGCATCAGATAGGGAAGGATGGAGGGCTGTAGTCAACCAATCTTAAGATTGAACGACCAATGATGATGACTCTGCAAAAACACTTATGTAAATCTTTTTGGGTTTCAAGGCTTGATTTCTTATGTATGATATAATTAATAAATTATGATAGCTCAATCTTGAAGTGGTGTTTTGAAGCATCATCTGGCAGTTCTGCAAAGTCAAGCTCAAAGGAATTCCCCTTTGGGGGGATGGAAATAACTCGGCTACATTTTAACTTTTCACCGCTTTCAAAATGAGGTGATCGTATGATTTCAGGGAACAGAATGCAACAAATGCATAAGGTGGAGTCTCTCATCTATCCCTTTTGAGTAAAGCGATTCTAGGGAGGGAGACTATTCACAAGCTTTCGTCGTAACAGAATTTTATACATTATCACGAGGAAATAAGTTGATGGAGAATTGAGTATAAAATATACCTATGGAAAAACAATATAACATTTTATATTGGTATCAATCGATTATCTGGGAAGGTGCTACTCTTAATTGAATAATTAAATTACATTCTTATGTTTGCGTTGGAATATCGTAGCATGAGCAGATGGAATTAACCATAATACAGTACTGTACACCCAAATGTGTGTAAACGGTCATATACTCTTATTTACAGAGCCACTGATACACTTTCATGCATGAGTATGCATATACTTATATATCTATCCTTCCGACATTACATTAATAGGACTTTCACTGGAAAAACTAAAGTTTTTTTGTCATAGAATATGAATGCGGAGCCTGAAAATAAGGAAAGATGTGTGAGATCATTACATTTGAAATAAATTGCATGTTAAAACAAAATATCAGATTTAGAATCAATGTCGTGCATTATGTATTTAGCAGAACGTTGGTATCAACAAACACGTATGGCAATGTATTAACAAAGTTGATTAAAATATAATTTATCGCATTCCGTGCAAGGGTATTTTTTTAACTTTAACTTTTGATTTATTGCTATTTATGCAAAATTGACAATTGTAGTATACTATTCATCATATATGATGTGTAAAGAATTAAGGCAATAAATAGAACTTATAATAAAACAGTTTCTGGCGTAACTTGGTGGAAAATCTTAAGACTGACGTTTTTATAAATCAAACCACTTTACTTTTCCACATAAACTTTTTAATTTTTTCAACCCAGGTTTCGTTATAGCATAATATCATCAGGTGATGATATTATGCTATAACGAAACCTGGGTCGTGAAAATAAAAAGTTTATGCGGAAAAGCAAAGTGGTTTGATTTATAAAAACGTCAGAACATATAATTTTAGACAATCTTTATCATAAACCATAGTGATTTTTTTAGGTAATCTACCGGTTAAGGTAGGTTTTTGGATGGACACAACTATCAAATAAACATTTAGTAACTCCAAACAAAACCCAATCCAACAACCTAATCTACATCAGGTCCCTCTTCATCTCTGTGTACTTCTTCCCTCCCTTCATCACGTCCAACATCCTATCCTGCTCCTGCCCTTTCCTCGCTAGCCCAACATTCTCCCCTCTATTACCTTCTTCAACATTCCACTACCGCTCAATACGCCTTTCATCCATTTTTCCTGCCTCCATAGGATTTCTCTCAACAAACCCCTCTCCTCACCCACCATTTCCAGTACTTCCTCATTTGTTTTCCTTTCGGTCCATTTCACCTTCTCCATTCTTCTCCACACCCACATTTCTAAAGCCTCCAATCTACGTCTATCCTCCTGCTTCAGTGACCACGTTTCCGCGCCGAACATAGCTACACTCCATATCAGAGTTTTTACGAGTGTTTTCATAACCTTCCTACTTGACGTCCCCGTCATCAACTCCCTCCTCCTTGAGAAAGCCTCCTTGCCTAGCGCATTCTTCTCCTTACGTCCCTACCACTTTAACCGTATTGGTCCAAAACACTTCCGAGATATGTAAACTGTTCTACCTGCTCTATTTTTTCCCCGCCTATTTTAATATTTAGCTTAGCCTTTTTCTTTCTGGAAAATCGCATAGCCATTGTTTTATTAATATTGATTCTCATCCCATATTTATCGCACTGAGCCTCCAATTCACTCAGCAATGCTTGCAACCCCTTGGATGACTGAGCAACTAATGCTTGGTCATCAGCAAACCTAACCGATTTTACGAATTCCCCTCCGACCTTCATTCCTACCTCCAGTTCTTCCCATGCCTCTTTAATCATTTCCTCTACATACACGTTGAACAGTACCGGCGACAATGGGCAACCCTGCCTTACACCTGTTCCTAACACTGCCCATCCGGACTCTCCGTTCCCCACTCGCACCTGAGCAGTCTGAGACATGTACAGGTTGCTGATCAGTCTCCTGTCCCTCCAATCCATTCCTATTTTCTGCAATACACGCATTAATTTTTCCTATTTCACTCTATTAAACGCTTTTTCGAAATCTACAAAACAGGCAAAAACGTCCTGGTTGTGTTCTATATTCCTCTCGACTAGTGATCTCATTACTGCAATGGCATCACGCGTACCTCTTCCCTTCCTGAACCCAATCTGATCATCCCCGAAGTAATCATTTGCCTAACTCTCTATCCTTTTGTTGATGATCCTGAGAATAACTTTAGCTGCGTGGGATATCAAACTTATTGTTCTATAATCCTCACATGATTAAGCCTTTACCTTTTTCGGAATAAGAATTAACAATGATCTCACAAAATCTTCCGGCCATATTCCTTCCTCATAGATACTACGAATTAGTCCATATAGTGCCTTCTTCCCACATTTTCCTAAACATATCAACAGTTCTACAGGGATGTTGTCCACCGCACGGCCTTATTTGCTTTCATCTCCTTTAATGCCCTTTCTATTTCATCGTTGAGTATGCCTGGACCTAAGCTATCTTCTTCTACGTCATGTTCCTTTTCTATGTCTAACCTTGTCGGCCTAAGTTCTTTACCATACAGTGTTTCTATATATTCCTTCCATCTCTCTTGGATTTTTCCTGGTTCAACTATTATCTTACCCCACTTATCTTTAACTGTTAGCACAGATCTTGCCTTCTAACTTCCCGATAATAACTTAACCTTGCTGTATAGAGCACCAATTTCACCCTTCTTCTGTAAACTTTCCACATTCTCGCATTGTGTTTTCCACCATTCTTCTTTTGCTTTATTTGTGGCCCTTCTCAATTTATTGTTTAACTCTTTGTACTTCAATTTGCCTAACTCTGTATTTACATTCTCCCATCTTCTTCTCTCATCCATCTTTGTAATCTTCTCATCCGTTACCCAGGGTTTCCTTATCCTTTTCCCGTTAACGGTTCCTATAGTGTCTTTTGCGGCTTTCAAAATCACTCTTGATACATTCTCATTTTTCTTCGATAGTACTCAGCTCTTTACCGTCATCCATTATTTTCTCTACAGCCTGCTGATACTCCTTCCTCGTTAATCCATTTAATGCTTCTACATTCCATTTCCTAACCCACCGCCCTTGCCTTAACTTTTTGAAACGGACGGTACATTCCATAATAACTAAATTGTGGTCAGAGTCCGCACCCGCTCCTGGGAAACTGTGCGCATTTATCACACTGTTCCTAAACCTATGCTTAACCTAAATGTATTCTAACTGATGCCTTTCTGAGTCACCTGGCATTTTTCATGTATACCTACGCCATTTGTGGTGTCTAAACCATGTGTTGGTGATGACTAACCTCTGTCTTCTGCAGAATTCAATTGCTTTCTCCCCGCGTTCATTCCTCGTGCCTAATCCATAGTCCCCCACCTCACCCCCATCTCTTCCTTCGCCTACCTTCGCATTCCAATCCCCCATCACTAACAAATGTTTACCTGCAGGAACACATGCGATTATATCCTTTAACTCATCGTACATCCATTCGACTTCTTCTTCCTTGTGGCTGCTCGGTGGTATGTATACCTGACCAATGACCAAGTTCGTCGGCTCTGCTTTAATCTCTACGAGTAAGATTCTCCCAGTTGCTTGTTCTATGTTGACTACGCTTCTTTCTACCCCTTTATTTAATATAACGGCAACCCCTTGTTTGCTCTCGTCCCCGCCGCTGTATATCACTCTGTAATTTTCACTCCAGTAATCCCCGCTATCCTTCCATCTCACCTCGCAGAGACCTAAAACATTTATATTACCTCTTTCCAACCCTCGCTTAATATTCTCTAATTTTTGCCTGTCCTCAATATTATCCTGACGTTCCATGTTCCTATTCTAACTACTTTCGTCTTTTTCTGCGTCTTCTTTCCTGCTTCTGTCGGTTTTCCCCTGCGAGGGATTTGTGGAATGACGACCGCGGAAGCCTTGCCTCCCCCGCTGCCGGGCACGACACACGGCCGCTTGCGCCGAGTCCCGTAGTTGCCAGCACTCAATTTCTGTTTTGCGTCCATCATTACAATCTTGGGAATGATAATTGAGGTGGTTTCCCGTTGCCTTCCTCAATAGTGTTTATAACGTGACACCATCACTCTATGGCCGCCCCACTGGGGTCAGACGCCTTTGCAGCCGCCTCACTGAGGAACAGACGCTGCGTGGACTACCTTTCGTCTGGCTCCTAACCTTCGACCTATCTGGCATGGGTGACCCTACCAGGAGTAATTATTATTACTCCAGCCAGCACTGCTCTTGAGGTCATCGGAACGTAAAGGCATTTCTACCACGACATGGTTGTAGTCCATGGGAGGGACCATAATGATATGATCTTCATAATATACAATAGTGTTATAAATCAAAAACTTACAAATGGAATACTCATTCTGGCCCTGCTATGCCACTCAATTCTGGCTTAACAGCAGTTGCCAAGTAAACAAAATGAGATCGTAAAGTGCATGCAATTATAAAACAACGAATATTTCTTGTCATGTTTTGCTCCAAGCGCTAATACATTCTGTTTACTGACTGCAATATTCTTAAATTTTAGGTGATTCATTAAAAATTAGAGGTACAGTAACCTCCAATTTTTTTCACCTTGAGTTGTATGAAATTGTTATGTTGTATACTTAATATTGTCCCTTAATTGTAATTCCTTTTTTATTTAAAGCAGGTATTTTATATTTGTCATGAAAATAGTTTCCTATAAAGATGGCAGCTTGTAGACAGGCTGAAGTAATACAGCCTGTCTACAGGCAGAATTCATAGTTTTGAAAGATACTCAAAAATATTCTATCTAAAATATTTTTATTTTTCGATCAAGCTCAAGATATTTTCTCTGGAATTTTTTTCCGTTTAATTTTTAGTCAGTTAATTTTTGTAGAATTAGAGGATCCCCAGACGGTTATACCTTGTCTTAAACTAATCTCAACCAGTGTGAAATGTACTATTTTTATGACATTATAACTTCCAAAACTAGTATTGTAGTGAACTTGACGAAGGATGTGATTTAATTATTTATTTTTAAAATATGTTCACCGAAGTTAATATTTTGATCAATGATTACTCCCAAGTAGTTATATTTATATGCTTGTTCCAACACGGGGAAATTACGGTTTAATCATTGCATTAGTGAAAATTTGCCATGTGTAAGAGAAACAGAAGCTCGCGTAGATGCGTTGGATTGCTCGTCATTGTTTTTAGGCTTCAGTTGCCACACAACAATGGATGTTTGAGGCAGGGAGAGAGGCGACTGACAATACGCTTACACGTTTGTTACTCGGGCACGGTGGGATTGAAAAAAAAGATATTGTTGAAATTTTTTCCCCGTATTTGATGCTCTTTATCAAGGAATCCATCGAGGTGAAAGAGAACTTTCGAAATACGCCAGCGTTTGATTGATAAGTGTGCAGTGAATAATATCCTGGTGCATGTATGCCTCGTTCACTGGATTATCAGCGCCAGTTAGGAATTTTTTCAACGTTCGCCTCGGAAAAAAGGGCTGTTGTTATTTTTCCACGGATTGATGAGAAACGCAAGAGATAAGCTGTGACCCATTTCTAGAGTTGACCGCGAACTTTTGCCAGTCCTGCCGAATGAAGTCACTGTGCGATACTAAACCTTAAATAGTTTGGCGATTAACGGATCACCATCTAGTTTGGCTTAATCGATTGAAAATTTGATAAACTGTGATCGTATTCCAGCAATTCATCAGCTAAACGTATCCATTTCGTTCGATGTTCATGTGAAAAAGTTAGCTTCTTAAAAATAATTCAAATGAAGCAGTATCCAAGAGAGGCAGTTTCAAATGTCAAAGGGAACGCACATGTTTTTTGACTGTCCTGCTTGAATGTGTTTGTGATTAAATTCGTTCTTCTTCGGTTAATCAGAGTCACGTAAAAGACTATAGGGATGTACTTTATAATTAGAATTTTATGATACTTATCACTTCATTGATTATATACTTTATTGATAACATACTATATTGTTCGCTCTGAGGTAAAATGAAAAAGGTTTATTTTTCATTGAGATACCTAAGACATACCTATAAAGTTGAGAATTATTTGTTAAAACAAATTGTCTGAAAGAATAAATTGTCGGTGTCAATAAAATTTTCCATGAAATATTTCAACACGACCTGGGTTCCAAGGCTTAAGTGAGCATTATCAATTGGTGGTGACGATGCTTTGACACTGGAATCCGGGTTGCGTGGAAATATTTTGTGATACCTGTTGTAAAAGCTCTTTTACCCACATTCAACTGTGGTGTAAACCACAAAGTTCCTAAAGAACCAATTTCATTCGGCTGGTAAAATTTTCAATGATTGTTCCTTCGTTTCTGTATTTCACAAGTTACTTTATGCTAATTTTTGGGGGAACCCTCCAAACGCACTCCACCATAAATGGATAGCTTAGCTGAACTTATATAACTGTTGTAACTGAGCATAGATACAGAATATTTATTGAATTTTAAAGATTTCCTATTTATAAGGGTCATTGCCTCTTTGAAGTTTGATTTTAATGATCAAATAATTTTAATCATGCAACGATACATAGCTTTACCCGAAAATAAAGCTAATAATTTTGTTGCCGTCAGTTTAATTCTTTTTTAAACGTATTACTGTAAAATTTTCTCTAGGTACTTGCCTACCCCTGATTTTATTTCCTTATTTTTTGTTTGTGTTTGTGTGATTGACGGGTCCCAGACATAGGAAGAGTCCCTGTAAACCCTGAATGATGGAGTGCGTGTGTTTCACAACTGTCCGATAAACCTGAGTGATTGAGTGATTGCGTGTTTACGGAATTCCCTTATATTTTCGTTTTGTTATTTCTGTGTGATTGGCGGGTCCCTGACATAGGAGGAATCCTGGTAAACCCTGAAAGTGTGTATACTTGTGAATCGCAAAGGTCCTTGTTTTCGAACACACCTGAGTGATTGATTGAATAAGCAAGAGCGTGCGTACATCCGTGTTATAATTTTGTATTCATCTGTGTGATTGACGGGTCAATGGCATAGGAGGGATCATTGTAAACCCTGACTGAGTGAGTGTGTGAGATTCACAAAGGTCTAACACACCCGAGTGACTGTGTATTCACGTAAGTCCTTTCTGCTTCATTGCATCCTTTTATAATTTTGCATTTATTTGTCTGATTGATGGGTCACTGACATAGGAGGGGTCCTTGTAAACCCTGAGTGTGTGTGTGTGAATGTGAATCATGAGAGTGACTGTTATTTCTTAACAAACCCTAGTGATCGAGTGGTTGTTTGCTTTATTATTTTTATTATTTATTTTGCCTTTTGTGTGTGATTGAGGTATGCGTGGGTCACTGTTTCCCAAACACACCCAAGTGACTAACCTATTGTGTGTTTCCCCTATTTCTCCCCTAACTTGTAACCTGTTTTTTCTTCTTATCACTTAGTGCCATTCAAGTTTACGGTCTCGGCTTTCTTGTTTTCATTGATTCACGACCGTAGCTACGTTCATTGTACATTTACATCACATCATTGTTACTTACATTTTACAATGAAATTTTCTTAAACACAAAATCCCGCCATACGGCGAACAAATACGGGTTTCCTCCATAGCTCAAGTGGCTAGAGCTGGGGCCCGGGAAATTGAAAGATCCGGTATCAAAGTCCCGGTCAAGGAAATATTTTGGCGTTTGTGATCTGCTCGATTCGGCCTTCCGCACCTGTACTGTGTTCGTCCTTTATATGTGTTCCTATCCCTTTTCCTTATATCGTGTGCGTGAGGTATCTGGTGTGGACTTACGGTTGTCCATATGTAGCATTGTCCCACGGACTGACTGCGGTGCTTACGTCTGGAGTCGTATTGAGTCTCTGAACGGAAGGCTGTGGAAATTCTGTCGGGACATAGGGGCCGAGTTTGTGGACTTGAGACCGGTGCTCGGGTCATGTCCCGCTCCCTTGAACCGTTCCGGGGTCCACTACATCCCTGAGGGGTTGGTTCGGGTGGCTCATAGGATCTTCGAGCACTGTAGATATTTTTTAGGCAAATGCGTTGGTTAGGTAGTAGAGCAGATTGCCAAAATTACGATATAATAAGGTGTAGGTCAGTTAGTGGGTCTAACAATACTAGGTTGCCAGAAGAGATTTTTCTAAGTACTTACACTGCCAATGAGGCATAAGAAAGAATTACTTATCAGAATACGGACCAATCGAGTATTAAGACACCCAAAAGACTAATATAAAATTCCCAGAAAACAGACCGCAACGCACGCAAAGAAGGTTTTAGACGAGAAAATAATTTCTGTAGTAGTAGTTAACTGCCGAAGTTTAAAAAATAAAACACCGGAATTCCACCATCTCATTCATAGCACAGAGTTGGATATCATTATAGGAACTGAAAGTTGGTTAACAGATGACATCGCAGAGAGCGAAATATTTCCCAAGTCCTTCGGAGTTTATAGAAACTACGGAAAGAATAGAGCCGGAGGAGGAGAGTTTATTGCGGTTAAAAACTCTAGCGTCAGTAGAGCCGAGTTAGTTCCTGATAGCTGTATAGAAAGTGTTTGGTGCTCAGTGAAAACACCCGGAGAGAAAAGAATATATATCTGTGCGTATTATAGGCCACCCTACGCTAGCATTAACTCAATATCAGATCTAGAAAGACAGATACAAAGCTTTACATCCCACAAAAATGAGCATAACCTAATTATCGGAAGCGATTTTGATGTTCCCACAATAGATTGGGATTCGTACAGTTTTATAAATGGAGGTAAAGACAAGGATTTATGCAAGTCCCTCTTATTTACGTTCACCTCGAATTCCCTACATCAATTATTCAGTTCACCAACAAGGGGAAAGAACATTCTTGATCTATTAGCCACAATTATACCCGAAAACGTCTTAAATGTAGAAGTTGTTGACGGAATCAGTGATCACAGGGCTGTAAACGTAGACAAGCGTTTCTCTAAGCGTAGAAAAAGTTAACAAACCTAAGAGAAAGGTTTATTTGTTCAATAAAGCTGACTATGGTGGCTTAAAATCTGAATAATAATACAGAGATTTATGCCAAGTAAATATATATATATATATATATATATATATATATATATACACTTTTTTGGAAAACCCACAAACGTGTAATGTAAATTCACTGATAGTCATAACAAACACAGAAACCAAAACACAAAAGAGGAAAAACTCACAAAACTCACGGCGTGTGAATAATCACACATCAGGGTAGGGGGGCCAGTTCCTTTCCCTGTGCCGGTTATGGTTTCCCAGGAAGATCTGGTACCCGAAAAATCAACTATATATATATATAATATTCATTCGCAATATAGAAATATATATTATATATATTTATATATATATATATATATATATATATATATGCATGTATGTATTATTATTGTTATAAGTTAATCCGACCTCAGCACCAGGATACTAAGAGAACAAACACTTATAGGCAGCACATCCAGAATAAAAATCCTAGGAGAACTTTCTGAACCATTTGAAGTCAGCACACGCAGACACACACGCACGCGCACAGAGGAGGCATATTCATAAAGTAAGAGCCAATTGCTAATACTTAAATATTGACGCTTCGGAAAACAGTTTTACCCCTGCATCGCCATTTACTGATTCATTGAGAAGCTATAGCAGCATTTGCTTTGTTTCAGAAATCGTTTGCTTGTCCGTGCATGCAAACAACAATGTCCGCGACAATCGTTGATCCCGCCAGCTGTGAAGTGCGTTCTGTCACACGATTCTTGTATGCAAAAGGATTGTCGGCTGCTGAAATTCATCGGGAGTTATGCCTAGTTCATAAACCTACAGTTATGAGTGAAGGAAAAGTTAGACAATGGTGCTGTGATTTTAAAAATGGACGAACAAATGTCCATGACGAAGAGCGAAGTGGCAGACCCAATCTGACCGCTTCTGACCGTTTTTTGGGACGTAAACGATGTTCTTTTAGTGGATTTTATGGAACGTGGGAAAATAATTACAGCTGATGTGTACAGCGAAACGTTCAAGGAACTGAGACATGCGATCCAAAACAAACGACGCGGGAAACTGTCATTTGGCGTAATTCTCCTCCACGATAACCCATATCCTTACACTGGTGCCGTAACAAATTGAATTCTTATATGTCAATGAATGCTGATTTGAATGTTTTTGATTGAAATTGAGGTAAAGATTGTAATATTGCATCAAATGTTTCTTTGAATTTTGTTGGTTGCCATGTTCTTGTGTATGTGTGTACGAGAGAAGCGAAAGCAATAACTAATCACTGAGAAGGACAGCGGACGAGTCGTGGCGTGGTTATATGTACAGTGAGATGACATTTAAAATTTGAAATTGAAATTGCTGCACGATGACTATATTAAACTATACTACTTCTCAAACAATCATTTAAGAGAAAAGTGTGCTGGATATCAACCTCGCGGAATTATCTGCACCAATTAGAGAAAGCGGCGATTGTTACGTTTTTATACCATGGCAGTTGATGAATAAATTTTATGTCACAATGAGTGAAAGTATTGAGTATGACGATTAAAAATTTAATTAAATACAAAAGAATAAACACTTATAATAACATACATTTTGTGCGGTTGTAATTATTTATATTTCATTACTACTACGTCTCCATTGATGTGGTTTCATAGAAGGACGATATTAGAGAAATGCGATTTTAGCTTCCCTGTTTCAATTGCAGGACAACGATGGGAAAGTGAGTGACGTGAGTTTGCAAGAGCAAAACCAGGTCTCGAAGTACACTAGGGATTTGAGTTTGAAATGGCAAACTGTATAAATTATCTATCTTATCCGTTATACTTACACAATAACTAGATGATAATAGAATTATATTCTCTCAACTTGTTGTAAATGTCATCAAGAAAACCTAAACCTCTTCAAAGTCACGCTTGTACGTTGTTGATGCGCGAGAGGGATGGCAAACGCAAACAACGAGTTGATTCAAAATGATTCATTTCACAAATCCGCGTGAAGTGAATTCGCTGTCACTCTGCTTAATAATTTAAAGTAAACTCAAAGTTACTACGAAATCTTTGAAGTAATGTTATATAGAAGTTTAAGCTTGTTATTAATATATGGTTTCCTCAACTTAATTATTTTCCTTTGTGAGTTTGAACTTTCGAAATGCATCGATGGAGGATTACTGTGTGTTTAAAATTTCCCGAAATACGTCATTTATGAGAGAAGCCTGTCGCACTTATCTCAATCTCATGCTCAAAAACACATTGAATTGCCGCCCCCTTCGCTAAAGAGTGTCAAGTTTCGATCAGAGATGGCGCAGGACGTGAATCAGGAGGAATGAAGCTTGTGTGCTTATAGAATCGAGTCGAAAGGCTTAGGGTTTTCTTAACAACCTCGCTGTGTGAAAGCTGACACTCCATTCCACTAAATGAGGTTTTTTATTCGTTGTTGGAGGAGAAATTGTATCTACGTGCACAAATGATCGCAGTTAATAACTCCAAAGGGGATTGGTGATCCAGTGGGTAGTAAGATAGATGGTTGGATGGCTTGGCTGTTAACCAGAGGGCCCGGTTGCGATTCAGAGTGACTTCCCAACGCAGCCACAGCTTAATTCAAGCTGTCTGATATTTCTACGACTGGCACAGGACCTTGTCCACCCTGGGGTGTGCATATAGCACGCCGTATTGGGGCTTAGCACTAAGGTGAGCTCAACACCCACCTTACACAAACCAAACTTCGTGCTGATTCCTTTGGCTTATTCGTACTGAAAGAAAGTGGATGACATGCACGGTCTTTTATTTGTAATATTAAATAACTTTTTGGAGAAAAATGTTCTGCAAATGTCTTCCAAAATAAAAAAAAAACTTTGCTCAACACTGGAGAAAATAAACCAAAAAGTTTACCCTGAGTAATTTCAGTTAGATATGCAAGAGGTTGCTAAGTTTCGACGTTAATGTACGAGCCATACCGTAAGCAGTTCACCTTTCATGTGTTTTCCTATCCCCTTTCCTTATATCTCTTTCCATTTGAATTGAATTTGTTCGCCGTATGGCGGGATTTCGTGGGTGAATGTGTGTGTGTGTGTATTTATATATATGTATGTATGTATATATATATATATATATATATATATATATATATATACATATACATACATACGTATGTATAAAAATTCGACAAACATGGCATACGTTGCAATGTACGATGTTTTGCACTGAGTTAATATACGTTGTTTTTATAATCACTTTGTCACATTTATTGTCATATATAGAAGTCAAAATATGTTAGTATATTGATTCTCCATTAGCCTCAATACCATCCAACGTGTCCGCTCAAAATTTGGAGGGAATAATGTTCGACGACATCATAGAGGTCCTCATTCTCCCTTTCACCCCCAATGTCTACTTTCTTGAAGATAGGTTGAAACCCATGGCTCAAGATAAAATACTTTTACTATAATACATTTCTCTCTGGTACTAAATTAGTTACCAGTCAGCCAACTGTCCGTTTTCTTATGTGAAGGAGTCCCTGTCTTTCAAAACACGTTCACAACATTAAGCTTTCTTTTTTTAAGGACAAAGGCCATTTCACTCCTAGTGGGGCTTAGCCCAACTAGGAGTGAAAGCTAAAAGGAATAATTAATGAAGAAATGAATTTTAAGATATATAATACAAAAAATAAATAACAAGCTATACATATATATATATATTTGCCATATGGAGGCAGGATGGATGAATGGCGTTTTGAGCGGCAGTGGGATGTTGAAGACTGTAATAGAGGGGAGAATGTTGGGCAAGCGAGGGAAGGGCAGGAACAGGATAGGGATGTTGTACGCGGTGAAGGGAGGAAAGAAGTACACCGAGATGAAGAGGGACCTGATGTAGATTAGGTTGCTGGATTGTGTTTTGTTTGGAGTCACAAAATGTTTATTTGATAGTTGTGTCCATCCAAAAACCTACCTTAACCGGTGGATTACCTAATTTTAATATTTGTTTTGTTCTAATGTGCTGTCCAAATGTACCGTAGGTCCTTAAATAAGTCCTTAGAAAAAAATTATTTTGAGTGTAATTTTTTATGTTTTGAAGTAATTTCTTTTAACTCGATACTTTTCTCAGCGTTTATTCTTGTAAGCCGTCGAACCAGTAGGATTTACGAAGGACCTCAAAATAGGCATCTGTGTTGGCGATGGCCTCCTCGTTCGACGTGAATCATTTTATTTTTCGATTGTGGAAATAAAAAAGTCACTGGGGCCGAATCTGGTGAATGCGGTGTGTGTCGTAATAATTAGAAATGTAATTCCATAATTTTCAGATTCGAAACTGCGCAGGTGTGCACCCGTGTATTGTATTCATGGAAGAGTTTTTTCTTTGCCAAATTAGGTTTATCATTTGATTCTTCCAACGACCGGTGCAATAATGACGAGTAATACTCTCAATGTATCGTTTTCTCTTTTTGCAAGTAAACGATGAACGTATATGATTCCGCGTGCAAGCCAAAAAACCGTGTCCCTTACCTTGCCGTCGGCCGATTTCACCGTCTTCGCCCTCTTCGGAGCCGGATCGCTTTCCGATACCCACAGTTTTGACTTTTCCTTTGCCTCTAGAGTGTAGTACCTGATATATTCATGTTTCGGCCACAGAAAATGTATTGACTTAATAACACGTCATGATTGCGACGGAAAAGCGTCAACCCGACCACTGAATTGACCACACGATTACGTTTATTCTCAACTGAGAGCGATCGCGGCACCCATCTCGAAGTTTTATTTCCCGACACCCGTTTTTTACCCCAATTTGTCGTACGCTATGACAAATACTGTTCCTTGGGATATGCTTGTCCCTTAAAATATTTTGCAAGCTTTGATTCTTAGATCACTCAGAACTACGTCGTAGATTTTGTCATTTATTTCGGATGAAGTCACTCCCGGTGGAGGTCCCAAACCATGTTAACAACTTGTGGATATATGGTCACGCTTAAACTCCCCCAATTGTACAAAGTCACAAACACGGGAACATATGTGCCATGAACTTCATCCAATTTGGCTTTGATGTGTTTCGGTGGTGTTAAGCCTCGAAAACAGAAGTGTTTAAGGACCGCACGAAGCTTCTTTTTTTAGCACACCTTAAAATAAACAACAGCATGTTACTTCAACTGCCTATGTAAATGAGACCGGGTCATAGACTGCTGAAACTTAAACAGTCATCGAGTGAGATATGAGGCTGACTAAAAATCAAACCTTTTACAATGTTACGAGCGATGTCTCTTTGATTTATTAACGGACCTGCGTATATTGCTGCCGTCATTTCTTCTACATAATCGATGTGTGTTTATTTAGATATTCGTGTATTTTACATATGTGTATGTGCACGTATGTGTGTATGTATATGTAATTTTGTGTGAGTATGTCTAGGTTGTCGCTAGTTGCATAAATATGTCGACTTGAGAGATTAAAGAGTTCACCAATAGATAAAATTTACAGATCCAATCACGGAATTATTATCTTCCTTCGGTGATCTGAGCTCTACACGATCTACAACTTAACTTAAGTTGACCAGCAATGATCAACCTGTGCCCTGGGTCCTGGAATGATCAACTGCAAAGGTCAGTTAAGGGTTATTTCGGCTTCTAAAATACTGTCCATCCTCTTCACTCGTCTGCGTGGGTGAAAAGGGGAACAAATCTAGCTTCCCCTTCTGACACATTTGCAGGAATTATGGTTCACAACAAGCATTTTAGGAAAACATACTTTTCATGCTGATCTTATTTTTAAATGATCCTATCCATCACCTTATTTTCTTATTACCCTTTCGAGTGACGGTCCTCAACAAAGGCTTCCACTTCCGCTTGCTGAGAGGACATCCACCGCCGGTGATCTTTGCCTCGTATATATTTAATCATATCATTAATCAACACATGAAAAATACGACATAGTCCAATAAGGAACATGGAGCGACGAAAGGCTTCCGCTGGCTCCTCTTGGGCGATAAGCCAATTCATGAAACGTAGGGAACCATATTTTGTGGTAAACAGATCGGCAGAGGCGGAACTTACTTGAGTTGGAAAACAACAGGGTCACCGGAGTTTCACTCCGAAATGCCCAATCCGATTTGGAGGGAAGGCTCTTTCGAATGGAGAACTGAGCACTCGGGTCGTGGATTCCAGGCAAAGGCTCGCACGTAGTGCTGTATCCATTACACGAACCTTGCGACTCAACACACCGAGTTTTCGAATGTTTTCGTGATGAATCAGAATTTCAGTGACCTATTTAGAGTCCCCATTTTCCTGCTCGAGAGGGCTAATGCATTCCAATCAATTTTGACTGTTAAGAGTACATAATCAATTCCGTGATTCTCGATCGAATTTGAAGTGAAAGATCCTACGACGCTACCATTTCATTCGGCATGGGGCCGCAATTAGCACTCGAGCAGATATATTACGTTGGCTCATAAATTTAGTGAAAATACCTCGACATATTTTTTAAAACAATGCGGTGAGACCATAAACCAAATTCTGAATAATATCCGCAATATTTTGGGTTTGCATGAGAAATGAGAATCTACTTAAAAAGAATACCACCTGATCAGTGTTTGTGGAAATGTACAACCAACAGTGACGTTTTCCTATGAATTGACATTTATTGTTCCGGGTGAAACAAGTTTAAGATCCCTGTCGCGTAACAACTTTTATCTCAGCAATAGATTTAAATCTTTTTTATAGATTCTAACATTGTAATACTTGGTCTTTGAATCTTTGAAGGAAAACTCCTTCGACAAATGCCCGCATCCATAAACACAAGTGACTATGCTTTCCTAGCAGAATCGTTCACCACCTAACATCTGCTGACTTATGCAATTACACAAGATTACGAGTAGGATTTTATTATAAGGAGGACTAAATTACTTCTCGGGAAAGTGACGATTCTAGGGCTCATACTTCACTAATACCAAAATGCACTCAGCAGAACGTGATTATAATTGCCAAGACAAGAAAAATTTTTATGGTACCACGTTATATCGGCAGATTCAAACAACGAGATGAAAGAAGAGAGATCTAAGGCCACAACAGACCGATTCACGTACTATTCCTTCCATGAATTAATACGCCATCATAACAAAATCGAACTGAAGCACTCAATTGTATTTACTTAAGGGCAAACATTTAGTGACTTTATCAATTGTGAAATGTCGTTTGTAGGCATGGATATGTCTACGATGTGTGTGCTGAAGTGTTTGGTATACTAAGAGTTAACATACTTAACTGAATGCATGAACCTAAAGGTTGGCATCTATGTCCTAGTAGTCTCCGCAACGCGCCCTTGCGACGGCATGCAAGGTATTGTGTAGATGTAGGTATGATAGGAGCGCTAGACGCTGTTATCATCCGGCCTGACGCCAAGTGAATTAACACAAGACCAGCTCATCATCTCAGTCATGAGTTCTCCTTCCATCGAACGTACACTAACGAAACAGTCACCATCTCAACAAATAGGACGCAAATAAGTATTGTACAGGTTTACTAAAACCTTTTGTATTTAAAAAAAAGGTCTAAATGAAGGGGACCTTGGTCTTTTGATGAATAAAATGTAGAGCTACTATTAATATAGTGGCTTACTTGAACAACCTTTGCGATAAAAGTTTTGCGGCAAGAAGTAAAAACTGCGGACATATCTAATAAGCAAATATGGTTTCTTATTTTTGTAAAGAAACACTACTGCGTTTGGACCAATGTGTTAACATCTGCAGCCCCCCTCAAGCCTGTTCCTAAGCTCTGTAAATACTATACAGAACTGACGAGAATAAGTGATGTAATGTATGATGCCCAAATATTGGAAAATATTTAAGGATTATATTTTCGTTTGAGTTTCATATGAGGTTCGTCAGGTGTAAACTAAGGTATTTTCGTTCCGCTGCGGCAATAACATAAAAAATGTTCAACTAGAAATATTTGAACTAATTTGTTTTCAAATGTTTGATTAGTGAAGAAAGTAAAAATCACGTACTGCCATTAAACACACAAATCAAATTGACATATGTAGAATAATAAACACGTATTACAAATTGCAAAAGTGATGCTATATAATATTTGCTTTTGAGTGAATCTGATCAAGTTGCGTGCCAAGTTATATCGTCTCTTTACCGCCATTGATGCATAAACTTATGAAGAATCGTTCAACGGTGGACCTCTAGGAGACGGAAAGCAAGGCCGAACAGAAACAGCCTGGCAAGTCATTTACCCAGCGCGGGTGGTTTTAGTCTGCGAGTTTCTCCCGTTGACACTTCCTTCTGGTATTTTTACAATGGGATTTTTCCTTTTCCTTCCGTTCGGTCTGCTGCCGCCGCCGCCTCTGTAGGGAGCGCAGGAGTGCGAGGGGGGAGGGCTAAGGAAGGACGTGAGTGAGGGGGAGGATGGGGGCAAAAAGCTAATGGAATCAGAAGGGATGCGGAGAGGGCTCTCCGAGTCGGGGGCTTAAGGGCGAACTGATGGATGGGATAGCTCTGCTCCGCGCCGCAAGTCCACGTCCATTCTTTCCGGCGAATCCCCACTTTCACGTCCGTACGCGTCTTTTCCAAATCCTCTCCCACCGCCCCTGCCCGCCTCCCTCCCCCGGCCTTCTATTCCCGTGAATCCATCCGCCTGGGTGATCGGAGACGGGCAGTACACTCCCATTGTGACGTTCACAATACGCCTCGGAACGTTCACCTTACGGAAAGGAACGCTCATAATTGTTTGTCGAGACGGAGTTAACACTTCGTCAAACTTTTAAACAACTGAGACGAAGTTTTAAAGGCAGGATGCGAATGAAATTTTGAAACTCCATGGAAACTATGAACGGAGAAAGTCTCCCGAACCGCATGTATTCGACATTTTTCTTTCGCTCACATTCGATAGTGACCCATTCTAATTGTCTCGTCAGTGTGAGTGTATTGCTAACGTGTGCTTGACTTACACATGAATTACTCAATATTACACTTTTCATTAATTTATATATGGTAAGGCAACTCTGGTATATTTGGGAACCATTTAATTCTATTTCCCATCGTGATGTTACAGAGAAAAAAACTGTACGACAAAACACCATTTAACTTAAATCATTTTAACGAAATCCGACTGACTCCAACGTCTAGGACGTTTTAAAAAAGGTTCTTAACATTCCCTTGTCACGCTTGGCCATTTATGTAATTTTTATAGAGATGATCAACTGGCATAAGAATTCAAAATATCCAGTTGGTATTTCATAATAATTCCATTAAAACCATCTTAAAGCAGCAACGACATGAAGTTCACATTGGTTAATAATTCGTCATTGCCATCAATGTGGAAATGAAAACTGTAGCATGCTATTTCCGTCTGGAAAACATGTTCTTACCTTAGAACGGCCGTATTCTGCTTCATAACTGATTCCCCCATGTGTTGGCACCCTTTTGCAGTTCCTCCTTCTCTTCTACCCTGCTAGGGGATCGGGATGGTACGGAGGCTAACGTACAGGCTTCCCACCGCGAAGGCCCGGGTACAAATCCTGGAAACAAAATATTGTTCAGTGGTATCCCGATCCCTACTTGAGGTGCTTTGTGGATAGCACTTTGAGTGAGTACGCCGTCCGTCGGATGGGACATTAAACTGCCAACCCCTTGGCGCCTTTCGACAAGAGTAGGCTAAAGCCGACGCCGGGTTTCTCTCCACCCATTTCTTTCCCACCCATCCCTAATGGCGCAAATGACCTCGGCTGTCGGTCGCCTCCCCAACAAAACTACTACTAAACTTCTACCCTGCTTCACCCTTGAACACGCGCTATTTCTGTTCGACCATGGATAGGCCTAACTTCTGCGTGGATTCCAGTCGGTGATCGCGGTTGGAGAGGAACATGATGAGAGGTAAATTATTATTAGTAGGGCACACTTTCCAGTCCCGGTGGACGACGGTGTTACCCTCAGAGGGCTTCAACAAGGAACCTGCAGCTGGAAATTGATTCATCCTCGGCGCACGTCGAAGCACACCTGCATAAAGTGTTCACTCTCGGACACAGGAATTGTCGCAGGCGTACTAAAATTCAGAAAATACCGGAGTTCCAATAGCCTTATGGCCAGCCAATGTTCGCGGCCAACCGAATCCCGGTGGCCAGGGGGTGAGGGGGCGCCGAGAAGGGGGAGGGAGTTGAAGAGAGTGCAAGGGGAGTGGATAGTAATGAAGGAGTGGAGGGACTTCCCGCCTTTCTCGGAATTGAAGCATTTTCAGCCAAGAGGGGGGGGGGATGTTGGTCGGGTTGGAGCTCATCGGAAGCAATGAATCGGCGGGCCGCCATCTGACGGGGGGGCCGCCCTGCCTCCCTCCTCCACCCCCTCATCCCGCTCGAGATGGGGGTCATTGATCACCGGGGAACTCTGAGGACGGACGACGTACGACGATGTTAAAGCCTTGCGCGTGCGTGTGTTCGAGTCGGGAGTGTGCCGAGGAAAGAGATTCCCATCCCAAGCTGTCCGCTTTATTAACTCCGAAATGGCCCAAAAAAAATACCTGGACAAACAGCACGATTAGCAGATTTAAATGAAATCCATCGTTGTTGAAGCCTTTTTGGCCTCAAAACCCCGAGAGGGCGCTGCATGTTGCCAGTTACACGATCCCCTCTTGTTTTTCGATATAAATCCCCGTGGGATGACACGGAGTGAATGTGACGAGGGAAAATATGTATATATTAATATTTATTATACATAAATTTATCTCGCACTGATTTGTCATGCGGTGTTCGGGGGGCATCGACAAGCGGAAGCAAACATCGCCCACAGTTCACCCGGCTGCGGGATTTGTTTGGACTAATCGCGTGGAATGTAATTCCGGCCGCATGCCCATCGTGGAAAACGGCGGGCCATTTAATTCAACCTTAATAATTCCCAACCGTGATGATGCGTCAATATTTGCGAAATGCCGCCAAAAGCAACGGTCAATATATTTCGGTAATGGCGATCGTAAATTTTATCGTCCTGCCACCGTTCCTATTTACCCAGTTTCAATAAGCGATTTGTCGAAGACTTTTGATATCTGATACACTGGAAGATTGTATAAAATTATTAACGGATCCAAACAAAACTTTTTCAGATTTATTTTTTTAAGTTTTTCGTGGATGCCGCTATTAAGTAAAATTTTAAGTTAATCAATCATTCGTCCTGTGCTTTGGGAATGAAAATACGTACAGACGGTAATTAATTTCAACTTGACTTACGAAACTCTTTAAATTTTCCGCACCTTGTCATATTTTTATGCATCATATTTAATATAAATAAAAGACTGTATGATATAAAATATGTGCTGAGGATTCACTGTTCGCTTCAGATAAGAATCCTTGCTAAAATGGCAAGTCTGGTTTAATTTTAACGGAACTGCGTGGGATTCTGTGGCAGTAAATTTTAAAGGAGTATTCCGCTAATATGCATAAAAAAAGAGAAATTTCCAAGAGTAAAAATCATCCGCCTTGAGCGGTAGGCTCGGTAGTTAAACTGCAGAAGCACTCGGAGGGATCCGGGTTCACATCCCGATCAAAATAAATGTTTTATGCTCTTTGATACTTCTGCACTCTTTAATGATAACATTTTATGCTTGTAATTATTATTTCCAAGCAGGGAACTTTATGTCAATAAAGAGTATTAAGTATATATAATACGTGGGCCGACTTGGGTTTTCTCATAGTCAGAGAAGTATTACTCTATTGTTTCTAGGAAGTTAGCATTGAAAATATTTCAAGTAATAGGGGCTCTTATCACCAATCCATAGACTACCACACCTTCTAAATTATGAAAGGTTCATTTTCCAAAAAATCGGCCAAATACAATGGCTTAAATGAACCCATGTAAAATATGTCCTAAGTAGGTAAATGAGCACATAATAATAGCACATACTTGTTTGATCACCTAAGGCTAAGTATTCCAATGAGGTACTTAAGGAGATTTTTGTCGCGGTAGTCCAGGATTAGAGCGTTGGACTACTGGCCCCGGGTTCGATTTCCGGACAAGCTTCTATGGTCACTCGCAGCTTCACCTAAGCTATGTGATTTTTCGGGTACCAGATGTTCCTGGGAAACCATAACCGGCAAAGGGAAAGGAACTGACCCCCCTACCCTGATGTGTGAATTTCTCATGCCATAGAGGGCTTACTACCGGGTGAACTCTACCAGAACCTACCAAACCGACCTTCGGGTTGATTACTGTGTTTGTGGCTTGTAACACATCTAGGAAATGGTTTTAATATTCTGAATAAGGTAGAGAGTATAATTGAAAGGAAGGTAAACCTGGTGTTCTAGTCACCGCTCATGCTGAAGTACACATTAGCGCCACTGGTGTCACTGGGAAAGAAGATCGTCGGATACCTTTAAGAGGAGTCTGTATTATAAGTACTGGCGATGTAGCAGGGTGCATTCGGAGGCCGGAATAAGTGACAATCCGCTCGAGATGCGCTTGTGACTGACCTGAAAAAGAAAATGTTCGCATTCAAGTTGATTTTAACAGGAAGATGAAGAGTTTCTATGGAAGGTTATCAATCCAAACGAGACTTGACTAGATCCTGAGAGCGAACAGAAAAGTTCTGTGCGGGAATCTTGGGTAACATCAACACCAAAAATATCCAAAGTGGTAGCTTCTGCTACGAAAGCAAGACTAGGCAATGTGAGCACGTTTCAAATTGCTATAGTTGCCAGTGTAAAATACTGGAGTCAAGGCACTTATTCCACGTACAACTTTCGAACATAGTTAACAATAAAATACAGAGGAAAAATGAAAAAATATAAATTTTGCGAATAAAAAATTATGATCACGTTTTAATGAGCAGTACTCGTTGTTGGTGACACCTTGTTGCGCTTAAAATGCGGAGGACACCAGGACTGATAATAAATCGTCAATCCGTGGCAATAGCTGAAAGTATGTCAATTGTACTTTTGTACAATTCTGACTTCTTCTTCTGTCAAGTCTGACAAGTTTCCGTCAGGAACTGTAAGTCTGCAAGGGTTGCGTGAATTTTTCAGAGAATAAAATGATGGAAAACCATTTCGTTCGAGTTCGAGAAGACGGGCAATGAAGGTGCGAAATTATCACTGCATATGAGCCTGTTCACAGGATATGCAACGATGACAGTAGTGAGTTGTTTCAGTATGATTATGTGGAACATTAAATTTTTAAAATATTTGAATGCTATTTTTGGTTACACAAATCGTTCACAAATAACTGATATAGTTCATCTATGCTCGCTTACCCTTTGTATGCAATGATCTTTAAAAGAGAGCAGCAGAATGAGGCTACCTATCTTCGGTGTAAATGAAACATTACGTGTCCAAGAAGATATTTGAGGGGACTGTACAAATAAAAATTCCAATTTGCTTTGCTAAGGAACTTGTAGAGGAAGCCATGGGAAAATGGAAGGGTGCTGTGAGGAAAGTGAAGAGCCTCTTTGAATGCATTCGAAAAATATATTCTATTGTTTCAGGCTTCACTTCGTGGAAGTATTTAACATCCATACTAAAAAGAAAGACTTGTACTTTTCCACAAATGTTATTATATGGTACAACGCGTTTGAGCGACTTGCGGCCTGATGTATCTGTATCTGATGATGCCGCAAGTCGGTGAAACGCGTTGTACAATATAATAACATCTGTGGAAAAGTACAAGTCTTTTTCTTTTTAGTATGGACATTCGAAAAATTGTTGCGCTGAATACAAGAGCGAAACCCACAGGTGGTTCAGTGGAGCGTGATTGCCTGCAGACGACAGTAAAAGGCGATGTAAAGGTGGAGGATGGATATTACAACAAATCCTAAGATACAATAATTGCAATAAATGAACTAAATTCCTAAAATTATTTGGAATAAAAATGTACCACAATGCAATACAGATGACACTCCACCTCCAGAAGGTAATGAAAAGAAGACACAGTCGCTGTTCAGCGGATTGAAGGTGACCGGACCAAGAATTAGACCCCCATCTGATGGTGGTGATAAAAATGGGAAAATGTAACGACGTAACTTGAAGAACGATTACAATTTCTCTTCATTCAGTTTACCGAATGTTTTCGATATATCATGAAGAAATTAAAACTGATATTTGGAAGCCACGAATGAAACTATCAGCCGAGAAATCTCGGAAAGGGAGATGAATGATTTTTATTTATTTACTTATTAAGATATACCCTGCAAACCTCCGCCAGGGTGTGTGGCAGGGGGTGAATACACACCAGAATAATTTTCCCGAACATGACCCGGGCGAACGTATTATGGTCCCCTATCGTTCGTGAAAAAAAAACGTCTTAAATCTCTTTATTCTACACTTAATCTCTCTAATTTTGTTAGCATGATCTCTCCTACCGTCGTACGATTAGGGAAATAATTCATTGTCCACATCACTGCTAAAGAGACATCCTTCCAATTTATGCAAGAGCTTCAAAAATGTAATTTAACCTTCGCTCCGTGAGTGCTAGCTGCTCTAATATTTTGGATACCCTACTAAGTTTATCATAACGTTTTTCAAATCTAGCTCCTCTACGCTGCACGCCATCCAATTCGCCATTTCATCCAACTTCGTGAGGATCACATGATGATGACTGAAATCTTACTTAACGTAATAGAAAAGAAGGAACTACAACGAAAGGAAAAAATCATAAAAACTCAAGGACTGAATGAAACTGAAGGACTGAAAAGATGAAATGGTTCACTGAGATAAAGTTAACGTAGTCGTTGACTGTGGTAAGGTTATTGAAGGAAAACTAATAAGAAAGGTTGGACATGTAACGTGAAAATTATTGGTGGATATTTAAGCGACAATGATGAATTCACCTGAGCGCATTGCCTCTTTAATTTTAAATAATGTCCCAATTATCATTCTGGATTGATACATAATTTTAAATCAGATAACAAGAAAGTTAATCTTTGGCAAAATAATACCCTTTATCACCCCGTAAACTTCTTAACAATAAGGGCTCCGATGGTAGGTTATATGTGCGGGTAATCGTTGATATTAACGGGAGAAAATGCTAGAAGATTTGAGGAAGAAATTCGAGTTTGCTACCGCAATGAAAACTGAATAGTGTTGGATACGTCAGAAAGTAGTCGGAGAACAATACTAATCTCAAATTCTGGGACGGATTTATAATGAAAGAAAGGGTGATTTGTTGGAGATTTCGGAATTGTCGAAAAAATTATAAATAATGCTGGTAAATATCACATAGAATGCTAAAAAAATTATAAAAAGGTGCTTTAAGAAACAAAAAAGCGGCTAATCCAGGGCCGACGGCGATGAAACGGCAACACTGGACAGGTGGTGAGATCGGGAAGCAGGGGAGGTGGTGCGGAGGAAGGGTGCAGGAAGGGGTGGAGAAGCTCTCGAGTGACATGAATTGGCAATTAGGCCTCGGAGAGGGAGGGGAGCGAAGGGTGGGGCGGATGCAGGGGAGGAGATGGAGAAAATGAGAGATTTTGGAGTGGAGGTCGGCGGGCGCCCTTGGTGACGATCAAGATTATCCGATAGTCGGTCGGGATGGATGATTGGGACAAAGGGAAGGGGGCTCCTCCCCGAGGAGGCGATTCCCATGAGGTTTTAAGTTCTTGGACTCAAATAATTAGGCTTACACTCGTCTCAATTCATTCATTTCTTGACATTTTGAAGAAAAGTTTGAGGATCGCTGCTTGGATTATTCACTCTAACGTTGATATGGTTTTGAGAGAAATGCAGCGGTTGACGGAGACGATTGAGCGCATTTTTTCCCAGTTCTCAAGTAATATCTAGGTACTGATTGATTCAAGGGTTCACATACTTTGAAAGTTCAGCAGTTGTAATGGTTGAGTTTCAGCAGCTGAGAAATATTGACACCATATTGTACCACTGCTGTTTGGCATCATATTCTTTATGAGGTCCGTTTATGATGACATTTACACAATAGAAACCTAATGCGTGTGCAGCAGGAAATTTTTTATTGCTTGCGAATATTATCGTTGAATTGCATGGATGGCAATTGAAGGGTTTTTCAGACGTTTCTATTAGTATTGATTAGGTTTACAATTTATTTGCCTAGTTTTGAAAATTTGCATTTTTAGCTGAAATCAGTGTCTATGTTCATATTACCAAGAAATGTATGGATATACTACCTTGAACTAAAAGTTCCCGGAATAACCACCGTGTGGCGCTCCCATCGTTCCAATTTGAGTTCTGTTTTTTTTTGTTAAATTGGTACATCTGTTGTTGATATTCCCTTTAAATCTTAGTGTCATAACTTGACATTTGCAAAAGTTACGTAGCCAAGAGTACATCTATCTCTGTGTGTGTTGGCGATTTTTTACAATTGCAGAAATGGATTTAAATTTGCAACAACGAACTTGTATTAAATTTTGCGTAAAAAACGGATTTAGTGGCGCACGGACGTTGGAAATGTTGGAAAAGTGTTTCGGCAACGATTCTCTAAAAAAACGGTCGTTTACCAGTGGCACGAGCGGTTCAGAAGTGGTCGTGAGTCAATCGAAGATGATGAACGCAGTGGCAGACCATCGACATCGAAAGTCGGTGAAAAAATTGATAAAGTAAAAGAAATGTTGGTCAATAACCGCAAATTAACCATCAGAGAAATAGCGGAGGACTTGAACATTGCCTATGGATCCGCCCAAGACATTGTGGTTAATGATTTGGGTTTCCGTCGTGTAGCAGCAAAGTTGGTGCCAAAAGACCTCAATTTCATGCAAAAAAGAGACCGTGTTGACGTCGCAAAAGACATGATTTGCTAGGCTGAATCCGATCCCACATTCATCAAAAGGATCATTACTGGAGACGAGACGTGGGTTTATGAGTACGACACGCAATCCAGACATCAGGCAAGTGAATGGCGTTCACCAAATGAGCCGAGACCAAAAAAACCACGTCGTTTTCAGTCAAAAAAGAAGGCAATGCTGACGGTTTTCATGGATTACAACGGTGTAGTGCATCATGAATTTTTGCCAGAAGGCCAGACAGTAAACAAAGAGTATTATTTGGGCGTTATGAGACGTTTGCGTGAAGCAATTTGCCGAAAGAGACCAGAAATCGTCGCACAGTGCGTCGAGACCGTCGCACAGTGCTATCATTATTCGTAATTTTTTGACGAAAAATGCAACAAATACCATCCAACAGCCACCGAATTCACTTGATGGCTCCCTGTGACTTCTTTCTGTTCAATCGAGTTAAAAAACCATTACGGGGAACTTGTTTTAGCAGCCGAGAGGAAGTAATGGAAAAATCGCAGGAAGCACTGATGGACATACCGAAAACCGAATATAAAAAATGTTTCGGGGATTGGATCAAGCGCTGGCATAAGTGTGTTGCAGTCGATGGGGATTACTTTGAAGGGGACAATATAGATTTAGATGAATAAACTTGTATTTTTAATTATCTGAATAAATTCCGGGAACTTTTTGATCTAGGTAGTATTTAGTGCTATAATCTGTGAACTAAGCTCCACCAGTAAATCTAAAAATTGGAGCATATTTTTAAAGAGAACGCAGTATTTCTCCGGGGAGATCGCGTAGATAGTTTCGGAGGGGAGGACGCCAGCCTAAGTGCATGGATCGGTCTGTGTCCCTCCATTGTCGCAGGGTGTATTTGGTGGAGAGGCAAGTTAGTGCAGTGGTTACGCCCGACGCGTGGCAAACGCGAGCGCGGAGAGTCTCAGGGCACCCTTCCACTCCCTCCCCCTCTCCCCGTCACTCCCTCCCCCCACGGCTATTGGCCCCTCGTTAGCACTTTCTATCCGGGCAAAGACTCCCGAGGGACAGGTCGATCTTAAAGACGACCGCTGCGAATCGCTCGTCACCGCCTGCACACGCCCCGTCCCCCTCACCGCTCCTCCCCTCGTTTGAGCCTCCCTTCGGCAAACACACGCAAGGCGAACGTCTCAGGCAGGCGGTCAAGGGGTCTCAGGTTAGAACGGAAAATATTGAGACAATTTATTACTTTTAAAAGAACTGAAATTGTCAGATCTGAATTCGCAATTTAATGAAATTATAGTTTAAGTGTAAACAAAAACATCAATATGAAAGAGTGAAATTTTTTTGTTTATTTTGATGAAATATTCAAATTAAAATATAGAAAGTTCATAAATATTAATTTCTGTGATTGAGGCAAAAGACTATGTTTAGTGATTACTAAAATTAATTAATTCACTTACATCAGCGCAGAAATGGGCTGGGTACATTTATATGAGTGAATTGGGTCTTTTCCAATGAATGAATGTCCAAAGCAGAAAATATGGAAGTTGAAATTTCAATCTAAAGACCTAAATGATTAGATTCTAAATTTATCTTATTCATAAGTAATCGTCTCAGGGCTCTTATCACAGTGACCGTGGGCTCATTTTCAAGTTAACAGTTATGAAGAGGCTATATTTGACGCTCGGTGTAAAAACAGCAGACGGAAGGTAAGGCTACACTGTTTGGGGAAGACCGGTAGAGGTGCGAAGAAAATTACCCTTCCCAGTCACCTGGGAAAATGCGTTTATTCTCTCACCTGTGGGGTCGCGAACGACCGCCAAACACAGGAATGGAAAAATTTGGAATTACGGAGGGGGTGGGCAATGTTGACATAATGATATAAATACAAACATATTCGCCGAAACCACAACGAAACCAAAGAACGAGGACAGGCTGAAAACTAATGCACACATGCTCGTAGACCACAAACAAAATGACCTTCAGAAGCACTCCTGGTGGCATGTGGAAGTAACATTCCCCCTCAACACGCATGCGCAGGTTTGAGGTCGTTGAATTCATTTGGTGTATTTTGAGAAGCGGAAGTATGGAGACGTGTTCTACTGTTATGTCAACTCGAGTGGACGCGCTAAAAAGCGCGTGTGTGTGTTTCTGAGTGCCCTGTATCGCAGAAGAAGTTGTGACGAAGTTGTTTGAAATGTTATCTTGAGTGCTGTACTTTTTCTCGGATCTAACTTTGATAAAAAATTGGTTCGTATCCTATGCGAAATCCCATATCTGAAACTCCATCCACCTTCCCGAAGGAAGTACCCCCCATCCACGTAGTAGTATCAATAGATTCATTCTCCCTATGCTACAGTGCATTAAACGCAATAATTATATCGAACGTTATTATCAAACATTTAGACCTGAATTATTCTCAAGGCTAATTTTTCAATTAATTCCACGGAACGCATATTCACGTATATTTGAAAATCGGAAAGAAAACTATTTTGTAGTTGATTAGAATGCGAACGAACACTTTTCTGCAGTTGTTCATTTAATTTCGATAAAAGCACGTCTTTGGAATAGTCGACAGTTGTGACGCACATGCCGTAACTTAAACAATTTGATTCCAAAACGTTAATACGTAGTTTTCGACTCCACCATTGACATTCATTTTAAATTGCTGATTGAATATATATTTGAAATAGTTTCCCAAAATTATCGCAAGGTAACCACCGAAAGTAAGTTCCGCACATTTTAGGATAAACTACGAAAATCTTAAAGCAATTGTCAACCAAATAAAAGAATGAACCGTAATTTACGAGGCGTGTTCATAAAGTAAGGCCCGTTTGGTCAGAGGAAAAAATATACTCATATGAAACACATTTTATTGGCACTTTTAGTTAGCTACAAACCTACTTCACTTATCTACATAATCGCCGTTCACTTCTAAGCATTTTTCGTACCGCTGCACCAGCTTCTTTAACCCCTCTGCATAGAAACTCGCCGCCTGAGGGTTGAACCAATCGACAACACCATTCTTGAGTTCCTCTTCGGTTTCGAAACGTTGTCCACCGAACCACTGTTTCAAGTGCAAGAAGAGGAAGTAGTCGCTGGGTGTAAGGTCAGGACTGTACGGTGGGTGGTTTAAAGAGTTCCCAACGACCCAAAAACTCTCGTCCACTGGACATTCTTTGCTCTTTGTGGTGGTCGGTGAGCATTTTCGGTACCCACCTAGCACGCAATGTGTGGTATCCGAGGTTTTCCGTAACAATATTGTAGACAGTAGTGCGTCCAAGTTGAGGAAATTGTTCAGCCAGGCCATTAATTGTCAATCGACGATCACATCGCAGTTTTTGTTCCACTTGCGAAACAATTTCATCGGTCAGAATACTGGGCCTACCACTTCGTTCTTCGTCATGGACATTTGTTCGTCGATTTTTAAAATCACAGCACCATTGTCTAACCTTTCCTTCACTCATAACTGTAGGTTTATAAACTAGGCATACTTCCCGATGAATTTCAGCAGCCGACAATCCTTTTGCATACAAGAATTGTACGAAAGAACGCACTTCACAGTTGGCGGGATCAACGATTGTCGCGGACATTGTTGTTTGCATGCACGGACAAGCAAACGACTTCTGAAACAAAACAAATGCTGCTGCAGCTTCTCAATGAATCAGTAGATGGCGCTGCAGGAGCAAAACTGTGTTCTGAAGCGCCAACATTTAAATATAAGCAAACGGTACTTACTTTAAGAATACGCCTCGTATGTCTTAATTTATGGATTTTTTAACTCTAGCACGATTTAAACGAATTTTTCCAATTAAACTTTGACCGACTACTTTATTTTTTCAAACTACTGTCGGTAACCATGCTCGCCATCAATTTTCTTTTATTAATTGCCTTCTTCGGTTAAAGGAATCTGTCTAGTAAGGTGCGGATTTATCAAGTACAACAGCTTCTTTTGTACGTGTAGAGAAATCTCTTTTCTTCTATGGTGCATATAAATTTAGTTATGATTAATATTAATGGAATTACTTTACACATATCCATTATAACTAAAAATTAAGAAATGTTTATTTTATTTTTGTATGACTTGTTGAATCACCCGCTGCCACCCACCCTTTTATTTAGGGTACTACATAAAATGCAAATAAGAAGTGTAACGTATCTCTAGCTAGGGAAATCATGAAACTCGAGACATTTTTCCACGTATGATCACACCATACCTGAACTGATCCGTCGAGTGACTAATTCAACTAATTTTCGAATAAGAATATTTTACAAGATATATTCAAGGTATTTAAAAACTTATTGATATAGATCAGTTTCAATTGACACTACAGCATTTACTTTAAAAGTATCGATTTTTACAGTCACTTAAGGAGGTTGTAAGAGTGATAACTGAGAGTAAAAAATTAGAATAGGGCTGTAGGGCAACTTGGAAAAATATTTTTACACTGTATATATTTCAGTTGGAGTGGTTAAAAATCGCGAAACATCCTCATATGCCTATGTCATATATCCATCACATGAAATTTGACATGAAGTGTTTCTGCCACCGAATGCATTCAAAACGCTCGGCAATACTCATAAATAGGAATATACAATATTTGATATCAATTTCACTTGTTGATTTGAATGAATATTGCAATTCCAGACAAACGTGAAGGAAGAAAAACATTTTTCCAGGCGGTGTCCTCCGAAGAAACGACTTTTTGATGAAATAAAATTGTTAAAAAAAAACTGAAAATTTGAATAATTTGAAAAACTTGAATCTAGTGTATTCTGAATTGGAACTTAGTTAAACTAAAACGCAGTTAAGCGTTCCCTTGACAGTGATTATTTGACTTTTTGAGAAGATGTTCTTGTGAGGGTAATAGCTTTCGACTTGAGGGGTATTTCAGAAGGGAGAGAGTGAAGTATCTACTTGAACGACTACGCTTAGTTTTTTTCACGGTGTTCTTAATTTCTATCGGTTTTCTTCTTAAAAGAGTTAAAAATATAGCAGTCCTGTTATCCGAATAGTTTCTAGACTTCGACATCCGATGGAGATGGTTGCGTCGTCACGTCTCTGGGCGGCAATTGCGAACTCATTTGTCTGTCCAAAGTTCCAATATGGACATGTGCAGGGGAGGAGGTCGAATCAGCGGACTCGGAGTATGGGGGAGCCTTAGGGAAGCGTGGCAAAGTAGACTGAAGGGGTTTCTTTCCCGACTGCAGAGGACGCAAGTTCACCATCAGCAGAACGGGTTTTAAGAGAGGAAATTAGGTTTTTGGTGAATGGATTTGTAATGATGATGAGCACATAGCATAAATGGTTGATTTTTTAAATATTAAACTAAATTTCTTTCCCCTCTAGACCCCAGGATTACTTCGGGTGCCAACAAGAAATACTCCAACGACCGGCATTTTACACAGTTACTCTCATATTAGAGAAGCAAATCATTTCGAGGCATGGCACAATATGATACCAATTCCGACTGACACACAATTACACAGCTAAGCACTTCGTGTGAAAGTATGCTGAATTATCCGATTGTAATCCATAGCTTTAAACAGAGCACATTGTCTCATCCGGCCCTTAAGGTTTCCTAGTTGAGAGTGTCAACTATTTCGTCATTTAAGTTTTCCACTTTTCAATATTTTCAATCAGTTTAAGCGTACATAATCTTATATAATTCCAGAAAATCAGTTTCGTTATTTGTTGACAGGATAATAATTCCCGGCAGGCATGAATAAGTGGCAGAAAAAATATAAACTCATTTATGCCGGGTGTGGTTTAATAACTTATTATAGGGCAAAATAATATCAATGGCTTTAAAAACAAACTTTGAAGGTTACCTGGTGGCATTAACCTCAAACACACGAACTACGTTATGAAATGGTCGCTTGGTCTTGGTTATTTATTGACAGTGCGTACATGAATTTCAGGAATCAGTGTACCTTTATCTTCTTGGCATTCAGGGAAGTAAATAATTCGCTTTTATATTACCGATTTAAACTATTTCCTTTTTGTATTTGGAAATGACAATAAAACGGTAATTTTTGCAGTGTTATTATTTTTTTATTTATATCATACAAAGTCAATACGAATGCATACATACTTAAGTAATTTCACAACAATTAATGAAATTCAACCATCGCCTCAATTCCGATTCTGACAACTTTATTCTTCAGTAAAAAAGCAATAAGCAGCTACCAACAATAATATTCCCAGTGGCAGACGTGTAATAAGTAGCAAGGGGGGAAATAGAACCATTGGTCGCCATGAGATAAACAGATTTGAGCAACGAATACCGATTCGGAAGCCCTGTTATGGCGATAGTCGAGATTAATTTATTTTGACGCACGCAGCCTGAGTAAATGAACGAAATAATGCGGTCTTATCGCAAAAATAAGGACCAATCAATCCTTATTGGCAGTCGAACGCAAATTTGGATTTAATTCGAGGAATTGTAATTGAATTAAATCAATGGGGATTAACTCCACGAATCAAACCTAAATCGGTGACTGAGGATAACCATTAATTTTTCGCAGGGTAAAGTGGTCGCATGGGGACGACAAAGAAAAATAACCCGAGTTGTGAATAAAAGAGTGTTAAACTTAGGTAAAGCAAATATGATCCGATTGTAATTAAAACACACATGTTTAAATGTTTTCGTCGGAAATTATTTTCATAATCATGCGTGAATATATGGTGTTCAGCCCTAGATACACGTCAAGTAGCTCATATACGTGCTAATTCCCTTCATTGCCCAAGTAATCCTTGCTGTAGGTTATAACTCCCTATCTTTAACCATTTCTGCATAACTATTCCACAGGCTGTTGTCTTGATTTCTATTTGCTTGTGCATCCCACGTCGCTGTTCTGCGCAGTCACGTTTCATGTTATGAACTGGACATATTTTTTCATTCTTTTGTAGTTTAGCAGTGGTACACATTTTGGTTCGGTGTGGTTCAGCGATGACTCATGTTGATTTTTGGTGTCATAGCTTCGTTAATTCTGACAATTACGCATCACGGAATTTAAGGTAAAGACATGCTCCAAGAAAGGAAAAAAATAATAAAATTATAAAATCCTAAACAAGAGTAAGATCTGCATTTAAAAAAAATTCAAAATACTACCAAAGCTTTCAATATCTGCTAGGGTGTAATTCGATGAACCTATTATGGTTTTTTACGGTAATGTAGTAATTTCTTGGTCTTCTGGTAATTGATTAAATTCTTTATTAAACATTTTCTTTGTGACACTTACCTTGAAGGTGTTTCGCGGGAAGAAAAATAATTTCTTTTATGCGTGTTTCCATTGGACGTCCAGTCTGGCCAACGCCGCAGCTGTATGGCACTTGGTACACCCCTTCGGTCAGTGGAGCATAAAAGAACGCAAAACATCTGTGAAAAACAAACAATGGAGAACATCAGCCATTGCGGAGCACATCGTGTCGGAACCAGGGCATAAAATAGACTTCGACAACACGACAGTCTTAGCTAAGAAACAATACTACTTCCCTAGGCTAATTCGTGAGTCTATTGAAATAACGAAACGACCACAGAATTTCAACCGGGACGACGGCTTCCACCTACCAAACACCTGGAAACGCCTCTTGCGTGGGGAAGGAAGAAATATATCTACAAACGGCGAAAAAGAGAAAGGAAAAACCTACCACCCCCACCCTTACCAAACCAGCCAACGGCCGTTTGACCCTAACGGTCAAAAAGTGAAAGGACGAGAGCTGAGGTATATATACCGGCGGAATAGCACAAAAGATTATTTCCGCCATCGCCTTCATTGTAATCTGTCATTTCTGTTGTTTTCCAACCCGAAGAGGAGCTTATCCTAAAACGGGGTTTCCGTATTTTTGTATTCCTTTCTATATCATGTATTGCTATTTTTCATGTATCATTCTGTACGGAAATAAAAACATTTAAAACTGAACTGAAACACGAAAGATTACTTTGCTTCTGAAGACGCTCCCTGCAACGGGAGAGAAACGTTGAGCCAAAAATGTCTCTCACGCAGTCTAACCCGAGAACCACCTCTGCATCTCTCAACAGCTGCGAAAGCCTCCGATCTATAATTACTAGTTACTTAAAATTCACCTCGATATCTCTTGCATCGAATTTACTGAGGAAGAAAGTGACTATATTTGGCACGGAGGTGTGGAAGAGATTTTTTAATGAAGTTAACCTCTTTTGCTAAGCCAAGACAGGAGGAGTCCGATTTGCATTTGTAGAGAAAATGTTACGTTGGCTGGATATGTTTCAAAGATCATAAAGTTACACACTACATAGCTCGAAAACGGGCAGAACAAAGGATTAACCGGAAACCGACCTTTGATACATTTCTACCAACGTTGGAGAGGATGCATGTACTAATTCTTGCATTTGAAGAAACTGACAACAGCCAATAATGATGTTGTTCTATTTAACTGAACAACATTTTTTTAAAGCATTGCGTTGTCTTATGTCACGTATCCCACAATCAATAAAGTTTGGATGCATTGGCATTCCAAAGGAACTCCGGAAGAGAGACTTTTTAATGTGATTTTCCCGAGGGATTTACAAAGAAAGATAAATAACAAGTTGGCGTGTATTCGTTTTTTAAAGTTGGCATCCGTTGCAATAAATGCTCATGCGGTCGAAACATGGGCACGGGGAGAGAAAAAAGGAATAAAGATTTGAAGGACGATCTGATGCTTCCCCGGTGTGTGCCCATGATGCACTCTTCTCGGGATTCTCACGGGGTTAGGCTCCGCATTGCTGCCGATGTTTTGAAGGACGAATCAACCGACGTGTATTGGGACCAACTTACAAAAGAGAACATTGAGATCCGGCTGGAGAAAAATAAATTCAATTGAGATTACGCATTTTCTTTCAGCAGCACCTGGAAACAAACTTTAAAAAAACATAAGTCTAACCCTCTCAACGGAATTAATAAGAATTCTAAGAACTTGAGCTCTACGGCCTCGTAAATTAATAAAATAAATCCTTAGCGGAGTCCCTTTAACCCTGCGAAGGGTCCCAATTGGGTGTGAGTGTTTGGGTCTGCAGTTGGTCACTGGCGAGGAATGAACCGCAAACTACCGCAGAAGGGTGAGCAATGAAAATTATTGGCCATTTTCAAAAATTGCAAAGGAGTTCCAACCTTAGTCTTCGATTCAATTGTATCTTGTATCTGTAGCCAAGGAATAGATATAGTATATTTAATGATTATCATACCTAATAGTTGTATCATTGGTGGGAACGTGGACTACGCATCTTATAAATCCCCACTACGAGTGACAAAAACAATTCACTGTTACATCGCATAGGGGCACACGTTTGCACGAAAGAACGGTAGAAACTCGAATTCAAAGTTTTCATAAAATTAAAATGCACAGATACGAGCCAAGCATTAATCGATTGTACGGTATCCCTCGGAATATTTTAGAAAGGGCCTTGCCGCATGTAGAACTTGATTGTAAATTATAACTTCGTGCTTCAACAATTTATATTTTCAGTAATTTAACCTGTTTTTCTTGAAAAGATAAACATATAGGCCAGTGATGCACTTTTGACAGATTATTCATATGATCGAATAATTGAAAAAACTCCAATAGCCGTAAGCAGTTTACCTTTTGAAACATGGTGCAATTGAAATTAGTTGGCAAACGCCATCAGTCAAAGGACGGGGTAAATAAGGTAAGGGAAGAAAAGAAAGGTGAATACGACTCTGCGTATTTCGACCACCAAGTAGCCCTCTTCCGCGTACTGAAGGTGAATAGTGACGACAACACGAGTTGAAGTGAGAATACTTCTCTCTATAATTTATATAAGAATAATCTCTATAATAGAGGCAGGGACTCTGTGGCAGGGATCGTGAGAACGAGCTAGTAAACCAATCACGGCGTCCAATCTCTCGCCACACGGTGGTCCGTAACAGCCGTTTCCCTTCAGGACTGCCCGTTGGTTCCTTGCCACACATATTGGGCGCTAATTACGCCACGCAATACCTTTCTTTCTCCTTCTCTTTCCGACGGATATTTTCAAACTCCTACAACCCTGAGCCACCCTCTCCACCCACCACCTCTCAAAACCTCAATCGAAAACTTTTCGGGGGCCTCTTTCTTTCTCTTAAGTTTGATCGGGGTCCCCTCCGAACTGCACCGCCCAATAATAAAAGTCCCACTCTGCCACACCGACCTCATCCCCCCAACCCCGTCTCCCGCATCCAGCTGCCTCGGGAGCACCCCTCACATCCGCCTACGTATCTCCGTTCCCCTCTCAAGGCCCAACCCTCACCCATCCGCCTATAACTCCCTCTCTCTTCCTCCCTCGTTGCGAATCCTACTTCTTTTTTATCCCCTATTTACGATATCTCCAGGGTCCACCGCATCAAGTAACAGCGTAAGATATAGAAAAGGAGGGAGAGGAAGAGTGTTTGGGAGGCAGCGGCGGGGTGCAGGGAGGGAGGGGTCTTGTCGCCTCTGGACCACCGCCAACTGCGACACGCGTGCCCCTTGCGTTCCAACCACACCACCGCAACCTCAGATCTCATCTCTCGTCTTATAGCTTCCCTCTCACCTTTGATTCTAATTTTATTTTCCTGTTGAAACGCCCCCTCACTCCGCAGCTTGGCTAGTTCTCGGCATTTTTGCACAGAGTTTAGTTTGATTTGTAATCATTTAAAGTATGCTAAAGGGTTGTAAGGGGTTGGATGTGACTCCTATATCTCTCCAAGCTTAATGTCATTCTCACCTTTCCGTAGTACAACCTGTTCACACTGACGAGGCTCTGGCGACAAAGAGACTCCGGGATAAGTAGTCACGCCCGTTAGAGTGTCAACGGTCTACTTGTAGGACGGATGAAAGCAGAGTGGGGGAAGGTCAGCCTAATGCCCTTGGGGGATAAATCCCTCCTAAAGGCGGAGGATCAAGCGGACTACGGAAAACGATATAAGATGCGGAAAGCAACGGGAAACTACAACATCAAATATCCTGAGGGGTTCTCAAGATAACGGTGGCCACATTGGGCGAGAAGGAACCAACATGGGCTCTTTGCATTTGAAATACTATATTCCGGAAGTGAAATAACCCCTCATTGGGATTTTCAGGAGGAGCCGTACTCGAAGACAACTTGCAAGAAGGAAGGAAAGGGGAGGGCAGAAAAGATAAAAGCCGAAACTTGGAATCTGAGAACCTTCCAATGCACGAAAAGTAGAAATCTGAGAAGAGAGATGGAGACAAATAGGGTGGACATTATTGGAATAATCAAAGTGAGGGGTGGGGGGAAGAGCAAGTGGAGATACTACATGTCACCAACAGATTGGAACAAGAGAGGAAGGAACGGAGTTGGATTAATTACAAAGAAGAACACGATGACTTGTGTCAGCAAGGTGATCTGCGACAGTGACGGAGTGATAGGTATGAAGATAGAGTCTGCGACCAAAAACCTTCCTCTCAAACAGGTGTACATGCGAACAGGCAACAATAGCGATGGGGAAATAGGGGAAGTATATGAGGGAGCAGAGAAAATGAAGAGAGGCCAAGGATACTGCAATAGTGAATTCGGTAACTGGAACGGGAGTATAGAGAAAGGAGTGGTGAAAGGAACGAAAGGGCAGCATGGACTTGAAGAGGGGAATCAGAGAAACAATAGGCTGGTGGAGATCTGTAGGGAAAATGACAGGATGCGATCCGAAAGTAATGCATTTAAATTTTCCGCGCCGCTCCTATTGGTTGCAGTGGGATCAAATTACTTGAAGTTGGTTGGAGAGACAATAAGCTTTTCCGCTAAATCGGTCTCAGAGCTCTCCAAGTGATGAAAAAGGCAGGAATTCAGTTAGTGTAAACCTTTGCGCCCCCACCCTGTCACGAAAAAATGGAATGGACGATCGAGCAGCGTTACGCGATTATTAGTATTTTGAAGACTTTTAAGCAAGTGTTTGTGCAAATCTGTTCAATAGATTACTTAAAATATAATTGCATTACTTTCGGAAAGCACACGCTAGCTAATAGTAACGATTACTATGTTTTAAATTCCAAGGAAAAGATTGTACACATGGAAAGCACCGAGTGCTATGTGTAGAAAGAAGTTCGGTGGAAAATGGATACAGAAACGGAGTGTAGCGAGTCTCCCTGGTGCAAATATTTACAGCGGTCATTTACTTCTCAGTGCACAAATCGGGATAAGACTGAAAAGTATAAAAAGAGCTACGATAGTCAAAAAGTGATATTTGGAAAAATTAAGTAGCTGGATGGGGAAGACTTCGGTGCGAAGTTATATAAGAAGATGAACAGAACAGTTTTATCAACGTTTCCGTGAGAGTGTCCATGCACTGGGGAAGAATAATAAAAAGGATTGAAGAGACAAGCAAAGAAAGGGTGGAATGCAGGAAAGGAAGGGCAACAAAGAAGCCATAACACCGGTTACGATCGATGAAAATGAGGAATTAAGGAAGTAGTAAAGTCAAATTAGCATTAAGGGAAAAGTTTGCGTAGGAAACTAAATAGTCAACTAAGAGGAGAAACAGATAAAGCTAGGGAAGAATGAATAGGCAAAGAACGTTCCGAAATAGAAGAAGTGACACGTATGGGAACGTGAAGAATATTTCGTGGGATGGCACTAGAGCTTCGGGAGCACAGCCAAAAAGTTTTAAAATAGAGAGCAAGGAAGGAAATGTGTATGAAATAAATAAAAAATAATAGAAAGTTGGCGGGAGTAAATTAAAGATCTGTAAAAGGCATGTGAACAGCAAAATATGGAAGAGGAGTACGAGGTGGATAGAGTACTTAGAGAGGGCATCTTACTGAGTGAAGCTGTGGCAACGTAAAACAGATGAAAAACGGAAAGGCAGAGGGCATAGGTGGAACACCTGCGAGCTCCTGGAAGCCCGGAGAAAGGGGGATTAATAGAATTAACATCCTTGCAAAAAACCTTACTCTAGTGGACTATGGCCTCTGGGTTTCTTAAAGACGGTGATAATACCATTACCCAAGAAAAAAGGCAGAAGAGAATGTGAAAAGTACGGATGATGATGGACACCCCTGCCTTACCCCTCTTCCTGACACTGCTCATCCGGACTCACCATCCGCCTCCCGTACCTGGCTGGGGCGTGTACGGGCTGAGGGTAGGTGTCCTATTCTTTCAATGTGCATCTATTTTCTGAAAGCCACTCATTGATTCTATCCATTGCACTATTACGAACGCCTTCTCCAAATATGTGAAATTAACAAATACATCCTGACTCTATTCTATTTTCCTCTCTTTTAGTTACCTCAATAATGATATCAAAAGTGTGCATCTTCCCTTTTTCAGAATACAACCTACTAATCCCCTAAATCATCATTTTCCCTCCCCTTCATCCTCTCATTGTTAATCCTGAGAACCAACTTAGCTGCGTGCGAAATGAAACCCATTGCTCTATAGCCCTCATAGATGAATGTCTTCACTTTGTTTTTGCATTACCGGGATTCTTATTATTCTGGGACTTATTATTCAAGGAATAAATGCTAATAGGCATAAAGAAATCTTCCGGACTGATTTCTTCCTCACAAATACTACGGATTATTCCATAACATTTATTCCTGCCATTTCTTCATAAACCCTTGAGTAGTTCCTCGTAACCACTGTCCACCCCCATAGACTTGTTTGCTTTTATTTCCGTCATTGCCCTTCCTGTCTCGACATTACGTGAGCCTGTACCTAATCTATCCTTATCTACGTCATGATCTCTTTATATATCTAAGCAGTCCAGCTTTATACGAGGGTCATCCGGAAAGTAGTACCCGTTCGTGAAATAAAGACACAAAAGTAAATATTAACAAACATAAAAAATTTTATTTGAAAGAGGATACTTTAAACTACTTCTCAACATAATCTCCAAGCAAATTAAGGCATTTGTCATAACGTGTGACAAGTTTCTGTATTCCTGCTGCATAGTCCTTCGCCGCCAGCTCATTGAGATACAGGGTCACTCCTTCTTTAAGTTCTTCATCGCTGTCAAATCTTTTTCCTGCCAAAAAGTCTTTAAGCTTTGTAAAGAGATGAAAATCTGAAGGGGCCAAGCATAACAAACCCATGTTTCGTCACCAGTAATTATGCGAGTCAAGAAAGAGTCTCCTTCATCAGAATAACGTCCCAAAAACGTCAGTGCTGCAGCCATACGCTTGGTTTTGTGCTCATCTGTAAGCATGCGAGGGACCCATCTTGCACAAATTTTTTGCATAATGCAGATGGTGTTTAACAATTTCATGAACAATTGTTCGAGAAACATTGGGAAAATGCTCACAGATGTCATCAATTGTGACGCGCCGATCGTTCCTCACGAATTCGTCAACTGAGCTCACCAGTTGGTCTGTAATGACAGACGGTCTCCCCGAACGCTCATCGTCGTGTGTGTTCCCCCTCCCCATGTTGAAGTTGCGACACCACCGCCGAACAGACGACTCGTCCATTACATTGTCTCCATACACCTCCTTTAATTGGCGATGAATATCACATGGGCGAACGTTTCTTGCATTGAGGAATTTAATCACTGCCCTCACTTCACAACTGGCGGCGTTATCAATTTTTTTAAACATTGTAAACAATCACAGAAACAACACAGGCAATGCTAGCGTCACGCAACTTGGCTCAGAAGGCAGACAAGCCACTGAAGCTATCTGACCTCGTCCAGCGGCTACTCGCGTCGTCAGCACTTCATGCGGCACGAACGGGTACTACTTTCCGGATGACCCTCGTAGCTTTACCGTATAGATCCTTCAAGTACTTTTTCATATTTCCGGAATCATTTTCGGTTAAATTTAGAATTTGTCTGACGTATCTGTGACAGCATGTTCGGATTACCCTTTTTTACTTCCTTTCAGTACTCTCAACTGCGAAAATTGCACCATTTTGAGTGTTTACCGCATGCTAATTATTCCGATATACGAAATCCAAAAAATAGAAATTTGATTGGCAGAAGTTGATTTAGATGTGCAGATTGAAATTGACAGCTAATGTGACTTCATGTTCTTAATGTGACAAACTATGTTTGATTAGACTCCGGATTAAAATAATGTCAACATCTTAAATTATTCCTGCAACTTGATTTATCTTCTCAATATAAGCGGTAATCTTGTACAACATACTTGTAATAAGTTGTAACTAGCATTCGGCTCTCAGTGGTATCGACGGGTTGACATAAATGACTAAGCGGATCTTGTGTTCTTGCTCGGAAGTTTTCAATGAAACGGGAAAGGCCTTCAGGTTATCAGGCCAGGTTCAGGTTATCAGGGCCAGGTACCAGCCAGAGCTGTTGACTTTTTGACATCGATCAATACTATCAAACTAGCCCTAACTGATTTCTTCATACGGGAGTTTTGCGGAGATGTAACTCAGACCCTTTATCTGTATTTTATAAAATTCTTGAACTATTAAGAGTTTCCTGATAGTTTTCGTATTTCCTAAGAACTATCTTCATAAAATTGCAGATTTGCTCGATCATGTGCTTGCGACAGCATTTGCTGAGTGCAAACTGATTGGATCATATGTGTTCCATTTGCAAATTTCCCAAGCAACAGTCAATTGCGAAGGATAACTTACTGTTGTTATGAAATTAATGCGATGCTAAGGGGTCTTCTCCTGTTCACGGGTGGGACAAGTCAGACTACGTCCTTTAGGAAGGTAGAGAACAGTATCCCTCAGTTATTACTCAACATTATTAGTGAAGCCAATGTGAAGAACCCATACAATTGCAATCGGAAATCGTGTTCAATACCAATCCATAGAGAAAATTATATTTGACCGTTTAATTTGGTTTACAAACGAGTGAAATAGTACGCCACGTCCCACTCCCACAGTATCTCGTAGAGAACGACGGGGATTAGGACGACGCGTTTCTACAACTACCACGATGACACCTTTCACTCTTCAAGTTTCGGGTCAAGAGCATTCGCGTCTCGTAGAATTGAGGTGCTCGCGGACAATATAGCGGCTTGCGTTGAATCATGCTGCTAAAATCCTAGTCGCGTCGAATTTCATGGAAAGGTCGACGAAAATTCGTATCCCTTGCCTTTAGAATCGAAAATTGTGGAGAGGAAACTCTTGCTTTGACCGTACTGTCAGAGACCGTATTTAGTCGGCAAGAGGAGAAAATTAGTTCATCAAAATATGAAAGAGGCTCGGGAACAGCGTGGGAAATATTTTTGCAGGAACTCACTTTTTACAGGTACGAGGGTCGGCTGAAAACTAATGCACAAATGCTTGTAGACCACAAAAAAATGACCTTCAGAAGCACTCCTGGTGGCATGTGGAAGTAACATTCCTCCTCAACACGCATAAGCAGGTTTGAGGTCCTTTCATTCATCCAGTGTATTTTGAGAAGCGGAAGTATGGAGACGTGTTCTGGTGCTATTATGTCAACGTGAGTTAAACAGCGTGCTGTTATCGAATGTTTAACTGCTGAAAAAGTGACTCCTACTGAGATTCATCGTCGCTTAAAGGCTGTTTATGGTGACGATGCTGTTGATAGGTCTGCTGTAAATCGATGGGTAGTAAAATATCGTGGTTGCAAGCCTGGAAAAGGAACAATTGTTGGTGAAACACGCAGCAGACGTCCGATCACTTTATTTGGTTCAAAATTATGGGTGAATCACTCAAAAGAGTATAGCAAACCATATTGGAATATCTAAGGGACATGTCGGCTTCAGGATTGAACAATTGGGACACCGTAAAATCTGTGCACGATGGGTGCCAATCCGTATCACAGACGTGAATAAACAGCGTCGATTGGGATGATACGAGTGACACCCTCCTTATTCCCCCGATCTTGCGCCTTTCGATTTTTATTTTTGTCCTCGACCCAAGAGACACCTCATTACACCTCGGACGATGAGCTGAAGGCACCTGCCAAGTCCTGTATTCGAGAAAAGTCGCGTTGACACAGCACTAGAACACGTCTCCATACTTCCGCTTCTCATAATACATTGGATGAATGAAAGGACCTCAAACCGGCGTATGTGTGTTGAGGAGGAATGTTTCTTCCACATGTCACCATGAGTGCTTTGAAGGTCATTTTATTTGTGGTTTACAGGCATGTGTGCATTAGTTTTCAGCCTGCCCTCGCATGCTCGAATCCGCAATATTGTCGGCTCGCTCCGCTCTCCTCGAGGCAGAAGACGCCGCGGTGCAAGAAGTACAAACAACTCGTCGGAGGGCACTCCCGTATCCATGGAGCACGCACCACGGAATATCCCAGAGGAACCACTTGCCCTATGACTTCTCTCCCGAGGGCTTGCCTCGTCCCGCCCCTCCTGCTCCCCCGCTGCGTCTTCCCCTCCCTTTATCGCTCCCTTTCATCTCCGCCTCCACATTGTCTCCGATTTCCACCCCCCCGTCCGCCTCCTGCTCCCACCCTTGCCCTCAGGGGAACGCATTTCCGCCATACTTTCGACTTCTTCATTTCTCCCCCACTCCTATCCCTCCCGCCCAAGTTAGGGAACTGCCGCCGATGATATCTCGAGCGGAACCAATCGACTTATCTGACCTGTTTCCCTCTGTAGAACTGCAATGGGAGACCCGTCGGGGGAGGGGGACCGTGTGGCGGTGAGCGAGCTCGGTTTGGCTTTGATTGTGTCCGAAGGGAGGGGAGAGGCAGGGTCTCCCGTGAGGGAAAGGGAGTCCAATGGCAGCTGTGTGGTCCTCGCCGTCGGAACTGAAACGGGGCGGCGGTCGAGATTGGCGACAGGGGCTCCCCGAGCTCACGCACAGTGTATGAGCTAACTGAAGGTGCGGCGCTGAAGAGGAGCAATTTATTCTTTGCACTTCGAAGGGTAGAGGGGAAACAAATCACATTTGCGGACTTGAAATCGGAAAAGGGAACTTTGAATTAGTTTAAAAGCGAGAGCCTAAGGTAATAAAAAAAAAACCGAAAAATTTGGTCACGGAGTCCTGTTGATGAGCGCAGAAAATGCCGCAAAGAGCCAGTGACGAGACGAGAGCTGCTGCGTGAAATTTTCTCTTGAAACTAGCGATGAGAAACATTTATGTGGTATACATAGAAACCAAAGTGAACAAGGGAGATAATGAAGCAAAATCTCGCCTGCACTACTCAAAGTATATCCAGAAGAGGCAATAAAATAACCACCAGAATTAGCCATGAAAGAAGTCAAGTTTAATGGTGAATAAAATGTGAATGGTTCGTTTTGCAGATGGTATCGCGGTAGCAGCGGAAACACGAGACGACCTTCAAGAAATCTTAACGCTATGGATCAATGACTACGGGAATATAATATGGGCATCGGCAAGAGGAAAACTAATGTTCCTATGCGCTGAAGAGAGAAGTTGAAGTCAGGCAATTCAGAGTGGCAGTAGAGTAAGTGGAATGATTCACCTCCCAGGGCAGCACAGGTGTAGCTTGGAATGGAACGAGCAGAGAGCAGCTCAAGCTAAGAAGGCGTTCGTGAAGAAGAGGCAATCACTATACTCAAAGAACCTGGGGCTGCAACAAAGGAAACATTTGACCAAAACGTTCGTGTTGAGCATGGTATTATACAGATCAGAGATGTGGAACATTAGAAAAGTGGAACAGCGAAGAATGGAACCCTTTGAAGCATGGTGCTGAAGAGAAGAAATCTGAAGATTAAATAGAGAGGCAAGGTGAGGAATGGGAGGTGTATAGGTGGAAGAGCAGACTAATGTGGGAAGGAAAATAGGGAAAGGCTTACGTAAAGAAGAAAGAGATGGATTGGATACACCCAGGGACACAATAGATTGGTTATAAATATAATAGTAGGGAAAATTTTAGGTTTGGAATAATAATGACGAAGGTGAAAGTCTGACTAAAGTAAGTCTGACTAAATAAATATGACTACATTTATTTTTTGATAACTTTTGGATTCACTTCTCTTGGTCTGATTTATAGCAGGTAGCTTTTTTGTTAAGTTACCCAGGCGCGGGTTACTGTTTGTGAGAGTTGCAACTCGCCCTGTTTATCTATTTTCTTATAGAACCTATTTTTATATACTAACGTTTTGTAAGATATATCCACTTAACTCCGAAGTGCAGTTATTGTGGTATGCAGGGTTATACTTTTTTCTACAGTACTTCGTATTTATTTCGTATTTTTAGTACCCACCGATGCCACCGATGAGGTGTGTACCTGGATGTGAATACGAGTACACATCAGAATAATTTTCACCTGGATATTTTAACTCCTACCGCGGTCGGATCATTTTCTTCTGATCCCTTATCGTTCGTGGAAATAATGACATCTTAAAACTATTTGTTCTGCACTTAATCTATCTCTAATTTTATTAGCATGATATCTCCTACCGTAGTACGATGGGATTCATATTAAATTTTCAAAATCACTTTTAATGAGACGTCCTTCCAAATTTTGCAAGAGCTTCCATCTCTAATTTAACCATCGCTCCGTGAGTGATTCCCAGCCTCGCTTCTCTAATATTTTGGATACGCTTCTAAGTTTATCATAACAACGTTTTACAAATCTAGCTCCTCTACGCTGCACGCGATCCAATTCGGCAATCAATTCAACTTATTCTATTGAACAGTAAATAGAGATAATTATCACATGAGTAACTGCAAACAATAGACCGGGAAGAGCAAGCCTCCTCAAGACAATCATTACACCTGCAAAACTCTTTCTCATGAACCTTGAGAACGAGGACCACTCATTCGAGAAAAATAACTAAGGAGTACAGAATTATATCTAATGCTCTTTTGATATGCTTTGCTAAAGTTAGGTCTGAGTTTAACTTGAATGATCACAAGGAATCCCTGTTTTTAGATACGGAAATTGGGAATGGTATTTGTTGATCAGCATTAGAAAAGCCCTAAAGCCTTAATGGTGATAGTCAGTCAAATAACATTTTATGTTATTGTTATCCCACCTACCATATGTATACTTTGTGTAGTATTAGTGTACTTAATATTACGGCTTGGAAAGGAAAACAAATGATTTGGTGATCATATAATTACTAGCGCTATATAAGATTCAAGAAATGTAATATTCCATGTTCATTTATCCTGGGAAAAAGTAAATTAATTGGAATACTACGATTGGGCATAGTGGAAGAATTGGTTCACTAAACGGGCCAGGGTGGATGTCAGAGAAAAACATCCAGTGGTTTATTACGCACTTCATCAATCAGCGCGATCATTCTCCAGCCGGACCAATCGCAACTTAACGGATGACCACCTCTCAATGGGTGTGCATTCAAGCGATAACGCGGTTTTGTGATGACGTGGTTCTCACCACATTGCCTCACTGGCTTGAGCCTCCAAGTCTCGCAGTATCTAGCCCCTGGACCAAGTACAGTGAGACTTGGAAGTTTTCGGTCAGTGTTTCTAGAGATTGAATCACTAAAAAGAAAACATCTTTTGGCATAATATGGAATGAATAAAAAAATGGTAGCATGGAATGGGGTCAGTGCTTAGAAAGCAGAGGTTGGGTATATTTTGAGAAATGTGGAAAAGAGGACATGTTTTACATGGTCCATAATTGTTACTCTGATCATGAAGGACCAGAGAACGAAACAAAAAAACTCAATTGAGTAGTGTTAAATTTTGTATGTCACCACTTGCCACTGTCGGAAAAGGAAAAATTTGTTATGGAATGTGGAAAACATTTGTTTCATTTGTTTTCATTTCTAACTAGGCTAGATAATTGACGAGTGTTGACCCATAAAGAAGCAATTGTGTGTTATTCGTCATTCTAATCGTTTGAAACGTTAAAATTTAGTCGATGTTATTGATTGAAAACAGCTTAATAGTGAATATACTCTACGATACCATATCATATCTGATCTCTAAGGCTATGATTTTGTGCCTGGCCATATATAGCTAATTAGTAAAAATAAAATATGATTTTCTAAAATAGGTGCCAATACATATGTCGTAACACGTAATGCATATGTAACCAGAAACAGTAAGCGTAAACAGCGGCAGTGTGAAAATGGGCCATGACTAAATATTTGGGTCTAATACATGTACTCATAAAAATGCCATAAAATTACGTTTTCAGAAAGCCTGATTGAAAAAAATGTGCTTCACAGCACATGTGATACATTTGTTCCACTTAACAGCGGTCATCATATGTCTTCATCATGGAGAGAGCACATTTAGCAGAAGCTGCTGATTTGGAATTTGTAGCAAAGCATTGAATTGAAGAAAAACTCGGGGTTTGATTGGGAGCTAGGGAATTCCGCGTCATATGCTTCTGCTGGGCTATTCTGCGCAGTGGTTATATCAACTTACTAGACGGGAATTGGGTCCATTGATTTCAAATTTAAACCGTGAAATCTAATATCGTCCTTGAAACAATCCGGAATTTTAGAATAATTCGTCCTTTCACCTCGATGTGACAGCTTGATAGGCTACTTATTAGGCGTGAGGAACGTCCGCAGCAGAGGAGTCTTTCGATAACACGGTTTGGCGGTTTCAGAGCAAGCGCTTTCATTGGAGTCCCCGAATCGTGAATTGACATTCATTCCTTGACGGAAATTCTTGTTACGTCCGTTAATTTGATAAAACTGCAGTAGAGATCGTATTTATCAGATGATTCAATGAGAAAAACCTCACCCGTAAATATATAGTTTTATATAACTGCAGATAAGATGTTGATTAGATGTAGAACAGAGAGACTTTTGTTGTCACATTTCCCACGAACCATGGCGGGAGAAAATAACGTAGTCTGACCGTTCTGGGAGGGAAAAGTGTTTTGGGGCAAGGGTAGTCTGGTGGTTAATCATGCCCTGCCACACACCCTAGAGATGGTTTGCAGTGTACTATGTAAATGGAAAAAATATTTTTTTGGCAGTACGAATTACTTGCCGGAAATAATCCGACCGGTGCCTGTCTTCGTGTGAACCATAAATAAGATAACTAATCAAGTTATCAGAGAGATAAACATAAGATTTTCAATCCTGGTCAAGTTTTGTTCTCAGAAATTTTTAAAAAAATTAAACTACTATCGAAATTAAAATACCATCGCTTAAAAATAGTGAAACCACTGAAATTACTTCTTTCCTAATTATGCATTGGAATTGGCCTTTGTTTGACCTTTATGAAAATCGCTTCAACTAGAAACCGCCGGCAACAAATGCTTGCGTTCAAATTTTCGTAACACATATAAAAAGTAAAGGTTTTTGTTAAATAACGATGCACACGTATATTCATACTACAATATTTTTGGCTTGTATTTAAATCAAGTCCGCGAACAATTACTAGCGTTACTAATATTATTACGCACTTCTGTTTTCCAGCAACCGTCCCTTAAATTATGGCAATCTGCGTGTCGGGGAAGACGCGAACTTGCGAATCCTTTGGCACATTTTATTGAGATTCGGTTTATGTCAGCGCCTGAACTTCTCTTATAAGTCCACATTCAGCCAAATACTCCGATTTCCTGTTATCCACGTCTGAAGTTATCTACTGGGAACATATATCTGAAAAAAATACTCTTCAGAACGTTTCTTTCGGGAAGAGTGTAGTAATATTGGCTTTGTTATGCTATTTAGGGAAGACTAGACACACCTCATTTCAGATCTGCCACGCACCTGACGGGCATTTCACAGGGTCAGGGTGCAGTCTGCCTACGTTGCCATGGCGGATTTAGCCATTACAGCGTCGGAAGCAAAATCCCGTGCGCCAGGAAAACACGAAATATTGCATGCTAACATGAAACTTGGTCTATTCTTAAAAAAAATCCAAACCACACTCCCACCCACCAGCCTCCAGCTCCCAGGCTACAAGTCATGTTCCAAATGCCTTGGTATTTCATTGAAAAGTTTTTAAATATTTAGTCCTATTCTAAAAGACAAAGTTTTTTCTTATTTAATCTCAAGGAGTGTTCTGAAGCATTAAAAAGAAAAAAGGGTAAAAAGTAATGGCAACGTCTTGAGCGGTCGAATGACTGACCAGACACATCCACCTGTATTTCAATCTAATGGTTTGTTTAACGAGGTCCTTTATTCTTCCTATATTTTCCTAATGTCCTCAATCTTGTGCACTACTCTGTTTAATATCATCCTTGCAATTGATTACAGCCTTTATGGCTCCATTCATTTAAAATTGATCATAACAAATCCATTTCATTGCGATTCGTGGAAATTGCAATTCATCTACTTCCCCTATTTCAAAGAGTGATAGGCAAAATATTGAGTAAAGAAAAAATGACTTAGTTTTGGATTCTTAGTTTCAATCGAGCCCCAATAAGATAGTAGGGGAAGCGTCTTTGCGTAAAGGAGTCAGACCAAGGATGATTGTCTCCAAGTTCCAAATCTCCTCGTTCCCCGATTCCACATCGAATCGAATGTGAAAGCACTATAAGAGAGGAGGGAGAGAGAGATATGGAAAGAAAGAGAATATCACTCGCTCATCTGACAGTGAGATTGAATCGCTTGTTTGCTTCTCCGATTCCAATAAGCTAGAATGGCTGACATGTTCAATTACCGTTCATCTTCGGGGATTCCCGTCTTCGTTCTTCATCGCTTTCCTCGACTCCTATTTCTTTCAGTGGACCAATCCTATTAGCGTCGTCTTCTCGAAAGTCATACACCTTCCTCACTCATCGGAGGAAAATACCGGGAATGGGGATGGGAGGGGTCGAAGGGAGGGGGGCCGACTGGGAGACGGGCAGCCCCCGGGTGCGGGGGCAGAGAGAGGCAGAGGGAAGTTGTCGAGGGGACTTTGTGGAGCATGGAGCGGAACAAAATCAAAGAGTAAGTCCATGCGACGAATGCTCAACGTATTTGGAATTACACGGTAAAAAAACTTGATCGGTTTGGCATAAATGAAACGGCGACAACTGAATCCCTCCAATCTACTTCTTTTTTCTGCAATATTTTCATTACTTTTTCCCAATTCGCTCTATCAAATATCTATTCGAAATCTACGAAACAGGCAAATATATCGAGTGTGTATTCTATATTCCTTATATAAACACAGAGTGTTTCTTTGAAAGCATATGAGCGTAGAGGTAATGGTGAGAGGGGCTTGGGAAGAACTGCCGATATTGATGAACGCATTCCATAAAATCTGTTCAGATGTGCAGGTGATCCAGCTGTAGTTTGTCAGGTAGACAAGAGTTTGCATCGATTGCTAAGCAGACTGAAAATCAGTACGATGAGCATGGATTGGAATGAATGCAATGAAAACCAAGGTTGAATGGTTTTCGACAAAGAGGCACGATAAGTTAAATATGAAAATTGTAACTAATAATTTTGATCAGGTAGACCAGTTAACCTATCTCAAAAGTGTTTTGGATCAAGATGTTCCACGGCATAAGATGAAGACTTGCTTTAGGGAAAGAAGCTTTCAAGAGAGGAGGGAGTTGATGAAGGATGTTAAGAAACGGCTCGTCACAACTTTGGTGCCTAGAGTACTTTTGTGCCACGTGGCCTGTGAGGCAAGATAATAGGCATACAATTCAGGCTTTTGAAAGGCAAGCGTGGAGAAGATTGAAAAAGGTGAAATGTATAAAAGGAAAAACAATCGAGAGATCATGCTAGTCATGATGGGGGAGGAGAAGTGATTTTTACGAAATCAAATGGAGTCAGGAGTGAAAGATGCAGAGCATCTTGTTTGACGTTGGGATACTGTAGACTGTGATAGAGGGATTGGCAAACAAGAAAGAGGTAGGAATACGACAGGGACTTTGAAGGAATGGAGAAATGAAGTACCCGGAATGGTAGTGGCGCTTATTGTAGTGCTGGATATTAGGTGGTGTATTGTGGCAAGAGAATTATCGTTGTCCCATTGTGTAGCCTGAGCCCACCCGAAACCCACCTTAACCAGTAGGCTACGATTAATTATTATAATAAATATATTCAAGGCGTTCGGCAATGAATCCATGAGTAGGGCGCGGTGTTTTCGTTGGTACAACCGCTTACAGTGTGGACAAACCTCGACCGAAGAAGAACCGGGAAGTGACCGACCATCGACGCCACCGTCAGCAGTGTGAATGATTTAATGCCTAAAAACCGTAGATTAATAGCATTGGAGATCGCCAAGTTGACCTTAATGTTGGATCATGCCTCACTATTTTGGAATACAGCGTGTCGCACCCAAATTTGTGCATCGTGTGTCATGGATGAATAGAAGCAACAAAATCTTGACATCAGACAGGGACTTATTCAAACATCGCGACGTCCGGAACTTCCTAAATACATGGTCACAGATGACGGAATCTGATTTATGGTAATGATAAGAAACAAAACCGTGTGTTCACAGTGTCTTTCCCCGAAGTAGTAGGACTAATTTTTTCCTGGATTGGCGGGTGGACGGGCGGCGTTTTCTCTGGCTGGGTTCTAGGGAGGGGAGTCTCAGGAAAGGCTGGAGGCCAGTGGCAGTTGGTTTCTAGCCTTTTTAAAGTGCGGACCGTTCGTTTGTGAAACCTCTATAACGTGACCTCGTCACGCTCCGTCATGAAACGGTTATTTCCCCTAAAGTTTTGCGTGAGGCCGGGCAAAACCGGGAAAGAAACTCATGATGTACTCTAGGCAGCTTATGGTAATGAAGCCAAGGGTAAATCGGGTGTCTTTGAGTGGCACAAGTTGTCTCGGGAGGGTATAGAAGATGATGAAGACGCCGAACATTCAGGACGCCCTTTGACCTCAAAAAGAACAGAAATCCTCCAAGAGTGAAGGCTTTGTTGGACAGGGATCGCGGATTCACTTGATGTTCCCAAGGTATATGATGAACTTTCCATCCCTAAAAGTTATGTGCATCGACTTGTGACCGCAGACATGGGCATGAGAAAGGTGTGTGCAAAGTTGGTGCCGCGAGTACTCTCGGACGAACAAAAGGAAACTCGCACGCGGATCTTCCAAGAGCTTCTCGACTATGTTAGTGGGGATTGAAATTTTTTAAACTATGCCCCAGCAGACTTCTTCCTCTTCCACAAATCCAGACTGAAATGACGTCATCATGTCTTGGTGGAAGCCTTAGAACAAGTAGTGACGAGGGAGCTCAGCAGCATTCCGGGCGCCCATTTCCAGAAAGCGTACCAGGGGTAGAAACCCAGCTGGTATCGGTTTGTGGACGCATAAGGGTGCTGCTTCGAAGGTGTTTGTGTGAATGTTTAAAAAATGGCAATACCTTTTTTTAATGGACTCCCCATTTGAAACAACGACACAAAGTACTCGGCCGAGATGTAACCAATTGGCGAACCTTTTGTTTTCCTGTTTTCAGAGGAAATATATAACTTTGACACAAACGAATGGGAATTCAATCTTTTTCTTTTCTCCGCCAAGATGGTTACACGAAGAGAAAATATTTTTTTTGCATTTATTTCAACAAACCTGGGGGAGGTGGTGCAACGGATATTTATGAAAGTAGTCGGCACTGACCAATTATTTATTAGAATTTCCAAGTGCTTATCGTAGTCTTACAATATCCCCTCTCCCCTTTGCTCCCTGAGAACTCTTACGCAGGTAACTGCAATTTACTACCTTCACCCGACAGTTACTCCTAGATGTTTAAATGAGCGACTTACTGGTATATATTCCATAATGCGGACATTAGTGGCAGTATTCTTTATCCGGTAAGCCATTTCTTGTTTCTACTGCTGATCATACAGAAAGTTTCCTCGAGGAAAACAGTCCTTCGTCAAAAAAAATCTGCCGCTGATGATTCTTAAGTGGAAACTTTCCGTAACGGCGTGACGTTTCAGGGCCCCCCACATCTTTGTCTAAAGGTACGAAGGAAGCGAACGAATTACGTCACCATGCGTGGCCGCCAACTGTCGCCGCGACGCGTGTAAGCCCCTTGGCTCCCCCCCTTAATTCCTGACTACCCGTTTCCGCAGCCCGCCCCCTCTCCGCCCCATCCATCCATCTACTCGGTCACTCCTCCAACTGCCCGTCCGAAGTTTGCTCGGCTGCGGGGAATCGAACGGGGGCGGGGGGCAGGAGGGGTGAGGGTTTGGCTCTCCTCGTAAGCACCCCTTGCTCCCCCCCCCCCAACCGCACCCCGCTCCCTCTCTTCCCGACGGCGCCGCCCCGAAAGGCCCATTCGGCTCCCCCCCGCCCCATCATCCCAACTCCCCCACTTCGAACAACTCCGCTCACAAACCCTTCGTCTGAAACAAAATGTAATCTGTGCTTGGAGTCGCTCCAGATTGGTCACTGCGGGTTTGGTTCCAGACCGTGGGACGCCGGTCGACTCTTCGAGTTTTCTCTCCTTCCACCACCCATTGCGAGCAGAGTGGCCCCACTTCTCTTTCTCGCTCTTCGCTGAACACGCACACACACACAAATACACACACACATCCTCTTCTCTCCCTCCCCTCGTCCATTCTTCTTCCTCAGCCTCGAGTGGTCCGTTGAGTGAGTGGGACCTTAGACGGGAATTTCGCCGCTGAGATGCGCTCGGCTTGAAGGGTGTTTGCGCGGCGGCGGCAAGATCCTTGATTCGACTGATTCGTTTGGGGTCGTCGTCAGTGGAATCCACATTTGACGCGGATGGGCTGGCCATTCTCGTATTTTAAGGACGGTACATAGAGGGGGACATTCCTTGGAGGGGACCACTCTTTCCTCACCATTTCTTTTCTTTTCAATTTTTCATTGTCTTTTATGCCCAAGTGGGAACGACGGAGAGTTTATTTTAACGTGTTGTCTGGTATCGTCAAAAGTAGGAGGTCCCTCATGCAAGAGTCCCTACCTTCTCCTATTCGCAAATACTAACGAAAGTGCTAAAACCATCTCTGTTGATCGCTTTGCAAAATGGACCACGAAACTACCGCGAATGCACACCTATGTCCACGTGGAGCACATGTACGGCAATTTGCAGGACTTTTTTCATTTCTAAGGAATGTTCATCTATTAATTTATTCCATGGGTCCATTGCCCAATGATAAGAAGAGACATAATAATATTTCCAAAATGTGGGGACGAATTTTTTCACGATAAAATTTATGTCGCGAGACTACCGCGTCGTTCAAACTTTGACCTTGATCTGCTGACTCCTTAGAACACGGTGCTACTGATCCATGATGCTGATGATCGATGGAAGAGGTGTGATTTGTATGAAATAGTCAAAGAGCTAAAATTAAGGAAGCTCCCGTTTTATTCAGACGCACCTAACTGCTGCCATCTTTTTAAACGAAAATTTGTGCGGATATTATGCTTTACAATTTGATCTATTCCTACGAGGATAAACCTAAGGGTCCTTTTCCATCGGTAAAAACATCAAAGTATGCTTGCATACGAGTACGAAAATAATTACTTAATTTTCTAGGGGGTACGAGGGATTTAATTAAATACTGGGGAAACACTGCGTAACAATATACTGCATTTAAAATAAGTTAAATGATGAATACAAAACTAAATCAATTGATTGATAGTCCTTTATTTTCGTATGCGTAACACCTAACGATGACTGAACTATAACTCTAGAAAATAGAATGTTGATTTCATGAAATATATCATTATTAGCGAATTTATCATCGCCTTGTACCCGTTTTTGCTCAGTGATTCCGTGTCACTACATTACTTATATTCAACCTGACTTTACTTTCTATGGTGAAATTAGCTTACAGACCTAATTTATTTCTGCGCAGTAAAACTAGATAACCTTACCATTCCTTTTACTAACTGTACGCAAATGGAAAGTTGCCAAATTCATTCGATATAAATAGCAAAAAAATAGGTCTGTGTTCACCGTTTTGCTCTGGAGTTGTTTCCATCGACTCTTGCAACCGCATTCTAACTCCAACCAATCTCTTTTTTCGTCGTGTACCCGCTGAATTTCGGACCTCTCTATGTTTTCCGCTGCTTCAAATTCCAGGATTCCCGATCGACTCTGCTCAAAGTACCGAGGGAGGGTGGGGAGACCGGGAGGAAGGGAGGTGGTGGATGAGGATTAACGCGAATGGATGGGGGAGACTACTGAGTGAAGTTGGCAGTTCTGACGTTTCGCAAAGGCCGAATAGTTTCTAAAAAAATAGAAAAAATGATGGATTCATGATGAAACTCCTTGGGAACCGATTTGAGACTAATGTCGTCAATGTGTATGTAGATTTGGCAGAAAACGTTGTATTTTACTGAAGAAAATTTCCTTAGTCTACGGCGACTAATATTCTATGTGAAGAAATACGATATTTCCTACACTGGAAATGATTATATATGTCTTAAAATAGCAGGTAGTAATGAAAAATTTCTCATATTATGAAGTAGTAGAACAGAAATTTCAGTATTTATTTGTGTTTATTTTAAAGCCGCAAAAATTTGAATCCAATTGATTTAACAGCTCAAAAATCAATATTTATTTGATTGGAAATTTATGTTTTGATTATTAGTTTTTCCGACTTCTTTGCCGGTGATTCAAAGAAAGAAGCAATTTCTATTTTCGATCGTGCGGGCAATGCTGAACAACTTTGGTGAGCATAGGTACTTACGCAGTAAAGGCATGGTTGATTCCAAATCACTACTAGGAACTGTCAATGTTTATTTCCATTCAGGGGTAATTACTTGCAGAGATATGCTCGACATTTCCATCAGCCAATACGATAAGGAACACCCACAATTGAAAATATATCTCATACTAGTACTTAGTAAACTGATTTCCACCCCGTAATGTCCTTAAGTACCGTTGTTCGAGGGCAGGTGATCAGCGTTGTGTACCGTTAAATATAAAAGGAAAATGATGCCGGACTGACGTTTCTGACACATCGTGAAATAATTCTATTGATGTCCCTTTCATTAAAGATGAATCACTTCAAAATCGTAGGTCGGCATGTATAATCAAGCTCAGATCATTTGTAAAAATATCTGTAGCGATTTCCTTTAAATCTCAGAACGGTTATTATTGTCAGACGGTTATCACCAGCAAATAGTGGCTCAAAAGGATTTAGGATTTATCTTCCTGCTCAATGAGAACATGATCGAAGTGGTTGTGCGCAGATATTGGCTATATCCAAGATCTCGGAGGAATGTATCTTTCTCAAGTCTCAGGGAACAAATAAGGGGTAGAGGAAAAAGCATTATAAAAAGGTAGCGCCCCTGGGATGCCGAGATCAGAAATACATTAAAGAGTGGCCGTGGAATAGGCAGAGGAGAGGTGTGTTGGCAGTTAAGCGGTACCATCGAGGGGGGAGAGGGAATGAGAACGGTTTGGCGATCAATGGCCGCCGAGAAGGGGGGTGAGAGGAGCGGCTTGGGGAAGGAGGCAGTAAGCGGCTGATTCACGTGCGCATTAAAGACTGCTTGAGACAATAAAACATCGGTCCATGGCATGCATCCGAAGGTGGTGGATTCCATGGCATAATTCAGCCAAGGAAGTTGCCTTTAACTGGAGAGGAAGAGGAAGAATATCCATTGAAAAATCGTAGGAAATCCACGGAGAAGAGAAGAGAGCGGAGAAAGATAGAGGGATGGAAAAAGGGTCGATCAATCAGGCGTTACTGTCGAAGGGAGCATTATGCACAAACACGAATGTTGGATAAAAAATAAAATATGGAGATGCTTAAACAAATAAACAATTTACATCATTGTAAATGTACACCATATGTAAATAATGGAATGGTGTGTTTTGCTAGCATTTAGTACCATAAAATGTTGAAGTGGTTAAGGTAGGTTTTTCGATGGACACAACTATCAAATAAACATATTTGTAACTCCAAACAAAACACAGTCCAGCAACCTAATCTACATCAGGTCCCCCTTCCTCTCTGTGTACTTCTTTCCTCCCTTCATCCCGTCCAACATCCCTATCCTGTTCCTGCCCTTACCTCGCTTGCCCAACATTCTCCTCTCTATTACCCTCTTCAACATTCCACTACCGCTCAATACGCCTTTCATCCATTTTTCCTGTCTCCATAGGATTTCTCTCAACTAACCCCTCTCCTCGCCCACCATCTCCTCTACTTCCTCATTTGTTTTCCTTTCGGTCGATCTCACTTTCTCCATTCTTCTCCATACCCACATTTCAAAAGCCTCCAATCTACGTCTATTCTCCAGCTTCAGCGACAACGTTTCCGCGCCGTATATAGCTACGCTCCAAATCAGTCTTTTCTTAACCTCCCTACTCAACGTCCCCGTCATCAACTCCCTCCTTGAGAAAGCCTCTTTCCTATGCATTTCTTATCCAAACGACCCTACTACTTTGACCATATTGGTCCAAAACACTTCCGAGATATGTAAATTGTTCTACCTGCTCTATTTTTTCCCCTCCTATTTTAATGTTTAGCTTAGCATTTCTCTTTCTGGAAAATCGCATAACCTTTGTTTCATTAATATTGATTTTCATCCCATGTCTATCGAACTGAACCTCCAATTCGCTCAACAATGCTCGCAACCCCTTGGCTGACTGAGCAGCTAATGCTTGGTCATCAGCAAACCTAACCGATTTTACGAATTCCCCTCCGACTTTCATTCCTACCTCCAGTTCTTCCCATGCCTCTTTAATCATTTCCTCCACATACAGGTTGAACAGCACCGGTGACAATGGGAAACCCTGCCTTACCCCTCTTCCTAACACTGCCCATCCGGACTCTCCGTTCCCCACTCGCACCTGAGCAGTCTGAGACATGTACAGGTTGCTGATCAGTCTCCTGTCCCTCCAATCCATTCCTATTTTCTGCAATACACGCATCAATTTTTCCCAATTCACTCTATCAAACGCTTTTCCGAAATCTACAAAACAGGCAAAAACGTCCTGATTGTATTCTATATTCCTCTCGACTAGTGATCTCATTACTGCAATGGCATCACGCGTACCTCTTCCTTTCCTAAACCCAATCTGATCATCCCCTACGTAATCATTTGCCTTACTCTCTTTCCTTTTGTTGATGATCCTGAGAATAACTTAAGCTGCGTGGGATATCAAAATTATTGTTCTGTAATCCTCACATGATATAGCCTTTGCCTTTTTTGGAATAGGAACTAACACCGATCTCACAAAATCTTCCGGCCAGATTCCTTCTTCATAGATACTACGAATCAGTCCATATAGGGCCTTCTTCCCACCTTTCCCTAACCATTTCAACATTTCTACAGGAATATTGTCCACCCCCACAGCCTTATTTGCTTTCATCTCTTTTAAAGCCCTTTCTATTTCATCGTCGAGTATGCCTAGACCTAAGCTATTTTCTTCTACGTTATATTCCTTTTCTATGTTTAACCTTGTCGGCCTAATTTCTTCACCATACAGTGTTTCTATATATTCCTTCCATCTCTCTTGGATTTTTCCTGGTTCAACTATTATCTTACACCACTTATCTTTAACTGTTAGCACAGATCTTGCCTTCTTACTTCCCGATAATAACTTGACCTTGCTGTATAGAGCACCAATTTCACCCTTCTTCTGTAAACTTTCCATATCCTCGCATTGCGCTTCCCACCATTCTTCTTTTGCTTTATTAGTGGCCCTTCTCAATTTATTGTTTAACTCTTTGTACTTCATTTTGCCTAACTCTGTGTTTACATTCTTCCATCTTCTTCTCTCATCCATCTTTGCAGTCATCTCATCCGTTACCCTTGGTTTCCTTATCTTTTTCCCGTTAACGGTTCCTATAGTGTCTTTTGCTGCTTCCGATATCCCTTGCTTGATACATTCCCATTTTTCTTCGATAGTACTCAGCTATTTGCCATCATCCATCATTTTTTCTACAGCCTGCTGATACTACTCTCTCGTTAATCCATTTAATGCTTCTACATTCCATTTCCTAACCCGCTGCCCTTGCCTTATCTTCTTGAAACGGCCGTTACATTTCATAACAACTAAATTGTGGTCAGAGTCCGCATCCGCTCCTGGGAAACTGTGCGAATTTATCACACTGTTCCTAAACCTGTGCCTAACCATAATATAATCTAGCTGATACCTTTTTGAGTCACCTGGCCTTTTCCATGTATAACTACGTCTTTTGTGATGTCTAAACCATGTGTTGGTGATGACTAACCCCTGTCTCCTGCAGAATTCAATCGCTTTCTCCCCGCGTGTGTGACCTTACTTAATTTATTTGTAACTGTGCAACGGCTGCTGGAATGCTGGATGTATAATCATTGCTTAAAGGAAAGGGTAATTAGAATAGTCCTGGAATATTTAGTCCTAATAGATCGGGAAACGTGCTCAGTAAATCACTGTTACACGAGTATGGAAAGTAGCATTGAAAAACAATGGGGGAATGCATTATATGACTGGTAGGCATTTGGCACTTCAGAAAGTACCTTAGAAATGTACAGAAGAAAGAAAGTTATATGTTAATGTAAACAAGAAGACTCCGAGAAAGTATGCAATGACGTAAAAATTAAAAAAAAAGAATTTTTGGAAAATTTTAAGAGAATATGCGGCGAATGCGCAGTTAATGAATGCTATAAAACGATTCATGTAAACTTTTACGTGGGTGTAAAGGCCAATGGTATTTGGAACCATTGATGGAGAATAAGATATGAACCGAAAGATGTGTACGTAATGTTTCCATGGCTGCTCTGCGTATTTGTTGATGAATGTGTTAGATTAGTACGTGGTCAAACAGATGTACTGTATTCTCCCGTGCTTAGTAATTGTAATTAGGAGAGGGGACCGACAGAAGAGGCCATTTGCGCCAAAAGGGATAGGATGTGAAGGGAATGAAGCAAGAGTGGAGAGAAACCCGGCATCGGCAGAAGCCAATAACGAAAGACGCCGAGGGATCAACGGTTTAACGTCCAATCCGACGGACGGCGTACTCACTTGAAGTGGTCTCCGCAAAGCACATCAATTAGGGATCGAGATGGGTGTAGGTGCTGAAAAAATCTGCTTCCAGGACTCAAACCAGGGCTCTTTGGATCGGAAGCCAGCACATTAGCCACCGCACGGTCCCGATGCCACTCTCCGGTAGCCACTTTACGCTGACGTCACAATGCGTAGTAATACCTGAGAATCATCCGCGGGCTATGACGGGTGAGGGAACAAAGAACGGGATGGGTGCCTGAACCTGAAAGGCAAGTTGTCCTGCTTCGTGAGCAGAATGGGGAGAATCACTAGAAAGGGTGCGGAAAAGGTGAAAGTATTGAAAACTGGCAGTGTTGGATTGGTAGTTTTTGGTATTGTGCTGCTGCATATTGCAATGCGCAAGTTCCTGCCAGACGAAGCTGATAATACAGTGCATAACATCATATACTGCATACATCTGCCAAATAAATTCATATGAGTGTAGCGCTGAAGATCCAAAACCATCGTTGGTGCCCAATATATAGGGGTGAAATGGGAAGTGACCGTAAAAAAGTAGGAGAGAGGAAGATTGGGAATGAGTGAATTATGAAAGAATGTGGAATCGATTCTCCGGTGATGGACACGCGGGATAAAAGTACTGCGTAAAGAAAAAGGTTGGTCAGGTTGAGAGAATGGAGAGCAGTCGAAATACCAGAGGCAAATACATCAGAAAAGAGTGAAATTGGCGTAAACCGAGGAAGTCAGAATTAAAAATATCGCATGAATGTCACCCACCGAAAACTTTTACAGAATACCAACGTTTCAAAGTCCACAAACCAAACATGGTATATATTTAGGCAAGAACCCTTTCACCTCACACACATGCAAACACAAAACTACCAACAAACATACATATGCACCTACATTTAAACCCAATATCTTTGCGATTTTAAAGTTTTTTCCGACATGTAAATCAAATGTTTTTAATATTTCTGAAGGGATATCGGTTTCTTACTACTATGATTTCTGATTGTTCTGGGGGAGAATGAGTAAATACTCATTCCATCTGTATCTATGTGAATCTATCTACATTGGAATCTATCTCCCTTATTTTATCTTTGTCGTCTGATCTACCTAAGTAGTGTGGGGCCATTATTATTCCTTTAGTGTCATCGTTAAACTCGCTGGTTCTGAATCTTTCTAAAAGTACTTGCACTTTTCTTGAATCTTTCTGAAAGTACTTGGGGGAGGAGACCGTTGTATGTTGCATATCAATGTGGTTGCAGAATCTCCCTTTTTGTCAAATTATAGCTTGCATGCAATTGGATCGGTTCACTACATTCTAATGTGCATGTATATGTTAGTTGATGGTACATGTATTTGCATGCGTGTAAGCTGAAAGGGTTTTCGGAGGAATGCATACGCCACTGTGGTTATACGAGGTCTGTACGAGGCGTGTTCATAAAGTAAGGCCCGTTTGGTCACAGGAAAAAATATACTCATATGAAACACATTTTATTGGCACTTTTAGTTAGCTACAAACCTACTTCACTTATCTACATAATCGCCGTTTACTTCTAAGCATTTTTCGTACCGCTGCACCAGCTTCTTTAACCCCTCTGCATAGAAACTCGCCGCCTGAGGGTTGAACCAATCGACAACGCCATTCTTGAGTTCCTCTTCGGTTTCGAAACGTTGTCCACCGAACCACTGTTTCAAGTGCAAGAAGAGGAAGTAGTCGCTGGGTGTAAGGTCAGGACTGTACGGTGGGTGGTTTAAAGAGTTCCCAACGACCCAAAAACTCTCGTCCACTGGACATTCTTTGCTCTTTGTGGTGGTCGGTGAGCATTTTCGGTACCCACCTAGCACGCAATGTGTGGTATCCGAGGTTTTCCGTAACAATATTGTAGACAGTAGTGCGTCCAAGTTGAGGAAATTGTTCAGCCAGGCCATTAATTGTCAATCGACGATCACATCGCAGTTTTTGTTCCACTTGCGAAACAATTTCATCGGTCAGAATACTAGGCCTACCACTTCGTTCTTCGTCATGGACATTTGTTCGTCGATTTTTAAAATCACAGCACCATTGTCTAACCTTTCCTTCACTCATAACTGTAGGTTTATAAACTAGGCATACTTCCCGATGAATTTCAGCAGCCGACAATCCTTTTGCATACAAGAATTGTACGACAGAACGCACTTCACAGTTGGCGGGATCAACGATTGTCGCGGACATTGTTGTTTGCATGCACGGACAAGCAAACGCCTTCTGAAACAAAACGAATGCTGCTGCAGCTTCTCAATGAATCAGTAGATGGCGCTGCAGGAGCAAAACTGTGTTCTGAAACGCCAATATTTAAATATAAGCCAACGGTACTTACATTGAGAATACGCCTCGTAAATTAGGTAAAGAGACTAATTAAAAAAATTTCATTGAAATAGAATCACAATTTTATATTGTCACTATCAAAATAACTTCCTTCTGAAGCCACACAGCGCTGGAGACGGTTCTTCCACTCCTCATAGCAGTGCTGGAATTCCGATGCTAGAATAGCCTTCAGCTGGTCGGTAACAGCCGTTTGAATGTTTTCGACTGTTCTAAAATGAGTTCCTTCGACGTGATTTTTCAACTTCGAGAAGAGAAAAAGTCACAAGGGCTCAATTCAGGCGAATAAGGAGGCTCAGGAGCCACAGGAATGTTTCTACTGGCCAAAAGCTCGTTTATTGAAATTTCTGTGTTACAAGGAGCATTATCATTATGCAACAACCAGTTGTTCTAGATGTTTGGTCTCACAAGAATGACGCTTTTCAGAGGTTTTTCAAAAACCTCCAGGTAAAAGTGCTGATTGACCGTTCGGCTTTGAAGTAGAAACTCTGTGTGGACGATTCCGTGGATATCGGAAAAACAAATCAGCATGCATTTGGTCTCCAACTTCCACACCATTTCTTTTTTGGGCCCTGGATAGGTTGACGTGTGCCTCTTCATTCTCTGGCGTTTGGTTGCTGGGTTTCAAACATCCAAGACTCGTCACCAGTAATGACACGTTCCAGAAAATGGGGCTAATTTTCAATCGAGTGCAAAAATTAAAGGCACCTTTCCCTCCTGAAGTCCTTTTGACTTTGCAAAAGTTTTTTGGAACCATTTTTGCGCAGATTTTTCTCATCACCAATTCATTGGTCAAAATCTAATGAACGGTGGTGTGAGTCAAATCCAACTCTTCCCCAATCATTGTGACTATCAATGGACCAACTTAACGCACAAAATCCCGTGTTCTGTTGACATCTTCATAATTTCTTGAAGATAAAGGCCTTCCCCTTCGTGGTTGATGTTCAATCGACTGTCTTACTTCTGAATATGCCTTAAACCACCAAAAAACCTGGGATCTTGACAAAACACTATCTCCGTAGCCCTAGCTGAAGCAAAACCTGATAGTACACCGTTGATCGAAATTGATGTCACTCATTTTTAGAACAAAATCGAAAAAACTGTTCCACTAGAAAAATTACTACGGACAACCAAATTACTCGAGCGAGTTTAAACCCGTAATGAAGGCGGATCTCTGCCGTTCCTGCTGCCGCCCCTCCAAGCCCAGTGTCTCCAGCGTTGTCAGATCGAACGCTGGGTTGCCAGTCTCATCACTTAGTTTACAGACCTCGTAGGTTTGCAAGTTGTGTTGATTTTGAATGCAGTTTAGTTCCCTTTAACGGGTGGAGACCTAACACCCACCGGCACACACCCTTGCGGCGACTTGCGGGGTATTATGTAGATGTTCCCTTCTTAGACGGTACACCATCTGAGTAAAATAACCTGGATTAAAAATTAAAGAACCTGCGATAAATGCTCTAGTTTATATTGGGTACTACTTTTAACAATTTAAGCATCATTATCATGTTGAATGACGCTTAAAAAATTTTTCTTTTACATATGCCTTCAGATGTGTGAATCCAGTGGTCTAGTATGCGATGGTTATTCAATGAAAGTTGGCTGGAGGAGCAGAGGTTACGGAGAAAAAATGTAGGTGGAGGCACAGGGGCAGAGGGCAGCCGTTCGCGCACATCTCCGCTTGACAGGAAACTTTCCCAATCCGAGCGGCAACGTTCACATACCCGCTGACTCCGTCCTCTTGCTACGGAACGAGAAAGGAGGGCAGGAAAAATAAAAATGGATTCGATGATCTCGACAGGGTCCGACGATAACGAGGGACCGGGGCGGTTGTTGGGCAGAGCGAAATAATAAAAGGGAGGAGCTCCAATGAAAGGGAATGAATGGCGCCCCGCCGCTCCCCACCCGCCCCGCGAGTGGACTTGGTTCCCCGAAACGGCGGGCGGGTCGGGCGGGGTCGGAATCGTCCTTCGGAACAGGAAAGAACACACGCGCACTCCACATGCTATTATCATTTTCACAAAAAACTTACTAGCACTCATCCATTCGTAATTTTTCTCCATCATATGGTGATCGGATTGAGATGGAACATTTAAAGAATATAAGGTACACATCAGATATCTATCTATTAAAAGTGTCTTGTTTAAGAATGTTGCCATACTACCTTGATCAAAAGGTTCCCGGAATAACCACCGTGTGGCGCTCCCATCGTTCCGATTTGAGTTCTGTTTTTTTTGTTAAATTGGTACATCTGTTGTTGATATTCCCTTTAAATCTTAGTGTCATAACTTGACATTTGCAAAAGTTACGTAGCCAAGAGTACATCTATCTCTGTGTGTGTTGGCGATTTTTTACAATTGCAGAAATGGATTTAAATTTGCAACAACGAACTTGTATTAAATTTTGCGTAAAAAACGGATTTAGTGGCGCACGGACGTTGGAAATGTTGGAAAAGTGTTTCGGCAACGATTCTCTAAAAAAAACGGTCGTCTACCAGTGGCACGAGCGGTTCAGAAGTGGTCGTGAGTCAATCGAAGATGATGAACGCAGTGGCAGACCATCGACATCGAAAGTCGGTGAAAAAATTGATAAAGTAAAAGAAATGTTGGTCAATAACCGCATATTAACCATCAGAGAAATAGCGAAGGACTTGAACATTGCCTATGGATCCGCCCAAGACATTGTGGTTAATGATTTGGGTTTCCGTCGTGTAGCAGCAAAGTTGGTGCCAAAAGACCTCAATTTCATGCAAAAAAGAGACCGTGTTGACGTCGCAAAAGACATGATTTGCGAGGCTGAATCCGATCCCACATTCATCAAAAGGATCATTACTGGAGACGAGACGTGGGTTTATGAGTACGACACGCAATCCAGACATCAGGCAAGTGAATGGCGTTCACCAAATGAGCCGAGACCAAAAAAACCACGTCGTTTTCAGTCAAAAAAGAAGGCAATGCTGACGGTTTTCATGGATTACAACGGTGTAGTGCATCATGAATTTTTGCCAGAAGGCCAGACAGTAAACAAAGAGTATTATTTGGGCGTTATGAGACGTTTGCGTGAAGCAATTCGCCGAAAGAGACCAGAAATCGTCGCACAGTGCGTCGAGACCGTCGCACAGTGCTATCATTATTCGTAATTTTTTGAATACCATCCAACAGCCACCGAATTCACCTGATTTGGCTCCCTGTGACTTCTTTCTGTTCAATCGAGTTAAAAAACCATTACGGGGAACTTGTTTTAGCAGCCGAGAGGAAGTAATGGAAAAATCGCAGGAAGCACTGATGGACATACCGAAAACCGAATATAAAAAATGTTTCGAGGATTGGATCAAGCGCTGGCATAAGTGTGTTGCAGTCGATGGGGATTACTTTGAAGGGGACAATATAGATTTAGATGAATAAACTTGTATTTTTAATTTTCTGAATAAATTCCGGGAACGTTTTGATCAAGGTAGTATATAAGGTTTAGTATAACTCAACTCGTGAACGTATTATACATTTTAATGCGATTTCACCATAGCAATTTAATGCAATCGCTTTGTCGAATAAATACATGAAAATGTATTCGGTCCCTATTTTAAAGTTTTTAATGACTAAAACTTAATTATGACGAAAGGTAAAAGATATTCAGGAAAATTCTCTCATGTTGGAGAGACAATAAACAGTTTTCTTCATTCGTGAAAACAATATGCCTCTAGAAAAGAAAAGTTGAGTGAATATTATCAATCAGGTTTTAACGATTTTATTTCAAATTAGTCGTGACTGTTCACACAACCTCCGTGTATTTTTGAATGTACACCGGAAAATGTTGATAAATATATTGGTACACAATTATATTTATTACTGATAGTCATTTCGGAAAAACGTGAGGGATTATAGAATGCATGCCGAGAGCGTCACACATACAGTTCTCAGAGTCGGGGAGTAATGTCGTCGTCTCTCGTGACTTCTCTTACGTTAGCAGCGACCGACCGCATGACTCCTCTCGGCAGTGCTGCCGCCCACTCTGCAAATTGCCACCCCACCCCCCCCTCTCCTGAGGTGCGCCCGTGTTCACTTATCGCACGGCCTCGGACGTTGTTTTATCCGGCAATGCGTGCATACATGTATGCATCGCAAACGCGGGGAGGGGGAAGTCCAGAGGGAGAGCGGCCGGGGGAGGGGGAGAGCTCTTTGAACCCTGGCTTCGGCAAACAGCCACGAATCGCTCCCGCACCACTCTCCCCACGGACTCGCACCTCCCGATGCCGCCGCTGGAGCCAATGGCGCTCTCCGCGCCCGCCCGCCCCCGCCTCCCCCTTTGACCGAGTCAAAGGGCAGGCGGGGGCGGGCGCTGAGGGAATGGGCCGCAGACGGGCGGGGGAATAGGACGGAAAGAAACAAATTCCTTCTCCTCCCTCGATATGCATGCGGCGGAGAGGTCAAACCCGGCCCCTTGACCGCGACCCCGCTCGCCTCCCGATCTTACTTTTCCGCCCCCGATCCCATTCCCGCTTCGAGTTTTGCCTGCAACGCATGGCACGCTTCTCTCTATCTCTCGCCCGAGGTCACACGTCCCACTGAAGGGACCGCCGACAAAGGCCGGAGTTCGGTCAGTGGGCGCGCGCGCCGGGATTCAGAAGTGATTTCCCCCGGCGTCCCCCCTCCTCCATCCTTGACTTCCGACGAGTCACCGCACCGCCCACAGTTGCTTACATTCGTCAAGGAGTAAGGATTGAGGGAGGCAGACGTATCGATCAAGTCGGAAAGAAAATCAAGTCATCAGTCATTAGGGTATTTTGGGGTGTTATCCGGCTGGAGAATTGTGATGCATGCTTAAATGCTGGAGAATGGTGCGGTGAACAAAAGAGACGCCCCTCTCACGGGAGTTCATTGATTCGCGCCTAAAGTTGTCGTTTAAGTGATAAACATTATCTTATTTGAAATAAATAATAATAATAATAGAACTTGTAAACGAACCATAAAAATTTTATCGTTTTTCAGTCTATATCCTTTCATTTTTGACTGTCGCTTGACAATTGTGAATTAAGAGGTACGGGGTGTGCAAGACCCGATTTCACTGTTTTCTATTAACTGATGAGACATCTGAAGAAACCTTTCTCAAGAGACTACAGTCGGCATTTTGAAGTAGGACACTACTTTAAAAATGAATTTTGAATAGCAGTATTTCCTAATTTCATATACTTAGCTGTTGAACTGGTAAATGAAAAATCACAACTTGGAACATAATTAAACGTACTGACAGACTTAGAGGTAGAAAGGAAAAAATTCCCTGAAATGACCCTGTGTAATTTTTGATAATTTTATTTCTTTGTTTATACCAAAAGGGAACGGTTTGAAGGATATGCCTGAATACTACGTTAGTATTTAAAACTTTGGGTTAGCAATTTGACCGATTGCTTCTCAAATGTTCAAAGTCGTTAACAATTACCTCGTTTCGACATAAAACACGCCAGTATTCGGGTTGGCTTCGGTGGGTTGGCGTTGCTCGGTGAGGAACTTCTGTGAGCAGTCTGGTATTTCATAAAATAAATGTTTTAGTGTAACCGGTGAACATAATCAAAAACTTAATAATAATTTCCCATTAATTTGTGACATGCACACCTGGTCCCATTCCACATTATCTTTCTCGCGTCGCAATTCAATTGTATTTAAGTATATGACATGAATGCCATTTTAGTTAAAGGGTGTAAATTGATAATATATTTAATACGAAGAGTCGAGAGTAAAATGAAAAGCACCATTTCCGAAATTTTACGAAAGACAGTGGAATAACCTAAGTTAATGGGTATTTAGGCCTAAGCATAAAAAATTACTAAATATATACATAATCTGAAGGGTGGTATGACGTGAGGGTGTACAAATCATTAAGTCTGTGTGTGCAACAAAGCTTCCAAATCGTGAACTACAAAGAATTACTACAGATTAGAAGAGCATAGCCAAACTGGCATGATGATTCTCAGCGTCAGGATCCGTAGTAAATGGTACTTTGGCGTCATTCCTGAATACAGACGAACGAACGAACGAACGGTCTGTCTCTGCCCGACCAATGGCTGAGATGGTGGAAGAGAAATTTTCGTAGCAAAACTCGGAAGGAAGGCGTTTCAGAGACTAGAGTGGATCATCATTGCCATATTTGGTTCCGCTTATAAATTATTTATGCCAAATTATCGATGATTAAAATTTCGGCTGTGTAGCTACGGTTGAAAATTTTCATTGTCAACGTTCGAGTAAATATTAACTGAATAAATAGTAAAGTAATATTAAAAGCGCTATATACTCGTACATGCATGTATTTATTTTGGTTATGATATTTGCTTTAGGCGTGTGCGAGCTCAAAATGAGTAGATGGGAGTTCAATGAATTTCATTTTGCTATAGTATCCAAATAAGAAAAAGTATACATGTATAGAAAAATCATGAATAAACTAGACTTTTAATGGATATTAGTTTTAAACTTCAATTACAATGTGCTCGATATGCAACAAAAAAAGCAATGTTCCGACCTAGTTTATATAAAATATTAAGTAAATGTTTCATTTACCGTGATAATAATACTACTTTAAAAATTATTGATCGAATTTCGCTTCTCGTTTCATTGAGGAGTAAGAGGAAAGTAAAGAAAAATCATTGAAAAGCGACAATTTCACATTTTAAAAACCATTCACCCAGAATAAATCATTTGGTCGGGATTCGATCGCGGATCTCTCGATGTTCGGCCGAGTGCTTTGGCCAGTCAGTTCCTTTTTTTTAAAGCCCCCAATATTATTTCTAAGTGCCTCGGTAACAATCGAGGTATCCTGGTTCCAATCCTGGTCAAGGAGAAAGAATCTTTACACTATGAATTTGTTGCATTGCAATGTGTTTTAGCGCAACAAGTACTTTACACTTCGTGAAAAGTACTTGTTGCAAGTATCTCTCGCAATTTTTTAGAATCCATTAAGCAGTGCTTAAAATAAGTGTCATGACTTGAAATACACGCCGAAATTACACTGAAATACACTAAGCTAAACTCTAAACTTAAGCTCACTAGTATTTTGAGATTTTATGTCAAGTAATGAATGGTTAATAAGTAATATTTTAAAGTATTTGCTTTTTTAAATCTAACTTATATTTGAAGAAAGCTTTCCCCACCTGAATGGAAAAAATACCAATTATTTAGATAATGTAAAAGAAAAAATAGACCCTTGGATATGTTTTTATTCAAACGGAACAGTTTCACTCATCTTATGGAATCGGTTGAATATGGTAATTTTATGAGAACAGAAAAACTTACAGGTCTAAAGAATAGGAGTAGGATTCACTATTATAAAGGTTACTACGATATAAAGTTCCTTTTCCCTTTAGTACAGTTTAAATATTTGAAAAAGAATAAATTTCCTTTGACACAATCTAGCAATTACATTGATTTAGGCAGATCTTTTCAAGGACTAAAACAAGATACATTTTCGTACAAGAGCAATGCTGGCAGAAGGTCATCGTAGGAAACGGCTGTTTGCATTGCAGTTAAATAAATGTTTACTTTATCAGAGGATGAGGCAAAGGACGTTACCTCTTCCCCTCTTCTCTTTCCTCTCTCATTATCTCTCCCTTTTAAATAAGCAATCAAAGCTAATAATAATAATCCATCGCATTATGCAACATCAATGGGCCAAATTCGTCCTTTTTCGAATCTTTGCTGTGTCACAGTCAATTTTCAAATCAAATGTGACATTAATCAGGAAAAAATGCAGACCAATAGCCAGAACGTTAAGAAGATAACCAATTAGTTGAAACATTAGTGATGCTTCCTGCGACACTAAATCAAGCTTAAACGCTATGTTATCGACTGTGGGAATGCCAGAATACGTATATTGACTAACACAGAAAATATTCGGTTTCCCTTATTTTGAGGATTCTGCACCCAAAGAGTAAACTACCAGACAAAATAAACCATGTATTAAACTGAACTTCGGCCTGAATATCATATTTTGTGCATGTAATATGTGCGGGGATTCTTATGATAATGTAATTCATAGTTTAGCTAAAACATTATTTAATAGATGATTAGACGAACGACTTGTCGAACATTTTGTTTCAGCTATGCCAATTCGACTAGAAAATAATATCATGAATTTATTTTCTCAGATTTATCACTAAACTATTCGCATATATCCTAGATCAAAATTCAAAAAAATAGTCATAGATGCGGCAGAATCTGTTGATAATAATGAGTACAGATCTAGAAACTAATAACTGTGATTTTCTGAGACATTTTCATTGCTATGAGAAAGTGAAGACGGTATCAACTTCGTAAGAGATGAAAAACATAGATTTAAAAGAACGCCTTTTTGGGAAAAGGGATTCTCATTATTCTAACAGGGATTACATACATGTACGCCAATAAAAACCCTCAGATGGTTTTGCGTCTATGAAATATGTGAAAGAGAAAATTTCTTGTTTTATTTGTTGAGTTATTTGAATGCAAACGACGAAAGATTTCTCGATTTTTCTCCATTGCTTCTCTAATGAGGTTAATTTGGCCTGAAGAGAGGTATAACATTAGGGGATATTGTGGTCTCCATCCCTCAAGTGCATATTATTCCATAACTTATTCAGGAAGTGATTAGCTGAAGGTATCATTAAACTCCCTTAATATCATATTCTGGAAAAATTATAAACAAAGCAGTTCGCGTGAAAATATGCCAGTTAGCTGGACTTTAATTTTCTCGACCTGAATTTATATTGATTACCTGCCAACAACGATATCGACCTACCTTATAAATCACGAATAAAATTCTGTACCTGGGAATAATTGTCGCAATTTATGATTACTTAGTCACTCTATCATGCAGAATAGAAAGTGATTCGAGTGGGGAATTAACTACCTTGTTTTGTAATTATTAATTTAATGGACAATCTAGAGGAACACAAAGAGAAACACTGAGCACATCATTGGCTCGTTATTTCCGTCATTATTTTATTAATAAATCCCACAAAAAATTATTTTTTGTTTAGAATTTTTGCTATCAAAAAATGGCGATCCCCATACTAAAAATCGAATGATAAATATTTTTGAAAATCGGCGGTGTGTGTAGCGCGGGCGCTTTGCTACAAATGGCATGAAGAATAATAATTGATATTTTAAAAAAGGTGATGCATAAAAATTGATTCCATAAAAAATTGAGACTAAAAATTAATAATGAAAATATCAGTATTGAACGTACATTATGAATTTTCTTTTTTATGGAGTGTTTCATTTAATATTTACTGACTGCTTTCTCCGCTCCATCAATGGATTTCTCATTCCAGGGTTTAACATCGACTCTGAAATGCTGCCAATGGACCACTGTCTTTTCCCTTCGTCTGTCTTGGGGAAAAGACAGAGAAAAAAAATCAAAATCAATCAATTTCTAATTCAAAGAAATATCTTCCAAAAATCTCGTTTTACTCCTTTAATCACTTACTCTCCAAAATGCTCATTCACAACTTACTATTTATTCTCCGATTTAAAGGAGTTTCCAGAGTCCTACAGTAAGTAAGGAAGTACTAGGAGCAATGATTCAATAGCATGTTGGAGAGTAAGATTTGCTATGAAACATGATATATTTTAATAGGAAATAAGGAAAAGTAAATACCATTTCAACTTAATATGTTGGTTTTAACGCATGTTTTAGAATACCTACCTCTGCAAAATATTTTAATTTAGAAAATATGAATACGGGCTCAAGCGACAGCAAAAAATTGGTTCCGAGGTTTTCTTAATAATATTTTCATGGCAGTACCTTTGTAATCTTTCATCTAGTGCGTGGAAGTTCGTATATCAGAATGTCTTCATTTCCTCTCATGGGTGAATACTGATCGTTTTCCGGTTGATATTTTTGAATGTGGATTTGTTTTATTTTTCTTCTCCAGTTTTATTTTTATTGCAGATTTAAAAATAAAAATCGTTAGATATTGTGAACGGCTTTTCGGGATGGTAATACTATACACCATTTATAAGCATTAAACCAGAATCGAGCATGCAAAACTCACGAAACAACTATAACGTTTCGTATTATTGGCCAAAAAAACTTTTTAGGCATTCCTGCCATTTATTCTACACCTGATCAGACTCTATCCATCCCACTCCGCTCACCCTTTCTTAGTTCGCACGTCTCCAATTTTTCACGTTCACGTTTTCCGTAGAATTGTTTTCGATTGCCCGACGCTGGCAGACTCTCGCAAATCCGGAGAAAGCAACCCCGAACGGGTCTCGATTTTTCTATCCCGCCCATCTCTTATTTTCAACTCCCTTCTGTTTTTCTCCTAAGTCTTGGACGGGAGCCATCAATCAAAGCCCCCAGAGTAGCCCAGTATCCACGCAGAGCTCTGAACGGGCCAGATGGAGGAAAACAAACAAGCGAGAGGAGTTTATAAACTCAATACAAAGCGAAGGGTACGCGAATCTTGGTCCAGGATCTGTACCTTTTTTGCTCCTTTAACCGACCGTATTGCTCTAATCTCTAATAAAATTTTATCCGAGAAAAACTTTTCTAGAAAAAACTGTTATAAACGCCATAAATTTTATTTTGTATGAAGACAGATATGAATAAAATATCTCCTTCGTTTTGATAGTTTGATGTACTTCCTTGCTTCGGTGTCTCTCCAACAGTAACCAATGCAAAGAGTATTTAGGACTTGAGTGGCACTTCAAAAAGCATTTTACGACCCAGCTTGTCTCTCAGTGTGTCCATGTCCTACTTGATGTTAACTTAAATAAATGCATTTTGATGCTAAATATCTCGGGCATTATTTTGTGGAACTTGTTCATTTCATACCTAGTTTTTCGAGTAAAATTCAATATAATTGTTTAATTATCAATTTAGGTTTCGGTGGCACACTGTAGTTGCCATGGTAGGAGAGGTAGGGTATCCGTTGTGAAGGGGGATTCCTCGAACTGTGGAAAGTTGAGAAGAATGGATGATAGTGTGGACACAAGGAGGGCAGGGAATGAGGGAACAAAAGGGCTCGTTTAAATGTATGCCATTCTTCCCCTCTTACCCACCCTTCCCATGTCCCAACTATTATTCCTTCCTCACATTTCGCCGCGGTTCAAACGAGAACTCAGTTGCCCTACATTTATCCATTTAAGGACAGCACTTAAACGTGAAAGTTTGTAAGTATGAGCTATGGCACCATTGCCTAACCGAAATAGAATTTCCCATAAATGTATTCGGAATAAATAGTAACTCAAATTTGAGTTAAATAGAAAATTATCCGTTTTATCATAAGTCATCACTCGGAATATTTATTTAGTACTTGTATAATTTCTTCGAATTAATAGCTATTTTCCTACATATTCTATTCTCTCAACAATCACCCCCGAAGGTAAAAAGTTCAATGATCATATAACTTGATCAGGATGTCATCTGACATTACAACTTATAATGCGTTTAGTGCTTTGCACATGCTTTCTCGTCAAAACCAGTTTATCAATCATATTGCCTGGTAGAATTTCAAAATTTTTCCAAAATACGGGGTGATCAATTCTTTTGATTTGCTCAATCAGCTGCTGAATGAGGTCTACCCCTTCAAGTGCTTGTTAGCCTAAGTTAGTGCGATATATTCATCTGCGCTTCAATGAAGGAAGCTCTAAAAATAGTAAGGAATGAATGGTATCCTCATTTGAAAGTCCGTCCCAGTGCCCAATACGATTTCACCGATTCAGTGCTCAAAACAAGTTTTTCAACTCTTCACGTCGCGAGATAATATAATGCAGTTAAATTAATAGCTTTTGCAAATTATCATTCCATACCAAATGAACAAATACCTCCTTCCTTCTCATCCTCCCATCCTTCTCCCATCCTTCCTCACCCATTCAGACTATGTTCAAACTTTTTGTACCAATTGACAGCTATCCCGAACTATTTTTGTCGATAAACATATTTTGCACATTATATGAACAATTGAATATATCGTGAAATTGCTCATGACACTCTAATTGATCCGAAAGAACTCCTTTATTGTGCATGTTAAAAGCGATAAAAATTCTTATAGTTTTAAATCGAAATATACAAAATAATAACAAAATCATTTTTCATAGATTCTGAAAATAAAAGTATGAAAAATAGGGCATAAAAGATTTAATGAAATATAAATTTGTATGTCGATGGTTTAACAAAAGTAGAAAAATTAGAAGTGTTTTCAGTGCACGTCTATGACTTTTTCTAAACAGAACTCTTATGAGACAGTCTTCAGACTAAAATTAATGAACTTTGATGGGTCTTAGCGAGTTTAAGGCTAATAAACATATTTTGGTGTGTACCCTCGACCGAAGTACCAGAATGGTTTATCTTCTTCAAGGTGCAGAAAGACGAAAATAAGATGAGAGTGTTATGATATTCATAACTCTATTTCGAATAACACAACAAACAAATTATTTATGGTATTTTTTCACTGATTTGAAATTTTACTACGGTCTTTTAGTGCCAAATATTTTCGGGTTATAAAAAGTGGCATTTTTTATTCGACTCTTCACTGCTGGAACGTGTTTCTGGAGTTGGTGATTACAATACTTGGACATTTATATCGTCTATTTTGTAATTAATATATGATATTATAAAGGTCATTATTGCAATTGCGTGAGAGCGCTACGGGAAAGGTGAGGAGAGAATTGCCGAGGTAAGACTAACTTTCTCTAATGACGAAAGTTTGAGAGTATAATACTGAAGTAACATGCATAACACCATTCGCAGGGAACGTTGTATTGGACTAGAGTTTTCAATTTTACAGCATTTTAGAGTGGTTTCAAAAACTAATGTTTTCATATGTGTTCTTGAGAATAAGAAACTCAGAATAAATCTAATTGTTATGTTTTTTTTGTTTTGTTGTTGTTTTCCGAATAGGAGATAGCAGCAAACATTGATGATGGCCATTTATTTTGATACTTCATGCTTCCGATTTTCAGCATTGGTATAGAGAGAGATATGAGAAACCCTTCCAGCTGTTTTATTATCGGGAGTCGTTTGGGAAATGGAATTCCGTTTTGTGGCGTTCCACGGCGATGACGATCTGGGGCAATAAAAAAGCCTCACAGAACCGTAGAAAAGTAGTCTACCCAAACTGTAGCTGGCTTTCAGAGAGATAAAAGTTTGGTTGAAAGCGATTAGCCCATTTGTGTTTATCATTCATGGCATAGAATGCGTCTGTCTCCCTGTTGGATTTTGGTACTTGTCATTACCCGTCTTTGATTAATGCGATAATGGCGTTACTGGAATGTTGGATTCGACTCGACACGAGGAAAAACTTTTCTGTTGGAAAACATAGGCAGCGGTGAGAATATTCTGAAAGAGAATTTCAGTTTATTTAATCTAGGAGTGGAATTCAAGCTGAGAAAATCTCATTTTGCTCTTCATGAAATAGCTAGGCTTTTGGACTTTGGCTATTGGACAGAAAGTCTGCTTATACCCTTTTAAATTGCACACTGCAAGACCCAAACACGGAGTTTGTGAGCGGATGTGCGAAGAGAACTTGTTCCTCTCCCGCATAGAGGAAGTGAATTACAGATTGAAAGTAGAATGATCATGTACCAAGGAAAAGTTAGGAAATATTTATCGGCACTCTTCATCTACATCTACATAATACCCCGCAATCCGCCGCAAGGCCGTGTGGCGGGGGAGGGGGGTGTTAAGTCGCCACCTGTAAGAGGGAACAAGATCACATACAAAATCAACACAACCATGCAAACCTATACCCTCAGTTGCGTATACATTCATGCAAAAATCGTTTCATTTTACAAACATTTAATACATCTAAATCTACTTAATACCCCGCAAACCGCCGCAAGGGGGAGTGTTAGGGCACCAGGCGTAACACGAAAAAATATCGCATGCAAAAGCCACAATTTTATACCATCCGTAAAAAACATTGCAGGCATTCATGCAAAAATATTTTTTACCCACACACATGCAGACACTCAAACAATCAACTAACATACACACCCACCGACAAATATACCTGATGTCTTTGCAATGTTTAATTTTTAATCTTTTAACTCTTTAAGTTGATCAACCCCGGAAGTTTCGCAAACATTTGATCTCCCTTCTTCGAAATCATCATCGATATTTCCCATAATATGAGATGATCCTGATCCGTCTAATCATGCATGGCGTAGATTGGACAAAATATTTGCGGGGAGCAATGCATCCTTAGGCTTGAGTGTCATCAATGCACGTGGTGATAGCAGAGATATTTGTGTCTTAGTAAATGCGAGTTAGAAACCCTGAATACCATTATAATGATCGCTGAAAATTCGGTGTAGGAAATAGGATATAGTAAATAAGAAAATGCTGAGAATGCAATATGCGGAAATTCAGGATATGAGCAGAAAGATATTCCCGAAGAAGCACTAAAAATTCTGAGCCGTTGAACGAGGGAATCCTCTCTTAAAGAATTTTGCATGCATTCTATTCCACCCACGTGACTGCTCACTCTTCATGAGCGCAACTATCGTGAAGCTCCTGCTTCGCGATAGTTGCGCTCACAACACTGACCTGCATGTCATTGACTACCCTTCACAAACACCCGAATATTTTGTCACCCCGACCATCTCAAAGAACAGGTACTGTTTTAATGAGAATTATAATAAGCTTTTTATTTCGTGTGATGTTTACGCATATTGTTTTAATAAATGTGACACATTTTATAAACAAAATGCGCTTTAATCTTAAATGATTTGACTCGTTTACGTACACGACAGTCGTTGCAATTTTTAAAATAATCAGTCCGCATACACCTACTTCTGAGGATGAAAGACTTTCCACGTGGAACAAACCACCGCGCAAAAGCACTTCTCACGCAGTATATCTGCTTCTGATGTGCCGATTGAAAAAAAAATCCGAAATTTTTTAAACTTCAAAAAAAGCTCCTTAAGCTATTCGATCAATTCCTCTGCAGAAGCAGTGTTAATGTTAACCTCAGTAAGAGTAGTGACTAAAGATTATTCCTGCGATCAATCCTAAAAGACCTACCCTATCCTCAAAAACCTTGGCCACCGTCAACCTTTTTCCCAAATACCCCTCCGTTATCCATACCAAAAAAAGGAAAGAAATATTTGTACTTTTCCACAGATTTTATTAGATGGTACAACGTGTTTCACCGACTTTCGGCATCATCAGGTACAAGTTTGCTACACAGACAGTGGCAGAATATATACCCTCAGGACCGAGTGGGGGCGGGGAGGGGCGGAGGGGCCTGAGAGGGGTGGGGTTCCCCGGGTTCGTTGAGGGGTTGTTTTGCCCATTTCCGGGCTAGTTTCTCGGAGAGGAGTGGGGAGGGGTATGGGAACAATTGCTCGTTACAAAGGGTCGTGTTAGGGTTTGCGAAGTGCCTTCTCATCTCTAATTGCTCGAGAGCGTCCATTTTTAATCCTTTTGGGAGTATGTGTAATATCTCCGGGACAAAGTCACTGCTGTAGTCGAATTTCAGTAAATGCTTGGCGAAGAGAGAGTTGGTGTTCTGATTTTTGTGACACCTCGCGTGTTCCTTGACTCGTACCTTGATGTTCCTACCTGTCTGGCCGACATAAACACTATTGCAATCGTCGCATTTCAGTTTGTAAATGCCTGATTTGTGAAGATTGTCCTGGGTGTCTTTTCCATTGGCTAGCAGTTAGGAGAGGGTTACGGGTGAGTAGAAGGCTGCTTTGAGTGAGGTGGGTAGGCAGTTGGAAATTCTATATGAAATATCCCCCAGAAATGGAATGGAGCACCACTTAAAGTCCTTAGATACTGCTGACCCCCACCCCTCTCAGGCTCCTCCGCCCCTCCCCGCCCCCACTCGGTCCTGAGGGTATATATTCTGCCACTGTCTGTGTAGCAAACTTGTACCTGATGATGCCGAAAGTCGGTGAAACGCGTTGTACCATCTAATAAAATCTGTGGAAAAGAACAAATATTTCTTTCCTTTTTTTGGTATGGATATTAAATACTTCCACGAAGTGAAGCCTGAAACAGTAGAATACTATACACCCCTCCGTTACTTTCAAACGCCCCATCAATCTATTAGATCTTCTAAAATCAACCAATCCACTCCTTAAATCCTCGCCCCGTTACAAAACCACTCCCAGTCCCTACGATAAACCTAGATGCAAAACATGTCCTATTTTCCAAACCAGAAACCCATTTCTCTCCCACCCGCTCTTTAACTCTCTCCCACCATTTCTCTACTCCTCATTTACCTCCAGCAATGTTGTGTACCTTCTCAAGGGCGAACTTTGCCCTGCCTTTTACATTGGACAGTGTACCACACCACTTAACATTAGAATCAATAACCATCAGGCCTCATGTAAGAATTCTTCCCTGATTGGTATGCTCCCAATCCCCAGACACGCCTCCGAACACAACACTCCCTTTGATAAATGCTATATAGTGTATCCATCCTAGCATCCCTCCCATCCCTCACTGAAACTCAAAACAATAGAGCAAGCTTTCATCTGGCTCTTGGATTCCTGGAATCGCCCAGGTATTAATATTAGACACTAATTGCCCCCTTTATACGCATAATTTCATCCCACTCCGCCCCCAACAACTTCCATATCATCCCCACCTTTTTTGAAATTCCCGCGCCTAACACTGCCCCTCCAAACCCCTCCCCCCGCATACCTTTCCCCCCTTCTCCTTCCATCCACTGCTTCCGGGCCCTCCTCTGCCTCAGTTCTGTTCTTAACTCCTCTTGAGAAAGGTGGTTAGACAACCGAAAATTCGATACCCAGTGAGTTTCTCTTTTACAGGGTTCGTCCGGAAAATAAGTGTAATGAGCTCAGGAAAAAAAATTATTACACTTTTACATATCTTAAGCTAATATTCCTCAAAATAGGACCCTTGTGAGTCGATACAATTGTTCCAGCGGCGTTCCCATTCCTGGAACGCTCCCGCGAAGGCATCATCGGGAACCTCTCGAAGACACGTCGTCACGGCCTCTTTGACGGCGTCCAAAGTCCCGTATCGCGTTCCTTTCAAACTCCTCTTTATCTTCAAGAACAGAAAGAAGTCCGGTGGTGCCAAGTCCTGGCTGTAGGGCGGGTGCGGCAGCGTTGCCACGCCGTGCTTGGCCAAGAAGTCCGACACGACAAGCGCGGTGTGAGACGGCGCATTGCCGTGATGCAGCCGCCAGATGTTTTCGATCGCTGGCCGGACGCGGGCGACTCGTTTTCGAAGCCTGTCGAGCACTTGGACGTAAAATGCAGCATTTACAGTTTGTCGTTCAGGCACAAATTCGTAGTGGACGACTCCCCTTTTGTCAAAAATCCGGAAAAAATCAGTACACTTATCTTCCGGACGAACCCTGTATATGTGTTTCTGTCTTTGTCTGCTAGTGCTAATATATATATATATATATATATATATATATATATATATATATATATATATATATATCGATGATGCGGAAGTACTCACGAGAGCAATATAACTTTTGGACGGCACAATAGAACACAGAATAAAACAGATAACACGTAAAAGGACACTCACACTGTAGATGATTTAAGCTTTCGGCCTACTCCGATGACTCAAAGAGTCATCGGAGGAGGATAAGATATGACTCAAAGAGTCATATCTTATCTTCCGAAGAAGATGGAGCTCAAGTCCGTCGAAATTATCAAGATAATATTGTGAGTGTTCTTTTTATGTGTTCTCGTGCTGTGTGTTACTGTCTAAGTTTTTTATTCAACACTTCCGTGTTACTTCGAAGAAATCAATTATATATATATATATATATATATATATATATATATATATATATATATATATCCCTCCCATGGACTACAACCTTGTCGTGGTGGAAGGGCTTGTGTGTTCCGATGACCCCTAGAGCTGTGCTGGCGGGAGTAAAAATAATTACTCCTGGAAGGGTCACCCATGCCAGATAGGTCGAAGGTTAGGAGCCAGACGAAAGGTAGTCCACGCAGCGTCTGTTCCTCAGTGAGGCGGCTGCAATGGCGTCTGACCCCAGTGGGGCGGCCATTAAGTGATGGTGTCACGTTAAAAACACTATGGAGGAAGGCAACGGGAAACCACCTCAATTATGATTCCCAAGAATATAATGATGGGCACTATAGATAATATGAGTCCTGGCAACTACGGGACTCGGCCCAAGAGGCCGTGTGTCGTGCCCGGCAGCGGGAGAGGCAAGGCTTCCGCGGTCGTCATCCCACGAAACCCTTGCAGGGAAGAAATAACTTCAGCAGGACAGAAGACTCAGAAGAAGGCGAAAGTAGTTAGAATAGGAACCTGGAACGTCAGGACAATGTTGAGGAGAGGCAAATTAGAAAATATTAAGCGAGAGATGGAAAGAGGTAACATAGATGTTTTAGGCCTCTGCGAGGTGAGATGGAAGGATAGCGGGGATTACTGGGGTGACAATTATAGAGTAATATACAGCGGCGGGGACGAGAGCCAACGAGGGGTTGCCGTAATTTTAAATAAAGGGGTAGGAAGAAGCGTAGTCAACATAGAGCAAGCGACAGATAGAATTTTACTCGTAGAGATTAAAGCAGAGCCGACGAACTTGGTCATTATTCAGGTATACATGCCACCGAGCAACCACAAGGAGGAAGAAGTCGATAGGATGTATGATGAGTTAGAGGATATAATCGCGAGTGTTCCTGCAGGGAAATATTTGATAGTGATGGGGGATTGGAATGCGACGGTAGGCGAAGGAAGAGATGGGGGTGAGGTGGGGGACTATGGGTTAGGCACGAGGAATGAACGCGGGGAGAAAGCAATTGAATTCTGCAGGAGACAGGGGTTAGTCATCACTAACACATGGTTTAGACACCACAAAAGGCGTAGGTATACATGGAAAATGCCAGGTGACTCAGAAAGGTATCAGTTAGATTATATTATGGTTAGGCACAAGTTTAGGAACAGGGTGATAAATTTGCACAGTTTCCCAGGAGCGGATGCGGACTCTGACCACAATTTAGTTGTTATGAAATGTAATGTTCGTTTCAAGAAGATAAGGCAAGGCCGGCGGGTTAAAAAATGGAATTTAGAAGCAGTAAATGAATTAACGAGGAAGGAGTATCAGGAGGCTGTAGAGAAAATGATGGATGACGGTAAAGAACTGAGTACTATCGAAGAAAAAAGGGAATGTATCAAGGAAGGGATACTGGAAGCCGCTAAAGACACTATAGGAACCGTTAACGGGAAAAGGATAAGGAAACCATGGGTAACGGATGAGATGATTGCAAAGATGGATGAGAGAAGAAGATGGAAAAATGTAAACACAGAGTTAGGCAAAATGAAGTACAAAGAGTTAAACAATAAATTGAGAAGGGCCACAAATAAAGCAAAAGAAGAATGGTGGAAAACGCAATGCGAGGATATGGAAAGTTTACAGAATAAGGGTGAAATTGGTGCTCTATACAGCAAGGTTAAGTTATTATCGGGAAGTAAGAAGGCAAGATCTGTGCTAACAGTTAAAGATAAATGGGGTAAGGTAATAGTTGAACCAGGAAAAATCCAAGAGAGATGGAAGGAATATATAGAAACACTGTATGGTAAAGAACTTAGGCCGACAAGGTTAGACATAGAAAAGGAACATGACGTAGAAGAAGATAGCTTAGGTCCAGGCATACTCGACGATGAAATCGAAAGGGCATTAAAGGAGATGAAAGCAAATAAGGCAGTGGGGGTGGACAATATTCCTGTAGAAATGTTGAAATGGTCAGGGAAAGGTGGGAAGAAGGCCATATATGGACTGATTCGTAGTATCTATGAGGAAGGAATCTGGCCGGAAGATTTTGTGAGATCGGTGTTAGTGCCTATTCCAAAAAAGGCAAAGGCCTCGTCATGTGAGGATTACAGAACAATAAGTTTGATATCCCACGCAGCTAAAGTTATCCTCAGGATCATCAACAAAAGGATAGAGAGTAAGGCAAATGATTACTTAGGGGATGATCAGTTTGGGTTCAGGAAAGGAAGAGGTACGCGTGATGCCATTGCAGTAATGAGATCACTAGTCGAGAGGAATATAGAATACAACCAGGACGTTTTTGCCTGTTTTGTAGATTTCGAAAAAGCGTTTGATAGAGTGAATTGGGAAAAATTAATGCGTGTATTGCAGAAAATAGGAATGGATTGGAGGGACAGGAGACTGATCCGCAACCTGTACATGTGTCAGACTGCTCAGGTGCGAGTGGGGAACGGAGAGTCCGGATGGGCAGTGTTAGGAAGAGGTGTAAGGCAGGGTTGCCCATTGTCACCGGTACTGTTCAACGTATATGTAGAGGAAATGATTAAAGAGGCATGGGAAGAACTGGAGGTAGGAATGAAAGTCGGAGGGGAATTCGTAAAATCGGTTAGGTTTGCTGATGACCAAGCATTAGTTGCTCAGTCAGCCAAGGGGTTGCAAGCATTGTTGAGTGAATTGGAGGTTCAGTGCGATAAATATGGGATGAGAATAAATATTAATAAAACAAAGGTTATGCGATTTTCCAGAAAGAAAAAGGCTAAGCTAAATATTAAAATAGGCGGGGAAAAAATAGAGCAGGTAGAACAGTTTACATATCTCGGAAGTGTGTTGGACCAACACGGTCAAAGTGGTAGGGACGTAAGGAGAAGAATTGCGCTAGGCAAGGAGGCTTTCTCAAGGAGGAGGAAGTTGATGACGGGGACGTTGAGTAGGGATGTTAAGACAAGACTCGTAAAAACTTTGATATGGAGCGTAGCTATGTACGGCGCGGAAACGTGGTCGCTGAAGCAGGAGGATAGACGTAGATTGGAGGCTTTTGAAATGTGGGTTTGGAGAAGAATGGAGAAGGTGAAATGGACCGAAAGGAAAACAAATGAGGAAGTACTGGAAATGGTGGGGGAGGAGAGGGGTTTGTTGAGAGAAATCCTATGGAGGCAGGAGAAATGGATGAAAGGCGTATTGAGCGGTAGTGGAATGTTGAAGAGGGTAATAGAGGGGAGAATGTTGGGCAAGCGAGGTAAGGGTAGGAACAGGATAGGGATGTTGGACGGGATGAAGGGAGGAAAGAAGTACACCGAGATGAAGAGGGACCTGATATAGATTAGTTTGCTAGGTTGGGAGTCACAAAATGTTTATTTGATAGTTGTGTCCATCCAAAAACCTACCTTAACCGGTAGATTACCTAATAATAATAATATATATATATATATATATATATATATATATATATATATATATATATATATATATTCCAATTTCGCGGTGGTCCAGTGGGTAGAGCGTTATACTACTGACCGGAGGGTCCCGGGTTAGATTCCCGGGCAAGGCACTTTGGGCACATGCAGCTCCACCCAAGCTTGTTGATTTTTCGGGTACCAGGTCTTCCTGGGAAACCATAACCGGCATAGGGAAAGGAACTGGCCCCCCTACCCTGATGTATGAATACTCACACGCCGTCGGGCTTGGTACATGGGTGAGCTCTACCAACACCTACTAAACCGACCTTCGGAATGATTACTGTTTTAATGTTTTTTTTATATATTAAATAAATGCATATTTTTTTGTTCGTTTATTTATATACTCATTCACATTGATATAGATATAAGGAAAAGGGATAGGAACATAAATAAAGGACGGACACGAGAAAGTTGGGGAAGGCGAGCAGAGCACATCACGTTCGATTCGAGCAGATCACAAGCGCAAAAATATTTCCACAAATATTACCGCTAACTCTGAGAACCGCAGATATCAGTGTAAATTACGTTTCCTCGACAGCTAAAGTGGCTAGAGAATCGGTCCGGCATGTCGAAAGATCCTTTGTTCAAGTCACGGTCAAGAGATAATTTTGAGCTTGTGATTTGCTTGATTCCGCACCTCTCGTGTTAGTCCTTTAATGTGCTCTTGTCCCAATTTTTTATATCTATGCCCATGTGAGTGAATATTTGTTCGTCATATAACGGGATTTCCTGTTTAAATGTGTATTTTGCCAATGTGGTGCGTCTCTTTCTTCTGGCTAGGCGTGCCACGAAACGCACTGTTCTTATCCTTTATGATGTTGTGTGATTGCTTACCTACTGTCCTTTCATTTGTGTCTTGTATTTTTCCTTTGGTGGGTGAAACAACTGCCTGACACCATCTCTTGACCAAAAGAATCGGGGCGCTTGGTTGCTATAAGACTTAGAAATCTCAGCCTGAAGTTCAAGTTCCTCGATAGCAGGGCGTGCCTCTGTTTACCGAGTGTCTGATTTCGCCGGCGACCGCGGCATCGGCCGCCGGGATTTAGAGAGCGGCACTGCCGGACTCTTTCGGAAATCGAAGTTCCGATCGTGTTTGTTTCGAGAGGCGGTTGACCGCCTACTTCTTCCAGAAGCGTGACATTTGACTTTCGACTTTCTTCCGCCGGAAAGGTCTAGCTGCAGTCCCTACCAGCTCGTCTATTCTCCCACGACCGCCATCCCCTGTCTCTGTGACCACGTCAAAGGAGGACAGATCATCCTTCGTCCCTCCTTTCCGCGGTCACGCCACCGACGCTCTCCCCCCGCAATTCTTGCATCACGGGCTTCCAACCGCCCGAGAACCACTGGTGACAGCGGTGGAGGATTCATCTGATTGCAAATGGCCCCACCCCCAACGGCTGGTCCCTCGATCCCATTATCATGGACACTCAAGAAAGTATCACCGGACCTGGATATTGACACATATACGAATAAGAGTTTATCGCCGTCAACAGTCTCAGATATTCCATCGCCCTTATCCATTGTGGATAGCCAAGGTGTCTTCGATCTTCCCAGGGCTACTCTAGAGGCGGACCGAATCGACCTATTATCCTTGATTACTCCCCTTCGGCAGATGACCCCCAGTCCGCCACCCCGGCCCCCCTGAGGCCACCTCCAGGCCCGGGACTGGCCCCAGCTGTGCTCGCTGTAAAAAGGCCCCCCGTGGAACGCTACCGAACTACCCGTTCTTCGTGGAGACCACGGTTGGCTCTTTCTCTTCGGACGAGGTCGGGGGGGAGGGATGCGGCGGCAACTCGCGACCTCGATCGTTGACTCGTCGGACGAAGCGTCCCGGGAAGCGGCGAAATACTCCCCAGGTTGAGGCCGCGACCGGAGCAACGTGACACCGCCAGAACTATGGTAAGTGATGTCCGGTGCCCATAGCTGTCCTATCGTTTCACCAATGAATATCATTTCACTGAATATTGCCGGCGTTTACAGTCACTTAAAAATTGCAGTCCTCCAACGTTTTCTCCGCGATCTCAGGGCTGATGTAATCCTCCTTCAAGAGGTAAAGGAGGACATAGTCTGGGATGCGAAAACCTTTCAGGCTATCGGCAATTTCGCCGATTGTCATCCTGGCACCACCACCCTAGTCCGAAATGGCAATCCGTTCTCTCATGTTCGCCGCCACGCCTCGGGCCGAATAACGTCCGTTATCGTGAATGGCATCCACATCACCAATGTTTACGCTCCCTCCGGTGAGCGCGCGAGGGCAGAGCGCGAAACTTATTTTAATGAACTTCTCCTCCCCTACCTGTATTCCTTCACGAGAAAGGCCATCTTGGGCGGGGCTGCGCCGGTCCCGTCCCCTTCACGCGATCAAGGGTTAACTCTCGGACGCGGATTGAAAACCTCTTCCTCTCGGCATCACTTAATAATAATGTCTAGAGAGTAGACACACTCCCAGTGTCCTTCTCTGATCACTGCGTGCTGATCATAAGTGTTACATGCCCGGATACAACCCCGGCCGTGGGCGCCCACCGCTGCGGCACCTCCCGGCGGCCACGCGTGCTGGAGGACGTGACACGCCGCGACTCCATCCGCACCCGGGTGTGGGAACTCATCGCGGTACTCCATCCCGGTGTAGACCTCGCGGCATGGTGGGATGACGTTTTCAAACCCCGAATTGTCGCCTACATCAAAGGGTAAACATTGGAGTGGCGTAGAAAAAAAAATTACACCATCTCCTTCTACCGCCGAGCGCTGGAGGAGCTCCTGCGTAAGGAGGTTGCGCCGGAGGATTTCCGCGCCTAAGTGTTGTCTCTTAAAAAAAATTATACTGGCGACGCACTCCAAAGATACGCTACCCAAAAATGGCAAAAAGAATTAGACACAGAAATAGGGGGGCCCCTAACGCTATCCGAGTTGCGGCGCTCGATGAAATCCAACTCCAGCTCCGCCACAGACAGATTCCCTGTCAGAGAATCTGCCGCCGGTGACACCGACCTCCTTAGGGAAGCGGCCCGGCACTTTCAAAAGACTTTTAACAGGTATCCCCCGTTGAAGGAGGGAGACACACCTCCTCTTCCCCTCTCCCTTTGTTGTCCTCAACCCAAAAAGATGATTTAGGTCGAGACATAAGTTTAGACGAAATGGACACTCCTTCATGTTCCCGGCAAGGGCAAAGCACCCGGCTTGGACGGCCTACCCTTTGAATATTATTTCGCGTACTGGGATGTTTTTAAACCTATTTAAACCTAAATTAAACCACGGCGGACCGCCGTGATAACCCTTATACCAAAGATTACGCGGCCCAAGTCGTTCAACGACTTCCGTCCAATCATCGCCCTTTTAAATGCCGATTATAAAATATTGGCACACGTCTTGCGCCATAGAATGACGGCTGTTGCCGACATCGTCCTCTCTCCATCCCAGTACGCCGTGTCGAAAACGCGAAACATTTTCGATGCCGCACTGCTAATTCGCGACGTCATTTTTTCCTCACCCTCGTATGGCGGTCGTTGTCTAGCAGTGATTGGAATTGACCTTGCGAAAGCATTAGATCTGGTCCGGATCGAATGAATCCTAAGCGCGCTCAAGACGATGACCTTCCCCGAGCGCTTTATACGTGCCGTTTTAACGATGTACTCCGGTACATCTTCTAGAATTAGAATAAAGAATGCCACCTCACTGCCCATTCCCGTCTCTAACTCCGTCCGGCAGGGCTGCCCGTTGTCAATGCTGCTGTTTGCTTTTGTCTTAGACCCACTAATCAGACGACTGCAAAACAGTGGAATAGGGGTACGCTGTCACGGCGCCGTCATCCTGGGCGTCGCATGCGCTGATGACATATCCCTTTTTATAAACGACCCGTCCCACATGGTTCTCGGCCACGACAACTTCAAGTCATACGAGCAGGGTGGTCTCTACCTCATAAACCGAAAATCCAGGTTTCTCCTGCTGAAGGGAAACCCGTCCCCGACATCCATCGGTTGGTTAGAAGCGCCCTCCCTCAAAATCTTAGGGTTCTGGTGGGAGAAGGAGTTGGCTCCCACGATTGAGCGGAACTGGGAAATTATAGACCACTACATAAAATGGAGTGTTGGGAAACTTTCACTCCCTTCCCTCCTGATCGTGACCCGCGTCCACCTCCTCAACCAGATTGTCTTCCCGATGCTATGGTATGTGGCCCATTTGTGGCCCTTACCCCTTAAATATAATGCATACTTTATCAGAGCGACCAACCAAATGATCTGGAACGGCTACGTGAAGGAAGTGTCCCGCAACCAGCTCTATGGCCCGTTTGAGCTGGGTGGTCTCAATTTAACGGATACAGCTCTAAAGGCAAAGGTGGTCCACGCTAAGCTCGGCCTGCGCCTCCTTGAGGGTGACGACGCGTGGCGCAAGGCACTCCTCAAGGGCGCGTGGCAGGCACTCGTGCTCGACGAATGCCACCGGAGGGCATTTGAATAAAGGAAAAAGGGGTCGCCTCTCTCCTGCGAGATGGAGAGACAATTAGGGTCAAGACCCTGTATCTTAGAGCGCTTGCCGAGCAGGGAATGAAGACACCAAAAAGGACGTTATCTTGGAAAAACTGGGCGACCAGTAGAGCGAACGATTAGGCACATAGTCGAATGTTCAACGTAATCGCGAACACGGTCATGACGAGGGGAGTGAGGCACAACCTACGGTTAGCTGATTCGCCCCTTTGTCCATCATGCGGTCGAATGAACAACGTCGCGCATCTGATTCTAGGCTGCGGCGAAAAATTCAGAGAATGGAAAGCCCTGAAAAAGGTACTGGGATGTGTTCGGTGGTGGTGTTATAACAGACATAAATCTAATCATCCTGTACTTTTGGCTCTTTCCGAGCTTCAAAACTCTAATTATGACCACTCTAATCGTGGAGTTCACGCAATTAAGGACAGCGAAAAAAATGCCGTAAAAGGTATGCAAGCATTGATGTTCCACCAAGATTTGGCTGCCCCCGGTGCCGGACACACTTCGTCAGTGGTTGAAGAGTTGCTTTACAGAATGTGATTCAAACTAATCGATAACCCCCAGGATATATAATGTATTACTTGTAAACCGTATCTCAATATTTTATTCCATAGTATTGCATGTGGTCACAATTGTTTATGTGGGTATATGAATGTATGTCTATGTATGAATGTGTGTATTTGCATATTTATAGCAAGAAATCAAGAGACCTACGGCCTCTTAAGTTAAAATAAGAAGGGGAAAAACTCCAATGGCTGTAAAAACAGTCGCAACTCTCGTAGGACCACATTTTTGTGTTGGTTGTCACGGGAACCACGCCAGGGACCAACCACAACACAAATACGGGAAATTAATCCACGCCAGGGACCACGCACAGCCACACACACACTAACCTGTCTGGAATCCTTCATGAGGCTGTGAGACCCCGTTAAAGATTCTAGGTGGAAATGTAATCCTTCACGAGGCTGTGGAAAAGACCCCGTTAAAGATACCAGTATTCTTTACAAGTACACACCCTGTGACTATCCACGAAGGACGAGCACAGACCATTCACACAGACTAGCACTCAATAAACACACACACACACTCAAAGGGCCCAACCTCTGGGAGAATCTGAATACAAGTAGAGCGCAGACGAGGATATGCGTCGAACGCGCGTGTTTCGGCCACAAAATGGCGCTCTTCAGCGAACTGAAGGGAAAAGAAGCACCTCCAAGACAAGGTTGTGGTCCCTGGCGTGGATTAATTTCCCGCAAGCCACCACAGAGGGTATTCTTGGTCGAGAGGTGGTGGTTGGTCCCTGGCGTGGTTCCCGTGAAAACCAACACAGCAATTAGTCTGACGAGAGTTGCGACTATTTATTGCGGCCATTGGAGTTTTTCTCCCCCTTCTTACTGTGCATATTTATGTTTATGTGTATGCATGCGTATAAATATATTTATGCATACATATATATATAAGAAAAAATATGCCGTAACCAAAATCTATAGGCTGATATTATGTATAATGTAAACACTTGCTGTGTTACGTATTTACTAGGCCGAATAAAAATTTAATTGAATCATAGGTCAAGTTGCTAGAGAATACGCGTGGTAGGTGGAAAGATCTGGTGTTTAAGTCCTGGCCAAGGAAATATTTTGGCGCTTGTGATCTGCTCGTTCTTTATATGTGTTTCTGTCCCTTTTCTTTTTATCTATATCCATGTGAATGAATATTTTTTCGCCATATAGCGGGACATCGTGTTTGAATGTATGTACGAGCAGTTGGCCTTGGCCTCACATCCGGGGGCATTGTGATCGAGGCGCTGGCATTGAAATCAACGCTTGGGAGCAAGGCATGAAAAAGGACGAACTGATGCATTTTCAAAGCCAATTAACACCTCGTAGGAAATATCATCGAGAGGGCAAATGTCAGGATGACAAATGTGGTGCTTAGTACCTCACTGTTTTGCCTAGTGTTAAGATTGTGGTATTCTTTCATGCCTAGAGAGAGACCACTAATTTCTATATTTCATCAACTTCCATAAAAATAACTTGTAATAACACTGCTCTGGTTAGACCTCCTTTGGAATGTGCCGCAAGTATTTGGGATCCTCGGTTGAAAATTTGCCAAAAACATTGAGTCCAGAGAAAATCCTCCAGATTCGTTAAAAATGGATATCATAAGAACACAAGTGTGACAGGTCGGAACAAAGTTATACATTGCAAAGTTATTAGGTGTATCTGAAGGTGCATGTGTGCATGTTAGTTGGTAGTTTGTGTGTTTGCATGTGTGTGTGTTGCAAGGATTTTTGCATGAATGCACACCATGTTTTGTTTGTGGACTGTATAAATTTGTGGTTATTGCATGCGGTTTTTTAAATAACTGGTGGTGCACCCACTTTCACACACCCTTTCGGCAGCTTGCGAGGCATTAAGTAGTAATGTAATGCCTCCCTGACAGGCGATCAAGGTGCAAGGGCACCTCCATAGTCTCCCGGATATCATGAAACATTCCTATTTTAAGGAGTTTCTCGCCATGTACGTGTATTAGTAGCCGCTTCAATGAGCAGTGTATCATCCTCCAGATTTTTTAGCAGGATAGAGTGTTCTTGTAATAGCGTTGCATAGATTTTTGGGTATGGAGAAGGGAGATATTTTTCAGTTCTCGACTTCCCTCGGGCACATAATCAATAGCGTTTGCACACAATACTTACACGATCTCCACCGCTCCTATCAGGGCGAGTTCTTTTTGCTGGGGGAAGGTTTTATTCTCCAATAATATAGTTTTATTAGTCCCCATAGCTTCCCACCCGCCACGGTGCCACTTGCATGGGACGCCACGCTGCCATTCGGTATGGACGCATGGGATATATGTGCATGGCACTACTATCGTTCGAGGGATCAGTTTGGGTTATAATTCCAGTCCATTGGCCCTCCATACCTATACTACTTCTTTGGCCTCGCCACATATCCCCCCTTCTATGCAGCGCTGGCCATCTAAACGTAAAGATGAGATGAAAGGTGATTAACCGATACGGGCTAACTCCCCGCCGCCCGTTTACACATACATTATCTAGGGCCAAATTGTAATATTGCTCCCTGATCCATGCCGAGAACACCAACACCAAGCCATCTCCTCCATGCAGGTCTTCAGGCACTGCAAACAACTGGTGTCGTGTCAGAAGGGTAATAATTTCCGACATCTAACCAAAATGACGTCAACATGACGTCAGTCAAATCCTTCCCGTCGATTTTCTTTAAGTAGTTTTGAAAAATTAATCAAAAGTAATCCAAATCTATTCGGAGGAAGACTGATGCGCTTCAACACGAGTAACGTGGTGCTTTGGTATAAATAATCTATTTCTGCTATTTTAGGTCAATGCGAAATGATCCAAATGAAACAGCATATTCGATTTCCGTTGCACCGACTCAATCAAGATCCACGAAGACTTTCTTGGAGATAACGGCATAATAGGTGGAGATTGTGAACAATATTCTCTGTTAGCATTTCAGTCAGCATCAAAAAACGTCCGTCGACGGATTTTATGAATCTATTTGGAAATGGCAGTTACTTGGCAGGTTCAAGGACACTCATTACAATGCATACAAATTGATATATTTCCAAATATCATGCACAGAAATGAGTACTAATGAATGGAAATAATTAATCACGATCACCACCATCAGCTGCTTCAAGATAATTCTTAGTTGAAGAAGAGAAAATTCCTTCGGCAACATTCTTGTGAGTTAACTATATTTTAATATCCGAGGAAATGACAAGACGGAGGACTCATCCCAAATACTCTGTCTAAATTAGTCTTTCTTGTCAGAGGCCTTTGAGGGTTTGCTAGCGCTGAATGATTTCTGTGTGGAATTAATTTAAGAAATAAATAAAATATTGGAAAGAAAATTCACAAATGCTATAATGGAAATTAAAAATGGGGTTGCTAAATTTTAGATTTCATGGTTAAAATTTGCTTTAAATTGCCTCATCCAGATTTTTCACTGTAAGCACTTTTTCACTGTTAGAATTTCTTTTAGAATGAAACTACGATTCCTTCAAGGAATAGAAAATGAAAACCTGAGAAATTGTAGCACGATCAGAAAAATGGAAATAGAAATAGAATTTTAGTTATTATTGCTAACAATTAGTATAAATTAGTAATATATCTGGAATTACTTATTAAATCATTTACAAAAGGACTTATATACACAGTAGGTATCAATCTCACCGACATCCTCCCATTAGATGCACAGTAAGGTCCTTGTTCAATATAAACCATCTCTCCCAAAGATCACGCACACGGGGCAATGCGACATGTATCTTAGTTAATCTATTTTGCCTTATCGTTCCGGTGGTTATTGCCTTCCAAGATATGCCTATCTCATAGCTATATTAATTCAACAATTTCTCAATAAATTCAAGAGTTTATTTTATGAAGTTCGAAATATTGTAGAGCGTTCATGTACTTGAGAATGTGAGTGTTTATTGGGGCTTAAGTATGCTACTTTCAATGATTGGGACTGCTTAAACGCAATTCGGCCGATGCGGTCATTTCCGTCACATGGCATCAAAGGCACCGACGTGTCTTGTCCTCCTTAAATACCATTCCCCGTGTAAAACCCGACTCACCATAGACAAGAAGTGCTCAATTTCACCGTTTCCGAAAGGAAAATTATCATATCATTATTAAGCACATCAAAGAGGCCATACTGGTGGACTAATAGTAATTATCATAAACATGCTGCACATAAACGAATGTTAGTGTGATAGAAGAGGAATGAGGTCACTTAGCAAGAATCCCTCTCGACACAAGGTGGGACATTCACGATTGAACGGTTAATTATTATTAATAAACGGTGGCCAGTTCCAACTGCGTTTCTCAGGAAGACTGGCAGTCATCAGATTCATCCTACCCGGATGGAGGTAATGTCGCAAAAATCGGATGATATTTTCATTTACTTTTCGGGATGATGCGACTATGTATTTCATCTATGACAAATGGGATATAAATAAGATATTTTGAAGCAAAACCATGTGATCAAATACTAAGAGTTCTTAACGGTTTTTGCAATCACTCGAAATGTTTTCTGAGTGTCGTTAGACCTCCACATTTATGCCCAATCACGCGGTGCGGTACGCTACCCGCCCGGCGTCGAGGCTCAAGTCTAAAACTAAGGAAGTATTGATTTCCTATTAAAACGATTTCCAATTTTAAGTTTGTCAAAGGAAAAGGCATTGTTTTAACTTCTAAAGAAATTTCTTTTTTCAACTGTTTACTGCTCTTTACACAAAATATAAACCAAATTTTATTGAAAGCACATTTTTATATTTGCCACATTTTTAACCGTGGAGAATATAGTTTTATAAATTTGATCATGTTCAACAATGGGGTTACTTTGAATCATATGAGGACCGGCAAACATGTTGAAGAAAGTTTCAACTGTTTAAAAAATGTAAAAAAATTATTTTCCACGAAGATATCCTATGGGATTCAGTTTTCCATGAGTATTAATTGGCCTTGAATATTTTATCATAATATCAAGATGCCAAAAATGGCACTTTTATGTGCCAAAATGATGTTTGAAGCGTTAACAATTCGCGCATGGCAGCTGTTAGGAAGAAAATCGTGTTGCTTTTTCTTGATCTTTTATTTTAGATCACAGATTTGGAAAGTGGAGCGAGAATTCGTGATTGAGTTCAGAGCAGATAAAGTGACTATCGCAGGTCGGGGCGAAGAATAAGCGTATTTCGCTGTGTGTTACCTGGAATGTTTCAGAGGTCAATCACTTGGAATCTTTTGGAGAACCCAACCGGAGATGCAATGCATCCCATGAAATAACCTCCTAATATGAAGTGATGCAAACATATTCGAAGCTTCAAAAAATCCACAAACGGATCTGCAAGTTCTGCAGAGATTTATTTGTGGACCCGTGTTTGCGTATGGTACGTGGTTCCACCTGTACCAATTAACGGAGAGCGAGAAATCTTCATTATTCCGTTGAAGAAGAAAAACTTTAGGGTTCTGGACCAGCTATTGTTCATTTACACCTAATACATCTCGGTTTAGGAAAATTAATGTTTACGGGTTCAAAAGTACAGTTAATTGAGGAATATTATAACTATAATTAACGTACGAAGCTTTAGAAATTTCGTGATATGACGTAATAGTGTCCGACTAATGAAAATACTCAGTGATGGGAAATGAAGCAGCCCTAAGAATACACAATAAAAGCATATGTCGCGCAGGAAAGTGGTTAGAAAGGAGGAAATTTCGTAAACAAAATGAACAGGGACACTGGCGACGTAATCCTAGAGAAACGTTGAGCAGCATCATGTTCTATGTAAAGAAACAATAGCATTCTCAGAATCAGTGTTAAGAAAATATAACAAAACGATACGGGGGCAAGGATAAAATTATTTGGGACAAAAACGACTTGATAATTATCGCTAAAAATGTTTCATGGCAGGATCCGTGAAACTAACCAAATGTGTAATTTTTAAGATTATATAAACGACTCTCATTGAAATAATTTACTTATATATTTTCAAATTTTAAAAGAGTTGTTGCAATGTACAGTCCTGTAGGCTCCATTCATAAGTGCAATCATTAGAAAATTGGATTTTACTCAAATGTATGCAACACAAACTATCTTCAATTGAATCCTTTAAAAGGAAAGTTAATTTTTGTACTGTCGTCCGTTTTTTACTAAATAATTTGGTACAAAAATAATAGATTTCCTGAGTAGGCACTGTATAGAGTAAGAATTTAAGTTTGTCCAATGACACGTTCGATTCGATGTTAGTACCTAAGTAATATTCCTGCAATTAGCAATAAACAAAATTAATACTAGAAGTAGAGTGGCCACAGATATCACATTTATAGTTTCCAAATTACGTTATTTGAAAAAAATGACTTTTTCTCTAAATGAATGAACGAAACTAATTCTTTTACACATTCATTCATGAATATTGATCACGTAAGCACAGTAAAATAATTCTCAGCCGCAACGACAATGATATGCTAAAAATGGCAAATATAGCATTAAAGATTGATTGCGTGAGGAATGGTTCTCTTTGCATATTATTCATTTCAAGAACTTAAAACGTTTTTACAAATAAAATCCGGGATGTTTACGTATAAATTGTTATAACACAACCAGGCCACTACGGCAGACTGGGAAATTGAAGAGCCAAATACTGAATTAAAGCAGATGATCACGAATAGCGAAGTAGCCAACATTTGCGTCCATGAAGACCCTCGGCGAAGAGCAATTACGGGTAGCGCTTTGAAAAAAAGTGTCAAAAATCTTATGAATTCGAAGAAAAAAAAAGAATGTCAGATATCGCATATAAGAAGAGAAAAATGGGCTTCAGGCTTACGCCGCGGGTGGTTGGTTGGGGCGGTGAGCGGGGGAGAGAGTGCGGCGGCAGGTGGAGGAAAGGAAAACAAAAGGTGGAAAGAGGAGGATCAGGGGAGGGTGGGGGAGCGGAACTAATTGATGGGTGCGGAAGATGTTGGGGAAGGGAAGAGTTTCGGATGAAGGAAGCGACCGAGATGAAGAGGAAAGCATAACACACTTCAGAATATATTAGCTTGTGCTGCTGTCGGGAAAGGGGACTTCGAGAAGGGGAGGAGGAGAGCGAGGCTGAGTAGGACAGGGGGTCTCGAGGGATGCGAGGGGATGCCCGCAAAAATACTGAGAAATACGTTTGGAGTGACGGAGAATGTAGGTGAAGCGCGAGTCTTAAATCATCGGTCCCGTATGACTTCAATGTAAGGATGCAAATTTAAATTTTTGATAAAGTATTCCACGTAAAGTCCACGATTTGAAAACGGTACGGTCCCTAGAAGTGTATCGTACACCGCCAAGGGAATCTCACGCCTCTCGTGGATAAGCCAGCGTCGGAGAATTTCAGATATTTGCTTGTGTACCAAGCCGAGGTCTCTGAATGTGAATTACATATACACAACCGTGTGAATAGTAATTATAAGAGTGAGCAAGATAACGAGCAAATATATATTCCTTTAATCAGGAACCCATTAGACCATTGGTGGATCCCATGGCTCCTTTGAATAAAACGTCAACTGCAAAGTATTTGGACGCATCCACAATCACTGAAATGACCAAAAGTTGATACATGTTAAAACCCTGCTCGATTAATTTCCAATTGAGTTGAAGTCAAGTGTCGAAACTTCAGTTCTCAAAATTTTTCTTCCATAAATAATTACCGTAACATATTTAATTTTGTGGGTCGCGGTAGTCCGCGGAAGGGGGTGGAGCGTTGGACTATTGACCGGAGGGTCTCGGCTTCGATTCCCGGGCAAGGCACCTGCAGCTCCACCCAAAGTAGTTGATTTTTCGGGTACCATATCTTCCTGGGAAACCATAACCGGTACAGGGAAAGGAACTGGCCCCCCTACCCTGATGTGTGAATATTCACACGCCGTCGGGCTTAGTACATGGATGAACTCCCCTACCTACGAGATCACCTTCTAAACCGACCTTGATGGTTGATTACTGTGTTTTTTTTAATATTTGCTTTTACGTTCTAGGCTAAATTGATTCCATCGTGTTTATTGAACCTATATGTAAAAGACACTAACCTACGAGGGCCATCCGGAAAGTAGTACCCGTTCGTGCCGCATGAAGTGCTGACGACGCGAGTAGCCGCTGGACGAGGTCAGATAGCTTCAGTGGCTTGTCTGCCTTCTCTGAGCCAAGTGGCGTGACGCTAGCATTGCCTGTGTTGTTTCTGTGATTGTTTACAATGTTTAAAAAAATTGAGAACGCCGCCAGTTGTGAAGTGAGGGCAGTGATTAAATTCCTCAATGCAAGAAACGTTCGCCCATGTGATATTCATCGCCAATTAAAGGAGGTGTATGGAGACAATGTAATGGACGAGTCGTCTGTTCGGCGGTGGTGTCGCAACTTCAACATGGGGAGGGGGAACACACACGACGATGAGCGTTCGGGGAGACCGTGACAATGCCAGGCCTCATGCAGCTGGGATAACACAAAAACTTTTGCAGCAATTCAAATGGGAAACTTTCGACCATCCACCGTATAGCCCGGACTTGGCCCCTTCAGATTTTCATCTCTTTACAAAGCTTAAAGACTTTTTGGCAGGAAAAAGATTTGACAGCGATGAAGAACTTAAAGAAGGAGTGACCCTGTATCTCAATGAGCTGGCGGCGAAGGACTATGCAGCAGGAATACAGAAACTTGTCACACGTTATGACAAATGCCTTAATTTGCTTGGAGATTATGTTGAGAAGTAGTTTAAAGTATCCTCTTTCAAATAAAATTTTTTATGTTTGTTAATATTTACTTTTGTGTCTTTATTTCACGAACGGGTACTACTTTCCGGATGACCCTCGTATATGTAAGTGGATTGCAAGGAGTTGATCGGTGAGAGCAACTTGCGTTAAAAGACAGAAGAGGTGTCGCTGAAATATACACCAACTATTTGTTGTCTCACTCTGACAATGTTTTGACTGTCAATTGTGAAATTACAATGTGAATGGCTTGGAGAGTGGCAATGACGAGGTCTTATCGAAGTGGTGGATATTTGCAGAAAGAATGGGAAGGGAGAAGGAGTGGGGAATTGGAGGATTTAATTCGAGGGGAATAAAATCAAGAGGCGCGCATTAATTAGATGCTTTGCTGTTGTTAAGTGTGGGTCGCGGGGGGGGGGGGAGAGAGGGCCCCCGGACGGTGGTCGATGCGGCGACGGAGGGCGGCTTGCGGCCATTCGAAGTGCTTCGGCGCGGTCGGGCGGCTGCGGCTTGGCCTGCGGTCGGCGCTGAAAATTGAGTTTGCGTAATTAGGGTGCGTTTTGAAGAGGATGGCGGCGTTTTTCCCCGGAACCTCTTCGATGGCATAGAAGCCCGGGGCCGCTCCTCATTCGGGAGGGGGCGGATCTCCTCCCACCCCACCGGCAAAACACCCCCAGGGCCGTTGATTCCATCGATGGCACCCCCTATTGCTCGGCGGAGCGGAAGCGGGATGGAAAGAGAAGCGCGGGAGGTAGCGAGCGCCTCCTCCATGGAAACCCCACCCTCACCACCAGATCTCATCATCATGCCCCCATCATGGTGTGACAAGCCACCGAAAAAGAGGAAGTGCTGGGAAATCAATCAATTAGAGTGCATTGCATTCAATTAAATATAATCTAACCAAAAACTCCTGCAGAATTTGCTCAAAGGAATGCTTCCAATGAGCATGCTCATTGGAAATATATCCAAAAATGTTGGACATAAAATGAAAAACAGCCCTTTAAAACTTGATATGAAGTGTAGTCATGTACGACGCGGGAACGTGGTCACTGAAGCAGGAGGATAGACGTAGATTGGAGGCTTTTGAAATGTGGGTGTGGAGAAGAATAGAGAAGGTGAAATGGACCGAAAGGAAAACAAATGAGGGAGTACTGGAGATGGTGGGCGAGGAGAGGGGTTAGTTGAGAGAAATCCTATGGAGGCAGGAAAAATGGATGAAAGGCGTATTGAGCAGTAGTGGAATGTTGAAGAAGGCAATAGAGGGGAGAATGTTGGGCAAACGAGGAAATGGCAGGAACAGGATAGGGATGTTGGACGGGATGAAGGGAGGAAAGAAGTACGCAGAGATGAAGAGGGACCTGATATAGATTAAGTTGCTGGATTGGGTTTTGTTCGGAGTTACAAAATGTGTATTTGATAGTTGTGTCCATCCAAAAACCTACATTAACCGGTAGATTAGTAATGATAATGCTGAGGGTGCCCTGGTTTGATTCCCGGCCACTCTTAGCTTCACCCAAGCTGCGAGATTTTTCGGGTACCACATCTTTCTGGAAACTATAGGTGGCACAGGGGAAGAAACTAGATTCCCTTCCCTGATGTGTGAATTGTACACGCAGTATAGGGCTTAAGTGCTGACCAAGCTCTACAGGCACCTACTAAACCGAAATTCGGGTTGATTACTGCATTTATGGTTTTATATATTTAAGAACCTGTGTTTAACTTTGAAAAAGTACATTAGATATTTTGAATTCTGAAATTTGGACATTTCAAGAATATATTCCGACACGTAAATGCAATGTAGAAATTAAAAAGTGTCCACGAAGGCAATAGAGATGAGTTCAGCAGAGGTTCAGAGACGGACTATGGAATGGATATTGCGCCACAGTTTTGATTTTTCAAAATTTTAGCTTGCAACTATTGCTGGAATGTGTTATCTGATAAAAATCTAAATCAATACCTTAAGTCAGTGACTCCCACTCTTGTTTGCTTGACCATCGAATAAGGATGTTTTTTGATATTTGAATGAACACTGCACAAAGAAATAAAGTTAGTGTGGTAGTTAAATAAGTTCTACTAACTTTGACTCCGCTTGATCGCGAAACGAGAGCTGATTTCTCCAGTGAAGTGTTCCGGAAGTTGACGAACGACGCAGGAGCAAGGGAAACGGGGCTTAAATACGGACAAATTTCCTGCTCTCGACAGCTAAAAAAATACCTAATAACCCTCCATTGGAACGGATTCCGTTCCAGGCAAATTGAAAGCTTCCCCAACGAAACAGAGCGAATGCATAGTGATGATCGGAAATCAGCAGCGGGCGGCGTTTGAAGCCTCACGGTGGACGGCGAGGCTTAGAGAACCGCGTTGTTTTATTTCAAAACTGTGTTTTTGTTCGGATGGTAATGAGTAATTGAGACGCGGAAAGGGGCTGAGAAGTGAGACGCTCTGCACTGGGCAGTGAGCGGAAGTTGACCACCTTCATCCACAAACATCAAGACAATTTGCGGGCCTGAAAAATTAATACTAACCGAAGAAAAAATATCTGTGACTGCGCGAAGACCAGTTCAAGGAATAATAATTCCTCAGCAGACGGTGATTTCCCACGACGGGGGGAAATGCATACTACACTCGCGATCCAACGTTGCGAAGAGCCGGAGGGTGCGGGGGGTGCGGACGGGGGGGGTTGGTGCAGGGATGGGAAAGAATGAAAAATATGAAACAGAGAAGAGCACCGCAGCGTAAGCACTATTTCATTGCCTTTCTCTTGGAATTGACCTCATAGCCGCCCAAACCCCTTCCTTCGCCCTCTCTCGTAACATCTCTCCCCTCCGACCACCATTCCCCGTCGCGCACCAGAACTCCCTCCCACGCCACCCCCAACCCCCGGAAAGTGGCGCATTTTCGGGAAATAGGGAAGGGAAAAAATATTTAATATAAAATTAACCCTTTTTCGAACAAAACCCTGAGTTCATGTGGGAGGAGGAGGAAGGATAAGAGGTGGGAAAGAGAAGGGGGTTCGGAGAAGGGAATGGGGAGGGGAGAGAGTTGCGGCTGTGGAATGGGAGAAGACCCGCATTATGAACAGTCACGCCCGATTGTGGATGTGGACCCAAGATAGCGGCGAACAAAATGGCCCGGGGGTTCATTCCGTCACGTGTGGGGGGATGGGGAGAGGTGGGGGCGTGGAGGACGCGAGGGGGAGTGGGACTTTGGATGCCTGGCATGGAGGATTCCCATTTCCCGGAGATGCTCCTCCTTCCACGTTTAATTTGAAAGGTAAGAATTTTTTGGGAGCTTGCTATAACGATAAAAATATCCCGATTTAATTAGTTACCCGCAGCATCATTTGTATTGGAGGTGTGGGTGCTATGAGTAAACTATTTCCACCTTCTATGAAAATTCTGCCTGTCACTTAAGTAATGGCACGCCCTGAAATGTATTCTGAAATGGTTTAAGAAAGTATGAGATTTCTTCGCATTTAAAAGGGATAATGTTCTACAATAGGATTTATGGCGGTAGAGTCCCAAAAGTCAAACCGCGCCTACTTTTTGGGATGTATATACGTGAGGAGGAATGTATTTTATGCTGCATCTTTTTCATGTAAAACAAATCGCATCTAGCACGAGGATGTTCTAACAATGTTATTAAATTAATGTTGTTAAACAATTTGAAAACGTTTTCCCAACTTGAAAACGTAATACTTGTACTTTGTTCTAGTACAGCTTTTAAGTAAAAAAACTGCAAAGAATGATGTCGTTAAATATTCCTTTTTAGGGTGAATTAAAATAATTTAGAGTCCATATGTGTATATAATAGCTACACCGTGAATTTTTACTTGAAATCAAAGTCAAGCATTTCGATCTGAATTCCGTTTTTAAGCGTTATTTAATGGAACCTTAGGGTTAATTCCTCATTAGTTGAAACTTCCAATTTGAAGGCGAAGAACCAAAAAAGCATTGGCATTCTCACAGGCAATTTGTATTGCAAATGCTGGTAACACTCGACATCTAACTTTCAGATATGATACCAGTCTTTCGTGTTTATAAAGTTGCATGACTATAATTGTGGTTGTTGTATGATTAAGTTACAGCTATGAAGAGACACGCAAATGTTAATCTTGCAGGCTTTTTTTACCTTTACAGATCATTTTTCATTTCATTTTCGTAAATAAACGGCACTCAACGTTTTATTATAATTTTTACTGCTTCTAGAAATACTTTCTCTTCTACATAAGGGACATTAGTAGTGAGATCTGCGTATCGAAATCATACTTAATAAGAGCGTCCCGAATCCCTTACTCAACTTCTAAGCATTTGGAAATAGACACATGAGTAATATAGTCGGGGCTATTTAGTCTCATACATTTTTACTATCACGTAATTGAAGTTGTTAATGAACAAATTGATTTTATTTTCAAGCCAATAGAGTCCATTTTAATTCCAAACAAATTAAAACATTCATAATAAATCCTACCACCTTCTGATGCCAGTTAATTATGATAGCAAGTTCTATTGAACGCGTATGGCAGTTCTCACTCCCTACCTGCCTCTTGTCGAGGAAGGACGTGCTCGAGCTTGCTCCCGAGAACCGGTTTGACCGCATTTGAATCTAACCGCGTGCCTGCTGCTACTTCTATGCTTGTTTTTCCCTAGTTAAGTGTGGTGTTAGCTTAGAGTTTGTGATATAGTTTAATTTGTTTAATTTTTGTGCTGTTTGTTTTTAGTTTTGAAGAGTGTGGTGTTAATCTTAATACCCTTAGTAACTTGTAGTTATTTGTTTCCCGCTCCTCTGACTGGTTATTGTTGAGTACTCTTTTCCTTTTTCTCTTCTTTTCCACTGAGTAGTGGCGTTAGCTTCAGAGTCCATTACAAATTTTTTAACAAACTCGTACAATCGCATTTAAAGTGCCACCTTGTAAAACAATTTTTAGCGTTGGACATGTAGGTTAGCTTATTTTGGGGAACTCATTAAACTATGATGCTTCAACTAGGTCTCCTGTTTCCATGCGTAAAAACAATGGTAAATGCGCGGCTCTTGGGGTTCGTATCGCCATGTTGGAGAAAATGGTGCGGGAGTATCAATCGAAGATCGACGGTCGGGTGGCCTCTCTCAAGGGGGATGGTGCTATGGGTGGGAATTCGAAAGTCCGCCACGCCAATAGAGCTGCACGGGTTTACCCGAATGCTATATGTGGCTGGGCGATCAATGACCTACCTCATGCCCCATATCCCAATGAAGTAATGTCGCCCCTCCGTAGATCAGACTATTGGAGGGTTGTGTCTTGGGTAAAGGAAAGGTAACGCTGCTGCGAGGATTGGGCACTGTGAAGGCAGTTCGTATTCCCGTCACCAATAGGTCTCAGGTACTGCCGAATGATAGCATTGGCGTACCCCTACCCGAACTCCGAGGGCATTGCCCACGGTAAGACGTCAGCAGATGGGAATGGTAGAGATAGGTAGTTCAAATGTCCACCGTGTGATGATTCCGTTGAAGGAAAGGGCGCGCCGCGTAGGTGTCGATCAACGGGTGAACGGCTGGTGTGTACCAGGCGGCGGAGTTCCTCAGGTGACGAAGGCGGCGGTCAAGGGCACGAAGTGCTCTCGGTTGCAGGTCGCGGCCCATGCGGGCACCAACGACGTCACGGATCGTGGATCCGAGGAGGTTTTCCGTTCCCTTAAGGAACTGAGCTCCGAGGTGAAGCAAGTTCAGGGCGTCGAGGGTGTGCGGATGGATTTGACGATCTGCAGTATTGTTCCGAGGGAGGATCGCGGGTCTCTGGTTTGGAGCCGAGTGGAAGGCATAAACCAGAGTCTTTGGCGTTTCTGCTCGGACATAGGAGCCTCCTTCGTTGACCTAAGGCCAACCCTCCGATCGTGCAGGAGTCCCCTGAACCGATCTAGAGTGCATTATACAGAGGAAGTGACAAGTAAGGTAGTGAATAGGATACTCGACCACTATAGGTCTTTTTTAGGATAGAGAGGTTACTTATTTGGTCGCTAACATCTGGGGATAGCGCAGATAAAATCATTTATAAACATATAAAAGAAGCGGACAGCATTAGCATGGACGTAGAAAGACATTTTACACGTAATTCTCCAGAAACGCGTCCTAATTTACGGTTAGATACGGGCGTCTTTCAAAATAAAAATAATCTATCTATCCTCCTACTAATATACTATCCTAGTCCTATATATAAATATACATTTCCTATTCCTGCTCTGTCCTCATTTCTTCCCTCTATTACAGTCTTCAACATACCAATGCCGATCAAAATCCTTTTCATCCACTTTTCTTGTCTCCTTATGATTTCTCCCAACAAAACCCTCTCCTTGCCCACCATACCTAGTGCTTCCTCATTTGTTTTTCTTTCGGTCTATTTCACCTTATCCATTCTTCTCCACACCCACATTTCAAAAGTCTCCAAACTACGTCTATCCTCCTGCTTCAGCGACCACGTTTCCGCGCCATACTCAGCAACGCTCCATATCAAAGTTTTTACTAGTCTTTTTTTAACAGCCTTGTCATCATCTCCCTCCTCCTTGTGATAGCCTCCTAGCCCAGTGCAATTATTCTCCTTACAATTAATTATTCTCTTCTAATTAATTAATATTCACCTTACGTCCCTACTATTTTGACCGTTTTGGTCCAAACACTTGCGGGATATGTAAACTGTTCCACCTGCTCTATTTTTTCCCCTCCTATTTTAATGTTTAGCTTAGCCTTTTTCCTTCTGGAAAATCGCAAAACCTTTGTTTTATGAATATTGATTCTCATCCCATATCTATCCTACTGAACCACCAATTCACTCAGTAATGCTCTCAACCCCTTGGCTGACTGAGCAACTAATGCTTGATCGTCAGCCAACCTAACCGATTTTACGAATTTCACTCCGACTTTCATTCCTGCCTCCAGTTCTTCCCATGCCTCTTTAATCGCTTTAATCATTTCCTCCACATATACGTTGAACAGCACCGGTGATAATGGACAATGTTGCCCATTGCCGTACACCTCTTCCTAACACTGCCCATCCGGACTCTCCGCTCCCCACTCGCACCTGAGCATTCTGAGGCATGTATAGGTTACGGATCAGTCTCCTGTCCCACCAATCCATTGCTATTTTCTGCAAAACAGGCATTAATTTTTCCCAATTCACTCTATCAAACGCTTTTTCGACATCTATGAAACAGGCGAATGCATCCTGATTGTATTCTATATTCCTCTTGATTAGTGATCTCATTACTGCAATGGCATCACGCGTACCTCTCCCCTTCCTAAATCCAAACTGATCATCCCCGAAGTAATCATTTGCTAACTCTCTATCCTTTTTTGATGATCCTGAGAATAACATTAGCTGCGTGGGATATCAAACTTATTGTTCTGTAATCCTCACATGATGTAGCTTTTACCATTTTCGGAATAGGAACTAACACTGATTTCACAAAATCTTCCGTCAGCTTCATCAGCTCCTTACAGTCATCCATCATTTTCTCTACAGCCTGCTGATACTCCTTCCTCGTTAATCCATTTAATGCTTCTACATTCCATTTCCTATCCCGCCGCCCCTGCCTTATCTTTTTGAAACGGGCGTTACATTTCATAACAACTAAATTGTGGTCTGAATCCGCATCCGCTCCTCGGAAACTTTGCGAATTTATCACACTATTCCTAAACCTGTGCCAAATCATAATATAATCTAACTGATACATTTCTGAGTCACCTGACATGTTCTATGTATACCTTTGCCTTTTGTGGTATCTAAACCATGTGTTGGTGATAACTAACCCCTGTCTCCTGCAGAATTCAACTGCTTTCTCCCCGTGTTAATTCCTCTACAAACCTTCATAAACCGTAGCCCCCCACCCATCACCATCTCTTCCTTTACTTACTGTCGCATTGCAATCCGCCATCACTATCAAATGTTCCCCTGAGGAATACACGCGATTATATCATCTAACTCATCATACATCCTATCGACTTCTTTCTCCTTGTGGTTACTCGGTGGCATGTATACCTGAATAATGACCAAGTTCGTCGGCTCTGCTTTAATCTCTACGAGTAAAATTCTATATGTTGCTTGCTGTATGTTGACTACGCTTCTTACTACCCCTTTATTTAATATTACGGCAACCCCTAGTTGGCTCTCGTCCCCGCCGCTGTATATTATTCTATAATCATCACTCCAGTAATCCCCACTATCTTCCATCTCACCTCGCATAGACCTAAAACATCAATATTACCTCTTTCCATCTCCCGCTTAATATTCTCTAATTTGCCTGTCCTCAACATTGTCCTGACCTTCCATGTTCCTCTTCTTACTACTTTAGTCTTCTTCTGCGTCTTCTTTCCTGCTGCTGTCCGCTTTCCCCTTCAGGGGTTTTGTGGAATGACGACCGCGGAAGCCGTCTGGGCCGAGTCCAGCTCAATTCCAGGACTTGCAGGATTTGCCAGGACTCAATTTCAGTCTTGCGTTCATCATTTTTCATGTGAGTAATAATTGAGGTGGTTTCCCGTTGCTTTCCTCAATAGTGTTTTTAACGTGACACCATCACTTAATGGCCGCCCCACTGGGGTCAGACGCCTTTGTAGCCGCCTCACTGAGGAACTGACGCTGCGTGGACTATCTTTCGTCTGGCTTCTAACCTTCGACCTATTGGTGATAGGGTAGGGTAGGGTCACCCATGGGTTACCCTACCAGGAGCAATTATTTTTACTCCCGCCAGCACAGCTCTAGGGTTCATCGGAACGCACAAGCCCTTCCACCACGGTAAGGTCGTTGTCCATGGGAAGGGTATACATTATGCATAAGTTAAATTGGGCTTTGATTTCATACGCCATTCAAACAAAGTGATTTGTGAATTTAGGGAAATAGGGTATAACTGAGAGAATTTTAGGAAAGAAAATAAGACCAAATTTAAAATGAATTCATCCGTAAATTATTAATATGACAATGGATGGTTTACAGAAATGCTATTATTTAACGTTGGAAAGAACGTGAAAATGCAGAAAATTTAATTATCTAATTTTACCACTTGTGTTTCAGAGTTATCCATCTTTGATGTGTACTCACCGGCGGAAGCACGTGGCGTTAAAATTTAATGCGCAGTGCTGTCATTTACTTAGGAAAAAACGTTGAAATTAATGGTGGAGTTCCGCAATGCCCCTAAAGGGGTGGAATAAAGATTAAGGAAGTGGACGCGAGGAAGAAGAGCAATGGAACGAAAGTGAGATTTATAAATGAGATAAAGAACGTAAAAATACAAAGGAGGTGGATGTTGGAGGGGGGTTGGGCAATTAAGGGGAGCTGGAAAGTCAGCAGGGGAGGAAGGGAGGATGGTGGAAGGGAGGGAGAGGAGAAGTACTCCCTTTGGGAGGGAATAAACGCGCAGATGGTCGTTTGTAATGGACTCGTGGGCGGGATGTGTTCTGGTCTGGCTGTGAACTGAATGTCAGCAAATAAGCTGAAAAGGTAAAACCGATTTGAAAAAAATTAAAATTAGACTTAAAAAAAGAGGAAAAGGACAGAAAGAAAGGGAAATGGTGAAAAGAAGAGATGCGTAAGGTCGTTGAAATTTCTTTTGCGTGGGAGAGGCACTAAAATAGTTGGCGATCTGAAAGGAAAACAACCGTTTAAATTTTAATTTCGCTCATCCTTTTCCCAGCGTTAAAAAAGGCACGCTCTCTTCCAAATCTTTGAGAATCGTGGCGATAAGCCTCCGTTAATGAACCTCACCATAAATTTTTCGAGCTCCCCGTAAAGCACACTTCCTTTCCTTGATCCGGGGACCGTGTGAACGATAACCTCCGGCCTCCTCGTGCCTCTCTCAATTGCTATTTGGAGAACTTGTTTCGCCTGAACAGAGACTATGGCCGGTATCATGAGCGGAGAAGAGTGAATAATGTTGGCAACATTTGTATGAGATGAAGAGGTCGTACATTCCATATAATCTTTTCATTTAAGGATAATTTACACAAGTAAAAACGCAATATATTTCTTGGCTATGTTGACCATTGGTAATAAGACCTCTAACACCTTGACCTAAATATATTGAAATAATTGAATAAATTCCTATTTCAATATAAATTCACTTACATAGTTCTTAGTAATATGCTTATTAATTATAAAATATGTTATCAGGGTGTAGAAATGGGTAGGATTTGTAAAGATCAGTGGTGCAACTCCTGGCTGGCTTTTCAAGTGTTAACCAGGCTGACCACGGAACCTGATTCGTAAACATGAAAAACACTTTTTTAGACAAAATTTTTTTGAGTAATTTTTTAAGAAAAGGAACACCACATTAAAAAAGGAGCACTTTCTTGTAGGTGCACGCATCTAATTTCAATATAAAATATTTATAGATATGTATGATACTAAAAAAATTGTAGGCATTATTAAAAAATTAACGCAATGTGTACTGATGAGTATTTTATTGACACACACTATCAAGGAGACCTACAGTAATTGTATTAAATTATATTATTAAAAATCTTTTACTTAGACATGCATGTTTACTCGTAATAAGGTGATTTGTTGTGGAGGGGATAACATGCAGTTTATATATTGATGAGGTTTATTTTCTACACGAGACGTACTATATATTCACGTGGCATTCGAGGTAAAATTTATGGAGGTAGCCGGTATCCCAGCGTTATCCCATTCAGTGAATGTTTGCATTGTTGGAGCAATCGATTTCCAGCCTCCATCGAATGAGATGCTAATTTGTGGTATCCATGGCACCGCTCCGCTTTATCAGAGCGGTGCCGTGGATTCTCCTCCCCATCATATTTTCTAATATCTACTATTTCACAACTATCGGAGATTACTGAATTGTCAGGGTGATCTCAAAAATAGTAAATACCACAAAAAAGCGAAAAACATTTAGTTTTTCAAGGGTATTTTTTCAGAAAAACTAGAATTTATTTGAAATTTATGTTCGTGCAAATTTCTCATTTGTTATACCATATTCAGTCAGCTTATTTATAACTGAATATATGGTATAATTTCATCCTAAGACTGCAACTATTCTCTAAGTTTCAAACAACGGCAAAGGAATTACTTAATTTGAATCCGGAAGGACAGCGATCGCTACCACGGTTGAAAGACAATTACCAATCACAAGGCTCTTTACACAAAGAAGTTTCCAAAAATAGTATTCCCATTCTCCCAAAATCAGAGGTCTTCCTTAAATTTAAATTTTATTTGTTAAAAATGGCAAACGAATAGTTGATTCAGATAATTCCCAGTTCTATTAGGCAATCACCAGAAATCTTTTCTCATGCTAATATATTATTTAATTAGCATTTATAATTTGCAAATTGATGATTTATGGTGTGGAATATGGTCCAGAACCCTGTACCTTACAGGATGTGGAGATATGAATGCTTGGCAATTTAATAAAGTATACATCTCCATAAATACCCTACGAACCACCAAAAAAGGTGTGTAGCAGGGGGTGTAGCACCATGAGGGAAGGGTAAGGGATGAGGGGGTTGTCAAATAGGTGAGGAATGGTGGGGGGAACCTGTTCGAAAAAAAATATGAAATAATGTATACATATATATATATATTTATTATATATATATATATATATATATATATATATATATATATATATATACGTGTATATATTCAGAATAAAACAGATAACACGTAAAAGGACACTCACACTGTAGATTATTTCAGCTTTCGGTCTACTCTGAGGCCCTCTTCAGGTCAGAATCCTGATCTGAAGAAGGCCTCGGAGTAGGCCGAAAGCTCAAATAATCTAGTGTGAGTGTCCTTTTACGTGTTATCTGTTTTATTCTGTGTTCTTTGGTGCCGTCCAAAAGTTATATTGCTCTCGTGAGTACTTCCGCATCATCGATATATATATATATATATATATATATATATATATATATATATATTTGCCAATGTGGCTCATCACTTCTTCTGGCTATGCGTGCCATGAAACGTACTGTTCCTGTACTTTTATGTGTTTTCCTATCCCCTTTCCTTATACCTATTTCTATGTTTGAATATATATATATATATATATATATATATATATATATATATATATATATATATATATATATATATATATATATAACTAAAACAGCAACACACAGCACGAGAACACATAAAAATAACACTCACAATAATATCTTTATAATTTCGACGGACTCGAACTCCGTCTTCTTCGGAAGATAAGATAGGACTGAGTCCTGCCAGTCGACGTACCAGTAATTTCGACGGACTCGAACTCCGTCATCTTCGGAAGATAAGATAGGACTGAGTCCTGTCAGTCCTATCTTGTCTTCCGAAGAAGACGGAGTTCGAGTCCGTAGAAATTATCAAGATATTATTGTGAGTGTTCTTTTTATGTGTTCTCGTGCTGTGTGTTGCTGTCTATGTTTTTTATTCAACACTTTCGTGTTACTTCGAAGAAATCATCTATATATGTATGTATATATATTTTAATATATTTATGTATATATAGTATTAGTCCCTGTAGTATGTACTTGTATAGTCCCTGGGGACTGATGAATTGACTGTTAGCTTTGATAAACATGCGTCTGAGGATTTCGGTGTTTCAAAACCAACCGTTACCCATAAATATTGAATGGTAGCATAATGCTCAAACTTTAATTCAGTATTTGAACGTTAAACCAAGTTTTCACTGCTTAAGAGATTGAATGTAAGGGAAATGAGTAGCTACTCACAAATTATTTTTCAACTTTTTAGATTTTATCGCCAATCATATACGAAGCTATCACTCTAGAGACGTTTAACCACGAGATATGATAATCGAGGGTCTGTAAATGTTAAGTTATGTATTTTCATATCAATGAAATCATATTGTGTACATCTACATAATGTCAGGCAAGCCGCCTTTGTGGCGATGGGTGTTAGGCCACCACCCGTAAAAGAGGACAAAACCACATGCAAAACCAGGGATTTATGCAAACCTACACCCACAATGGCGTGAAAAAACCTCTTTGACTTACACGCATGCAAATACGTACACTATTAAGTAACATATACGAACACCTTGGAATGCTCACCGGGATGACGATTGCATGGGATTGCAAAGCATTGAATTTCAATTCAGTCTGTTCAAACCCCATCTGTTCTCATTCAGAAAGTTCTCCAAGATGTCAAAGAGCCAGTAAGTTCGAGAATTATGTTTCCTTTCAAATTCTAAACCTCCCTGACGATGACTTCAGGTGAACGACAGTAACAGGTATTTCGGCGGCCTAACGACTGAAATAAAAGAATCTTCACTTCACTTTTTGCATCCTGATGTTTCCGCTTGCATCAATGGCATAAATAACTTGAGGTTTGAATTCAAAACAGCTTGCGAGCTTAATTACTAACTGTCTATCATTTCCTTCCAGCACTAACTTGCATTCTCCAATTATCTAGGAAATAATGATATAGGAAACTTTAAGAAACACAAACCTTTTCTTATCCAAGGTAAACGCACTGGTTATTAAAAAAATACGCAAAAGTATTATGTTGAGGAAACTGGAAACTTTTTCAATAGCTATCCCGAAATTTTCATTATGAAATGACCACTCAAAATTTGGCATGCCCCGGATCAAGGTCTGAAGATTGTATTTGCGAATGGCACCGAAGGTCACGTTTCCATCTAGCCTGATCAAAATTCGGGGGACGTTTGGTAATGGTATGAAGGTAACATCCAACGGAAGTTTCCTTTTGGCTTGGCTCCGAGAAAGCTTGGCTTCGGGTGGTCATTAATGGAATGAGCGTGTTCACATGGAAAGTGAAAGGCATGCTACTAACTGGGAGATTTTAAAAAGGTTTCGGAAGGAATGAGGGCGACTTATTGATGCGAAGAGAAAGATGCAGGAGGCAGTCTCAGTTATAAGCACATCTAAATGGCAGATGGCGGAATTTCTGGCACACCCTTCGGCGACCTTCATTCGAGCGTTCTTTTCATGTGACGTTCACATAGGGATCACTCACCGCGCACCAATACAGGTGCCATATGAATGCCGGGTTTGGCAAGCCGTTTGCCATAGTGCCTCGTTTTGAACCGCAAGGACCATCTTTTTTCACAGTGGTGAATAATTTCATGTCTGTTTAAGTTTATAACTCCTCGATCCAACTTCCCATTCAAAATACAATGTCTTCCAATCTCTGCGTGTTTATTTTAATTTGTTTCAATTGAAATATAATAAATGAAAATTCAAAATCGTGGCCTATTAAAAACATGAACGCTCAATATAATTTCCTACCGGAAATAGACGAGAATTTCAGTGCTAATTTGTTCTCACCCAAATGTAACATGAAAATAAACTTTTTCATTTTTCTTTGATTCTCCAAAGATACTAGATTGCTTTTAATCCTTCATTTAGTCAATCATTCATTACCGCTAAAATAATTGATTTATGTAAAATTGTACAAAATGGAAACGCACCTTGTTCCGATCTATGCAAAGGAAAAAATATTTCATTTGAATTGCGGTCCTCGATTGATTAAATCCAGCCCAATCCTTGTCATAATCTATATACACGACAGAGTTCATCATAGCAATGTTTCACAAATCCAGCTGCTTTGCAGAGCACAATGATCAAAAAATGGCGTGAAAAATAACGTTGTGGATTAAAGAGATATTAATTGTGTAGATGCTTCTCCAGAAATTCCTTTAGGATATCGAGGAGACCTATTGAGTGGGGAGACTTGTGCATGGCCAAGTATGGAGTGAAGGTGGAACCCGTGTCTGCACACCGATTTCTGGGTGGAGTCGGAGGCCGCGGTCTTCATTCAGGGGGGGACATGCGGCGTGGGGTGGGGATATAGGAAAAGAGAATTCGAAGGAAGATGGCCAAGGTATGTGTGGCCGCCCTCGCGGACATCGAGCACACATTAAGGAGGGAAGTGATGGCCACGGGGCCATTCGGAACCCGGAGAGGGGCGACGACGGTGGCCAGAAGAGGCCCGGAGCGGGTGAAAGAAAGAGGATGGGCCAAGGGTCGAACGCGCGAAGACGCGAGCCAAGTATTCCGCAGGATAGGTGTCCGTGAAATGTGTGGAGGTGGAGGGAAAGTGAAAGGGATGATGAGTGAAACTGGACTGGAAGAAGAGCCCCTCATAGAAGTCTTGAAAAATCCCCTCGAGGAGGCGGGTGGAGGGAGATGAGGGTGGCTAAGGAATCTTCCATCACACCAACACCAAAACGTCCACCAAACCGCGCCCAAGCACACACGAAAACCATCGAAACGGAAGGTTCCCTCCTCAACCCTGCAACGTACAAGATCCTTTCTGCTTTCCCTGCGATCTCCACCGTGGTTGATCCAAAAGCCACCGCACCCTTTCGCCCCCCCCCCCCGCAGGCCCCTTTCCTCCAATCTCCTCCCCCGACTCAACCCCCAATTGACCGGGTTGTGGGCCTGGGGCGGATCGGGATGAGGGCAGGGTTTGCGGGAGTTAGCACTGCCAAACGAGGATTCCATGGCAACGCTTCCTCCTCCAATTCCTCCGTTGCCTCACTGCCATTGTTGCCATTCGCCCCTCGTCGCCCTACTCAGCGTTAATCTACAAACCCTACATTCTTTTTCTCCCGCCCATACCCCTAGCTATGCTCAAGTATCCCTTACGTGAATTTTTATTTCGATCAAAGCGATCTCTTCTGCCTTTTTCTGGAAGTCAAACTAGCATTCGAATGGTATCGTTCACCTTGTTCGTATATTCCCTCTTTTCAATTCTCCGGACTGTTAGCGGATTTTTTGGGAACTGAATGGAGACAGATTTCAGAAGAGTTGAATTGGCATTATTTGAACACCCAAAACCCAAATTTCCACATTATTGCGGGTGAAACGGAAGTTTTAGAGTCATCATTGGAAACGAGCATCGAGTAATCGGATGAAATCGTCCATCGCCTAGTTTAATCGTTCATTTGAGCACACGAATTGAAAAGTATATATTAAATGCCTGAATGATTTGGTGAATAGTTATATTTTTATTGTTAGAGCACATTTTAACGACATCCTCGGATGCTGTGGTTCCCTGTACCCGAAATGGCGGGAGGACACTCTCAAAGCGAAGCAGGGGAGAGAAAGAATGTTGTTGGCATAACAGGCGCACCCGACCACGTGGGAGTGAAGACCGATTGGCCCCGAGGAATCCCATCCTTTAAACTCTTGTTCGGTATTGGACAGCCTTAGAGAGAGCCTGGGGTGATGAACGTGGACTTCCGGGTAGCTGCTGTAGGGAAAGGAGTGAGTGAGGGACGAATGACCCTGGATAAAGCCCAGGGTCCCTTCTTCGTCCTCACATTAAACGACCTACGACCACAGTTCATCGTAATTACGTTTTAGATTCAGCAGTTGATGTCTCTTGCAATATACTCCTCCGACAATAAAATACTCTCATACCCTTATGTTGTTTCTGAAAATGTTGGCTGGGGCAAAATACTAAGTTCCTTTAATAATAAACTACTTGGATTTGCATACGTAGGGATTTTTGTAATATGAATGCAATTATTTTGCGGTTTTTTTCTACGGCTATGTTTTGTGAATACCTTTCATGCAGTGATATAATTAGGTTACAAGCTCATTTCAGTTAAATTGGCCTTAATTTGTTGAGCACCTACTTCCAGCGATTAGCTTTGCTATGATCGTAAGGATAATACAATTATTTAGGTTGTGCCTATCCAAAACCTACCTAAGTAGGGTGGTAGTAGATTAGGTGAATAGATTATGCGTTCATTACCTATAGTTTGATTTAGTAAATTGGTACGGAGCAAAATAAAATTGGAGGGAATAAAAAGAGACGTTTCAGGCGTGATATGGTGGAATATCGTGATTAATTAAAATTGGCAATTTTCCACATAATAAAATTTTATTAATACAACCGGTTTCATTGCAACTACATCATCTTCTGGTAACAGTAATTTCTCATTGTCTACTATATACAGGGTTCGTCCGGAAAATAAGTGTCTTGACAAATAGGTCTTTTTTGACAAAAGGGGAGTCGTCCACTACGAATTTGTACCTGAACGACAAACTGTAAATGCTGCATTTTACGTCCAAGTGCTCGACAGGCTTCGAAAACGAGTCGCCCGCGTCCGGCCAGCGATCAAAAACATCTGGCGGCTGCATCACGACAACGCGCCGTCTCACGCCGCGCTTGTCGTGTCGGACTTCTTACCAAGCACGGCGTGGCAACGCTGCCGCACCCGCCCTACAGCCCAGACTTGGCACCACCGGACTTCTTTCTGTTACCGAAGATAAAGAGGAGTTTGAAAGGAACGCGATACGGGACTTTGGACGCCGTCAAAGAGGCCGTGACGACGTATCTTCGAGAGGTTCCCGATGATGCCTTCGCGGGAGCGTTCCAGGAATGGGAACGCCGCTGGAACAAGTGTATCGACTCACAAGGGTCCTATTTTGAGGAATATTAGCTTAAGATATGTAAAAGTGTAATAATTTCTTTTTCCTGAGCTCAGTACACTTATTTTCCGGACGAACCCTGTATGCTGACAAGCAAGTAAGGGGAGGGTCGTGGAAAATGGGGGAAAGAGGGAGAAGAGGTGAAACGTGGCCATCCTATGTCACCCACGTGGCCCACGTTCCACCTCCCCTCCCTCTTTCCCCCATTTTTCACTCAAGTGTGAAGTGAATTCCTTCACTAAGGAATAAGGGTTTTTGATAATTGATACCAACCACTAGCTCTTTTGACAAAACTTTTCATTAATGGACCAGAACGATGAATAATTTCGTATTTTTGCTAGATATCCTATATTGAATAATAAATTGGTTAGTAAGATAATATTGCTCCTTTTGAATGCCGAGACACATAGTACATTGTAATTAACATAGTGTATTATTTCATATTTCTACGACTACGGGTGCTGCAGAGCGCTTTTTCACTCATGCCAACCATTATTTTGGGACAGATTCTTATCAGACCTCGTGGATTTTTACCCTGAAGTGTGCATTTGTATTCCCTCGTGCAAAAATCTTTCAAAAATCAACACGATACGCCACATTTAGGATATGAAGGTAGTACGACGAAAGTAATTTGACAGAATTTCAATGCCAACGAGAAACTAGAAAATAACACGAGCAGAATGTTAGTGTAAGGCACTGTAATGGGTTATTCTACTCTTGGATTATTTTCCATTAAAAAAAAGAAATAGAGATTCTTCTAGGAAGGAAAAGAGTTCTTTAGTTCATCTAAAAGGTTTATAGGTGAGTAAGTAGAATAAATCAGGTGAAAAACATTTATCGCAGGTCAAAGTACAAATTGCTAAAATTCTTCATACGAGCACCCTTATGCATGGTACACACCAATTTCAGTGCCTCCGCCAGTTGCGGTTTGCTTCCCGGCAAGACACCAACAGGACTCTCGTTCGGGCACCTTGTCATGACCTTGTCCATGACAAGATTACATCAAAGATTACATCAAAGACATAGATCCCAGATTACATCAAAGACATAGACCATGTTTTTGACGTAATCTAGGGGTCCAAAATGGCACTCAAAGGGGTTATACTTGGGTGGTACTTAAAGATCCATGTCTCGTTACCCGTAACCACCTAGTTTAAAAATTTGGGTCACTCCAGAAGATCCAAGGCAAGATTGTCACACAAGCAGTCTTCCAATAGCACCTTTGGGACGAACTTGGCACACGCACTTCTCTCATTGGCTAAATCCTCCGTAAGAATGCAATGCACTGTGGTTTTCTGAACATTGCACTCTTTTGTTAACACCACTAACATTCTGATGTCCTTGGGGGTCGATCGGAATTGAGTATGTGTCTCACTTGCATTTTCATCACACTGTTGTTGATGGATGTCCATGGCACTCCTCATCGTCAACCTCCTCGCTACCCTCCCAGAACATCCTGCGCAAACAGGAAAGCATCCCTTGGGGAAGTTTCTCCATCTCCATAAGCATCCTTAAGCACAGTCATGGTCTCAGAACCCAATTTTTGAAGCTTAATGAACAATATTATTGCGTATAATTGCCATGGAAAGTGACATCGTGAATTCGAGACGTGACCGTCGAACAAGGATCCAGTCTAGCAGCTATCCGCGCAATGTAAATGCCCACAGTCAACGTGCTGTGGGTCGCGTAGCCATTCCAAGGTCTCCCATTACTTTTCCCACCACAAATCAGGCCATTCTAGGCATCTATATTGGTGACAAAAAATTATTCTGCTTATTTTTGGGACGGACCCTGTACAAGTACGAGTAATTGATGAAACACAAATCAAACGTAGGGCTCTTAATTACTGGACATGACATGACGTACCTTAAAAGTGCCAGAACATAAGTCTCGTATGACCACCAAGATCCTTCTCCCTCCTTCATAATCGGCAGCGTAACCTTCCAGTTAACGGGTTGTTAATACATAGATTCTCGCGATAATAGATATGAACGTTCACTCATACTTCGAATAACGCGCGTCGTCAATGAAACCAAGATCATTATTGTCCAGCATTATTGACAATGAAAAAACATTCGCCTTAGCCATTCGTTTTACAGGCACATCACAATTACACGACCGTTGGTAATTCATTAGCAAAAAGCAACTTTGGTGAATAATATCGAGAATGGAATTTTTCTTAAAAACTAGTTATTTCTTTTTATGAAATTTTCCAAATGTAGATAATGATGAGAACGGCATCAATTTTATTTATTTCACATGATAGTAGGTAGTTACATAACGAATAATAATTAAATTAGCGCGTAAAAAATCAAATCAAAATTTCAATTTCATTTGGCACGGTATGGTCAACAATTTCTTTTTGCACCTCGATTAAAATACATTGGCACAATATTGTTACAGTTGAACCTTTCCTTATACTATATGTGGTGACAAGGTTCCCATCGGGTTTTTCAACCCTCCTGGATTTGAATAATTCGTTTTGGATTCGTTTATATAATTAGCTGCATAAAATGCATATATGCACTCCAGTGAGTTGCATAGTTTCAATTTTTTGAAATGTTCTTTTAGCATAAATATGAAACCTCCTGCACATATATTTACACTCAGTATTAAACGGTGGTGGGAATCATTCATCTCCCGGATTTTATTTATTTCACATGTTTACGGTACTATTTTTTTAAATTACTAGTACAAATTAATGATTCTTAGTGTCGTAAAAAATAACTGAATTCTGAATTTTTTCACCAATATATGCCCACGATTTGAATCAAGACATCAAGAATTTAATATTTTAAGGTAAATATCAGTCTCTATTCATGTGATTCAGAAGTGGAGCCATCTCTGAAAAAAACGAAACGAGACTCAAATTTAATTTATAAGCATACAAGTTAACACAAATATAACTCCCTCCCCTCGAATTCAAGTATGCAGATTTTGCCAATCAAAGACGTCTCTCTTTCACGTTTGTTTCCGCGAATCGAGGTATTTTGTTCGACAATGCGTTTCATTATCGAATATGAACGTCCCGTCAACAAAATGCGGACGACTATATCACCGTGGTAATTGCATTGTAACGGCTCCTAATCTTCTCAGACAAAGGAAGTCTCTTAGAGAATAATGATTTACATTAAACGGAGTCTTTTGCGGGAGGCAGGGGGGGGGGAGGCGGACGGCGCGAGGAGGAGGGAGGAAGCCGTCTTCTTTTATGCAACGGTGTCTCTGTTCCCCAACAGCTTTCCGACTTATGTTTTAAACATGTTTCCATCCCAACCCACACGACCACCCCGCCCTTCCTCTCTTTTGAATAAACGAAAGTTTCGCACGCTCATTACCCTTCTACCCTTTATCCGCACCGTCACCCCTTTTTACTTCTCACCGTGCTCCCACCCTCCCTCCATTACGGGAACCTCGCCGTCCTCTCTCCATCCATCCTGCCCCCAAAGCCCTTCCCTCTGCCTCCAAAAAGGCCCCGCCGAAATCTCCTTCGTGATTCCACTCCTCAAAGAACGCCCTCCCCACAGAAACCCACTCCCACTCCCTCCCACACATCCCTCTCTCCGAGCCCATCCCCTTCTGTTTCCACACCGCCGGCATCCAAAATTTAAACGGAGCGGAGAGTGAATATCGGAGCCCTTCTAATGCTCTCCCTCCCCCATTCCTTCCATCCCCCGATGCCCCCGCCCCTGCGCCACCCCCAAAACTGCGCGCCCCACCCCTCCGCGCCGCCCTCTCACCCCCAGCGCGGCCACGCCCTCGCCCTCTGACCTCTCCATCTCTCTTCCCCACCCATCTCTTCGCCCGCATCCTCCTGCGCTCCATTTATCTTCATGCAAAGGAGAAAGACGAAATGACACAAGAAATGCGTACACTTGCGCAGCAGATGGAACGCTTTCTCGATCTGCGACGCACATTTCCACGCGCATCGAACCCGCGCCTTCAGGATCCTCCCTCCATCCTCGTCTGCTCCTTCCATTTCCGGCAACAATTACGACCTTTTTCTTCTAAAACGATTTTTATTACAGCGTCGAATATTATCTTGTGCTTTCGCGATGACTTCCGGTGAGACTTCCCTCCATTAAATTGAACTGTTGGCATTAAACACATTGAGTGATGGAGTGAGATTAGACAGTAAATCGTATATTGAACGCGCACGGCGAGACTACGACACATTCCTGCTGTGGAAATGAATACTGGGACCTCTCTCGAGCACCATTTAGATCATAGCTAGACAAAAAGACCCAAATGGATGGGGGTGCACATGACAATTGATAAAAATATGCCGATGAAAGTTGTATAAAAATATAAAAAAAGGCAATTGATTTGTGCCATATCTACATTTGGGAGATAATTTGATAGGGGAAAATAATAATATGGCTGTGTTAACGAAGATTCAAAGGGACGAAAGAGGGGAAAAGTATTTAAATGGAAAGAATAGAATACAATCCGTACAGGAAATGCATTGATTTGATGCCCCATATAATACGGAGTAAATCGGAAGGGAATTATTAGACAGTAGGTATTATTAGGAGAAGAGTTACACAATGCAAAACAAATTATTCATTTACAAATGCATTAGCGTCATTATTTCGCGGGAAAAATGAAGATAAAAAATTGGTTTATGCTGTTTTAGGAAATAATATTTTGAAAACTCATAAAGTTAAGTGCCAAGTTTGAAATTTCTAATTTAAAATATGGAGACTTCGGTTGGGTGTTTAGCAACGAGTCATTGTTTCGCCCCCTCCCCTATTCTCTACTCATCTTCTCCACTCTCTCTCTAATGGGTCAAATGGATGAAGGGACCAATAGGTCTCCATTTTGCCCAAATGAAGAAATCTATCCATCGCTCTATCTTATACCATCTCCACGTGTACAGTATGTCTTACGAGGAAACGCTACTCGCGACCGTGTGCACGTCGTTGGAGCAACAGAAGATTTAACAAAGGTCAATTAGTATTCCTTAAAATGGCATTATTAGATTGATTTGAGTTGATTTTTTATTAATTATTCTAAGAAACGAATTCAGGATGCAGATGGGTTATTTTGCTGTCTCCGGAGTAACTGTATGGAATGTACACAATATAATGAAATGAGTAACTTTGTCATTACAGGCACACACACTTTCTTCATATCACGACCTAGATTTCGACGTTGGACGTGATTATTAGGTCCAGCGTAGTGTTCTATTCTAAATAAAGCGTGTACGTGCAATTACAAAGTAACTCATTTAATTTGAATAGAAGTGTCGTGCATAGAAGATGCATTCCATGGATTTATGCTCTCCATTTACTCGAACCTATTTATTTCCAAAGTGAAATGTGTTGCCAGAGAACACCATTCAGGAACCATTAAAGTGAAGTCATAGACATCAAAACTTTGGGGGATGTTCCCCTTACAATAAATGGCTACTTCAATCCAAAAATTAGACCACAAAGCACCAGATGATTTGTACGTAGGTAAGAGGCACTCTTATTTCCTGAAAATATAGGCTGTTGATTGCGGAAAGCTCTGGCGGCCAACACGACATTATTAAAGGTAAATTCATGCAGATTTTGAAATACTCTTGTAAAATAATATCATTTCAAAGGACCGTAATTTTTGCATTATTGCTTAATCAGCTGTAGCGAAAAAGAGTACCCACCACTTCACACATGTGCCACAGGCGCACAATGATAAGCATTTCTATATTAATGCAACTGTAAATAGTTAGAAATAATGTCATGGCACAAGGCGTCATTGGAGGTAATTGTAGCTCAGATGAAACACGTTTCCAGCATAAAGGTTGAGAAATAAGGATTCATACTAAAATACGTCCAGAACAGGGTCCATTTATTCCCACAATTAGTTTCCAATTCCGAAGGCTTCTTGCAGGGGAAGTCCGCTTACTTGGGGAGACTCCCGGCTTGCTGTCGTTGGGGTGTGGCCCGTGGAGCGGGGAACGACGTACTCTTAGTAGTGAATTGCGAAGAAAGACTGTCCAAGGCAAATGTCCAAATAGAATGGTAATTGCCCGAAAGAGTAGGTGCAACTATTCATCTGATTGAGTAAATGATATAATGCGGTAATAACTAAACGCAAAAGTGGGGACACGGAATTACAATGCCATAATAATGATTTTAACTATAACCAATGATATTAATGCCATTTCGCTTGCTACATCAAACCGCCTATGTTATGTGCGATATTTCTATACAAGCTTCTCTTCAGCTTATCCAGCAGTTTACAGTGTCTTACTGAGAGTTTTGATAATCCTGATAATACCATTCATCCCATTTCCTTCCGCATGACCGCATTAGAATGTCTTTAAATAATGTGCTGCTCTTAACAGTATTGCTTTCTCTGCCTTGTCTGTATTTAAATTTCCCCTTCCTTCCCTCGTCTCCCCCTGTGGGGGGGTCCTCAAGCTACCTGCAGCGTCAGGTCACATTCCCTACCTGTGTCCTCGGGGGAGGAGACCATCATCGTATGTCGCATGTCCACGTGGTAGTGGAATTTCGCCTTCTTACTTCTCAAGTTCTAGCTTGCACGTTATTGGATAAATTTCTTACTGCATCCTAAGGTGCAGTAAAATCCTTGGATTTGGGATCCTCGGAAGAAAATTGGGCAAAAAGAATGAAATAAAGTCCAGAGAAAATCTGCCAGATTCGTTAAAAATATTTATAATAAGAACACAAGTGTGACAGGTCTCTTAGGGGATTTAGGCTGGGAGCCCCTTTAAATACGAAGAGAGCATGCGAGAATTTTATAAAGATTCAGAACTAGCGAGTTTAACGATGACACTAAAGGAATTACAATGGCCCCACACTGCTTAGGTAGATCAGACCACAAAGATAAAGTAAGGGAGATAGATACCAATACAGATAGATTCAAATACTCATTCTTTCCCAGAACAATCAGAAATCATAATAGTAAGAAACCGAAGTCCCTTTAGAAATATGAAAAACATTTAATTTTCAAGTCGGAACAAAATTAAACATTGCAAAGTTATATAGTAGTTAAAGTATCTATAGGTGCATGTGTATGTTAGTTGGTAGTTTATGTGCTAGCATTTGTTTGGGGTGTAAGGGTTCTTGCATGAATGTACACCATATTTTTTTGCTCTATATAAATGTGTGGCTTTTGCATGCGTTTTTTTTCTTGAGTTGTGTGGTACCCTAACACCTCCCGCCACACGCCCTTACGGCGGCTTGCGGGGTTTTAAGCAGATGAAGGTGAAATTACTTTTTAGATGGCAGTATATGTACTTTAATGCGCGTAGAATGAAAGAGTTTTTGCATGAATGTATGCGCCACTGTGGGTATACTTGGGTACGTTTGCATGGATGTGTTCATTTTGCGTGTGGTTTTGTTCCCTTTCACCTAACATCCACCGCCACACACCTTTGCCGTGGCTTACGGGGCATTATGTAGATTTATATGAATCATTAAAGCTCCATGAATATATAGGATTTATTGAGAAATGGAGGAAAATAATAGTTTTGACAGTGATAGTAATATTTAAAAGAAAATTATTACTAAGTACACAAACCTATGCTTGGTAGTTGATTGAAATGTAGGCACTGATTTATCTATTTTATATTAAATAGAAGAAATTTCAGCACGATCCCCAATGTTGGCTTGCCATTATGATGATACATATCTACATCTAGATTTACAACTTCTTTAATGGGAAAGGACATACAACTCCTTTAATGGAAAATGAAGAAAATGAATAAAAATAAAAATTTTGGAATGGGTGAGAGTTTATTTAACATGCCTTATGTTCAAAAATTGTATTTTGCTAATTGCTGTTCGATCTTACGTCTCGATCTGACCGAAAGCTTACTCATGAGGATGCCGCAGGGGAACAATATCACATTTTGTCGCATTTGATATGTCCTCTTGACGCTTTTGACAAACTGGAAATATGTATTAGAAAAAATCGTGACCCTAAAGTCACTTTTTTGCGAGCACCAAACTCTCAAAAAATTCCCTCATCCTTTCTGCTGTGTTGAAACAGACCCACTTCCTCAACCTTTCATCACCCCACTGGTCTTCTCCCAGCTAACCCTCCAAATTAATGTCAGGTACATCAGATATTGAGTTAGTGTCGTGTATGTGCTGTAATCACCTGATAGTGATGCTCAAGCATGGAAACCAGGGTCGTCTTACCCGTTATTCGATGCAGTGAAAGTTTCATTAATCAATACATTGAGTTCAATTTCTACGAATTTCAACTCCAAGTTTTATAAGAACATAGCATATAACATCTGAACTGTATTATCTTAAACGAAGTGACCGTTGTAAAACATCGCTGCAAATTTTAAATTTATATGATCGATATTTGCAAATAAATTGTTTACAAAAGAAATTTTTCAATTATTCGTTACTTTGTATCACTTTTATACTACGATATATTTATACGAGAAGATTGATCATAGGAAAAAAATATAATTTCGTTGGGAGCTTACGTACATTAACTAGAGAAGGGTCTTCAAAAAATTGGTATGGAGCAATAAAGTTTTCTCATACGACTCGCAGTTCTTTTAGCAACTATTGGAATGAGACTGCCATTGGCACTCATTCAGATGAAAGCTGAACTCAGAAATCTCACGTAGTAGTGGTAGTTTTGTTTGGGAGGCGACCGACAGCTGAGATCATTTGCGCCATTAGGGATGGATGGGAAAGGAAGAAGTGTGGAGAGAAACCCGCCGTCGACATTAGCCTACTCTTATCGAAAGAGGGCCAAGGGATCAACAGTTTAACGTCCCATCTGACGGACGGCTCATTTACTTAAAGCGTTCTCTACAAAGCGTCTAATGTAGGAATCGGGATACCACTGAAAAATCTCCGTCGCCTCCGGGATTCGAACCCGAACGGGAAGCCAGTGCATGTGCCGCCGCACCATCCCGTTCCCCTCAAAAATCATAAGTAAATCGTGCACAAATAATCGCTGCAAATTTGCGATACTAATTTTCTCAGAAATGCCCTCACTGTTTCCCTATTCCTACTCGGCTGCTGTCAATGGAATAGCCAAATCGTGAAGTGCACAGGGTGTGCATAGGAGTTGTCACTCGGGCACTATTTTGAATGAGTGGATGCGAATAGAGGAACATGTCCCTACCGGCAGCTGGTGGCACTAATGCTGGAAAGGGCAGCTTGGCAAGGTCCTTTCCAACGTTTATACTCGAATTACGTCAAAAGAAAATCTATCAATACATTCGAAGGCGCATTGCACTTGCGTTGCCTTTCCACACACTTAAGTGTGTGGAAGTGAACAGTTTTTTTCTCTTTCTTTTACCCTCACCATGAAGGAATTCCACAAAGTTAAGCCTGAAACTGTTAGCTTTAATTCATTCGAAGGTAGGTCTCCATAATAAGAATTAAGAATTGTTTATCAAAGAAATCAATTGAGGTACAAATTTATTCATTAAATAATTTTGTATTCAATATTCGGAACAAATTAATTTTGACGTAATGAAATTACGACGCAACTTCATTCTTCATTTGGAAGTATAGAAAATGTTGGCCACAGTCAACTATTGAATTTTTTGTTTCCATTTATTGTAACGCCGTTAAATATTCGAAAAATGCGTAAAATAAATTAAGCTGTCAAATTGTTATACTGCTTGAAAAATCCGGCGTGGGGAATATATTAGGAATCCATTAACAGTCTGTCAAAACGTCAATTAGGGAAAAGAATAGTTTTATTGTTCATTATTTTCTCTCCGCGTGCATGCGCTAATTCGCACCTTAAATTATGAAATTTTTCCGTGGGACGGCGACAAAAAAGAGAGTCGCAAAAGTTGAACCGCAACCTAGTTTCCGAGGGTGACATTTTGAATAAACACAATGCCATATCTACAAGGAATGATGTAGCATTTTTTTTTAATTGTACCTCTCCCGCTCGTATCTCCCGACTCAATCAACAAAATCTGCAAATTTTGTTGATGATGAGATGAGTTTCAATTTTTTTAATCGAAGCAGGAGCGCTAGGATAACCGAAGTCTCTCTCCACCCTCATCTCCTCCTCCCACCCCCTCCTCTTCCTCCCAACCCTCCCTCACTCTCGCCGGTTGTAAAAATACGACCACAAATCGTAAAGTCCCCAATTTGACGATCACGTTCACAGGCGCGAAGAGTAAAAAAATAATGAGTGCGAGAAGGGGGGATGGGATTGGGAATCAGGGGGTGTGTGCGGGTGGGGGAGAGGAGGGGGGCGAGACCGAGCGATGCACTTTTCTGCCGACACGTTAGCCGCTGTTGTTTGTATTTCACGACCGAGCGGTGATTTTTTATCCACCCCTTCCATGGCCCACCTCCCTACTCCGCCCCCCCTCCAACCCTCGATTGTCACCGACTCTTCCCACCCCATCCCTTCCTCCGATCATCAAAAGCCTTCTTCCCCCATTACCCCTCCCCCCGCCTCGACCGAAGCACCCTGCCGTCTGCCCACTACCCCTGCCCTCTCCCACCCTCCACGCCCTCCCACCTTGCCCTCCCGATGACGTACCTATGTTTACGGCCATTCCAAGATAAATCTGTTCCGCCGCACGAAATTACGTGATAGCTTTGCAAATGGAACATTACGGGGCTATGAAAGAGATCAAAAAAATGGCTATCGGCGGATGGGCACTGGGCGTTTGGGCAGGGTTGGGAGAGAAAGAGGGGCCGACGGTGGGTAAGGGGGGGATGCACCAAGGCTCACTAGAATTCCTCCTCGTGTTTTCCTTTTAATCTTTTTTTCGTCGCTTTCAACCGATAACAGCCTCTCAACACATCACCCAACTCCCCACGCGATGTGAAGCCCGTTCCTCTCTCCCTTTTCAATTTTTTTTCGTTGCTCTCCCCTCCATCCGACACCCTCCCGCTCCTTCCACTTTGCCACCTTTTCTGCCAGACACGCAGACAAAAGGCTGAGTTGCCACCCTCCCCCAGAAGGTAAGGGGGTGGGGGAGAGGGGTGGAAGGCCGCGCACACTATCGAAAACACCGCTCTCGGAAACACCGACACGCCGGACTCGTCCCTAAAAAAACAGCTTTTCTCTGGAAAAAACAACGGGGGCCAGGGATGGCATCGGAGGGTGTGAAAGGTGTGATAGCCTCTATGAAGTCTTAGTGCTTGAACGCTCCCTAGGTGTGGAAGATATTCACAGGTCAGGTGGGCCAGGTGATTCAAGGGTAAGTTGTCCCAAGCAATGCTGGAAATATTAAGCAGAAAAAAACAGTGGCTTTCGTGTAAATCCGCGCGCGTGACTACCTCTCTTGATTATGGGCTAATTCATTGTCATTTGATGGCCGCGTTTGATGGGGAACAACACAAAGAAGAAGACCTTTACATTTTGACCTCAAACGAGATCAAAGCGAACCAGCATCCAAGTTTTTAAGTTTAAGACCGTTTTACCAAAACGATGGGATCGGAATGGCATGATGGCTAACATACTACATTCTCACCGAGAGGGTCCGGATTCGTATCCCGGAGGCGACAGATATTTTTCAATGGTATCCCGATCCCTAATTGAGGTGCTTTGAGGAGAGTACTTTGAGTGAGTACGCCGTCCGTCGGATGGGACGTTAAGCAGCGGACCCCTTCGCGCCTTTTATTGATGCTGACGTCAGGTTTCTCTTCACCTTTCATCCTTTCTTAGCCATCCCTAATGGCGCAAATGACCTCAGCTGTCGGTCGCCTCCCCTAAAAAACTACTACCACCGCCAAAACGATGCTTAGTGAGCGTTCGCCACTGCATTTTCATGGCGTCGAGTTTATTTTGATCAACCTAGCTTTGGCAACAAAGTGGGAGGGATCTCTCTCTCGCCTTCGTCACGCATGTTTGCTCAAATAGAGGATTAGAAATGCTATCGTCCCAGAATGATAATTACTTTTGATATTTCCGATTTCGTTTCACGACGTTAATTTAAAAAAAATATGTTTTCGCCATGATCAATAATTGTGTATCGGTCCATTTCATGAATAAATCAAGGATATACTTGAGAGGGTGAACGACAACATTTTTATAAGACTGTTTCTTCAACGACAGAAAAGAGAGTCTCGACTTGGTAAAACAAGGCTTTTTTTGCGAATATTTATTGTGAACAAACTTGGTTCTATAAAAGAGAACTATTATGAGGATAATGTAGTCTCCCAGATACAAAATTTTCCGTGACAAAAGTAACAGCATATAGAGAAATACTTTTAAAAATTCATTCGTAGAGAAATACCAGTATTGAGTAGAATAAAACACACTCCTGGTTTCATATTTTCCTAAAAATAAATGCTTTATTTGAGGCTTGTTTTTAAACAATTATTATCAGAAATGGCGGTAAAACTTCATAATTAAACCCTTAAATAGCATTCCCTGTCCTAGTAAAACTTTCTTATTGCAGTCAACCCCTGGATTACACTCATAAGCCTAAAAGATTAAACGAGAACTTATTATTTAAATCATGTATTTTCAAAATTGAAAAATAATTAGTGTGTCAGCGAAAAATTGTCTATCCTCCGCTAGCAAAATTTGAAAATGAGGTATGAAATATGTGAAATATGAAACAGTGAAAATTTCGTGAGTTTCCTGTGTCACGCAAAAGATCATTTCAATTAACTGTAGCCGTTAGTGAATTAGAATCATCTTGTGAAAGATTTCAGGTCTGCAATCTGCAATTCATAAATTTGCGAATATTAGCATCTCTACGCCATAGACGATTTCCAGGGCGTAGGCATCCAGCGAAGATTTCAATCTGGCAATGGCGTAGAGAAAAGACTATGAATTTTATACGATTAAAGCATACCGAACACCATCTTGCAACTACCATTTACTCTTAAAGACTATCTCTCACGCCTGAATTCGAATAACCTGCATGCCTCCACTATAAATTAGCATAGGAATACGCCAAAGTTTTATATAGATGTACGTAGTACGAGCATAGGTCGCTAAAAACAGAAAATCTTTCGGCGGTATTCTAGTGGCCTCTCGTCGGTCCTCTATGTAGCACAACATATGTATCGTTGAACCGATATAATTGAGGCAAAAGTGGTAGAAGGAGGAAAATAGATTTTGTCATCGCACAGAAGTTCAAATTTTGGTTATTAGCCAAGCGATTTTTGATCCTCCTTTGATGGTGGCAGGATAAAAATTAGCAGATGGGTTTTGCGACACCAAGAGGGGGTATCTGCCCAAATCTACTTCGAGAAATGGAGACAACGGGAGGTAACGGTCGATCGAGAAAGGAGGGGGATTGGGGGTGGGGGGGAAGAGTCTTAGGGCGTCATGGAGACATGAAAGGGGGAGGTTTTGGAGGCAGAGAGCTTGGGGGTGGGAGGAGGCGTGGGTGTGTGGCAAAAAAGGGAAAGAGAGGTCTCGGGAGGTGAATTGATAGTTTCTTGAATTGCACTCCTCTCTTTTAGGTCGGCGTGCGTTTGTGTGATGTCGACGGCGATCGGGGGACGGAAGTTTTATCGCCACCGCGGTGGGGCCGGCTGGTGTGGCGGCCATCTGTCGGGACATAATCGGCACTCGCGAGGACGGCTATCCCCCTGATGCCTCCCCGGCCATCCGACGCGATTAATCGCATCGACACCAGCTCAAAGTGAGTAGTAATAGGCTGGAAAAGCACTGACGGGCGGGGGGATGGGGTTTGAGGGCACCAAAGTGACGAAGGACGAGGGGCGCGACACACCGACCGCCGTAATGGGACGCACCGACACACACGGTCAGCACACGGGACGCGAGCGAGACGGAAGGGGATTGAACTCCGCCTACCCTGATGATCGGTTCGATGGAATTTCGCCCCCAAGACCATAGATTCTCTCCCCACCCGAGTCGAGCGTCGATAATGATCGGAGGTCAGCGAGCGAGAAAGTCGTAAAATAGCTTAAGAGTTGTCCAAAGACAATACGCGCTTGGAAGAAGGTACGGCGTTTCTCTGTTTTCGAAAAAAAAGGTGTAAGCTGAGAAAAAAGTTTGAAGTTCCAGGAAGTGGTCCTATTAACATGCATAGGCAACACTAAAGCCGCCATAGGGTTAATCTAAATATTTGTCAATTGGTATGCAGAGGAAAAAACGCACTGAATTTACAAATTCTGCCACAGGATTTTCAATTCTTTTATTTAAGTGTTGAATTTTTAGTGTAGCTCTTCTGTTATGCTAGATGTGCCGAATTTTACTGCAGCAGTTGTAATTGTTTACCCCCATAACTCTGTCCCTGAGCCATATGGATTTCCATACTAACCCTTTAGCATCGACCGACTGAAATTTGAAGGCCATTTGAACTGTCATGAGAAAAATCGTTTCCTTTTTATTTTTAGTGAAAGTATGGTGAAAAAATTTCTTTATACAAATAAGTTTACATTTCATGCAACAAATAGCAAAGATTTGTAAAAAAGGATACAATAGAATTAATAAAAAATTAATGATTACGGAAAAATCATCACGTTGTATTACCGCCTCCGTTTTAACTATAAAGCTTGAAAATAATCTTCCATTATAAGGAATTAAAAGATAAAAATTAATGTATTAAACATTTTAATTTCATGTGAACTTTAACTTATTTTTAATGAATAAATAATATTGCCCCTTGAAGTATCTATTTCAATAGAACCGTAGATGGTCAATTTTCCGTTAAAATTAAAATAAGGCGCCGGCTATATTTGTTCAAGTTGACACATCGAATGTACTAGTGGAAAATAAAAATCATGTTATTATTATTAGGTAATCTACCGGTTAAGGTGAGTTTTTGGATGGACACAACTATCAAATAAATATTTTGTAACTCCAAACAAAACCCAATCCAGCAACCTACTCTACATCCAATCCCTCTTCATCTCTGTGTACTTCTTCCCTCCCTTCATCCCGTCCAACATCCCTATCCTGTTCCTGCCCTTTCCTCGTTTGCCCAACATTCTCCCCTCTATTACCTTCTTCAACATTCCACTACCGCTCAATAGGCCTTTCATCCATTTTTCCTACCTCCATAGGATTTCTCTCAACAAAACCCCTCTCCTCACCCACCATTTCTAGTACTTCCTCATTTGTTTTCCTTTCGGTCCATTTCACCTTCTCCATTCTTCTCCACCGCCACATATCAAAAGCCTCTAATCTACGTCTATCCTCCTGCTTCAGTGATCACGTTTCTGCGCCGTACGCTCCATATCAGAGTTTTTACGAGTCTTATCTTAACCTCCCTAAACAACGTTCAAATTTGGTTAAAATTTCAATATCGTTCCAACTGCTGATTTGGTAGCGTATTTTCAGCTAAAAAAACCAATTTAATATTGAATGTGTAAAATATAATAGATTAGGAACGAGAAAAGATGTAATTATCTTTAAGAACTATTGAGAATATTCATTTGGCTATTATATACCGCGAGAATATAAAGAAGTGAATTGTACTGATTATATCATATCTCTTTTTATTTCACCTTCCCACTATATCGAACGAAGGAGACTGTGCCGGAAGGGTATCGTAAACTTTCAATTTTTATTAAAAAATAATCGGCATAGAAACTTCAGTTTTATTGGTTCTTCTTAAGACTTCTCGCGACAGTCACCGCAGCATTTCTTGAACTTTGAACAGTCTCATTCATGATCATTTGGATGCTTCCTCTTCGGTTTAATGCGAAGAGAAAGTCCAGCGCTTCCATCACTGTGGCAGCATCACCCGTGAGTGGTGGTGGGCTTCTACATCTTGGATCGTCTTAAGCCAGAAATTTGTGGCCAGTTTGAAAATTCATTTTCCACCTCACCAGTCCTTGTTTCATATTATGGACTGTAAGTTACAACTTTGTGTATAAAGGAGTCTATGGATATGCAGAATTAATTTTTTTCTGATATCTTGGTTAGATCTTATTAATGATTACTTTAAAACGACCCAACCTCATACAAGCAGTAGGACACAACATTATACGGCAATAAAAATTATTACTAAATATTTCCATTTAATGTGTCAATGGAGCATTCTTGTTCGAGGCATACTGTCACCCACTATTGTCGTAAACATTAGACAATACTCCCGTCATGAATTATGTGCGGATATATAAAGAATATTTTTCCAATTGAAACATTATAATAAAATTTATTAAAAGAAAGAAAATGATAACATTTTCTGTTTGTTCTTATCTTTGAGTAAAGGTTTCTCTGGCAGCCAATACTTAAAATCTCGTTATGGCCTCGTCAAATCTACCTGCCGTAATTCAGGAAATTGTTCTCGCTATGGCAAAGTCATGCTGTTTCGACTTTTATTCATCATTATTTAATATTGTGTGTGTCATTTTTACAATTACAGCGAGGCCCATATCAGGGTTTTCCACATTTGAGGGACGCTTATCAATTTTTCACCGCGATTGTCAACGCAACGTACATCTTAAGCTTGCCTCTCGTATGGACACATTTACTTAATGCTTCTCAAGGTATTATTATGCTCAACGAAAATATGATGTTTTTGGGATACCACGAAAAAACACTAGCAAACTAAACGATGGTATTTTCCAGCGTGAGTGACTGCGATCTAAATCTATACGACCCAGGAAAGAGCGGAAAAAAATACCCGTGCGATCTACGAGGATTTATTTTTAAGCGAGAATAATTTTAAGCTGATTTACGACATCATGCCTTCATTTTTTTTCGTGGTAACAGATGCGTCAGTCACTGGCGCAGTATGGCGAAATGTCAAACTTCGACGGGAAGAGAAAACTGACTTACATAGGATAGCAGCACCCACTCCCCTGGCGGCCTTCATTTTCGCAAAGATTAAGATGACTTTTCGTTACTCCAGGTTGATTATATCTTCAATTTTATTTCCAGGTAATTTGTGATCCCATGCCACTGACCAGAAAAGGGACGCATTTGGTCATTGATCCCATATTCGAAAATTAAGTAGTAATTTTCCCTATAAATAAATAGTACTACTAAATTATTTCCACAATAGCATCAGCTAAAATTAATTTCACTGTTTTGTAAACGCCTGTTAATATTAGAATGCATGAAGATATTATGACTCCTTGCGACTTCATATTTTTCTGGATTCCTTAATTTGTTCAAAGAGAAAAAATTCAATGACTTTGCGTTTCCACAGCATAGAATTTTTATTATCTAGTCAAGTCATAGGCAACACCTACTAACATTATCTGAAATTCCAAACGATGCTACAGAGTAATGAAGTTAGTTGGCAGTAAAAATTCTACTCTAAAAAGTTGAGGCTGAAACTATGGATTTAAAATTCTACTCCGTGAAAACAAAAATTTGTTGGATTTTTTTCTCTTTGTTATAATTACATTCCTCAAAGTAGCGGCCTCAGCTATTTATCAACTGCATTTCTGGGTTTAATAAGGAAATCCCCTTTATAATTACCACTTACATTTTCTATACGTTTATGAAACCAAGTGCCTCGACGTTTGCCAATTAGTGGGCTTTCGTGTTTGGAATGTGTGTGGCTGTGTATATATATATATATTTGGTAATCTACCGGTAAAGATAGGTTATTGGATGGACACAACTATCAAATAAACATTTTGTAACTTCAAACAACGCCCAATCCAGCAACCTAATCTACATCAGGTCCCTCTTCATCTCTGTGTATTCTTTCCTCCGTTCATCCCGTCCAACATCCCTATCCTGTTCCTACCCTTTCCTCGCTTGCCCAACATTCTCCCCGCTATTACCTTCTTCAAAATTCCACTACCGCTCAATACGCCTTTCATCCATTTTTCCTGCCTCCATAGGATTTCTCTCAACAAACCCCTATCCTCACCCACCATCTCCATTACTTCCTCATTTGTTTTCCTTTCGGTCCATTTCACCTTCTCCATTCTTCTCCACACCCACATTTCAAAAGCCTCCAATCTACATCTATCCTCCTGCTTCAGTGACCACGTTTCCGCACCATACATAGCTACGCTCCATATCAGAGTTTTACGAGTCTTGTCTTAACATCTCTACTCAACGTCCCCGTCATCAACTCCCTCCTCCTTGAGAAAGCCTCCTTGCCTAGCGATATTCTCTTCCTTACGTCCCTACCACTTTGACCGTATTGGTCCAAAACACTTCCAAGATATGTAAACTGCTCTACCTGCTCTATTTTTCCCCGCCTATTTTAATATTTAGCTTAGCCTTTTTCTTTCTGGAAAATCGCATAACCTTTGTTTTGTTAATATTGATTCTCATCCCATATTTATCGCACTGAGCCTCCAATTCACTCAGCACTGCTTGCAACTCCTTGGCTGACTGAGTTACTAATGCTTGGCCATCAGCAAACCTAACCGATTTTACGAATTCCCCTCCGACTTTCATTCCTACCTCCAGTTCTTCCCATGCCTCTTTAATGATTTCCTCCACATACACGTTGAACAGTACCGGTGACAATGGGTAACCATGCCTTACACCTCTTCCTAACACTGCCCATCCGGACTCTCGGTTCCCCACTCGCACCTGAGAAGTCTGAGACATGTACAGGTTGCGGATCAGTCTCCTGTCCCTCCAATCCATTCCTATTTTCTGCAATACACGCATTAATTTTTCCCAATTCACTCTATCAAACGCTTTTTTGAAATCTGCAAAACAGGCAAAAACGTCCTGATTGTATTCTATATTCCTCTCGAATAGTGATCTCATTACTGCAATGGCATCACGCGTACCTCTTCTTTTCCTAAACCCAAACATCATCCCCTAAGTAATCATTTACCTTACTCTCTATCCTTTTGTTGATGATCTTGAGAATAACTTTAGCTGCGTGGGATATCAAAATTATTGTTCTGTAATCCTCACATGATATAGCCTTTGCCTTTTTTGGAATAGGAACTAACACCCATCTCACAAAATCTTCCGGCCAGATTCCTTCCTCATAGATACTACGAATCAGTCCATATAAGGCCTTCTTCCCACATTTTCCTAAACATGTCAACAGTTCCACAGGAATGCTGTCCACCCCCGCGGCGTTATTTGCTTTCATCTCTTTTAATGCCCTTTCTTTTTCATCGTCGAGTATGCCTGGTCCTAAGCTATCTTCTTCTACGTCATGTTCCTTTTCTATGTCTATCCTTGTCGGCCTCAGTTCTTTACCATACAGTGTTTCTATATATTCCTTCCATCTCTCTTGGATTTTTCTTGGTTCAACTATTATCTGACCCCACTTATCTCTAACTGTTAGCAGAGATCTTGCCTTCTTACTTCCCGATAATAACTTAACCCTGCTCTGTAGAGCACCAGTTTCACCCTTCTTCTGTAAACTTTCAATATCCTCGCATTGCGTTTTCCACCATTCTTCTTTTGCTTTATTTGTGGCCCTTCTCAATTTATTGTTTAACTCTTTGTACTTCATTTTGCCTAACTCTGTGTTTACATTTTTCCATTTTCTTCTCTCATCCATCTTTGCAATCATCTCATCCGTTACCCATGGTTTCCTTATCCTTTTCCCGTTAACGGTTCCTATAGTGTCTTTAGCGCCTTCCAATATCATTTTCTTGATACATTCCTATTTCTCTTCGATAGTACTCAGTTCTTTACCATCATCCATTATTTCCTCTACAGCCTGTTGATACTCCTTCCTCGTTAATCCATTTACTGCTTCTAAATTCCATTTCCTAACCCGCCGCCCTTGCCTTATCTTCTTGAAACGAACATTACATTTCATAACAACTAAATTGTGGTCAGAGTCCTCATCCGCTCCTGGGAAACTGTGCGAATTTATCACACTGTTCCTAAACCTGTGCCTAACCATAATATAATCTAACTGGTACCTTTCTGAGTCACCTTGCCTTTTCCATGTATACCTACGCCTTTTGTGGTGTCTAAACCATGTGTTGGTGATGACTAACCACTGTCTCCTGCAGAATTCAATTGCTTTCTCCCCGCGTTCATTCCTCGTGCCTAATCCATAGTCCCCCACCTCACCCCCATCTCTTCCTTCGCCTACCGTCGCATTCCAATCCCCCATCACTATCAAATATTTCCCTGCAGGAACACTCGCGATGATATCCTCTAACTCATCATACATCCTATCGACTTCTTCCTCCTTGTGGTTGCTCGGTGGCATGTATACCTGAACAATGACCAAGTTCGTCGGCTCTGCTTTAATCTCTACGAGTAAAATTCTATCTGTCGCTTGCTCTATGTTGACTACGCTTCTTCCTACCCCTTTATTTAAAATTACGGCAACCCCTCGTTGGCTCTCGTCCCCGCCGATGTATATCACTCTATAATATTCACTCCAGTAATCCCCGCTATCCTTCCATCTCACCTCGCATAGACCTAAAACATCTATATTACCTCTTTCCATCTCTCGCTTAATATTTTATAATTTGCCTCTCCTCAACATTGTCCTGACGTTCCAGGTTCCTATTCTAACTACTTTCGCCTTCTTCTGAGTCTTCTGTCCTGCTGCAGTTATTTCTTCCCCGCAAGGGTTTCGTAGGATGACGACCGCGGAAGCCTTGCCTCCCCCGCTGCCGGGCACGAGACACGGCCCCTTGGGCCGAGTCACGGAGTTGCCAGGACTCAATTTCTGTTTTGCGTCAATCATTTTTTTTCTTGGGAATCATAATTGAGCTGGTTTCCCGTTGCCTTCCTCAATAGTGTTTTTAACGTGACACCATCACTTAATGGCCGCCCCACTGGGGTCAGACGCCATTGCAGCCGCCTCACTGAGGAACAAACGCTGCGTGGACTACCTTTCATCTGGCTCCTAACCTTCGACCTATCTGGCATGGGTGACCCTTCCAGGTGTAATTATTGGTTTTATATATATATATATATATATATATATATATATATATATATATATATATATATATATATATATATATATAACTATTTAGCAGCAGTAAATGGATTAACGAGGAAGGAGTATCAGCAGGCTGTAGAGAAAATGATGGATGACGGTAAAGAACTGAGTACTATCGAATAAAAATGGGAATGTATCAAGCAAGGGATATTGGAAGCCGCTAAAGACACTATAGGAGCCGTTAACGGGAAAAGGATAAGGAAACCATGGGTAACGGATGAGATGATTGCAAAGATGGATGAGAGAAGAAGATGGAAAAATTTAAACACAGAGTTAGGCAAAATGAAGTACAAAGAGTTAAACAATAAATTGAGAAGGGCCACAAATAAAGCAAAAGAAGAATGGTGGAAAACGCAATGCGAGGATATGGAAAGTTTACAGAGGAAGGGTAAAATTGGTGCGCTATACGACAAGGTAAAGTTATTATCGGGAAGTAAGAAGGCAAGATCTGTGCTAACAGTTAAAGATAAGTGGGGTAAGATAATAGTTGAACCAGGAAAAATCCAAGAGAGATGGAAGGAATATATAGAAACACTGTATGGTAAAGAACTTAGGCCGACAAGGTTAGACATAGAAAGGGAACATGACGTAGAAGAAGATAGCTTAGGTCCAGGCATACTCGACGATGAAATAGAAAGGGCATTAAAGGAGATGAAAGCAAATAGGCTGTGGGGGTGGACAATATTCCTGTAGAAATGTTGAAATGGTTAGGGAAAGGTGGGAAGATAGCCATATATGGACTGATTCGTAGTATCTATGAGGAAGGAATATGGCCGGAAGATTTTGTGAGATCGGTGTTAGTTCCTATTCCAAAAAAGGGAAATGCTTTGTCATGTGAGGATTACAGAACAATAAGTTTGATATCCCACGCAGGTAAAGTTATTCTCAGGATCATCAACAAAAGGATTGAGAGTAAGGCAAATGATTACTTAGGGGATGATCAGTTTGGGTTTAGGAAAGGAAGAGGTACGCGTGATGCCATTGCTGTGATGAGATCACTAATTGAGAGGAATATAGAATACAACCAGGACGTTTTTGCCTGTTTTGTAAATTTCGAAAAAGCGTTTGATAGAGTGAATTGGGAAAAATTAATGCGTGTGTTGCAGAAAATAGGAATGGGTTGGAGGGACAGGAGGCTGATCCGCAACCTGTACATGTCTCAGACTGCTCAGGTGCGAGTTGGGAACGGAGAGTCCGAATGGGCAGTGTTAGGAAGAGGTGTAAGGCAGGGTTGCCCATTGTCACCGGTACTGTTCAACGTATATGTAGAGGAAATGATTAAAGAGGCATGGGAAGAACTGTAGGTAGGAATGAAAGTCGGAGGGGAATTCGTAAAATCGGTTAGGTTTGCTGATGACCAAGCATTAGTTGCTCAGTCAGCCAAGGGGTTGCAAGCATTGTTGAGTGAATTGGAGGTTCAGTGCGATAAATATGGGATGAGAATCAATATTAATAAAACAAAGGTTATGCGATTTTCCAGAAAGAAAAAGGCTAAGCTAAATATTAAAATAGGTGGGGAAAAAATAGAGCAGGTAGAAAAGTTTACATATCTCGGAAGTGTTTTGGACCAATACGGTCAAAGTGGTAGGGACGTAAGGAGAAGAATTGCGCTAGGCAAGGAGGCTTTCTCAAGAAGGAGGGAGTTGATGACGGGGACGTTGGTAGGGATGTTAAGACAAGACTCGTAAAAACTCTGATATGGAGCGTAGCTATGTACGGCGCGGAAACGTGGTCGCTGAAGCAGGAGGATAGATGTAGATTGGAGGCTTTTGAAATTTGGGTGTGGAGAAGAATGGAGAAGGTGAAATGGACCGAAAGGAAAACAAATGAGGAAGTACTAGAAATGGTGGGGGAGGAGAGCGGTTTGTTGAGAGAAATCCTATGGAGGCAGGAAAAATGGATGGATGGGCGTATTGAGCGGTAGTGGAATTTTGAAGAGGGTAATAGAGGGGAGAATGTTGGGCAAGCGAGGTAAGGGTAGGAACAGGATAGGGATGTTGGACGGGATGAAGGGAGGAAAGAGGTACACCGAGATGAAGAGGGACCTGATATAGATTAGCTTGCTAGGTGGGGAGTCACAAAATGTTTATTTGATAGTTGTGTCCATCCAAAAACCTACCTTAAGCGGTAGATTACCTAATATTAATGTATATATATATAAATATTTATAAGAGTCTGACCTGAAGAAGGCCTCGGAGTAGGCCGAAAGCTTAAGTCAACTACAGTGTGAGTGTCCTTTTACGTGTTATCTGTTTTATTCTGTGTTCTATTGTGCCGTCCAAAAGTTATATTGCTCTCGTGAGTACTTCCGCATCATCGATATATATATATATATATATATATATATATATATATATATATATATATATATATATATATATATAGATGATTTCTTCGAAGTAACACGGAAGTGTTGAATAAAAAACTTAGACAGTAACACATCACGAGAACATATAAAAAGAACACTCACAATAATATCTTGATAATTTCGACGGACTCGAACTCCGTCTTCCTCGGAAGATTAGATATGACTGAGGAAAAGGGTATGCGGTGTAGAGAGAGTAGGGGACGAGGAAGACGGGAAAAACAGGTAGTGGGGGAAGGGTGAAGGAGGGGTATGTGGAGGAGGAGAAAGCGGAGCGGAGAACAGGTGGTGGGAGAGGGGTGAATGAGTAGGTTATGGAGGGGGAAAGGGAGGCCAGAGGGGAGCGGAGATGGAATAAGGAGGATGCGGAAATAGTAACAAGCGACACAAAAAACTAAAAATTTATCATTTTAAAACCACAGGTATTGCAATTTTCCACTAGATATTTTATTTCGACACTACCGGTTTCGATGTTTTCACATCATCATCAGGTGTTCACATCACACCTGATGATGATGTGAAAACATCGAAACCGGTATTGTCGAAATAAAATATCTAGTGGAAAATTGCAATACCTGTGGTTTTAATATGTTACGCTTCCACCACATCACGCCTGAGACCTCATCATTCGTAAAAATTTATCCACAGATACCATTACACCCATGACCAAGGCGTCAACTCACAAAGTCATCATAAGGGCTCGACAAGTGAAAACCCAGGACAAGGATGACAAAATGTATGCGGATGAATAAATTGCCCCACCACCTCGCAAGAAACAAATCCACCTCCATCCATCCATCTTAGCCCCACCCCCCCATTTAGTGAACGACATTGAGACCCGAATGTTGATAGGCTTTACACAGCCATACAAATGCCAATTCCATTGTTTTTAATTTTATAGGGTTATCGGATGGGGGAAGGGATGCTAGCACGGAAACATTGTAACAGTGGTTGAAGGGGTTGTTGTGGTCGGAGGCATGTTGTGGGATGGGAAGACCCGCGGACGGGGAAGAGGGATTACATGAGGCGCGATGAATGTTCACCCTGAGGTTCAGGGGTGTAGAGCACTGGCCTATATAAAATGCCGGGCAGAGTTTGCAAGTCAGAAGATAGATTATATTCTGAGATTTGCATGAGGAGTGGGGGAAGGGCGGGAGAGAGTTAAAAGGTGGGATGGAAAGGGGTGGAGTGGTGAAAATAGGACAAGTTTTGCATCTTGCTCGCAAGCACGGAGTGAGTGGGATTCTGGGGGTGGGAGGGGATTTGGAAAGAGGCTTGGTGGATTTGAGGAGATCTGATAGGTTGGCTGAAGATAACAGAAGGGCATTTAGGAAGAAGGTTGGACGAAACGTTGTGATTTTTTAGGATGGAGTACAGGTCTTTGAGGATGAATTTAAGGGACTGGATGCAAGGGAAGTAAGTGGTGCATATTGAGAGAGGGTCGGAGTCTGTGGTGGAGGGAGGATTGGGGGTGTAGGATTGTTTTAGGATTTTTTTGTGAAGGAGAGAATCTGGGTATCCCCGTTGGAGGAGGGAATGATGAAGGTTGTTGAGGTATTTGTTGAGGAATTCGGGATGGTTGCAAATGCGGTGCCCGCGGACAGAGAGGGAGTAAGGGAGGGAGCGCTTGGTGTGGTAGGGGTGGCAGCTGTTAAAATGAAGGAATTGTATTTTTTAGTAGGTTTAGTATGGACGGAGGATAGAAATTTGTTGTTAGTTAGGGAAATATTTACATCAAGGAAAGTGATCTGTGATGATGAGATGTTGGAAGTGAAAGAAAGGGATGAGGAATCATTAAGTTGGGAGATGAAGTAATTGAGGGAGTCTATGTTATGTGGCCAGAGTAGAAAGATGTCATCAATGTACCGAAGCCACAGAAGGGGTTTGATAGGGTAAGTGGAAAGGAACTTATCTTCCAGGACACGGAGGTGGAGGTTAGCGTGTGACAGGCTGAATCTACTTCCTGGGCTGGTCTGTCCCTAACTTTTTTTGAATACTAAACATATATACAATACAAACTAATTAGAAATTTGTTGTAAGTTGCTGGCTGGAACTTCTCTTCCAGGACGCTTTCTCCCCCTCCACATACCCCTCCTTCACCCCTCCCCCACTTCCTCGTCCCCTACTCTCTCTGCACCACGTACTCTTTTCTTCAGTCATATCTTATCTTCCGAAGAAGACGGAGTTCGAGTGCGTCAAAATTATCAAGATATTATTGTGAGTGTTTTTTTTATGTGTTCTCGTGCTGTGTGTTACTGTCTAAGTTTTATATATATATATATATATATATATATATATATATATGTATAAACCATAAACACAGTATTCAACCCGAAGGTCGGTTTGGTAGGTGATAGTAACAGTACTCATCCAGTACTAAGCCCGACGGCGTGTGAATATTCACCCATCATGGGCCAATTTTTTACCTGTGTCGGTTATGGTCTCCCAGAAAGATCTGCTACCCGAAAAATCACATAGCTGAAACATATATGTATGTATGAAAAATATATACATACATTAATTATATTATATATATAATAGCTTATATACGTATGTACATATATATACAAAAAAATTCTATAAATATATTCATTCAGACATAGGGGAAAGGAGGAAGGAAAGGAGATAGGAAAATACATAAAAGGCGAACACAGGACATGTGGGGAAGGCGGTTTTTTGAGCAGATCACAAATGTAAGAATATTTCCTTAACCGGGATTTGAACACCGAACCTTCCACCTGCCGGGCGGATGTGCTACCAATTACACCACCAAGAAAACTTAATTTAAACTGAGTTCTGCGATGTTTTTAAAACGCCCAAGTGCTCCGAATCATTTGCCAAAGGAAGGCTTTAGGGAGCTGTTCCACCTACCAAAGGAGAAATAGACAATTCACACAAGAAGAGGGGACAGTTGGTTAGAAAGCATATAGTATCATAGAGAATAGGAACAGTACGTTTCATGGCACGCATAGCCAGAAGAAGACAATAGCCACAGAAGGTTTAGGGATGGCTGGGTAGGGAATTAAAGATTGAGGTTAAGGGTGGGAATTTTAAAGGATCGTAAAGCTAGGATCTATGCGGATTTGCGAGTTCTCACCTCTATATTGGTGGCTGAATCGGGTAGGGATTCTAGGATTGTTCGGGAAAAGCATTTGTCGAATGATAGGTTGGGTGAAATTGCGTGTGAAGGGATAGGAAGAGAGGAGAGTGAAGCAGAATTACAGAAGTAGCGGTGATTATTCATTCGAATGTATAAGGGGGTAATTCATTCGCCTTTGTAGAATGAGGTGCATTGTTTGCACGACAAAAGATAGATAATATTTTTCGAGAGGCAATTAGCGTGGGAACGGGGTGAAGGGACAATGAGGGTATTTGGGGAGAGTGGAGCAGAGCTGATCTGCATACATTTTTTACATCGGGGGCGATTGCAAGTTTGAGAAATATAAGGAAATTTATCAGGGCAGGGTGCCAAAGGGTTGGTGGATCTCAGAAGGTTTCTGAGATTGGCTGGTCGTCTGTAAGCGACAGAGGAGCATTGGGGCAGTAAGGATGGGGTCGCGTTATTGTCTTGTAAAATAGGATAAATTTCTTTACGAAGGGTTTTCAGTCTGTGGGATCCGGGGAAATAGGTTGTTCAAAGGTGGAGTCCTGCGTCAGATGTGGGGTTGTTATTCTGTGGTGTGTGTGGTCGGGTGGAGCGGTAGATTTTATCCTGTAGGAGCTTTTCTGGGTAACCGCGTTTGTGGAGTGCATGGTGTACATTGTGGAGGTATTTGTTGAGGGTAGCTGTGGTGTTGCAAATCCGATGTCCGCGGATAGAGAGAGAGTTGGGAATTGAGCGTTTGGTATGAGAAGGATGACTACTAGTATAGTGTAAATATTGTTGATGGTTAGTGTCTTTGATGTGTACTGAAGTGGTGAATTTTTTATTGTGAAGTGAGATGTCTGTTTCAAGAAAGGTGATGGTGTAGTCTGAAATGGGCGAAGTGAATTTAACAGTGAAAGAAGAATTTAAGGCCGATAAGAAATTATCAAGAGACTCAGAGCCGTATGTCCAGAGAATAAAAATGTCATCAATGTAGCGGATCCAGGAAAGAGGTTGAAAGTGTTGCTGTGAAAGGAAATTCTCTTCAAGGTGGCTCATGAAGAGATTGACGTACGATGGCGCCATTCCCGTTCCCATTGCTGTGCCTTTCTTTTGTAGATAAAAACATTTTTTAAAGGAGAACTCATTTTTGGTCAGGACGAAAGTGAATAGATTGAGGAGAAATTCGGTCGAGGGGCACTGGGGTGGGGGGCGTAGAGAAAGATAGTATCGGAGGGAGGATAAGAACTGCATGGGGAATAGAAGTATAGAGGGAGGTGACGTCGATGGTGGCCATCAGCAGGGAGGAGGTGGAGGGAATGGAGACAGAACTTCTATGGTGGAGGAAGGGATACGTGTCTTTCGTGAAGGAGGGCAAGGAGAGTACGATAGGTTGTAGGTGGTGGTCAAGGAATACGGAGATTCTTTCGGTGGGAGAGTTCAAACTAGAAACTATAGGGCGAGGAGATAAAACTGGGGTGATCTGGTGTTTGGGGGTGAGAGTAGGGATACGTAGGGTTTGTGTATTATTGGGAGGAGATAATAAAAATGTCGCCCATGTAGCGGACCCAGAAAAGAGGTATTGCGGAGGAACGTATTGCGCCGTTCAAGTGTAAATTGCTCTTTTGAGTGCTTATACATCTACATCCACACAATACCCTGCAAACCGCCGCAAGGGTGGTGTGGGGTGGGGTGTTAGGTCACCACCCGTACACAACAATAAAACCACATGCAAAAACAAATCGTGTTACCTCAACAACCTTTCTCAACGGAAGGAAAAAAATGAGGGTGGGGTTGATGGACTGTATGGGCGAAGGAAAGTGGTTAGGGAAATGGAGGTATTTAGGGGGGATCGGAAGGGGTGGGGTTTAAGGAGAATGGTGAGCTAGGTTTAGACCGACGCCCGAGCAGGCTTCCAGGAGCCAGATGCATGCGGGCTCGAGGGTGTTCAGATTTACCATTAGTTCTGAAGGGAAAGGAATGGAATGATGGACGCATTGGAACAACCGAAGAGCAAGAGTTGAAGAGCAATCTTTACTTTGTCATCCTGCTGGATGAATAAATTGGGAGTCTCATAAAAATGAATTAAGGTTATACTTCTTCCGGAGTGGCAACCACTGTGATGAACTGAAAGCGATAAAAGTTCCAAAGTAATAGTATAAGAGGGTCGTGCAAGCCCCGGCGTCATGATTTATTGTTCAGCGAAGCTACGACGTTTTAAGAGACAAATGCCACCTCTATAGAAAATGAAATTGTAAATTAAGCTCATTTCTTACAAATGCCTCAGGCGTACCTACTTGAACCATTTTGAAGGTAATGACTGCATGTATCTGATGGGTTCTGGCTCAAACTTGAGGAAGTTCCGTTCATTACATGAAGAACACAATATATTATTTCAAACAACAGTGGAAACATACATTGTGTTCTTAATTTAATGAACAGAACTTCCACAAGGTTGCATAATGATTTACAGACATGCAATCGAGGGATAATAAAGTGCTTCACTTTTAATTGATCACGTACAATATTGTTTTTCTTGTCATTTCTACGAAAACTAACATTTTTTTGGCATAAATAAAACAGTTTCAGGCGTAACTTGGTGGAAAATCTTCAATTTGACGTTTTTCAATTAAACAACTTTGAATTAGAAGCGGATGGATCCCTCAACTTTCTAGAGTTGACTATTACCATTAAAAACAATAGATTTGATTTTTCTCTTTTCAGAAAACAGTGTTATACAGACCAGGTCATTCACCATAATTCTAGGCACCATTTCTCTCAAAAATGATCGGCCTTTCACGCCATGATACACAGAGTATGTTCTATCCCCTTGTCCAAAGAAAACACTTTTAAAGAACTAAAGATCATTAAACAATTTGCAGTGAACAATGGATATAGAGAAGATTTAATTAATAAATTTTACCGTAAGAAACTATCCCGTTTAGCAAAGTTATCCATATATAGTTCACCCACATATACAGAAAACCAGCCAAAGTGGCGGAGATTCCCTTTTCTTGACCACTTATCATTAAAAGTACAAAGAATCCTCCCAAAGGAAAAAGTGAGACCGGCCTTTTACAATAAAACTAATTTAAGCAACATGTTATGCCACACGAAAGACCACGTTGAACCACTACACAAAAGTGGAGTATACGAACTCCGCTGCAATGACTGCAACCGGATATACACATAAAAGGAGACGTTTCAGGCGTGATATGGTGGAATTTGATGATTAATTAAAATTGGCAATTTTACACAATATATATATATATGTTATATTTTGAGTAAAATTGCCAATTTGAATTAATCGGATACACATAGGTCAGACGGAGAGGAGATTTGAAACAAGAATAAAGGAGCACCGAGCTTGCTTTAAAAATAACATCTCCGTGTCACACTTCGCCAAGCACTTGAGAGATTGTGGTCACATCAGGGATTTCACTCCCGAATTTCTACACTTTGAGAAGAAAGACCACCGTCTCGATGCCCTGGAGCAATTAGAAATCCTTCAACACACGAACTACGGGGAAGATGTTTTGACCAACCATTTTCTTTACCCTTCACGTTCCCCATTTTTGTTTTTTCCCTCACCCCCTGCCAGCTCACCTGAAACCAAGTGAGACTTTTTCAACAATGTAGCGACTCCTCCCAACCCGCTACTGAGTCACCTAACTAATTACTAAGTGCCGTTCTCCCAGTTCATAATAATCATTCCCCCACTCCTCTGCCAACTAATTCGACGTCAGGCGGGCTTTTTGCAACAATAAATTGACCCCCCTCCTCCCAGCATGCTAACCTGTCAATATTACCTATCCTCCTTCTCCGCCTCAAGCCATAGCCTTTTTAGCTCCCTTATTCCTGCCTCAACCAATCATTTCTTTCCTACCTCATCTTCCCCTCTGCCCAGAGATGTGTACAAAAATATATGTATAATGAAACAAAGGTTATGCGATTTTCCAGAAAGGGAAATGCTAAGCTAAACATTAAAATAGGAGGGGAAAAAATAGAGCAGGTAGAGCAGTTTACATATCTCGGAAGTGTTTTGGACCAATACGGTCAAAGTGGTAGGGACGTAAGCAGAAGAATTGCGCTAAGCAAGGAGGTTTCTCAAGGAGGAGGGAGTTGATGACGGGGACGTTGAGTAGCGATGTTAAGACAAAACTTGTAAAAAACTATGGTATGGAGCGTAGCTATATATGGTGCGGAAACGTGGTTACTGAAGCAGGAGGATAGATGTAGATTGGAGGCTTTTGAAATGTGGGTGTGGAGAAGAATGGAGAAGGTGAAATGGACCGAAAGGAAAACAAATGAGGAAGTAATGGAGATGGTGGGTGAGGATAGGGGTTTGTTGAGAGAAATCCTATGGAGGCAGGAAAAATGAATGAAAGGCGTATTGAGCGGTAGTGGAATGCTGAAGAAGGTAATAGAGGGGAGAATGTGAGGCAAACGAGGAAAGGGTAGGAACAGGATAGGGATGTTGGATGGGATGAAGGGAAGAAAGAAGTACACAGAGATGAATAGGGACCTGATGTAGTTTAGGTTGCTGGATTGGGATTTGTTTGGAGTTACAAAATATTTATTTGATAGTTGTGTCCATCCAAAAACCTACCTTAACCGGTAGATTACCTAAAAATAATTATATATATATATATATATATATATATATATATATATATATATATATAACTTAGACAGTAACACACAGCACGAGAACACATAAAAAGAACACTCACAATAATATCTTGATAATTTCGACGGACTCGAACTCCGTCTTCTTCGGAAGATAAGATATGACTCATATGACTCATATCTTCCGAAGAAAACGGAGTTCGAGTCCTTCGAAATTATCAAGATATTATTGTGAGTGTTCTTTTTATGTTCTCGTGCTGTGTGTTACTAAGTTTTTTATTCAACTCTTCCGTGTTACTTCGAAGAAATAATCTAAATATATATATATATATATATATTTATTTATTTATATATATACTGCGCTTGACTTGTATTTTTACCTGATTATGTTATGCTGTAACGAAACCTGGGTCGTGAGAATAAAACCTAATGTGGAAAAATTAAGTTTTTTAATTGAAAAACGTCAATTTTCTTGGCATGCTTGTGTCCTCAAATAATTCCTTAGAAAATGAAAAACCGTCACTCGGAGCAACGAAAAACGTTTTATTTTAGTGAGCCCAATCTCTTATTAGCCTGCTGTTAAAACTTCAGCTTTATCCATACCTTGGATTAATATTCATTCGTTTGAAGCAAAAAAATTAGTTTTTTTTGGTGAAATGGAAAAAAAATGAGTTTCGTACGACGATTAAACACTTTTCAATTTAAAAGGCGTTACACTAAAAGACGTCAAAGCCGAGTTGTTTGAAGTTCATTGTACAGCTGTTCTTCTCTTTGCTGTCCTTTGCGATGGGATTAATGAGTTTAACCGTGGTTAAATATACATCCACGAATGATGAGCAACGTTCGGGACGATAAATAATCCACTTTATGTTTCCGAGTGATCGACGAGTAATGTTCGCGAAATAATCGAGGCCACAGGCATATCACAAGGTACAATGCTTTTAATTTTTCATGAAAAATTGGTTGTGAAGAATATCTCGGTAAAATGGGTACCGCGTTTGCTCTCAGTGGAAAATAAACGCAAGCATTTGGTCGATTCGGAGGCTGATTTGATACTTTCCCATCGCAATTATGATAATTTTATGCGCAATTTTATGGAACAAGAATTGGAACACTTCCTTTTAGTCGATTAGTTACTAATAAAATTAAGCCATGGGAATGCCAGCCAGATTTTCCATAACTTAAAGCAAATCTCAGACAATTTCAATTATGTATATATTACAATGCAACAATTTCAGAGTGTAAAAATCATTCGCCTTGACCGGGATTCGAACCCGGATCCCTTGATGTCCGGTCCGGTCAAGGCGAATGATTTGGACACTCTGAAATTGTTGCATTGTAATGCTACACGTATCGGATGACTCCGTTAAAATTTACTGTTGCGGCATCTCCCGCAGTTTCTTGAAATAAGCATACATATATTGTTTGAGCTTTGAATTTATGTTCAAATAATTCGATACTAAATTACGTCTACCTAGCGAATGTTATTTTGCAAACACAATTAACAAAATTGAGGGCAATGAAAATTCCAGAGAGTTATCCTTAAATGCAAATGAAGTGTCTGATGATGGCGCATTTCGTGAAATTACTGAGTGAAAGTTATGCACACGTTGGGTCCCTTAAACGGTAGAGCGTGCTCAGGGAAGTGAAAACCTTCGTGTGCACGACTTTGTGATGTAACTTCGAGATTATATGGCACAGTTTTAATATTCACATTTTATAGCAGAAAATGGGATAGTGACATTCACGTAATTGCAAATTTTATAGGGTATTGAGATTTAAGAGCTCCCGCAGCTGAGATCATTTTACACGGAAATTTTAATAGCTATTGACCAGAGAAATGGCATATTCACGTACAGTGAGGACAGCAATTAAATAAATAACCTTTGGCCAGTTAGAATTTTGACCCAGCTTGAATGGCTTATAATCAATCAATTGCGTCGATAACATTTGCTAACGAAATGCATTTTCAAGAGCAAATGTGAGAGAGTAGATAAATGAAATGTAACTTTATGTTGATTGTTTTTCAGAAAAATCCATCGTTCCGGATGGGAATAAATTCCATTGCGATTAATCAAAAGGAGTGAAAGCTCATGTTATAGGACAATATTGTAGAAGAAAAAAGGGAATTAGGAGAAGAATTTTGCGTTAGAAAGAGGTATTTTGAAAGAAGAGAATTGATGACGGGTACAATGAGTGAAAATGTGAGAAAAAAGAGGCTACTGAACACCTTAAGTATGGGGTACAGTGCTTTCTAGATGTGAGACATGGTATTTGAGACGTGAGGATGGACGCAGACTTTTGAGAAATTGATGTGACAGAGAATAAAATAAGCTACAGAGAGAGTCGACTAAACCCAGGATTTAATTAGGGTGGACGGAGGGACAACGTTACTGAAAAAAACCGGTACGAGCAGTGGAATTGGATGGTGGAAATATTGAAGGGTACGTGTGGTAAGGGTTTTGAAAGCCATGGTAGAAATGAGAACGTTGTTAAGCAAGGTAGAGGAAGGAAGAATGATGGCTCCTTAAGCGACATGAAAGCTGGCAGACGCTCTGACGCTGGCAGACAGATCTATGTTTATAAAATACCCCGCAATCCGTCGCCAAGGTGTGTGGGTGTAAGGTCACCAGCTTTGCATGCACATTCCCAATTATGTCACTTCTACACAAATGTTAGTTTGGTCATGCACCGTAACGAAGCTATGCACAAGAAAAAGCTACGAACATTATTCAGTAGCAGAGTGCGTATATTCAAATCCTGCTGGGGATTGTTAAAAACACCGGTGTATCAAATAAAAGATGTGCAGGTTATCGACAAAATACATGCTGCTGTTGGGTGTCCGCGACTGCGGCTTTTTCACGACTACCTTCAAGGTAATCAAAGGTAAATTCAGAGTCTTCCTCCTAATATACCCACTCGACCAATATGGTCGGCGCAAACATAATCGGGGAGACACGACCCGAGAGGGCTCGAATTGTCAGTCGAAGCTACTACTTGTGACTGAATCTCTTTAAATGCGTTAAAATACATTGATATCAATTCCGGATAGCACCTAAACATTACACCGTTCCTTTTACGTAACGTGAATAGGGCCGCCGTGTTGTCAATATGAACATTTATTACAATATTGGTTAAATTAATGTCGTTACGTAAAAGAATAGTTTATGATTGTCCATGGAGTGCGGCGTACAGCTCCAACCCGTTCATGTGCGCCAACCCTTCTGGAACGGGGAACGACCGCGATATATTCCAGGCTGGGATACAGACTCCCTCCCGAGCTGAGGTGTTATTAGGCGCCCTTATATAAGTCTGACGTTGCACTTGGCTGATTTAGCATAACCTTCTTTCCTTGAGCCTTGTTAGTCAGGCGCAGGGTCATTGTCCGGGTACACTACCAAAGCTAATCATCTCCTTGGAGCCTGCGGTCATACCTACGTATTTTTATCTCTACTGGTACGAGGACAAATTGACATACGAGGACACATACAGGGGCATTTAATATTTTGGTTCTCTCATATATCTTCCTAATTTTACGTTGAAAATCTGACCTACCATATGCCTCAAATTGACACAATGTATTTAAGTTATAAGTGAGCTTACGGTCAACTAGTGGCTCCCATACTAATTCTTCCAGAAGTGTCATGACATCGCATCGGATTAATTAACTATTAACATGTAGTTGGCAGACGGAAAACAATATATACGACTTGAAATATTTATAAATGAGTGAATAAACAATAAAATGTTCCAACATTTCCCGGAGACACGAAAGAAATAACGGCCCCGTTTCATGTAGCACGTAATATTTCATTCATTTCTTCTCGATTGAAATTGAACCATAATTGGTGAGAGTTACATGAAGTCTGTAGATTACTGCATTTACCCTCCCAGGAGAGTACACTCATATTCACTACTTGGGGAGTGATTTTAAAACAGTTGATCTGTTTTTCAGATGCTCATTTAAACACATACAGGGTTCGTCCGGAAAATAAGTTCATTAAGCTCATTGTCTTTTTTGACAAAATTGGAGTCGTCCACTACGAATTTGTACCTGAACGACAAACTGTAAATGCTGCATTTTACGTCCAAGTGCTCGACAGGCTTCGAAAACGAATCGCCCGCGTCCGGCCAGCGATCAAAAACATCTGGCGGCTGCGTCACGACAACGCGCCGTCTCACGCCGCGCTTGTCGTGTCGGACTTCTTACCAAGCACGGCGTGGCAACGCTGCCGCACCCGCCCTACAGCCCAGACTTGGCACCACCGGACTTCTTTCTGTTACCGAAGATAAAGAGGAGTTTGAAAGGAACGCGATACGGGACTTTGAACGCCGTCAAAGAGGCCGTGACGAGTTGTCTTCGAGAGGTTCCCGATGATGCCTTCGCGGGAGCGTTCCAGGAATGGGAACGCCGCTAGAACAGGTGTATCGACTCACAAGGGTCCTATTTTGAGGAATATTAGCTTAAGATATGTAAAAGTGTAATACATTTTTTTTCCTGAGCTCAGTACACTTATTTTATGGACGAACCCTGTATACTATAATCAACTTCCTTTTTTAGGAGGATTCTCAAGACAAAACTCTGAAAAATTGTTGCTAAGCAAACAAGTTTAGGAAGTAAAATTTATTAAAGCAAGCTGTTCAATTTTTAGTTTGGCCGCTAATTAAGCAGAATTGAGTGTCATATAAGGCGTTAGACAACATCTCCGTGAGAGTACAGCAACATTTAACTGATCGAATGAGGGTTTTTGCTGCCGCATTCAATCAGTGTTCCTTGTGTATAATTCAGATTGTTCTTAGACACATTATATGTTTTGGCTAGATGAAGGAACCTTTTTGTACAATTTCGTAAACCTTAAAACTTAATTTTTAATGTTGATGAGTAAAAATTAAAGTCCATAAAAGCAGAATTTCTACATGTTCGATATGTTGGTTAAGCGACAGGGAGTTAGATAAAATTGGTTGCAAAAATAAGGATAATTAGGGAAATATAAACAGTACAAGTTGTATTAATATCCAAAGAAATATTTTATAGCCGAAAATTGGATGCCTGAAGCTTCAAGGTTTTCACGTCCAAATTTCTATTCCAGGAACCAAAAATTCCGGTTAGGCAAAATAAGTAAAAATACCAAAGATTGTCTTTCATGATTAATTATAAATAATTCGCCCGCCATGACTCAGTACACAGTAGGAGGCTTTGAACTCGTAAGGTACTGTTATTCACAGCACGACGAGGAACGATAACCCAATTAAATCACTGACTCTTGTAGTTGAGTCTACCTTCCACTTTTTGAACATTATTGAACAATTTTACTTTGAATTCCCGAAGAACTAAATTTAATGAGAAACTTTAATTTGTAAGAATTAAAAGTATCATTTTGCGTAGCAGTACATGAAATAGATGGGATTTTCAAATCTTTACGAAAGTACTAATCTCCATTCTTGTCCTTAAGAAATGTTTCTAAAATTATAAATCATTGTCCCTCATAGGGATACATTTTTAATGCATATTAAAATGCATTTACAAAGACGTCGACTTCATATGAAAATAGCATTCAATGCGATGTCATTAAATATCAAATGGCATTCAAATCACTGGAAAGATGGCTGTTCACACCCTCAACTAATCTGTCCAACAGCGGATAAGTACCGCGGGTAGGAACATGAAACCCTCGTGATCTAGCAGCAGAATGTTTTTTTTCTCTGCTTTCCGAAGACGAATCGAGTATAAGTGGATTTATCGCCTGACGTCCCATTACATTTTAAAACCCGTGCATTCGGTCGTCAAATCACGCCATAGAAACGCATCGATTCATGGGCTAAATGATAGCCCTGGCAACCGATGGCTCATTCTATGTCAACCCGACGTGACCCACATTCCTGAGATCACGGTGGCGCCGCAGATGAAGCAGCAGTTTGTCAGAAAAATGGAATCGACTGCGGCGGCATGAACAATTCTAGTGATAATCATTTGCCTACTCTGGCTTAGCACTACAAACTTCAGGCAAGGCGTTAAACATTTGTCTCTCAAGTTATTCTTGTGAGAGAAAGATATCAAAAGTATATATTGCATTTTTGTGCAAAATCTCTTTTATAGTTTACACTAGTTGTTGTAAAGGTTAATGATATTAAAATGGTAATGAAGTGAAATGTGCAAATATAGTATGAGATGAAATTAAACTAAAATTATTCGAGCGATTGATCACCATAGTTGAGGAGCATTTATTTCATTTAACTTTTATTCATAGTTGAGGAACTTCAGTTCAACGTTCTCAAAATATTTTTATCATTACTTCAGGTTATTTCTGAATCTTATTTCATCAATATTTTTAAAAGATATGTTATCGGGACATCTGGAGCGTTGGGGGACATTCACCAATTAACGAGTGACAGCTGCTCGCACAGCTTTCTGGGAATACCTAACAGTCATCCAAAAAACTGCAAATACCCAGGGGAAAAATTTGAAATTCATATTCACTAATTCCACATCTCTCTTAAGCACTATTCGCCGTTTTTGAACGCAAGGGTGCTTTCCGAGACGACCGGCAGACTGACAGAGCATAAGAAGAAGAGGCAAACTGAGTGTATCCCCTACCCACCCTGGGTGACCTCTGACCCCTCCGATCCTCTTATATAACGGGTGTCGTCCCGTGCCTCTGTGTTTGCGAGCGAGCGCAGTCACCCTCGGGTGTTTTTGAGGCCTCACTCCCGATGTGTCGCGCGTGCAATTCAGAATTGCTCCGTGCGGTCCCGGATTGAAGCGACGTTCACCAAGGCCCCCATCTCCCAATCCCCGCGAGGGGAACGGGTTCAGCCCCCACGCGGAAATCATTCCTTTCTCAATCTTACGCCCTCTCGGGGAGATTGCCGATTTTTCGAACGCACTACTTCGAACTCACTCGACAAAATAAAACGCGCCTCCCATCGCTGGAAATTGCAGGCTGCCCAACAATCTTGTTTCCTGAAACTCCCTCCGTCCCGTCCCACCCACGCGCCTTGTCGGGGCGGAACACTCCCCCCCCCATCGCGCGGCAGGACCACCGGCATAAATGCACGTAAAAAGTTTTACGACTTAATTACTACTGATGGATGCCGGCGGTAGGGGAACGGTTTCGCGTGGGAGGGGAGGGCGGTGTAGTTTAGGAATGCGGCGCCGGGAGGGTGAGATGCTGGTTTAAAAAAATTGCGCTTGGGAGGGGGGGCGGGAGGGGGCGGGAGGCGGTGAGGGACTGGGGTTGGACTGGCGACACGACGGAAAGGGGGCCCTACTCGGTGGAAACCCCAATTTATGAAGGTCGTCAAAAGGCGCTTGGAGTCACTGCTTGTACGTGTCAAATGCAGAGAGAGCCGGTCTGGCGGCCAAACGTCTCTCCTCCCCTCAAAGGTGGGAAACATCGGAAAAGGAACAGCTTTTCCTGAAATCCCACTGCGTCATTCTCCCCATTCCCCTTCGCTCCCCGTCGGAAAATGGACCTAGAGTTCCCTGACGCGAGATTGAATCTGTGGCGGGCATGGAAAGGCCTCCTCCTCCGACGACCACCATTCAAAAATTGAGCATATATAAACCCCAAACGGATGATTAAAAAAGTTTTGCCGATGTTTACGCTGAAAAATCAAAGGGATGTCGTGATTTTCTTCATCTTTCCTCTAGTTTTCATTTATTTCTGCCTTACAAAGACAAAATAATGTCGTGATTTTCTTCATCTTTCCTCGAGTTTTCATTTATTTCTGCCTTACATAGGCAAAATGATAGCAACCTTGGTAGACATTCAGAACGTTTGGGCTAAATATGTCTAGGGATTATTTATTTTTTGTATTGAGACATAAAGGATAATTCTTCGGCTACACATCAATTCAAAAAGGGTAAGTGTTATTCTAAGATAGATAAAACTTAAATCGATATTTACTCACAGATTTTATACTAGTTAGTGGCGTAAACCCAAAGGTTTTTAATCAAATTTCCCAAGTTTATGCATATTTAGAGTGCAGAACATCTTAGTAAATATCACACTTTTCATATTGCAAATAAGAAAGTTACGCAACCTGTGAATAAAGATGGCACAACGACAAATAATTTCAAATTTAATGAAGAAAATATCAATATCGATCGAATTTCATTCGAAAGCCATCAAAGTAAAACGGGAATGAAAAGAGAGCTAGTGAAATCGTAAATTAATTTCCAATCACCTTTTGAAAATGCTACCATGGTAAAAAAACGCTTCAAACTGATGATGTGCAGTCCATATTTTATCATCCTTAAAATATGCGTTAAGGTAGGCTTTTAAATAACCAAAAGTTGGTAAACGCACAGCAACTCTACCATGTCTCTACTAACCAATCATACCCTGACATTCAACGTTACAACATGCCCCTCTTTAATTGATGGTATTCGGCGTAACTTGGTGAAATCTCTTCATATTGGAAATAAAAGTGTGATAACTTTGTAATTTCACAGAAATTTATTACGACACTAAATATCGTAATAAAGTCTTTGAAATCACAAAGTTATCACACATTCATTTCCAATGCCCCTCTTTAATTCTAGGTTCTTCTTCCTCCATTCGTTCCGTCGAACATTCCCATCCTACTCCTGTCCCTTCCTCCTTTGCCTAATATTTCCCCTTATATCAGAGTATTTAACATCCCATTGCCAATCAAATTGATCTCCATCCATCTTTCCTGCCTTTTTTGTCTTTTCCCAATTAATTACATATTAATTAGAACCCAACCCTTCCTTTTATTTTCCTTTCTCTCCACTTCACCTTCTCCATCCTTCTCCAATCCCAAATTTCAAAAGCCACTAATCTACGTCGATCAACCTGTTTTTATGATCATGTTTCCGCGCCGTACAAAATCAGGCTCCATATCAAACTCTCGACTAGCCTTTTCTAAACGGCTTTGTCATCAATTCCCATAACACATACTTCGTCTTACCTCTCTACTACTTGGACAATTTTGGTCCAGAAAACTTCCTAGGTAGGTAACTAACTACGAGAACAGCTCCTGTTCATGTACTCCTCTTCTAATATTCAACTTGGGATTTCTCTTTCTGAGAAACCGTGTATCGTTGTTTTGCCCACGTTCATTCTCACCCCATGTCTATCGCACCTTCCAATATCTACTGACCTTCCAATGCACTCAGATATGCTTGAAACCCCTTGGCACACTGACGAATTAGAGCTTGGTCATCGGCAAACATAACTGAGATCATAAATTCCCTGCCAACTTTCATTCATGCCTCCATTTCTTCCCATGCCTCTTTAATCATTTCCTCGACATGTACGTTGAACAGCACAGGAGATGCTTAAGGGCAACCCTGCCTTACCCTTCTTTCTAACGCTGCCGTCCCACATACTCTCCGACTCTCACTCGTACCTGAGCAGTCTGAGACATATATGTAAATATGTACATGTGTATTTACTTGTATAGAGGTTGGGGATTAGTGTCCTATCCCTCCAATCTATTCCTACTTTCTGCAATATATTGATTAGTCTTTCCCAATTCCCTCTCTCTTAAGCCTTTTCGAAATCTACGAAACAGAGAAATACGTCCTGATGGTACTTAATATTCCTCTCTATTAGTGATCTCAATACTGCAATGGCATCATGAGTGCCTCTCCCCTTCCTGAACCCAAACTGATCATCCCCTAAGTAAGCGTTTGTCCTCCTCTCCATCCTTTTATTGATGATCCTAAGAAAAACTTAAGCTGCATGGGAAATCATACTCAATGTTGTCCACCCATGATGTAGCCTTTACCTTTTTCGGAATAGTAACCAACATTGATCTCAGTCTTCGGCCAGACTCCCTTCTCATAAATGCGACGAATTACTGCATAAACACTCCTCCTCCCACATTTTCCTAAACCCCTATGCAGTTCCGCGGAAGTTTTGTCTACTCCCATGCCCTTAATCGATTTCATTTCCCTTACTGCCTGTCATCGTGGTGTATGACTAGTCCACTTATTCTATGTCATATTCTTATTCTATGTCAAACCTTGCTGGTCTGAGGTCTTTTCAATTTTCCCATTTATTTTTTCTATCTCTCTTGCATCTTTTCTGGTTCACTCATTGTTACCATTACCATCACGACTTCTCTTAAATTGCTAATACAAATGTTACCTTCTCACTTCCTGAGCCCCTTAGCAGGCTAGATACATGTTCAGGTTGCCGAGAAGTCTCTACTATACTCCTAATTTCAGCAATATATTCATTGCGTCTCCCTAGTGCACTCTATGCATCGAATTTCATCGGATGCAATAAATAATTTTAATTTATTTTGAGGGATTTTCTTTCAATTTTTTTGTCTTGGATGTTCAATAAAGCACTGATTCCTTGGAATAAAGTAAAAACAGAAAAACCTAAATTCCAAAAATGGGTGGGATCCTGTTAAGGATTTCAGAACAGGTCAAATACTAGGGTGCTGCAATTATATACAACCTTTCAGAGGGTATTCATATCAAAAGAACGAGCGGGTGAGCTAAAAAAAAGACAGGTTTCGCTAGACGGGTTGAAGGAAACTGTAATGAAAAGATTAGAGGGATATCTCTCTCCGCTTTCGTTAGGGCACATATGGATTAGTCGGGAAGACATTGGGATATATGGGTGAAAAGGGCTTGAATTCAAGATTTGGAAAGTGCACGACTGTTCTTTACATGAGCCGATGTACTTTTAATGTATGTATGAACTAATAGTTGTGCATCTATGGCCCCCAAAACAAACTCGCTAGTCCAATCGTAGAGCATACGTATGATGAATAATTTACGTGATAAATTTGTTAGTATTTATAATTTCTTGTCTATTGAAACTTAACATCAGACAAAATTTTGCTATTCATATTTATAATACGTATTATAAAATGCAAGGAAGTGTACCTTTCAACTTTCAAATGCATTATATATGACAATGTGTTCATTTCAAATGTTGAATACTGATAGGTGAGATCTGGCTCAGCAAATAATCATCGGATCCCATGCATAAGATTAAAATAGTTGTATTTGTTGTCCATTTCGTGTAGAGTTGGTATAACAAAGAGAATACACCACTTGATTGCAGGACCATTTTCATTGCACCATTTTCTACATCTTCTCGCCTCGATTTAAAAATTGCGACCAGAAGGAAGTGCCAATGCAATAGGAGGAGTGCGACGGAGAGAGAATGACTTGGGTGGGCCCTCGCGACAGAGCGCACTTGTGCCCGGGGGCGGGGGTCATTCATCGCTGCTGTGAGGCGTGCGGCGGGGACGTGCCCGGGGGCGGGAGTCGTTCATCGCTGCTGCGAGGCGTGCGGCGGGGACGTGCCCGTCTGTCTGTCCTTTGGACGCCCATCCGTCACTCTCGAAGGGAAGGCAATTTGCAAAATTGTTCGGCGGGTGGCTCGATCTCTTCGGCGCGAGGAAAGACGCGAGAAAATATCCGAGCCATGCCCTACCGCCCCTTCCATTTTCTCCTACTTCCCCACTCTTTAATTTTTAACCTCGACTAACTTCACAGTTTTTCCCGCCCCCCCCCTGTCTACCCGTTAATCATCCCGCCCTCCATGACCATCTGCTACGTCGTCGATTCATTTTCGAGAGACATTTCTCTTAAGGTTTCCCGGTGCCGCCCACGCAATCTTGATACTCTCTGATAAATATATGAATAAATAATTGGCTGAGGTCGATTGCAAAGGATTACACACATTTCCTCGTTCAGGGGACCCGAATGTGTTCTCTTGCATTTTTGTATTCTTCTATGATTTTTAGTATCCTGCCGGCCACTACTGGGGTGTGTGGCAGGGGGTGAATACACACCATACTAAGTTTGACCCAAATATTTTTACCCTTGCTGTGGTCGGACATTGTTATTCTGATCCTTTATAATTCTTTGAAAAGATCAAATCTTAAATCTATCTGCTCTACACTTACTCTCTCGAATTTTATTAAAATGATATCTCCTCCCGTAGTACGATGGGGTAAAAACACATTTCCAGCATCACTGCTAAAGAGACGCCCTTCCAATTTATTAAAGTGCTTCAATCTGTAATTTAACCGTCGCTCCGTGAATGATTCCCAGCCTAGCTCCTCTGATATTTTGGATAAGTTGTTGGTTTGTCATAACAACGTTTCAAAAATTTAGCTCCTATCTACACTGCGCACGATCCAATTTGGCAATCAATCCAAATTCGTGAGGATCCCATTCATACTTGCAGCATATTCTAAATGAGGCCTAACCAGAAAAACATCCAATTTTTCTTTGAACTTTTCATCACATTTACCTATTACTCTTCTCATAACTCCTAATTATGTGTTAGTTAGCTTGTCCAGATATTCCCCGTATGTGTTTCATCGAGGAGAGGTCGTGAGTGCGGGTAACGCCTAAGTGTATTTATTGAGTCCACACATTCCATTTCAGTGTTTTTGATAAATTCCGATCATATAGAAGTGAGAAATATTGGACAAATGTGGAATATCTTAGTGTGCGCTGTACACACATGTTAAATTATGTAAAAGTAACTGTTTACATAGAATTATAGGTCGGGTGCAAGTAAATAGCTACATGATGGGAACTGAAACTCCCACACGAGCTTCAGCCAATGAATATAGCAAACATTTAACTGTGCACGATTCAGTTGCCAACATTTTAAGTGACTGAAAATGGAAAAATGACACAATTTTTTTATAATGTGTTAACCTGACCCATGTAACGGAAATACTGCCAGAGTAGGTACACGAGATCTTAGAGTTAAAACGAAACTTTAGGGTAAACGCTGTGGTTAAAAAATTTTTTATAAATATTACTGAAAGTGGCGATTGGTGTTGATTAGCATTACATTCCATAGCATTCCATTGCCAATATCCTGGTCATCAAGGCGACCACCAATAGGGTGGGATGCGGTGGGGATGTGCCGAGAACACCATAGTGCGTCGATGGGCAGACACCTCTACAACTTATAGCCATTAGTCCTCGTCTCATATTTTACATTAATAATGTAAGGTTCGGAAATAACTTCATCAAAAGATTTTCTAAACATTCAAGCATTCTGACGAAGAGGAACCAGTAAGAAATATTCGCGGCCCAGCATATAAAATCAACGCTTTCCTTTAATGATTTTTAGAATTGAGCTATATTTCAAGGCGTCATTACAAGAATTTCACTTCAAATATTATTTACTTAAAAATCTGCTATTTTATAGTTCCTAAATGAATACATGCAGCCAAAATAATGACTGTAATAAATAACTACCCATGTAAATTATGTTAGTTAATGGATAATCAGTCACAGGTAGCCCAACTAATTTAGATGCTTTCCATCCCAAGCTGACGGTTCTCATTCGGATTTCCGAGATGATGTCAGTGATATGCTCTGGAGAAATGGGAAAAGCAAAATTGACTTACCTCATCCTTGGCTTAATGAGAAAATTTTATCAGTTATTTAAACACTATGCTACTCTTTTCACAAGCAACCTAAAAATTGTAACAAAATATGCAGAGATTTCATAATATTTTCTGTCATTTGACTAATTACTTGTGTGAATACTTACCTCGTTAAAATATACTCAGCTTATAAAAACTATAAATCGTAGTCAAACAGTATGACGTGCATTACCCAGAATTGCCACTAACGATCAATCATATGTGAAACAATGACCGATTGTGAAGTGAACCGTATTCCAATCGATCGGCAGTTCCGAGTGTCGACGCACCAAATATGCTTTAAAATCGTACATACATGAAAAAATACCTATTTAAGTGAATAATAAACCGAAAATCACGTCCGCACGTAGAAATGGCAAAGAAATCGAGTATCTTTCTAAAAATAGTATTCATATTTTGAAAATTTTCAAATTGTTTATAAACATTTATCAGAAATAGCTAAGGAACCCTTTAGATTTTCGCGCATTATTCTCAAATAACCATGATAACACAAAAATAAAGAATTAGAATTTTTTCCAATGAGGAACCAAAATTAGGGGTCAAAGGCCGGAGGGGCTAAATCTTTAAAACCGTCCTGCCTCAATAGGTGTACTGAAACTAAGGGTTTCTGTGTAAAGAAACTGTTAGGCTATATCCACCGTATACCTCAATCTCTGCATGAATATCTATCTGAATCCTTTTTCATCAGTAATAGGGAAATACGTAGAAGAACTCCACCATGTTTGTATTCATTTTTCTCATTCGTTATCAGCAGCTGTTTTCTCATTCTTAATATACAATTAATTCACTCGATGAAGCCACTATCTGACACGTTGTCTTTGAATAATCAAAATTATTATTGCACCAATGGAATGAACTATAATAAACTTGTATGAATACAATGTGGGATAGTTTCTAGAGGTAAAATTATGAGTATTGCAAAAGAATTAATCTTCAGATGACATTGTTGGAATATCAACAGAGGGAAGGTGATATTACCAATTTACTCCTCGTTAAATAATAAGACTCCAACGGAAATACCAACTAATGAAAAAGAGTTCAGCTATAGGTATAAAAGTTGAATAAAATATACCTGCAGGGTGAAATATTCAGTAGAATAGCCTAACATGCTAGTGCAGTATGGAGATTTTTTGTTAGTCGCGACAAATCTAACTGCAGAGGATTGTCAATACACTGCTCAATGAAAGGGTGGGGAAATAGGAAATTTAGTAATTATAAATTTATTTTATATTTTCTTTATTTCTCGGGTCCAGAAGGGAAGAGAAGGAAAAAGATGAAATAAAGGTAAATTAATACGTGGCGTCAAAATACTAACTACGCATTTAAGCATTATGCGTACGTGTACGAGGGCAGTCCGATAAGTACTTAGCATACAAAAGAAAATACGAAAATTTTGGAAAAGTGGCGATTTATTTCTCAACATAGTAGCCTTTTTGCTCGATACACTTGACCCAACGATGCTCCAACTATTTTAACCCGTCTGAAAAATACGCTTCCTGGAGGTCAGCAAAATTCAAAAACCTCATTCGACTCAAATTTCTGCCCAGCGAGTGCCTTTTTCAAGTTTGGAAACAAAAATAAGTCGCATTGGGCCAAATCTGGAGAATACGGTGCGTAGGGCAGCAATTCGTTGCCCAATTCGACCAATTTGGCCGTGGCGAAGGTGGAGGTGTGAGCCGGTGCGTTGTCATGGTGGAAGAGCACTTTTTTCTTCGCCAAATGGGGCCGTTTTTTCTGCAATTCGGCGTCGAATCGGCCCAATAATGCGGCATAGTAGAGCCCTGTGATCGTTTTGCCATTCTCTAGGTAGTCGATGAAGATCACACCTTGTGAATTCCAGAAAACGGTGGCCATCACCTTTCCGGCCGATAGGACAGTCTTCGCCTTCTTCGGAGCACGTTCGCCGGGTGAAGTCCACTGTTTCGACTGTTCCTTGGTCTTTGGTGTGTACCAGTGGATCCATGTTTTGTCGACGGTCACGAAGCGACGCAGAAACTCCTTTGGACAGCGTCAAACACTGCTTTGAAGTGGTCTCACGGTTGCGCTTGTTGTCCGGGGTGAGCAAACGCGGCACCCATCGCGCCGACATCTTTCTCATGCCCAAAATTTCATGCAGGGTATGACCCACACGGTCTTTTGAGATGCCTACTGTCTCAGCCATCTCGCGCACCTTCAATCGGCGGTCTGTCAATACGAGATCGTGGATTTTTTTCACGTTATCTACATCTACATCTACATAAGTACCCTGCGAGCCACCAAAAAGGTGTGTGGCAGGGGGTGTAGCACCATGAGGGAAGGGTAAGGGTTGAGGGGGTTGGGTGTTAGGTGAGGAAAGGTGGGGGGAACCTGTAGGAGAAAAAAAATATATATATACATATATATATATATGTATATATACACACATACATATACATACATACATACACACATGTATACACATCCTCGCGAAGTCCCTAACCTGTACGTTAATAATTATTGTAATGAACTAAGTCCTGGGGAATTTCGACTACGAGCATTCTGTTCCCTTATCGTTCTTGGAAAAAATGACATTTTAAACCTGTCAGTCTTGCAGTCTATCTCTCTAGTCTTATATTCGTGATCCCTTCGACCGTAATACGTTGGGGTTCGTATTATATCCTTGATGTCATCGGAAAAGGGCCCATCTTTAAATGTTTTTAATAAGTTTAATCTATATTGGAAACGCCGCTGTGTAAGAGAATCCCAACCTAAACTGTCTAACAAAGTGGATACGCTGCTGAGTTGGTCATAACAATGTTTGACAAATCTAGCCCCCCTCCGCTGAACTCGATCTAATTCCGAAACCAAATTTATGTTATGAGGATCCCATATACTGGCAGCATACTCTAGGTGGGGCCTGACCAAGGCAAGGAAACATCGTTCTTTCACCTTTTCGTCGCATTTACCTAGCACTCTTTTCACAAATCCCAATTTTTTATTAGCACGACCGCATATTTCTCGTATGTGTTTTCCCCTGGACAGATCGTGAGTAATTGTTACACCCAAGTATTTAAAGGAATCTACCCTCGCGATTTTGGTTTGTTTCACTTTGTAACTATAAGGGAGGGAATTACTCTTTTCCCAAAAATGTATTACTACGCGAATCTTCCGTGGTATCCGTTTTCGGGGCACCTGGGCGTGGCTCATCAAAAACCGACGTGCGACCACGTTCAAACTTGTTAAACCAATTTTTGACGGTGGCTATCGATACATAGCATCCAAGCGCTCTTTGATTTTACTGCGCGATTTCCCTTCCAAAAACAAGAATCGAATTACCGACCGACATTGCTCTTTTTCCATTTTCCTAGAATCCGCGGACACACCTGCTTCCACACGTAGTCAAAACAAAATTACGAGTCCGATTCGGCTGAAATTTCAACAATAGCCGTCTATAACAATGTCCTACACGATAGTAAATTGTTCTTGCGATAGTGGTGCCATCGGGCTGTGAGGCTAAGTACTTATCGGACTGCCTAGGAATAAGCTCACTTTGGATGAATCAAGATGGCGGAAACAGTTAATTACCCATATGGATTCCGTCCGTGTCGTCATTCTATAACTAATATTTCATATGTACGTTTCAAAACAATACCATTTTACCGATAAAACATTGGCATTAGTCTCTACCTTGGCTGCATGTTTATGCTAGGTCAAGTTCAAGTTCTTGTATGTGTGTTCGCACTGAGTTCACTTCATTTCCGAAGAGGTATGTACGAAAATGTTTCATGAAATTATCAAAAATTCCAGGCAGTTGTTTAGAAATTAATGCATTTCACGAAGTACATTTCGTCTTTTATTATTACCCCTGCTAGATTCGGTGTTTGATGAATAAATTAACTGGTAGGGATGTGATTGTTTTGTGCTTTACCACCTCTTGTTAACACACTCGTTTGCCCCATGACATCTGTTCTGAGGACTGATTCCAGTTGACTATTGGTTGTAGCAATAATGCTGGACAAATTGGAATTCCGGAATGCTTTTGTTGGCCTGTGTTTGTTAACAAGGTGATTGAACTTTGTACACTATTGTACTCATGAAAGCCTATTGAAAAAACATAAATCAGAAATAAATTCTCTCCTAAACCGAAGTTTATAAAATATTATGAAATAATAGGGCTAGGTTAGCCGGATCGAAGGGCAAAAAGGACGTCCAAGAGGCATAGCTGTCGGCCCCGATTGCTAGTTTTTTATACATACAGGTTCGCACCCAAAAGTGGTAAAAGTGATTTTCTCTGGCCCGAACGGAGCGATGAAGGGGAGTCTGCCTGGCAGGGTAAGGTGGAGGGGGCTCTTAGCAACAGACCGATACCAATCTCAGTCGCCTGCGGGCTTTCGTTGAGTGAGGACACCGTTTTTAGTGAAGCAAGTTTTTTGACCGCCTCGAAAAACAAAATGAATCTGAATTTAGAGCAACGTTATTCCGTGAAGTTTTGTGCGAACTCGGGATGACGACAACTGAGACCCTCGATATGATCAAGCCGGCTTATGGGGACACTGCCTTAAGCCGTTCCACTGTGGCACAAGTTGTTTAAAGAGGGCAGGGAGCTCGTTGAAGACGACCATCGCTCCGGACGGCCGTCGACGGCAAGAACCGACACGAATGTGGACAGAGTGAGGACACTGCTGAACACAGACCGACGCTTAACCAGTGAAGAAATTGCAGACCAGTTGGGTCTGTCGGCATCCAACGTCCAACGCATTAATTTACAGGATTTGGCCATGCGCAAGGTGTGTGCCAAGATGGTGCCGAAAATTCTGAGTGTCGACCAACAGGCAATGCGTGTGCGTATTTCCGAAGAAGTGTTAGCCAATTTGCACCAAGATGAAAATTGTTTGGACAATGTTTGGTACATCAATAACTGGTGATGAAACATGGGTTTTTCAAAATGACCCCGAAACGAAGAGACAATCCGCAGAATGGCACACTTCGCGTCCCCACGTCTAAAAGAGGCTCGCATGAGCAAATCAAAAATCAAAACGATGTTCATTGTGTTTTTCGTCCGTCATGGAGTGGTTCACAAGGAGTTTGTCCCACCAGGGGAGACTTTGAATGCGAACTTTTACGTGCAGGTGCTCACCCGCCTCCGAGAACGCGAGAAGAGAGTCCGACCGGCCATCGCAAACTGCTGGGTGCTTCATCATAACATGCCGTGCCATGGCGCGCTCGTCGTCATACAGGTCCTGGCCAAATATGGCGTTGCCACGTTGCCGCACCCGCCATATTCTCCCGATCTGGCACCACCGGACGTCTTCTTCCTCCCCCTGATGAAAAGACAGCTCAAGGGATGACGTTTTGACTCGATAAAGGCCGTTCAAGAGGCTTCGATGAGGGTCATCAGCGGCATCCCCAAAGAAAATTTCCAGCGGGCGTACGGGGAATAGAAGCAACGTTATACTAAGTGTGTAGCAGCTCAAGGAGCATACTTTGAAGATTATTAAGTCGATGTAAGTATATCTTCAGTAAAATTCTCGTAAAAAAATCAGTCCTACCACTTTTGGGTGCGACCCTATATGTATGCGCCGAATAAATTAATTCCTCAATACGTTGAACTGTTGAATTCATGCAGAAAGATGTGTTCACTTCGGGAGAGGACATAGAGGAGGATATATACACAAAAGTCTTCGCCCGAAGAATATTTCACTCCAACAGTGAATGACGCTCGAATTGTACTAAATTGCCGGTTTATTTAGCTCAATAAATCGCTTCGCAGTGGATTATCTATTATTTGAATTTTCTTGGTTTCTTGCAATTAAGAAGTAAACTCTTACGAAAGAATCTGGAACAGTCTCACTCTAAAATCCGCCGAAATCGTTAATTTCAAACTGTAAACTCTCTGTCACAGACTCGAAATAACCTTTTGCATTTCCTACGGGATGCTCCTTTTTGGCAAGTAGAGCCAAAAGGGCGTCGCATAATTTTTTAGCCCGTCTCACTCGGAGAAAAAGTTGACCTTTTCCAAAACACGTTCCAACTTCAACATGCCTTTTCGAGTAGTATTTCGTTAGGAAAGTAGGAAACAAAAAAGTCACATTGCGAAATCGCTAACTCTTCTCCCTTCACCCTCCCTCAAAATCCGACTCCGTTATTTAACGACTTCTTTGCTCTTATTAGAGAAGAAGGCCGGCGGGAAAACCCAGGGAACCTCACGTAGACGCACTTCTGCCACTCCCTCTCTCGACATTTCCATCATCAAAACCACGAGCCCCGTCCCTCCTCCGTCCCTTCCTCCCCCGCTCCCAACCACACCACAACACGCGCTCCCCCCTCCTTCCAAAGGGCTCGCACGGGGTCCCCGCCCCACTTTGCAGGGAGGGGGCCGTTCATTAAAATCTCCTCGGCGGTCGCCCCGACGCCAACCGGCACTCTGCGCCACTCGCCGGGGAAGGCACGGCGCCGCTCTCCAGAATTGGTTGCCACGGCAGAGAAGTGGGTAAATCGAGGCTTACACGTGGAAAGTGGGAGCGTCGCGGAAGACGCCAATGATGTGATCATTTCTCGTCTCCCGTGCACCAGAGTCCGTGAAAAATGTGGAGCTAGGAATAATGCGTTAGGTATTTCGAATTCGCCAAATTATACAAAAATATTTACCCTCGGCCAATGCCAATGCCACTTGGTTTCAGATGCTCTTCAAGTGTCTTTGCATCGAGGGGCCGAACGGAATCACGATTGGCATAACGTCACTGCATGAGACGGTTGTGAAGTAAACATTTTGAGAGTTGTTCACGAGAGGAAATACCTTGGTCAATTGATCTAATGAATATTAAGTCACCACTTAAAATAAGAATCCTAAACTATAACTGATTTTGCCACATAATTGGCCAAATTATGGCTACGATTAAATACAATCGTCGACCACCAATGCCGGCAACGGTCATTCGCATTTATGGTTTCATAAATTATAAAGATTTTTATAACAGTATTCACGGCTGTTAAATTATTTCCACAGTAATACAATGAGTTCCTAACCTTAATGTAGCGTTGACAATTTTTGTCCGGTCAAAAGACTGAGTTCTTCAATTAATAAGTTGATTTAATTTGCATTCATAGGGCTTTCTGTGATCTGAATGCAATTATTTTGATGTTCTGTTTCTATGGCTATGTCGTGTAAACAACTTACGTTCAGGGATAATAATTATTTTTAAATCTCATATCAGTTTAATTGGCCTTGATTCATTGAGTAGTTATTCCCAGCGATCGTAAAGACATTATACATGCGTGAAATTTTTACTCGCTAAATTACTTGAAGGCGAAGACCTTCTGATTTTCTGCATTAAAGAATTGACACATCTTAAATAATTTATTTCCCATTTTTTAATGAATTTAATTCATCTTGCATTAATCTAATGATTATTGTCAATGACAAAAAGAGCATCTTTTCAAGAAAACTAAGGCATATTTCCAAGAGACGGTTTTCTTTAATCAAAGTCATACCGTAAGTCAATGGCAACCAAGAAAGATCCGGACGGGCGTTGAGCACTAGGATCGCGAGTAAACCTGAATCTAACCTATCTACATCTACATCATATTCTCTTTCTTAGTATAACCTTGCTGCTGGCTTAAGACCTTTATCCTCCAATTTTTCAATATATTCCTTCCAGTTTCTTGGATCATTTCTGATTCTACTAGAATATTCCCCGACTTATATCTAATTGTTAGCACGGATTTTCCCTTCTTATATAGCGCACCTATACAGAAGATGGGTGAAATTGGTGCTCTATACAGCAAGGTTAAGTTATTATCGGGAAGTAAGAAAGCCAGATCTGTGCTAACAGTTAAAGATAAGTGGGGTAATATAATAGCTGACTCCAGGAAAAATCCAAGAGAGATGGAAGGAATATATAGAAACACTGAATGGTAAAGAACTCAGGCCGACAAGGTTAGACATAGGAACATAACGTAGAAAATATGGCTTAGGTCCAGGCATACTCAACGATGAAAAAGAAAGGGCATTTAAGGAGATGAAAGCAAAGAAGGCCGCGGGGGTGGACAGCATTCCTGTGGAACTGTTGACATGTTTAGGAAAATGTGGGAAGAAGACTCAATATGGACTGATTCGTAGTATCTATGAGGAAGGAATCTGGCCGGAAGATTTTGTGAGATCGGTGTTAGTTCCTATTCCAAAAGAGGCAAAGGCTACGTAATGTGAGGATTACAGAACAATAAGTTTGATATCCCGCGTAGCTAAAGTTATTCTCAGGATCATCAGCAAAAGGATAGATAGTAAGACAAATGACTACGTAGGGGATGATCAGATTGGGTTTAGGAAGGGAAGAGGTACGCGTGATGCCATTGCAGTAATGAGATCACTAATCGAGAGGAATATAGAATACAATCAGGACGTATTTTCCTGTTCCGTAGATTTCGAAACAGTGTTTGATAGAGTGAATTGGGAAAAATTAATGCGTGTATTGCAGAGAATAGGAATGGATTGGAGGGAGAGGAGACTGATCCACAACTTGTACATGTCTCAGACTGCCAAGGTGCGAGTGGGGAACGGAGAGTCCGGATGGGCAGTGTTAGGAAGAGGGGTAAGGCAGGGTTGCCCATTGTCACCGGTGCTGTTCAACATATATGTAGAGGAAATGATTAAAGAGGCATGGGAAGAACTGGAGGTAGGAATGAAAGTCGGAGGGGAATTCGTAAAATCGGTTAGGTTTGCTGATGACCTGGCATTAGCTGCTCAGTCAGCCAAGGGGTTGCAAGCATTACTGAGTGAATTGGAGGCTCAATGCAGTAGATATGGGATGAGAATCAATATAAATAAAACAAAGGTTATGCGATTTTCCAGAAAGAAAAAGGCTAAGCTAAATATTAAAATAGGCGGGGAAAAAATAGAGGAGGTAGAAACGTTTACGTATTTCGGAAATGTTTTGGACTAATACGGTCAAACTGGTAGGGACGTAAGGAGAAGAACTACGCTAGACAAGGAGGCTTTCTCAAGGAGGAGGGAGTTGATGACGGGGACGTCAAGTAGGAAGGTTATGAAAACACTCGTAAAAACTCTGATATGGAACGTAGCTTTGTATGGCGCGGAAACGTGGTCACTGAAGCAGGAGGATAGACGTAGATTGGAGGCTTTTGAAATGTGGGTGTGGAGAAGAATGGAGAAGGCGAAATGGACCGAAAGGAAAACAAATGAGGAACTACTGAAGATGGTGGGTGAGGAGAGGGGTTTGTTGAGAGAAATCCTATGGAGGCAGGAAAAATGGATGAAAGGCATATTGAGCGGTAGTGGAATGTTGAAGAAGGTAATAGAGGGGAGAATGTTGAACGAGAAAAGGTCAGAAACAGAATAGGGATGAAGGGAGGAAGGAAGTACGCGGAGATGAAGAGGGATCTGATGTAGATTAGGTAGCTGGATTGGGTTTGTTTGGAGTTACGAAATGTTTATTTGATAGTTGTGTCCATCCAAAAACCTACCTTAACCGGTAGATTAAAAAAAAATATATATATATATATATACTACTAAAAAAAATATATATATATATATATTAATATATATATATATATATATATATATATATATATATATATACACATATATATATAGTGCACCAATTTCTCCCTTCCTCTGTAAACTTTCCATTTCCTCGCACTGCCCCTTCCACCATGCTACTTTTGCTTTATTTGTTATCTATCTCAGCGTCTAGATGCTAGAATGGAGACGTACTAACATTCATCAAAGAGGGTGGTAAATTCCGAGCCGTTATTTAGGATTGGAAGCATTCCAATCAGGGAAGAATTCTTGCATGATGCCCGGTGGTTATTGATTCTAATATTAAGGGGTGTGGAACACTGTTTAATATAGAAGGCATGGTAAAGTTGGAACTTGAGTAGGTATACAACATTGCTGGAAGTACATGATGAGTAGAGAATTTTGTGGGAGATAGTTAAAGAGCGGGTGGGAGAGGAATGGGATTTGGGTTTTTTAAATAGGACATGTTTTTGCAGTTATATTTATTGCAGGATATGGGAATGGTTTTGGTACGGGACGGAGATTTAAGGAGTAGATTGGTTGGTTTCAGGAGATCTGATACGTTGGCGGGGCGTCTGAAAGTAACGGAGGGGCATTTGGGAAAAAGGTTGGTGGTGGAATTATGGTTTTCGAGGATAGGTTAGAGGTTTTTATAGGATTGATCTCATAGACTCTAGGCCAGGGAAGGAAGTCGAGGTGATTCCAAATTCTGTGTCCTTTTATGGAAAGGAAATAAGGTATTTAATGTTTGGTGTAACATGGGTGAGACTGTTATAATGTAGGTATTGTTGCTTGTTGGTCGGTTTTATATGTGCAAATGTTTTTGTCAATAAATGATTTGTTTACATCTAGGAAGGTGATTTGGGAGGAGGAAACGGTAGAATTCAAGTAGACAGAGGACGAAGCATTGAGGTCGGAAATGAAAGTTGTCAGGGAATCAGTACCATGTAGCCAGAGAAGGAAAATATCATCGATATATTTGAGCCACAATAGAGGTTTCAGTGATTGTTTTATCAGGAATTTTTTCTCTGCGAGACCAAGAAAGAGGTTTGCTTAGGAACTAACTTCGCACCAATTTCGAACACACCTTTTTCACGGATTCGAGTCGGGGGAAGAGGAAGAAGTCTGTTGGGACAACGTCTGGGTTGTGGAGTGACTGAGAGTTGGTTACTACGTTGTACCGGGCCAGATAGTCCGTTACTCACTACGTTACTCAGAGAACACTCGCGGCACCAACTTCGCACACCCTTTCTCATACCCATGCTTTAGGTCACAAGTCGATGCATATCACTTTTACGGATGCCAAATTCGTCAAAAAATATGAGGGCATTTAATCATATCTCAGAAAACTCAATAAGAACGGGTAGCAACGATGTCGCGTTAAAGAGGTTTCGCAAACGAACGATCGGCCCTCTGCAAAGGCTGAGAGTCAACTGATGTTGGCCTCCAGCCTTACCTGAGACTCCACTCCGTCGAATCCAGCCAGGGCCAGCCATCACCCGTCCGTCCGTGTGTCCGGAAAAAAATCATTCTACTTTTGGGACAGACCTTGAATATATTTATCATGGCGTGCTATAAATCTCCTAAATTCACAGGGTTGCCTTTCGAAATCGAAAATATATTTCAAATTTCTTGTTAGAAACATTTGTATCTTTGAAATAATAAAACATTTTAAATGACCAGCAACCTATGGTTTATCCACAGTTTACATCAGCTAAAATATACAACAGTATGTTTGTACAAGGTCTGCTACATCTTTATTTGATGGACTGAAAAGACACGACCGTACGCAGAGCCTAATGATACAATTTTCGAAAAAGGGTATTTCTTAGTTAACGTTGGCCAAATCTGCTGACTCCGGACAGACATTTCAAAATACAACGAGTGAAAATGGAGAGGAACAGAAACCACGGCTCGGTGGAGTTTTCTAATGCTATGATACTGCTATGTAGTACGTGTAAGCTAAACAAACCTGGGAGGGATTTCTGATTTCCGTCGAGTGAAAATTATATCCCGCGCCGGGTGTCCAAATACTTGGACATGGACGAACTGATGGATGGTTTATAACATTTGCTCGCTTTTAAATTGTACTTGGAGGATCGAAGCTTCCCTGCTATCGCCGGAATGGGGGAGCAAGAAAAGCTTCTAATTCATCGTGGGAAACCTAAGAAAATATTTGTATAACCTTTCACTGTCAATCAATAATCGTGGCCCCTCGAGGAACTTAAAAGGCCCCTCCGCCGATCCTCCCGCCTCTCCACTCCACTTCCAACGCCGCTCCGCGCGGTGGGCGGCCACGCAACCGGTACCCTCAAATTAAATGAAGGCATCATCATTTGAGGACTCACCCCCATTCACTCGTGGAATTCTCCTCCGCCCACTACCCTTCGTCCTCTCCGGCCGACCCTGGCGGCAAAAACCCTTTCTCTCACCGCTAATGGAGGGCTCTTCCCATCTTCGGGGCTCCCTCGGATAAAAGACCGATATCCGACACCCTCACCCAATCCCTTCCCAAAGACCCCTCCCTCCTTGCGAAAGAAAGGGGTTGAAAATATGGGAGAGGGATGGAGGGAGAGTAACGGCTCAATTATTTCGGGCGGCCATTGGCATCGCCCCGGTACCCCAGATATCCCAGAGCTGCTCGTCGAATGTCGCAGGCCAATATGAAAACATGCGGATAATGAAAACATTGCTTGCAAATGAAAATAAAGGTAATTAATTAGTGGTTATATAGATCCGAGCATCATAAGATGAATGCCGTAATTTCGTCGGGCGTACTAAGAAATGACATGGTGCCCTTAATAAGTTCCCTACGTCTTTGTAAATTTTAAAATAATTGTTAGTACAACTGTGAACGAAGATGACTAAACCAGCTGGCAAGTTTTCTCCGAAAGCTCAAGCAAAAGAATACGTACGTAATCTCAAGCACCAGATGGTGAAATGAGAATAAGATACCCAGGGTGTGATGCTCGATGATTGCAAAGTACACAGCTGTGCGTGTAGGAGACTGATGCCCGTACACGTATAAATATTTAACAATATGTATGGCAAATTAATAAATACATGTCTATAATGATCTTGCTGGAAGTGGCAAATCCTACAGCCAATATTACAAGAGAAATGGGTAAACTTCTGTATCTCTGACTCCATCTGCGGCATCTTATTGTGAAAATAATATGTAGAGTCATTGACCAAACTAAGAGAAATCAGCACAAAGAAACATCCCTTTTCAATTGGAATTTCAGTTTACTAATCTCTGCAGCTAAAACCTAGAAGCCTGGAGATTAACATAACAGTCGGTTCGGAGAATTCTACCGATATGCTTCATGGCATGGTACGAAATGCTAGATTCTTACTGCTTGAATAGATACAGTGTGCGCAAATACAATTTTAAAGTAAGAGGGAGCAAGAAAAGCTTCTAAAGGATCAGGAGACTGCATTATATTTATTACAGATCAAATGATACTATTTGGTATCAGTGTAGTTTAATACGGTAGCTAATAGGAAATAGATCAATAATTCAATTGTTCATAATTAATCGGCAAAAGTACTCGCATTAGCAGTGCAGCGATTAAAAAAGACTAACTGCTATAATAGATTGCAATGGAGTTATTGCTGCATCGTTATATTTGATTGGTTACTCCACTTATTGCTTATTGTAGTGGAATAAAACGCCTTTATGAGCGTAAAATAAATTATAAAATTACAGAACAAATTTGAAGTTTTTCAAATATTGATACCCTGATGTTTTGAGAAGAATTCAAAGTAAGGGGAATATTTAAACCAACTAAGAGGAGTTTTACTGTCATGTTTAAAGGTACCTTTTCCAAAAAGAGTAATAAAATTCATAATGCTCCCGGAAGTCAGCCCATCGATGTTTGAACACTTTGAACGTTGCAACTGACCGCAAAAGATTTTAAGCCATAAGGTTATTATAAAACCTGGATGAATATTATAAGCATAGCATGGATATCATAAAACCAAAATTAATCTGTAGAGGTGGTCTAAAAATCCGTCCAACCCACACGTACAATAGAATAGCAGCCTTAGACAGAAACAAAATCCCGGATATGGAAGAAATTATCGTTAGAATACCACAGATAATTTGCTAAATACATACTTCCTCATTTAAAACCTGTTTTTAAAGTCGAGAGAAAATGATTCAGCGACTCGCGTCTCAAAACTAGTTCACTTGACCTCCTCTAAAATAGGTGTCGATATAGAGGACTGGAGTCCGATTTAAATACAGATTTTTTCTCCCCTTCAAAATTAATTAAATTCTTAGAACATATGATTTTTATCGGGAGATATCTGGGGATGAGGATCGTTTAATTCTAGCACGTGATTTAAATAGCATTAATGAATGGTGTTCAAAATGGGGATTGCCTTTAAATCTTAATAAATGTTCGGTGGTAAATTTCTTTAAAAGATCCACGGGATTAGTTTACAAATTAGCTGGAGTTGACCTTGAAGTAGTTGATTCTGTGATATACCTAGGTGTTACATTCACTAAAGACTTAACTTGGGGGACCCATATACGTAAAGTCTGCGGGCAAGCATATAAAAAATTAGGATTTATTAGACGCATTGTCGGCAGAAGTGACTCCAAGGTCAAGGGACGTTGTTATCACGCTCTTGTAAGGCCCCATTTAGAATATGCATGTAGCGTATGGGATCCGTGTGAAAAAGGCCTCATTCGGGAAATTGAGAAGGTCCAACGCCGGGCAGCTCGTTTCGTGGAAAACTGTTACGATAAAACGAAAAGCGTCACTGAAATGCTTATGGAGTTGGGATGGGAATCATTGGAAGAAAGACGACTCAATGCTAGGTTAAACTTACTAAATAAATTCGGATCCGCATGTTTCAGCACCGAGGTCTCGAAAATTATTCGCCCTC